>CM068587.1:45959161-46649995 GCA_035048485.1 Pteria penguin
TCTGCAATAAAACATCTTAAAAATTCTTTTATTGATTAGGGACATCAGGTGATTATGATATATATATATATATATTGACTGACATGTTTTTTGTGCTGTTTAGAGCACGCCTGGATTAAATAGACAGGTAAAATGAGTGTTTTCGTTGTTGTACATTTTCCACCTTATTTTATTTTTATGCTTTGTGCGTCTTTAATTGATGTACATGTCATATATTACTATATTTTCCAAGAGAAAATTTTGTATAGAAGTAAATAGATACAACCATATTTATATCAGTTCCTGATGAAATATTATAAAATATTTTCACTTCATGCTGATAGAGACATGAAGAACCTCTTTTATAAGTATCTATTAGTTTCTTTCTTACTAGGGTACGCATGATTGGTTTGAAATATTTTTTTTATTATTTGCTTCTTTCAAATGTTTAATCCTTTAAGTAATTATTGACACCTTCTTATTATTGTAAAATTTAGATTTAGTACAAAAACTACAACTGGATAAGATTATGGGCTAACATGATGAAGCAAGAAACACTGAGTATATTACTATGAGATGACATGTGATAACACTTAAGAAAGTATGTAAATCAACACTCGACCACACTACTTCACAGTTACAATACATTAAGTCTACGAGTTTCGTCACATGTGTAAATACTCATCATGAAAACTTGTACTTTAATGTTATTGCTTGGTGTAGGTAGGGGCGGGTTATCAATTCAGCTACAGAATTTTCCATGTTTGTTATAATTAATAGAATAAGTGTTGATCTCCGTGATGAATTCTTCTGTGAAAATCTTTTAATTAATCAGAGGGATGGAAAAAGTTTCTGTTGATCATGTTTTTTTAATCTATTAGAAAATTATTACAAGATGTTGCATTTATTTATTTAAGTTTAAACTGCTATTAATTACATACACATACGGCAGTGTTGAGTTGGGTGATAAATATACCTATGAAGTCATAAAGCTTGCGGAAATTCTGAAGTGTACGCAGCAAAACCTAATGATTCAGGGGATTTTGTTGAATTTTTAGATCAGATCATAAAAATAAGATGCTCCAGAAGGAATGTTTCCTACGTGAGGTTTGATTTAATGGGGAGTTGATGCATTCTTTGGGGCGTAATAAATAGTTTGTGTATAATTGTCGCTAGTTATTGTGGTTTTCGGGGAGAGCTTTAGATTGATGTAATAAATTATCTGGCGACGTTTGTCAACGGAGCGTGTTTTTTGGGATGCCAAAATGGTAAGATGTGCCAGTATAATATAGAAAGATTTATGTTTGATCATTAGAGTAGTTTTCCTTGCAATCAAAGTCAAATTAAGTTGGAATGGATACAGAACTTGATAGTTTAAAATTTCGGAGTGTGGTTAGAATAATGGTATGCAAGCTAAAGAGAATTTCAGGAACTAGATAAAACATTATATTTTGATGTGAACTAATTTGAGGGAATGTAAGGTCGCTATAGGTAATACATTGGGCCTAGTTTTGTTAACGTTTATCGTTGTTCATCACCTCTTCATCTGTCCTTGTTGAAAATTTTTTCTACACCAATCACTGGATGTGTGCCATAGGTTAAATATAGCTTTACCTGAAAAGAAATTGCACAGTTGTCTTTCTTTAATTGCTCTCCAGTGGTGTTTGATAGGGGGGATGTTGAAGAAGAAATTGGCGGAAGGTGTTTGATGATTCAGTTTGTGTCTAAACTTGTTAACTTTTACCTTGACACTGATTGATTCAGTACAAGTAGATGGTGCCATGTGTCCTGTCAAATTTTGCGTTTTAATGTGATGCTGTGTAGATTTCGGAGACGATCAACAATACAATATGACACATGGTATAAAATTTGCTGAGTATTATAATTGTGATCAAAATTAGTCGAAAAGTGAGAAGAGGATTGAAATATACTGCAGTTCAGTATGTCTTGCATTTTTTATGTATAAATAGAACACCTTAGAAGCTGCAGAGAATTTGATTAAGGCCCATGAAGCCTTCATCACCACTACAGATGCCAATGATGAAAAGATCAACGCTGTACTTCAGTTCGCTAATCGTCTGATAGAGGACAACCACTATGCTGCTGACAAAATCCATAAGAAAGCAGAAAATATCGAAGAAAGGTAAGAAGTTTCTTTTTTAACCTTTCATTTTTGCAAGATTTTACTTGTATTTAATTCCCCTTTAGCAGTCTTAGTTTGGTATAAGTTATAGGTGGTGCATATTAGATTACAAATAGGTACGAAAGTAGAAAAAGAAGAGGAAAAATAAAAATGTTTTCTCTGTCCTTGATATCTAGCCCGGCTAAACATAATGAGTGCCTTGATGTAATTTGCCTTAATTGAGAGTTAAACATTTGAACACTACATTGATTGTTTATTTAAAGATCATACATGTATTTGAATAGATGACTTTATACATCAATATTTCATCAGCAATAAAGTTGGAAGTATAAGTTGCCGATTAAAAGTGATGTGATTAGAAATGTAAGGATACAGCATCTTGTGATACGATATATATCATAAAGCTTGAACAGCTATATGTATAGGATATGCATCCATTATCACAATACTTTGTAGTCCAGAAGTTTGATTTATAATTTATTGCTTCTGTTTCATAAAGTATTCAACAAATAGAAAGACAGACACATAACAAAAACTAGAAATGAGTTATAACATTAAAAAATAGAAAAGATTATAAGATAAAAATTTGATGATATGTAAGACAGTTTTTGAATAATTCTGTTTGAAAGATTTATATATATAATATGTCATAAAAATTATATCCTAAATTATTAGGAGTGATGTATCGTTTCAGCTTCTTCCCATATTGCGTATCATATCATGGCATATAACATCATCTGTTCCTATACTGTTATGTGTAATATATTGCTATATTTTTAGGTGTAATATATCGCTGTACTCTTAGGTGTAATATTGACTGTGAAAACTGCATTAACATTAAGGAAAGACTCTGTTGACATTTCTATCATCCTCTACAAAATTTGATCAGCAAATCAAATTCAAATAGAAAATATCATGGTTCCTTGAAGGTATTAAGTGTATATTAGATTTACTAGTGGAGAAATGTTAGCACTGCATCAAAATCGTTATGGATTATTACCATGGTGAAGTAGATTATCACTTCAAAAGAAAGTGGTGGTTTGCTGTTAAACGGAGCAATAAAAAGAAGTATCAGTTCTGTGCATATTTTATGAGAAAATAAAATGCTTGAGAAACATAATGATGTGAAGGCATCATTTGTTATCGCACTCTGGTGTGCAGATCTTAAGCCCTTCATAATGGTGTGCTGTGTGCAAAAAGTAGTGCTCTTGCTTAGCGAAAATTATTTTTAGTTTCTTTGGAACCTTGTAATATTAATATTAATTTTGCTACATTTGATGCTGTATGCCTGATTAAGAAAATCACATGTGGAGAGAGGGGCACTGGTGCATTAAGTGATTTGTTATAAGGTTCCCTGTGGTGTTGATTACTTTTTGAGTACTTCAAATCATTTTAGCCCAGCATTTCTGTAGAATGAATATATAATGATGAAAAAACTAGTGCCTAACAGACTTAATTGTATTCTTTGTTTATAATAAATGTAATCATTTATCAGACAATTGTTGAACAGTTGTTGTTATGTTTTCAGATGTAACTTGAGTGAAATTAGATTTTTATGGTACATTTATCTGTATAACTTTGGAATATTAGGATTTGAGTGAGCATATGAGCAAAACAGAATTATCATGATGAAAAATAATTTCCAAAAGATATTGCAGTTAGCAATTTATATCCTCAACTTTTCATGCAAAAGTAGCGTAAGAATTTGGTTGCCAATTAGATGGTGCATAATAACTATAAAGACATTTATATCTGTATATATTTATTGCACCATAAACTTACTTTGACAACTTCATCTTTTCAGTGATACTTATGGGGGAAAATGGAGATTAGGGGTGTAACAGTTCTTGGACTTTTTGGTTTGGTTTCTGGTTTTTAGTCTTTGGTTTGGTTTATTTGGTTAGGTTTGTTAATTATTACATTATTATTGGGATTTTTTTTACAAAAGCATGTTATTCGAAACTTCTTCAGCAGCTTATGAGGAAATATTTTATTGTATGATTAAACACGAAAAGGCTTGAAATGTTGATCTTTTCCTGAGATCAGTTTATTTTCTTGTACATTGTATTATTAATCAATAATATTGCGTCTCGCATATTGTTTACATTCTCAACAAGATAGGGAATGTAAAAATTGAATTAAAAACAAAGTGCAAATTGAACCAAAAACTGAACCATGAAATCTGAATCATGGTTTTTGGCTAATTCGTTTAACGGTTGCACCCCTAATGGAAATCTGATTATGACATTTACCCGAAAGAAAGAGCCAAAGACACATCTAGGGTCAAGGCATAGATCAGAATATCAACAAAACTTTGGATTAAAGTGCATTGTGACGCCAACTTTAATATGACAGTCAATTGATATGACAGTAGTCGATCAGTTGTTGTGATTACTACATCAGATCAGTACAGAAGCACTAAAAACTGAGCTGATGATAGATCAGGTCAGTACAGAAGCACTAAAAACTGAGCTGATGATAGATCAGATCAGTACAGAAGCACTGAAAACTGATGTGATTACTACATCAGATCAGTACAGAAGCACTAAAAACTGAGCTGATGATAGATCAGGTCAGTACAGAAGCACTGAAAACTGAGCTGATGATAGATCAGATCAGTACAGAAGCACTGAAAACTGAGCTGATGATAGATCAGATCAGTACAGAAGCACTGAAAACTGATGTGATTACTACATCAGATCAGTACAGAAGCACTAAAAACTGAGCTGATGATAGATCAGATCAGTACAGAAGCACTGAAAACTGAGCTGATGATAGATCAGATCAGTACAGAAGCACTAAAAACTGAGCTGATGATAGATCAGTACAGAAGCACTGAAAACTGAGCTGATGATAGATCAGGTCAGTACAGAAGCACTGAAAACTGAGCTGATGATAGATCAGATCAGTACAGAAGCACTGAAAACTGAGTTGATGATAGATCAGATCAGTACAGAAGCACTAAAAACTGAGCTGATGATAGATCAGTACAGAAGCACTGAAAACTGAGTTGATGATAGATCAGATCAGTACAGAAGCACTAAAAACTGAGCTGATGATAGATCAGTACAGAAGCACTGAAAACTGAGCTGATGATAGATCAGTACAGAAGCACTGAAAACTGAGCTGATGATAGATCAGATCAGTACAGAAGCACTGAAAACTGAGCTGATGATAGATCAGTACAGAAGCACTGAAAACTGAGCTGATGATAGATCAGATCAGTACAGAAGCACTGAAGACTGAGCTGATGATAGATCAGTACAGAAGCACTGAAAACTGAGCTGATGATATATCCTAAATAGAAAATATCCTGATACTCTTTTTTTTTTCCCTTCAGGCGTAATGTAAATAGACAGAGGGCCTATGAGCAGTTAGAGCGGCTGAAGGACCAGTTACTCCTACAGCAGTTCTTGCAGGAATGTGATGAGGTAAGGTCTTGGTTCATTAGTTAACAAAAAATTACATGTGTCATCTCAGTTTTCTTTTTTGGCAGCAAAGTTTCCTCTTATGTCCTCTACCTTAAAATAATGATGAAATTCAGTCTATGTTTTTGTCATGGGTAAAGGCATACTGTATGTTAATGTGGCCTCAAGTTTTTCAGATTTTAACATGTTTCATAAGGTTGATAAGGCAAAATCTGAAGTGTTTGAAGTGCTTCTTCATTATTTCAAAATGTATTCATGTACATGAGATATTGAAGTTTTGTATTTATAAATCTAACACCACTAAGTCATTACCTTAATTATTGGAAGTGTATACATCTGTCAATATTCTTAAAATAAATTAGCAAAATTCCATTATCTCATTATATTATGTGATTTGTAATGTATTGATATTTGATAGCTGCGAGACTGGCTTCATGACAAGATGGCTGCAGCTCAAGACGAGACGTACAGAGATGCTAAGAATCTACATAGCAAATATCTCCGCCATCAAGCTTTCGAACGGGAGATAGCAGCAAACAAAGACAGACTGATGCGTCTCATGCAGGTATGTTCATTGCAAAAAATTCTGAAAAAGAACAAAATTATGAAACACTTTGATTATATTCTAGAAAATTTAAGTACTTTTTAGCTCACCTGAGCCAAAGGCTCAAGTGAGCTATTGTGATCAATCACCGTCCGTCGTCCGTCGTTAACTTTTCACATTTTCGACTTCTTCTCCAAAACCACTGAACAGAATTTGATGAAACTTGATAAGCATGTAGTACTCATGGTCCCCTACAAGTGTTGTTGTTTTTCGTCCGGATTCATCAACAGGTGGCGCCACCACAGGCAAAAGTAGGTCAAAGAGGGTACCCTCCTTTGACAAACTTCTTCTTCAGACCGGGGGCATACAGAGACAAACCGAATGCATAGGAATGATCTAGAGGGATATGTGAAGAAGTGTTGTTATTTTTGGTTCCGTTCCGAAATCAAATTTTTGACGTTTTTTTTACGTTTTTTTGTACTTGGTAGTTTTAATGCAGAAAAGAGGTATTTTTTTCTTTTAGTAAACATTGATGCATTAATTTGGTTTAATTTGATCATTTTGATGGTAAGAAATACTACTGTGAAGAAAATTTTTCAATATTTTATGTTTTGGATTTTTTATGAATTTTTTAAAGACTTTCAAGAAAAAGGGGGGTGGGATAATTGGTGTAAACATTTCACAGTTTGAACTTTTTCTTCGGAACCACTTGCTGGAATTCAATGAAACTTGGCATGCATCAAATACTCAAGGTCCCCGACAAATGTGGTCATCTTTGTCAGGATCCATGAACAAATGGCACCACCACAGACAAAAGTAGGTCACAGAGGGTACCCTCCTTTGACAAACTTCTTATTCAGATCGGGTGCATACAGCGACAAACCGACTGCATAGGAATGATTTAGAGGCATATGGGAAGAAGTGTTGATATTTTTGGTTCCATTCCGAAATCAAATTTTTGACGTTTTTTCATTTTTATTTTTTGACTTTGTTATTTTATTGCATTAAAGAGTTATTATTTTCTTTTAGTAAACATTGATGCATTCATTTGGTTTCATTTAATCATTTCTATGGTAAGGAATGCTGGTGCGAAGGAATTTTTTCAATATCTCGATTTTTGAATTTTTTATGAATTTTTTAAGACTTCCAAGAAAAGGGGGGGGGGGGGGACAATTTTTCATATCTTCAACTTGATCTAGAGAACAACTTGAAGGATTGTGATAAAACTGGGTAGGATGCAAGTACTCATAGTCCTTTTCAAAGGTTTTGTTTTTTGTGCGGATCATCCAAATTGGTTAACAGATAATGCCACCATGTCTAAAAGTAGGTCTCACAATGGTACATATACCACTTGGTAATTGAAATATGGAGAGTAGCGGTTCAAATCCAGCTGTGGTAAAAAATTTTTTTTTTTTTTTACACATCTAAATAAGTTTTTAGATGTTTCTCAAAAAAAAGGGGGGGGGGGGTTTGGCCATTTTTCACATTTTCAACTTTTTCTACAAAACTGTTTGAAGGATTTTAATAAATCTTGGTAGAAATAAGTCACTTATGATCCTCTTCAAATTCTGTTGTTTTCGTCCAGACCTCTTTACAGGTGGCGCCACCATAGTCAAGAGTAGGTCACAAAAGAGTTCCCTCGTTTAACAATATTCTTTTTCATACGGGCTGTATACAGAGACAAACAGAATGCATAGAAATGATCTAGAGGGATGAGTGAAGATGTATTGTCATTTTGGTTCCCTTCCAAAATCAAATTTTTGAATTTTTTTCGACATTTCTTTGGACTTGGTGATTCAATGCAGAAAAAAGTGTAATATTTCCTAGTTAATTGATAATGATGATTTCTTATGGATTATTGTGATCATAATTATGGTAAGGATTGTTACTTTGAAAGAATTTTGTCAATATCTCAATTTTTGGATTTTCTATGAATTTTTTAAGACTTCCAAATGAGGGTGTATAGGAACAATTCAATCACATTTTTCACTTCTGCTGTTATACCACATGAAAGATTTTAATGAAACATGGAATACATGAAGTACTAAAAGTCCTCTATCAATTTGGTAAATTTCATCCAAATTGGTTAACAGATAATGCCACCATGTCTAAAAAGCAGTTCTCACAATAGTACATATACCACTTGGTAATTGAAATATGGAGAGTAGTGGTTCAAATCCAGCTGTGGTCAAAATTTTTTTTTCATTTCTTTACACATCTAAATAAGTTTTTAGATGTTTCTCAACACTCAACATATGAAATTAAGCAATTTTAAGTTAGATCTGGACAATATTTGAAACAATTGTTGTTCATGACCCAGACTTGAAATCAGTCAACAAAAGGCCCCACCTAAAGAAAATGACTAACTTGTTGCCCTGAATGACTTCTTGCAGAGACAAAGGAAATGCTTAATATCAAAATCACCTGAATGGATGTGCAAAAAAGTGTTGTTTTTTATTCTAGCCTGAAATAAAATTTGACATATTTTCAACATCTGTGTTGACTTAGTCACATTAATGCAAAAATAAATGAATTCTTCCTTCATGCATGACTGATAATCTAGGTACTCAGGTGAGCGATATAGGCCCACTTGGGCCTCTTGTTTATTCTCACTCCAAGTTAACTATTTAAAGGAAAGCTTGCCTGTATTTAGAGTACTAGAGAAATTCACTTTCGCAAAATTGCAATGTAACGAAGATTTTATAATTTTCATCCAGTCCGGTGAAGGGTTGATACAGGAGAAGCCAGAATGCAGAGAACAAATTGAACCCATAATTTCGAGCTTGCAAGAACAATGGGACGAATTGGAAACCACTACAAAGTCTAAAGCTGAGAGACTGTTCGATGCCAACCGAGCTGTATTGTACGAACAGAGCTGCGATGACATCGATGGTTGGATAGCAGAGCTGGAATCTCAAGTTATATTGACAGAAGAAGGTGCTAAAGATCTTACCACTGTCAATTTACTGATGCAGAAGCAGAATGTAAGTCACTACTTTCAGTATTAAGACACTGCTGTTTTATTGCATATTTCTTGCCCTACCTTCTTCTTCCATTACTAAGTGTACTCATAAATGAGTTTCATACTTCATACTACTTTGAAGTGTATAAAATATGTTTCTGAAGAGAACATTTGTATTATGGGATTAAGAAATTTCATTCTCAGGGTAGGAAGTCATTGTAAAACATATTGCCAAATCTCATTCTAAAAATTAAATTAGTTTTCATTATAAACTTTCTTGAAATAGATTCCTTATCATATGAATGAATTATTGCAACCTTTTGTATCAAAATTGATCGTGCATTACTGCATTTTTTAATGGAATTTGATATTTTTGTTCTTGATGAAGGAACACATGTCCTTGTGTATTGCTTGGGTGCAAAGTTCTAAGTGAGGGGGTGTACCCTTTGAAGTTTAATTGCTTGAATCGTTTTGCTATTTATTGTTGTACCAAGGCTAGAGCTGTTTTCATTGCTGAGAAATTGAAAGTTGATGTAAACAACAGGAATGTAATAAATTCATCTTTTCGTATTGTGAAAACAGCTGATGTAAAAGATAATCATCGATCTAAAAATAGATCAAAGCAGATTAAGTTAAAGAGTCTGCACTTAGAAGAAGTTTTGTGTTTCATGATGTATGAATTGAAACAAGTTTTTAATGACCCATTTTTAATGAGATGTTAAAAGAAATATTGAAAAGAATAGGAAGAACAAGTTTCAATTTGCAAATTTGCAGGGTTAATTTTTACAGCTGTACATCTATTATTCTTTGAAAGGAATAGGAATGAATGGAAAGAAATTCCATAAGAACATGAAATTTCGTATTGTAAGGTTTTTCTTCTCACCACCTCTTTACTATGGATCACAGTGTGACATTATAATTTTCAGATTTGGCTCTTTGAATGTTGAAGTGTTGTTTAAGAATAATTGGAATAAATTTCAGTGAAACACAAAGTATGAAACTTGTCTGTTATGACAATGTGTTTGTGTTTTAGCAATTAGAATCTCAGATGAAGATGAAAGAATCCCAAGTCTCGGAATTGGATGAACAGGCCATCATTCTGAAGAGAGTTGACCCGCAACAGGAAGCTGCCATCGAAGCCAGGAAAGCAATGGTTGCAGAAAGGTATGTAATAGAAGTAAGAGGGTTCTTAAGGGGAAGTAATGATATCAGAGATAATATGTAAATATAGGAATGGAAATTAGACCACATGAAGGTGGAGAAGTATGGGTTATAATGGAAGAGAATCAGAAAAAGGGTGTTTAGAGGGAATTAAGGCCATATTAAAGGATGGGAAACAAGAAATGCTGTGTTTAGAGAGGAATGTCATCTATGAAAACCAGAAATGAGGGGTTCAGGGGGAAAGGAGGTAAAGAAGGCTTCACAAGTCAAGGCAAGAACAGACATACACATGAACAAAACTAGGGAATGATGAATTAGGGATTGAGAACATGGCTTATATACATGTTAATGAAAATATGAAAGTAAAAGTACAGTTAATATTTGACTTTCATACTTTTGTGTGTAGGTTCTCGAAGATGCAAGAACCTTTGATAAAGCGAAGAGGACAGCTGGAGAAGGTCAAGAGAATACATCAGTTCATCCGAGACGTGGAGGATGAAAAGTTATGGATTGCAGAGAAAATGCCATTAGCGACCTCTACAAATTTCGGAAATAGTCTTCTCAGTGTACAACTGCTTACCAAGAAAAATCATGTAAGTACCAGGTACCTGTATATTTTGTTCCATTATAAGTCCTTGACAGCCACAGCTCTGTGCTTCAAATTGATGTAGCTTTTCACTTTGGGCAAACGAGAGCTTGAATCCTGGTCAGACTTGGTGGTAAGATTGACCTCCTGAAGTATCATTAATTTTTGTGTGTGTTGAGATTACTCTGGTTTTCTCTACATGTTAACACTTACCTATACTATACCGGTGAAATTACTGTTGAATAAGACAATAAACAAGCGTATTGAGTATTGCTGAAGCAATACATGTCCCCTACAGGTTTTTGCCGTAATTCTGCCAAAAATAGGTCATTCATGACCAGATTGGAATTAGTTCTGTAACTCATTGATGCAAAGCTACATACCAAATTTCAAGTCAGTAACTTGAATGGTTTCACAAAAATTTCAGAAAACCAAAGTGTGTAAGACAGACTGATAGTCTGACAGACAGACAGACAGACAGGAAACCTGTAGTCCCTTAGTTTACTGGTGGGGGACTAACATGCTGAAATGAACAAGCATATCTGTACAACCTTAAATGTACTAATGACCTTGATGGTCTTTCATTTATCCAGCTGCCAATCAAACTAAAAGACGTCAGTAGAAAAATGAAATTGTATGAGTGCTTTCTATCTGTTCTGTTTTGTATTCATTTCCATTACAGTCACTACAAACAGAGATTGAGAACCACGAATCAAGGATATATGCTGTAGTAGAGGTAGGACAAGATCTGATCAAAGAAGGACACCCACAGTCCGAGGAATTCAACGCCCTCATAGAGGATCTGCTCATGAAATGGGAGGAACTCAAACAACAATTGTGGCAGAGAGATGAGAGATTACAACTCTCTGATATTGCCCAGCAAGTATGTACTTCTCTCTTATTATAATTTATATATAATATATAATTTATAATTGATATATGTGATATAATACATGCATTATCTGTGCAGTCAACCTGTCGTATGTGACCACTGAGGGAAGGGTTGAATGGTGGTCACTTATGAGAGGTGGTCACTTATTACAGGTTGAGTTTGTATAGAAAATTGTAAGCAATGAACAGAGAAAGGCGAGTACCAAAGACGGGTGACTGTTTGATACAGGAGGCTTTTAGAGCAGGACTGTATTTTTAAAGTTTATTCTATATTTAGTAGCTATGATTCTGAGATCCTTTATTTATTACTGTGATTCTGACATCATATATTTAATCAGTGCAATTCTGTGATCCTATATTTAATCAGTGCAATTCTGTGATCCTATATTACATCAGTGTGATTATGAGATCCTTTATTTATTTAATGTGATTCTGAGATCCTTTATTCATTCAGTGTGATTATGAGATCCTTTATTCATTTAGTGCTATTATGAGACCTTTTATTTATTCAATGTAATTCTGAGATCCTATATTACATCAGTGTGATTATGAGATCCTTTATTCAATGTAATTCTGAGATCCTTTATTTAATGTGATTCTATGTGATTCTGAGATCCTTTATTCATTCAGTGTGATTATGAGATCCTTTATTCATTTAGTGCTATTATGAGACCTTTTATTTATTCAATGTAATTCTGAGATCCTATATTACATCAGTGTGATTATGAGATCCTTTATTTATTTAATGTGATTCTGAGATCCTTTATTCATTCAGTGTGATTATGAGATCCTTTATTCATTTAGTGCTATTATGAGACCTTTTATTTATTCAATGTAATTCTGAGATCCTATATTACATCAGTGTGATTATGAGATCCTTTATTCAATGTAATTCTGAGATCCTTTATTTAATGTGATTCTATGTGATTCTGAGATCCTTTATTCATTCAGTGTGATTATGAGATCCTTTATTCATTTAGTGCAATTATGAGACCTTTTATTTATTCAATGTAATTCTGTGATCCTATATTACATCAGTGTGATTATGAGATCCTTTATTCAATGTAATTCTGAGATCCTATATTTATTACTATTCCTGATTTTCTACAGTACTACTACGATGCATCCGAGGCAGAAGCATGGATGAGTGAACAGGAATTATACATGATGGGAGAAGAGAGGGCCAAGGATGAAATCGGAGCACAAAACTTCATGAAGAAACATCAAGTCTTGGAGAATGCAGTACAAGATTATGCAGAAGTTGTACGACAACTTGGCGAGAGGAGTAGAAACTTGATGGCGAGTGAACATCCTGAGAGGTGAATGTGATAGAGAATACTGTACTACTGGGATAAAACTTTCCGTCTTGTAAAAGTCAGCATTACTCAATTAGTAGCATGTTTGTTTCCTAGAGGGAACAAAATCAGTGTTAGTTGTTGGTACTAAAGCATATAAACAAGACTCAGTTTTGGTGCACGTGTCCTATGCTTAAAGTCTAAGGATCATTTGGGTTGAAATTTATACTAAGATTATTTTTAAAAGGAAAAGATCTTTTTCCTAATTAGACATTGGTCATTATAGAAATCTTAAGAGTTTTTTTTCCATTTGGAAGATCACTCTTAATGTGGATTAAGTATTTAATAAATGAATTGTTTCATCTATAGAAAAATGTTTTCTGCAAGTGAAAAGTAAGTAAAATATTTTCTGTTGTAGCGACCAAATAGCAGTACGGCAGTCACAGGTAGACAAACTGTATGCTGGCCTGAAAGACTTGTCACACGAGAGGAAGAGCAAATTAGAGGAAGTGCTGAAACTCTATGTCCTCAATAGAGATATTGACGATATCATGCAATGGATACTGGAGAGACAATATGTTGCTGGATCACACGAACTAGGAGCAGATTTCGAACATGTCTCGGTAAGCAGGAACTTTCGTAGCCTTTTACCGTTTCACAAAGGTGTAGGGGTGTATAGGATCAAGACTAATGTTGTTATACCCTACTGTACAATGAAGGAAGTATACAGTGCCCTTATATGTTTGTGTCTGTCTGTCTATCCATTACAATTATTATTTCCTGATGATAAAAGAAGAAGGGTTAGAGTAAATGTTTTCATTTACAACAGCCAACTTGTAAACTATTATATATAGGCTAAGTTTTTTCTCTGCTTTTACTTTTATCATTCAATAGTTTCGTCCCTTGATAATGTGAATTTTGACCTGGGTATCTGTGTTTGCCAGATCAATTTTCTTAAGAGTATGTATCTGCGTTTTTACTAAGTAGCTGAAAAATTGCTAATAGCATTTGATACCTGAATAAATTTGCTGAAGAAAGTATGTAACATAAAACATGGATTAGTTCTAGAGATAGTGATAGAATAGACTATTTCCAAGTTATATGCAAACCATGGACATTGCATACTTTATTTTTGACGTAAATATCTTATCTTTGGATACATAACATCAATGCATCTAACAAGTATGACGTTACAATCAGTTGTCCATAGTCTGGTGTGTTAAATCTAGGTTTTTAACGGTCCTTTCCAGTTACTTGAAAATAGCCTATGAAAAAAAAAAAATTAGACAACAAATACATTTAAAGTATTCTTTTATATCTGCAGCATTTCATATTTTTGATATTTCTATTGATAAAGTAGCATCTTTTTCACTCCTTACACATGATGAATATTCATTATACTTCATTGATTCATTTTTTTTTTCAGATGTTGAAAGAAAGATTCAAGGAATTTGCTCGTGATACGGAAAATATTGGATCAGAGCGTGTATCTGCAGCCAATGAAAATTGTGATCAGCTTATTGCTGCTGAACATTCAGACTCGGCCATTATTGCCGAGTGGAAGGACAATTTAAATGAAGCTTGGAATGACTTATTAGAATTAATAGACACTAGAACACAAATGTTACAAGCATCTTGGGAATTACACAAGTTTTATCACGATTGTAAGGACACGCTTGAACGAATTTTGGTAAGTTTGCTTTATGTAGAAAGTTGGAAATGAATGTGATGTCTTTTTGAGGAGTTGAAGCTGTATGTGCATGTTTCATCAGCTTTTTTATACCTCATGTCAGAAATTTTCATGTGAATCCTTGATAATTTTCATTTGGTAGCAGCAGTGCTGTAGGGGATGTAGTAATTTGTGGGTGTCCATTGTTATGATGTGTATTCATCGTAAAACACTATTTCAGTATGAGTGCCTTTGTATTTTCCAGGGAGTGCTTATTGATACATTTCCTGAACTAGCATAGCTTAACCAGTGAGATGCTTGGCCCGTGACCTAAAGGTCCGGGTTCAAGTCCCAATGATTGATCATTGGTGTTCTGTCTTTGAGATGAGATGATAAAAACCTAGGCCCTCTGTTGTAGATTTTTATACCTCATGTTAGAATTTTTCTTATGAATCCTTGATAATGTTTATACGGTAGCAGCAGTACTTTTCAATGAGACAGTAGTACCCCAGGTCCTGTGTCATGGTAGACACATATAAGAATCGAAATTTCTTACTGATTCAGATGGGTGTAAATTTCTGTAAGTGAAATAATCTCGCTATGACCTAAACAAGGATGAAACAAAATCTCATTTACATCATTCAAACAAAAGATAGAGGTTCTGTTATAAACTTAACAAATTAAAATAAGTTGTCAATTATTTTCACATATTGTTAAGAGTTGCGAGTTAAGATACAAATTACCCTTACAGAAGATTTTGTTCCGTTTTGTCCATATTACTTTGGATGATGTAGGTAAGACCGTTACATTTTGATTTCTTTTACTGCACTATGTATATTGTCCCATAAAATTGACTTTATAACTTTTGTCGTCGCAGGAGAAGCAGAACTATATTCCAGACGACCTTGGCCGAGATGCCCAAAGTGTGGCTGCTTTACAGAGGAAACATGCCAACTTTGAAAATGATCTTATTACCCTAGGTGTTCAGGTAAACACTTCTATAAAAGTTGTTACTCTTTTAGATAGAGAAAAAGTAAATTCTGCAGACTCATTTTCTTCTTTGCTGTTTTTTAATTTGATGTTATTATAGACAAATTCTACAAACAATTAATAGATAATGTTAATTTGGAAGTAATTTTAGGCTTAAATTCGAGATGAATTTCAGCTCCCTCTAGAAGCCACTGAATAAAAATATTTGTAAATTTGTGTCTCATGAGTTATAATTTCCCCCACAGGTTCAAGCAATACAGGAAGAGTCTGTGAGGTTACAGACTGGATATGCCGGTGACAAAAAGGGAGAAATCCAGAGTAGGGAAGCAGAAGTTGTTGATGCATGGAAAAATCTTCACATGTTAGTGGACTCACGGAGAGTCAAATTGGCAGATGCTAGTGACTTGTTTAAATTCTTTAATATGGTGCGAGACTTGTTATTATGGATGGATGATATAATTCGACAGATGAAGACGCAAGAAAAACCAAGGTTTGTTTTGTGAAATATTTATAAGATTGGATAAGTTCTAACCATTGTGAAGCCCAGTGGTTGAGGTGCTCTGCTTATGACCAGAAAGTCCCAAGTTCGATTCCTGCCATGGGCAGTCTGGCATTCTGTCGTTTAGGCGTGGCATA
Organism: Pteria penguin; assembly: GCA_035048485.1. NCBI lineage: Eukaryota > Metazoa > Mollusca > Bivalvia > Pterioida > Pteriidae > Pteria > Pteria penguin. The sequence goes on from CM068587.1 coordinate 45,975,446, forward strand.
TGAGTTCCCTCACTGCTTCAGATGGGTCTGTCGCAAAGGTAGAAATTTCTATGTGATGCATCAGGCTGATGCCATCACCATATATGTAAACTGTTCATGGAATGACGTTAAACGATAATCAATCAGTATATCCATTGTGAAGAATATATTGATGCAGAACAGGTAGTATTTAATTTATGGTATACAGTTTGTTAAATATTTCATTGTGGCTGTTAGTAAGTTACGTGGCTTGAATCCCGGGGACAGCTCATTGGTGTCCTGCTTTTTATACACCCTTCGAAAGACGTTGGGTATTTAAGTAAGGCGATGTCCATCCGTCTGCTATAGAACACGATAACTCAAGTAAACATCAGCTGTTTTTCATGAAACTCATACAGAATATTTAAAGAGTGTAGGGGAAGCCGCCTTTTAGTTTTGAGCAAATTCCATTTTGTCGTTACATAGTTATAAGACTTGGATCCCTCTTTTTGGATTTCAATATTTCATAAAAGTATTACCAAAGAGACCGATTTTGGGGGTAATAAAACCATGTGTTTGCATTGATCCCGTTGCTCTTATTGGATGAATCAGTGAAAAAGGAGTCCCTTTGTAGGCATGGCATATAAAGGGTCCCTCACAGCTTTTAGTGTATCTTTTAGAAAGTTCTAAATTTCTGTGCAATGCATCAGGCAGATATTGTCTCCATATTCAACTTGGCATGGCGTAAAAGACGAAAATACAGTATTGATTTGCTAACTGTTTACATGTGCATTACTGTAACATATGCTGTGAGGTTTGTGTCTAATGGCAGTCCTACCAATTCAAGAAAAATTTCTGATGCATGAAACTAATATTCAGTTTAAACTTGATTTGTATATACTGTAGTACACTATTTAGAAAAGGTATCAACTCAGAGTAGCATGTGATGTAATATAAAATGAATTGTGCAAATTTATTCACAATAATGAAGAGTAATAGTAAAGCTCGATGAAGAATTGTGATTTAAATGTTTTGTGTTGCTGATTTACAGAGATGTCTCTGGAGTGGAGTTATTGATGAACAATCATCAGGGTCTCAAGGCAGAAATAGATGCCAGAGAAGAAAACTTTGCCATCTGTATCAACCTTGGTAAAGACCTTCTGGAGAGGAAACATTATCGATCAGATGAGGTAAAGTGAAAATCCACCGTGGATCTTACATTTATGTTTTTAATTCCCATATATGTGTATCTTTATTCTTTGATACCATTAAATTTCATTAAAAGTCGTTGATCATAAAGAGAAATGCATATTGATTTCCTTAGTGATGTAAGGTTGTACTTGTGTGACGTGGACAGCCAGGGTACATTAGCACTGTGTAGCTATCTGTAGTAAGGATACTCGTCATTCAATTTTACACAGCCTAAGCCAAGAGGTCTTAGATTTGAATCCTGTTAGCCATTTATCAGTGTTCTGTGCTGTCTTTTGGTTTGAGGGGTTAAAAACTGAGGTCGTATATATAGAATAAGTGTCTTATTTTGTGTTTTCATGCAGGAATAAAGTACAATGGCTGATGCATTTATTAGATATAATGCTCGTTAGCGCATTATTTCTCATAAATGCGTCAGACATTGTGCTTTATTCCTGCATGAAAACACAAAATAAGACACTCATTCTATATATATGCACTTTTAACGCCAAAATATCATACTGGAAACTTCCATTTCCTATTTATAAACTGCATCATTAAGTCATTCCGGAGAGAAGTTATACACGAAAAAAAACAGCCGGTGTTCCATGACAACGTAACGTTTATCCAGATTGGCATACTTTCGTCGAATGTCAAGCACTTTAGCACAAAATACGACTTTAATGACGTCACGCAAGGTTGGAAATGTCGAACCTTTCATTATGACGTCCTAAGCTTAACAATAAAAAGTCTGCCAAACATCGCTTTCTGTGTTGAAAAGTGGGTCAAATTGACGTTATGAAGTCACCGATCAATGTACTTTATACAAAAATAAAATACTTAAGTCTTGGAAGCTTTATCTCAGGCAATTACAGTGGTTGTGCATATTTATCAGGATAGTGGTTGGGACATAAAAGAGTAAAAACTTAGGTCCTGTATCAGGACATAAAAGATCCCTCGTTGCTGTAGATGGATTTGTGACGCAAGTCCCTCACTGCTGTAGATGTATTTGTGGCTTAGGTCTGAATTGTCATGCATCGGATCAGACAAGTGCTGTCACCATACTGTAATCTGGACATGATATAAAATGAGAAACAAACAAACATATGCCATTATGCCACAACTAGATAGATAAAACATGAACCTTATCTTTATAAATAAATGAATAATATACTGAATTAAAATTTAGCTTAATATGTCATAAGTAAATTGGGTTTTAATATTTTGATGTATGACGTGTAATTCACTGATTACAAATCGATTCTTCTTTAAATAGGTCAGAGAAAAATTAATACAACTAACTACACAGAGACATGGAATGTCCGAACAATGGGAAGACAGATGGGATCATCTGAAATTAAGTAAGTATACTGATTTATTCCTATCTATTACTTGGTGACATTCTAATACCAGAATCCTGGAGGCTTTCACTTACAGTGTGTAAGGAATGACTTATATAAAGGTCTTCATTTTACTATAATGTTACAATGGTGCTTGTGAGAAGGGATAAAATTTACCATAAAAATCATCTTTCAATTGAGAGTTTTAGTGTTTTAAGGATACTGGAAAGAGTAATGACACTTGATCATTTTGTTTGTTGGGCTCTACGTCTATCATATCCCATTTAAGCTCTCCTTGAAGGAGATGTACACAATACATTCTAACAGAATACATACTTGCATACACTGTAAATGAAATTTTGGCTGTTCATTGTTTCAGTATTGGAGATCTACCAGTTTGCTCGTGATGCTGCAGTAGCCGAAGCATGGCTGATTGCCCAGGAACCATACCTACAGAACCAAGATCTAGGGGTAAGCGTTGTGTCCTATAGAACCAAGATCTAAGGGTAGGCTTAGTGTCATATAAAACCAAGATCTAGGGGTAAGCTTAATGTCCCATAAAGCCAAGAGCAAGGGGTAAGCTATCCCTTAGAGCCAAGGTGTAGGGGTTAGCTTAGTGTCCCTCTGAACCAAGATCTTGGGGTTAGCTTAGAGTCCTTTTGAGCCAAGTGTCCTTTAAAGCCAAGATCTAAGTATAAGCTTTGTGTCCTACAGAACCAAATCTAGGGGTAGGCTTAGTGTCGTATAAAACCAAGATCTAGGGGTTAGCTTAGTGTCCCACAGAACCAAAATTTTGGGGTAAGCTTATAACCCTATAGAGCCAAGATCTAGGGGTAAAATTGGTGTTCTGTAGAATAATTTAGGGATAGACTTGGTGACTTGTAGAACCGAGCTCTGGGGTTAAGATTATCTTTTGATTTTAGTTTATAGCTTGTTATTTAAAATTCCCCCTGTAAATGTAATCATTGATTGCTGGAAATTCTAAGTTTAGATATCATATTTGAAAAAGGAACTTTTACCAACTTTTACTCATGTGGAAGCCCCAGTTCTATAGATTCCTTTGATCAGATTATTAACAATGCAGACATCTTTAATATATTTACCATAAATAACAGAAATAAAATTTTGATTTTAAAACAGAGCCAATGTAGTTCAAATGATTATGTTTATTACCTCTGAATGAGAGGTTCAGGGTTTGAGTCCAGTCAGTGGCTCTTTTGTATCCCATCTTTTGGATGAGGCAATAAAAAGTTCTTTGTCACATTAGATGTGGCATGTACGTGATGTAAAAAAAATCCCTTACTGCTTTGAGTGGATCCATTGCAAAGGTTTGAATTTCTATGAGTTGCATCATAGAGGTGTTGTTACCATATAGTGCCATGATCTATGTGTGATGTAAAAAGGAATGAAACAAACTAATAAAATTTATATCAAAATTGTATTTGTTTTTTAGGACACTTTGGATGCTGTAGAAAATCTTATCAAAAAACACGAAGCATTTGAGAAATCGGCAATGACCCAAGAAGAAAGATTTATTGCGCTAGAAAAATTAACAACAGTAAGTGTGATACCAGTAATGATTTATAGCATGATGAGATATATAAAGTCCTGTTTACTCATGAGTATTGTATAGAAAATAAGCAAATTTTAAAGGTTTTTTTTTAGTTATGACTATTGTATGTTGAATCTTGGTTTCACTTGCTCTGACATAAACAAGTATATCATGTAATTTGGTGACTTTTGGTTGTCAACAACCAGAGCCTTGGTACTTAGTTTACAGTTCTATGAAGTGCTGAAGCCGGCTTGCGCTGGACTTCTGATCGGGAGGCCAGGGTTCGAGTCCCGCTCTGGTCATTCCGGTGTCCTGTCTTTCGGATGAGACAGTAAAAAGAAGGCCCCATGTCGTGGTATTCATGGCACGTTAAAGATTCCTCACTGCTTCGGGTGGGTCCGTTGCAAAGGTCAAAATTTGTATGCCCCGCATCAGGCAGATGGCGTCACCATATACGTGAAATATTCGTGGTGTGACATTAAACAATAATCAAGCAATCAATCAATGTATGAAGTGCTGTAAATACAAGTGGTTTCCTGATGTATACACTGTTTTAGTCATTCTTAAGGAATTTATGTCTCCTGTAAGCTCAATCTTTATTTCATTTCAGTTTGAAATGAAAGAAAGACAAAAACGTGAAGATGAACATCCTGAAGAAAGAGCGAAACAGAAGGAAGAAGTGCTTAGACAACTTATTGCAGAATTTTTACCACCAGAGAAACCGTATGTATCTGTTTGTCAATTTTATATCAAGTAAAAGATAACAACTTTCATTTTACAGAGTAAATTTTAAATTCTTTATGGGACAGTAAGTAGATACTGCTTTTGTTTAGTTTTAATAAGCATTTATATTAATTCCAAAAAAGTGTTGAGAAATCACATCTGGTGTTCTGAAGCACTTTCTCCAGTATGTCTACGTTTAGCAATTTTCCTGTGAAGTATAAAAATGACTCCACAAATCTAAATCTATTTTTTATGATGTTCACTTTTAAAGTGTAAAATTTGATCTCGTGGTACATACCTGATATATATCTATGAAGAGCTTGCTCTTGTTGTTGACATTATGATTAGATGTAAAGTAACCTCATCAGTGGTTTAGTATATATCTGTACTCTCTTTTTTGTTGTCTTGTCAGACCCACCCCTGAACCAGAGCCCGTGGTTGCTGTAGCCGCCCCACCACAACAGAAGGAGCCCATGTCTGAGGAGGTGCAGGGGTCATCCGCTGACCAACCCCAGGCAGAAGTTCAAGGTCAGTCCTACTCTCAGTTTATATGTAGTGAATATCTGTCATTATGTTGTACAGTATCAATAGCTTATATATGAATGTAAAAACTTAGGGTGATGCCATATGTGTCTTGAATACTTTATTAATGTGCTAAATTTCAGTTCTAAATATGAAGTGTTAAAGTTGATTTGCAAACTATTATTTATTAGCTTTTTTTTTCTCAAGGGTGTCATCATTAACATTTATTGCATACATCCTCCTCCATTGTCATCTTTCTGTCCTACAAGATATGGACTATCAGTGGCATGAAGTCTCTGTCACCCCGGTGAAATATTCTCAGACAGCATAGAAAATTGTATAGGTCCTGGCACTGATAATCTGTATCCATTCATATTTTTTTTTATGCACTAAATCCTCTTGATCATGCATGCTATACACATATATGCATATGCATCTCATAATACATCATTCATTGTATTCATTACATTATTCATTGTATTCATTACATTATTCATTGTATTCATTACATTATTTATTGTATTCATTACATTATTCACTGCATACTTCATCATTACAAACTTTTACTATTCATTGCTCACATACTCCTAACAGATTTCACTGTAGACTCATTACAAACTTCACTACTCATTACGTAATACATCATTCACTACATCCAGTGTTGTTCATTGCGTATTACATATACCGGCATATACGTTTTCATGAATTTCACATTTGATCATTGGCATAAACTCATTTCATGGCGCTGTAACCTGCATGTTGTACTTTGTCGACGTTCTGCTTTATGTCTTAGCGGTATCTGTATTGTTTCAATGTTTGGGCAGGAGCTAAGGCTGAGGAAGGGACTCATACTTTACCTAAAAAGAAGAAGAAGAAGAAAGGTGATAAAATTGTTTGATGTTGATTTCTCTGAATTCCTACGATTTCACGACGTACATTAGATCGCATGATCGGCCTAGATCTGAAGTAGAGTTCAGAATAGGGAAACGAACCTACTACATACCTTCAAACTTGTCAAATGTTGCTACCAAATAATTTGATTGAGTATTTTGCTAGGGGATCTAAAAACATTCCGGAATCTCAATGGACATGACTGGATTAATGTTTTTATTATAATATTAAATCAGTTTTTGGGTAATCAAGTATGATAGATTCAGTATAGCTAAAACTTCTTATAAAAGTCTGTAAGTTTACACTCCATGTGGGGAGCCAATAAACACGGGCTTCTCCTGAGATGAATATATTATAGCTAGAAACACACTGTGACTGTTTAATATTAGTGATATCAGAAAAAAGTGGTTGGGTGTTGTGACAAGTTTGACTGTAGTATTTGTGAAATTTGCATGATTAAATTTTTGCCGGTTTCCAATCTATTTTGAATGTGGTGTTTGAAGGTTAAGGCATCAATTCAGATGAAAAGAAAATGTATTACAGTGTCGTACTGTTCGATGCATATTAACTTGCCTGCCACATGGTTGTTAAATTGATCCCATACCATCATGGTCAATGCTTTGTTGTCAGTCGCTTTCCTTCATATGCATTATCTAACAGATGTAGATTTCATCTCATCATTAACTTCTCTACCCTCTGTTGCATCATGATTATAGACATATAGGTAGTACCTTTATCTCTGCATAGTTCCTCTTGATGTTCATGTTTGCAATTTTAACACCATAGGGAATTTAAAGTAATTGTAATAGTGATTTTTCTGTTGAAAATTTTGTTTCAAAAAAGTGTCTGACTCTGATACTGTACTGTATCTTGTAGTAGAAGTCAACATTTACTTGAAATATACATTTTGCAAACATGTTTTTCATACTAGTGCATTCCCTTTTCCTAATGTCTAATTCAGCTAATGTATTTCATAGTTGTGCTTCTGTTTTCTGAGAATTTTTTTTTCTCTAAATTTCCGATCATTTTCCATTTCCATCAGTTTAACATAATCCTGTGTCAAATTAATACACTGCAGATTTGGTTGTGAATTTCACCAACTGTAATCTTGTTGTAGTAAATTTACGAAATTACTGTAGATTAACTTGTCAATAAAATTTACTCTCAGTAGATGCAAAATTTCAAAATTTGGGTATCAAAATGTAAATTTCTGGGAGTTTTGTCTGATACTAATCACAGTGTACAAAAAAAAAAACAATGAAAGACAATCAGGATTGAATAAGATTTTGCATCTCTGATTGCAATTTTGCTTGGATTTTGTTCCTGTATTAGATATAGTTTTGCATGTGTTTGTGTTGTTATTAGATGACAAAGCATTTGTAACAGAGTATGAGGAGCCGATACGACGCCAACCCTCGCGAGAAAGTCCTCGTCCCAGAGTCACTCCTGAACGCGAGGAGGGCACGGAAACGATGCCGTACACGCCAAGTATGTGTCATGTTAAATTAGGTTTAAGTTCATGTTTTAGGTGGATGGGAAGGAAAAGGGGAAGTAACTGGTTGGTACAAGTAAACAGAACACATACACAACTTCACATACAACATTTGCACCAACATCACTAATTACTGAATTTTTTGGTAGTTTTTTTAATTTTGGGGAATTTTTGCATCAGTTTTATTTTCATCTGTGGCACCACTGTACTTCTATTAATTTGAATAAGATTCTGTCAAATGTCATGTATTCAGACACAGGATATATTGTAGGATGAGGGGGGGGACCAATGAGGTTGAAGCCTTGTGATTCAGACCAGTATTCTCTGGGAGGATTTGTAATGGAGCTTTATACAGAAGTAACCTACATTCATACATGTGGGTTTGTTTTGCAAGAGAACAGAAAAAAATCGGACTTTAAGAATGACCTTTAAAAGCAGGTGACCTCTGTATAAAGGTTTCACTGGAGCTTATGAATCTGGTTAAATTCAATGTACAGTGTAAAAATACAGTATTCGTAGATATATAGCATATGAAATTGACAGATTCTGATCAAGTGTCGATAAGGATGAAATTAAGACTGATGATAGACTGCAGCGTTTGAATGTGTTTTTTATTAACAGTACTGTCTTTTCTAATGTCAGTGTACTAACCATCCAATTTTAAAATGCTGAGAAAGTGTGCATTCAGTTTTGTGATTTTATTTTCCTTGTTAAAGCATGATGTTCAAGGCATGAGGCCTTTTAGATGTAGCTATGTGTAACAGCAATGTATATAGATAGTGAAATATTTCAGCGACCAAAAGACCATCGCCCTCTTCTGGAGGGACTGCTGAAAGACCAACCCCTTCTCCACGAGGGGCAGAGTCTGCCAGGGGGGCTGAGGCTATTAGACCTAGCCCTAGTCCACGACAGCAAACTCTTGAGAGAAGCCCCCAGCCTTCTCCCAGTAAGATGCACCGCTTATGCTTCCCAATACCTGATTATTTTACTCATACATTATCACATCACTTTGGAAGAATGAGGGCTACTAATGGCTTGGCAAAAACCATTCATTTGTCAGATGTATTTATTTATTGCTAACAGAAACGATAGATAAAATATGTAATCAAGAGATGTTCAAGTAGAAGGTGCAGAATATAGTGATCACATTTGTAAATATTGTATATATCGTAACACTTTATGAAATGTATCAGGATAATAATATTAAACAATAAATAGTGATAGTATAATTTGCAATGTATTTATTGTAAACACATCATATAATACTCAGAGCTTTAATTATTGTATGTATAACATCATATTAAAAAATTATATGTACCATTTAACACCATGCTTAATATCCATGTTATATGGAATAATGTTCGGAACAGTCTCATTGCTGCTAAAAAGGGGAGTAATGACTGCATTCCTGTTCCGTGGTGCCATGCCCACATTTAATTCCCTTCTTCCCCAAATTTTGCTTGTTTTCAGCTTAAGTCAGGCAAATTTTTCTCTTAAACTCCCTTTAAAGATTTGATCTTGAGCAACAGCAAATCCATACCATCTTCAGCAAGTTTTGGTGGAGGTTATGTTTACAAGAGGGCAGGTTCAAGACATTCATTCATGTATATTTCCAGTCCTTTTATCTGTTACTGAATGTACTCCTTGCAGTTTAATATTTGTACTTTATGCACTTTAAGCACTTGTACTTCTCTCAGTTTTGACATTTATACGTCATTCCATTCAGATGTTTTTGCATCAGATCTCCTAGGATATTTTTTCACTCCTTTTGTTCAGATGTTCATAGTTATTTCAGTTTGGATATTTTCCTCTAAGAGATTTACATTTATTTTAGGCATTTGTACCTCTTTTAAGTAAAACTGTGTCTCTTTCTGTTTACCCATCTCTTAGTTTTTTGGTTGTTTATCCACGTTGGATAATTTGACATTATTGGATGGGATTTTCCTTTATTTTAAATGTTCATTGATTTAAAACTTTTTCTTTTAATACCATTGTCTATGTAGTAGCCTCTGAACCCTGTTCCCAATAACTTTGCTTTTTTTGGGGATGTTATTATGGAATTCTGGTGAAAGTTTTCACTAAGTGAAGTGATCTTTAACTGTCGCCATTTGTACTTAGAACTCGAGAAGAAACGTTCCAGATCCAAATCCCCATTTAGCCGATTGTTTGCACGTAAGAAGGATTATGGTAGACATGAAAAGTGTATGTTCCCAGGTAATCTAGATCATTGTGTTTTTGATCCCCATCACAATATTTATCTGATCTCAAGAGGTGGTGGAGGTAGGATGTATTTCAACAGTTTTATTGTATGCAGGTTTGGGTTTGATGTGTGATGGGTTTTTTACGATCCATGTTTATTATGGAGAGAATTTCCCATTTTTTTATTTGATTCACAATGAGCAATAGTCTTGAATTTTCATGGATTGCTTTGGGATATTTGCTTTAAAGTTAACTTTACATATCATATCGTTAACGTCTAGTATTCAGATTCGATTTGCATATTCGCTAGTTTGTAATCAGAATAAATTATATACACTTTTATCACTTTTATATTATTGTTTTTTATTCTGTAACTTTGAGAACATATTGTGGGAAAAATATATTACTGCATTCTGTAAAGAGAATAAATTTTTTGAAAATATTTTTATTGTTATTTATTAGTGATGGTACTAACATAAAATGGAAGTAAAACATGTAAAAGGAATCAGGTGCAACTTGTAAAATAAAGTAAAACTTGAAATAGGTGCAAGTTTTGTATACAGAAAATGAAATCTTTAGGAGAAAAGAAAGATGACAGTATGAAATAATTTTCAAATTCCATTTTTGTAGAACAACCATCCACCAGTGCAGAGTCCATTCACCATGAAGGTTTACTGACGAGGAAACACGACTGGGAGAACGCAGACAAACGGGCCAGTAATAGGTAATGGTATTGCTTGTATTATGTATGGAACGCATTAAATGTTAGACAACAATTAACAAACGAACCAGTAATAAGTAATGGTATTGCTTGTATTATGTATGGAATGCATGAAACATTAGACAACAATTATCAAACGAGCCAGTAACAGGTTTTATAATGTCGTTTTTTTAGTGTCTCTAGAGGGCCGAAATTCAGCCCCTTTCCAACATTGAAATGTGCTACATTTTCCAATTTCAGACTAAAAAGTTTGAAGTCAATTATTCCGTACTTCAACTTAAAGAATTTACATGAATTAGTATTAAAAACTGAATTCATAGGATATTACAAATCGACAATAAGTGTATGACCATATCTACACACTGAATCTAAAATTAGGTCACAGCTGATCTAATGGTCTATGTCATATAGAAATTTGGTTTCATTTTTCCCCCTATAGTTGATTCCTTTGTTAAAAACATCAGATTTCTTTTTCGTGTCTGAAAATAAACTTGCGAAAATGGGATCTCTGTCTCTGAACTGTTAATTTCGAAATCAGAGGAAATTTGACAACAAAGTGCTCAACAACTGCCACTTGATACATAATGCTGAAGTTTTGAGTACACTTCATATTGGAAGAAGAAGAACAAAAACATTGATATTGAAACTGCTAAACATAAAAAAAAAGATAAAGTGTTACATCTAATGATTAAAGAAATTTTCCCAATTTAAGGAAAAACTTCCCAGAATTCCCAATTTGAACAGCCCTGGCCTTTGGCTTCAGAAACTAACAAAAATGCTGAATGTACGGAAAACATTCAACTGTAGATAATGATTAACTGTCTAATACTCTGATTCTTTGATTATGATTTGTATTTCCTAGTCATCACTGACAATATGGATATTATTCAAAGAAAAGAAATTTAAGTAGTATGAAAATGAAACCAGTTATTTGTTTACCATAATACTAATACTATACTAATACTATATTCAAATATTATAAACACGATGATATACTTGTCTTCTGGGATATTTGATATGATAATACAATATGCTGCATCCATTATGACCAAGTCACCAAAATGCATATTTAATAACCTTTTATTTTTTCCACAGATCTTGGGACAAAGTATATGTGGTCCTTCATGGTAATACTATTTCATGTTACAAGGACAAGAAAATTGCTAAACAGGTAAGGACAAAAAAAGCTGTTGCCAGATTTGTGGTTTGCAAGGATTATTTAATTGTTCAAATTTTTGCAATCAAATATATTACAGAATAGAAACCATAAATTTCAATTTGAAAGTAATTTTAACCTTGTGTGACAAAAATGGTCAAAGTTATATTAGTTCATTATTTTTCTGTTATCTCTATATTTAATCTAATCTAAAGAACTGATTTGATTATGATGAAACTTGGTATAACACATAGCCGCTAGTTGTCTGATACATTATTACAATAGATGTCTGATCTCTGCATAATGGTAGGTGATAGAGAATTATAGGTTTGTTGTGCATACGAAATCGCTTCTTCAGAAGTCCCATAAGTGTATTAATGATAACATTGTGTTACAGGACCCCAATAACCGAATCCACCATGAGCCTGCATTAGAAATTACAAATGCCGCGTGTAGCAAAGCAACAGACTACACCAAGCGGCCGTACGTGTTCCGAGTGAAACTCTCAAACGGAGGAGAATATCTATTCCATGCTAAAGATGAGGTCAGTACACATAAGTTTATCCAATATCTGTATAAAAAGTACAATGAAAAAGATGACTTTATTCAGGTATGTCATCTTTAACATAAAACGTTCGGTGGATAAAGGATTTTAAAATGATCTTTAGGTGATGTTTTCTTTGATAATGTGTCATGTAATAAAAATAAAAACGTAAAATCATTTCTAACATAATGTAACTTTTGATACATATTTATATTCCCCACAAGTTACAAAATTAGGCTTACTTTATATAAGATGCTGGATCATTGTGCTTTAAACCAAATTGTTTCTCTGAATTTTCTCAGCTTTTATTGATATTGCTTGGTCCATAGGTCAGCTTGATGGGGTATTGCCGGTATAAGGGTAGAAGAGAGATTTTTGTATTATATACACTTCTTTTTGAAAAACAAAATGTTCCTCTTGGTTTGACCCGAGGATTAAATGCTAGGATATTGGTGTTATTGGAAAAAAAACAGAGATCTAAGAATTAGACACTTGTATTTTAAAGAAATATGTTCATGTTTCTTTGGATTGTATCAATATTAAATTGTATTGTTTTAGACACTTCTAAAAGAACAGAAAATAATAGCAATGTATATTGTTGAAAACATTTCAAGAGGTTTGAATTAATAAATCATTGATTATTCTCAACAGGGAGAAATGGATCTATGGATACAGAAAATAGGGTCGGTAACTGGAGCCGAAGGCACGAGTATACCCTCAAAATCGCAAACATTACCAGCACGCATGGAAGGAGAGAAAAAGGAAGAACACAAAAAGAAAAAAGGATTCTTAACTCTCAAGAAGAAGTGAAGGACTGAAATAGACATAGTATAATAAAAAATATGTAAATAATTATTGCTTTGATTGGAGTCTTCTTCTTCAGATTCCATGTAATACCTACTGCCTCTTTATTTTTTAATTACGAACTTGCTTTTATACAAAATACGTAATTTTTATTCCAGTTTTTTTGACTGCGTGCAAGTGATTCATTTTAAACATCAAGAACAATCGATAAATACATGTACATTATGATACAAACGTGTCACCTTGATAACATTGATCATGTTCCTTGTCAACGTGTTGATAATTCATTCGGAAAAATTACCCATAATTCTAAGGGGAAGTAGAGCACGGAATTTCCACTTTGAGGAGCAGATTTCCATATAAAGCAACTCGAATCCATCGCTAGGCAGTATTAAATGCAGACTCATTGTGGAACAGGGCAAAGTTAAGAACAACATTGAGCATCTCATTAGTATACTCTGGAGGTGGAGTATTCATCCGTCATTTCTTCCGTCAATCATGATTAGTGCCATTTGTGTGTAGACATGTCCATGTAGTAAAGTACTCCTGTAAGCTCCATTCTGTGTCTATATACCACTAATGAATAAATCTCAGATAATCTGCCTTACTTGTAGTTATTGTACTTAAGTTTTATTTCTCCGCTTTTGGGACATAGTGCAGTAATCTTTTTACACTTGTCATTTGTATGTGAATAAAGCGTAATATATTGGATCTTGTGTACGTCTGAAATTTCATACCATTCAAGTGCGTTGGAATTCCTTTTTTTCATATTGTCTCAATGTAAAGGCCAACGTTGTAACCTATATTCTACTTATTAAGTTATAGATGTTTAAAGTTATTTATTAGTTATGTACAATACAAGTTTGTTGATCTTGCCTATGTTCGTTTCTTGGTACATTTTTATGCCCTTGGATGAATCAATACATTTATGTTCATGGGATGTAAGTTATTCACTCAGAATAATAATTAGCTTGACCTACATATAGAAATTTTTTTTATTCACTTGGTTTATAGGTTGTTTTGATTGCATTAGAACCTGCTAATTTTTCCCCGGCATTATTATTATGTTGGTGTTGTAGAAATTTTTTCACTGTTCAAATTCTTAATGCTTGCTAGTATAAGACCTTGAAGATGGTTATCTCGATGCGAGGAAAACAGATCGAGGCTCAAAATAGTTTCGACAGAACGCACATTAAAAAAGGAAAAATCTTCAATTTTTAAACATGAGATCATTTCTTTATTTTATCATATCATTTGAGCATTTGTGTCAATAGTCTAGGATTTTAAGATGTATGCAGTGTAATTTATGTGACCTTGTCGTCTGTTTCTGGTTTTGAGATACCATGCTTCTTGCGATCGTATGCTTCTAATCATGAACAAAAGGAGAATAAACAAAAGTTACCAATATAAGTAGCTGTGTTAGTCTCTTGTTTCCTTAGTATGGACCTTGTGTTTAAGTATTTGTCACTAAAATATTAAAATTCTTCCAGTAGAAATCGAGAGCACGTAGTGCTTACTTTAGGACGAGGACCAGTTGTTCAAAGCTTGAACCAGTGGTTAAGCTACCCGGTAGTTTAAGTTTACAATACTATAAAACTGTATTACAATAAAATGAAATCACATTTACTTTTCTTTATACTGATATTTAGCATATGAAATCAGTAAATTAATGCTGAGTAAAATATTTATACAGGAACAAATTTAACTGAATGCTGTCAAACATAAACCACTACCTAGCTAGAACACAAGTTAAAGTTTTGAACAACTGTGCCCAGAGTGAAGATGGATTAGTCTGTGTATACCTAATTGTTTGTATAGTCCACACCAAACAACTGGGCCCAGAGAGTAGTCTGTGTATACCTCAATGTTTTTATAGTCCCTACCAAACAACTGGGCCCAGAGTGTAGTCTATGTATACCTCAATGTTTGTATAGTCCACACCAAACAACTGGGTCCAGAGAGTAGTCTGTGTATACCATGCACTGTTTGTATAGTCCACACCAAACAACTGGGCCCAGAGAGTAGTCTGTGTATACCATGCACTGTTTGTATAGTCCACACCAAACAACTAGGCCCAGAGGGTAGTCTATGTATACCATGCACTGTTTGTATAGTCCACACCAAACAACTAGGCCCAGAGAGTAGTCTATGTATACCTCAATGTTTTTATAGTCCCTACCAAACAACTGGGCCCAGAGAGTAGTCTGTGTATACCATGCACTGTTTGTATAGTCCACACCAAACAACTAGGCCCAGAAAGTAGTCTGTGTATACCATGCACTGTTTGTATAGTCCACACCAAACAACTGGGTCCAGAGGGTAGTCTGTGTATACCATGCACTGTTTGTATAGTCCACACCAAACAACTGAGTCCAGAGAGTAGACAGAGTAGTCTGTGTATACCATGCACTGTTTGTATAGTCCACACCAAACAACTGGGCCCAGTGAGAAGACAGAGTAGTGTGTGTATACCATACACTTTGTAGGGTCCATACCAAACAACTGGGTCCAGAGAGTAGACAGAGTAGTCTGTGTATACCATACACTGTTTGTATAGTCCACACCAAACAACTGGGCCCAGTGAGAAGACAGAGTAGTGTGTGTATACCATACACTTTGTAGGGTCCATACCAAACAACTGGGTCCAGAGAGTAGTCTGTGTATACTATGCACTGTTTGTAGGGTCCATACCAAACAACTGGGTCCAGAGAGTAGACAAAGTAGTGTGTGTATACCATGCACTGTTTGTAGGGTCCATACCAAACAACTGGGTCCAGAGAGTAGACAGAGTAGTGTATGTATACCATGCACTGTTTGTATAGTCCACACCAAACAACTGGGCCCAGTGAGTAGACAGAGTAGTGTGTGTATACCATGCACTGTTTGTAGGGTCCACACCAAACAACTGGGCCCAGTGAGTAGACAGAGTAGTGTGTGTATACCATGCACTGTTTGTATAGTCCACACCAAACAACTGGGCCCAGTGAATAGACAGTGTAGGCCCAGAGAGTAGACAGAGTAGTCTGTGTATACCATGCACTGTTTGTAGGGTCCATACCAAACAACTGGGTCCAGAGAGTAGGCAGAGTAGTCTGTGTATACCATGCACTGTTTGTATAGTCCACACCAAACAACTGGTCCCAGTGAATAGACAGTGTAGGCCCAGAGAGTAGACAGAGTAGTCTGTGTATACCATGCACTGTTTGTAGGGTCCATACCAAACAACTGGGTCCAGAGAGTAGACAGAGTAGTGTGTGTATACCATGCACTGTTTGTATAGTCCACACCAAACAACTGGGCCCAGAGAGTAGACAGGGTAGTGTGTGTATACCATGCACTGTTTGTATAGTCCACACCAAACAACTGGGCCCAGTGAATAGACAGTGTAGGCCCAGAGAGTAGACAGAGTAGTCTGTGTATACCATACACTGTTTGTAGGGTCCATACCAAACAACTGGGTCCAGAGAGTAGACAGAGTAGTGTGTGTATACCATGCACTGTTTGTATAGTCCACACCAAACAACTGGGCCCAGAGAGTAGACAGAGTAGTCTGTGTATACCATGCACTGTTTGTATAGTCCACACCAAACAACTGGGCCCAGAGAGTAGACAGAGTAGTGTGTGTATACCATGCACTGTTCGTATAGTCCACACCAAACAACTGGGCCCAGAGAGTAGACAGAGTAGTGTGTGTATACCATGCACTGTTTGTATAGTCCACACCAAACAACTGGGCCCAGAGAGTAGACAGAGTAGTCTGTGTATACCATGCACTGTTTGTATAGTCCACACCAAACAACTGGGCCCAGAGAGTAGACAGAGTAGTGTGTGTATACCATGCACTGTTTGTATAGTCCACACCAAACAACTGGACCCAGAGAGTAGACAGAGTAGTGTGTGTATACCATGCACTGTTTGTATAGTCCACACCAAACAACTGGGCCCAGTGAGAAGACAGAGTAGTCTGTGTATACCATGCACTGTTTGTATAGTCCACACCAAACAACTGGGCCCAGAGAGTAGACAGAGTAGTGTGTGTATACCATGCACTGTTTGTATAGTCCACACCAAACAACTGGGCCCAGAGAGTAGACAGAGTAGTGTGTGTATACCATGCACTGTTTGTATAGTCCACACCAAACAACTGGGCCCAGTGAATAGACAGTGTAGGCCCAGAGAGTAGACAGAGTAGTCTGTGTATACCATGCACTGTTTGTATAGTCCACACCAAACAACTGGGCCCAGAGAGTAGACAGAGTAGTGTGTGTATACCATGCACTGTTTGTATAGTCCACACCAAACAACTGGGCCCAGTGAATAGACAGTGTAGGCCCAGAGAGTAGACAGAGTAGTCTGTGTATACCATGCACTGTTTGTAGGGTCCATACCAAACAACTGGGTCCAGAGAGTAGACAGAGTAGTGTGTGTATACCATGCACTGTTTGTATAGTCCACACCAAACAACTGGGCCCAGAGAGTAGACAGAGTAGTGTGTGTATACCATGCACTGTTTGTATAGTCCACACCAAACAACTGGGCCCAGTGAGAAGACAGAGTAGTCTGTGTATACCATGCACTGTTTGTATAGTCCACACCAAACAACTGGGCCCAGAGAGTAGACAGAGTAGTGTGTGTATACCATGCACTGTTTGTATAGTCCACACCAAACAACTGGGCCCAGAGAGTAGACAGAGTAGTGTGTGTATACCATGCACTGTTTGTATAGTCCACACCAAACAACTGGGCCCAGTGAATAGACAGTGTAGGCCCAGAGAGTAGACAGAGTAGTCTGTGTATACCATGCACTGTTTGTATAGTCCACACCAAACAACTGGGCCCAGAGAGTAGACAGAGTAGTGTGTGTATACCATGCACTGTTTGTATAGTCCACACCAAACAACTGGGCCCAGTGAATAGACAGTGTAGGCCCAGAGAGTAGACAGAGTAGTCTGTGTATACCATGCACTGTTTGTAGGGTCCATACCAAACAACTGGGTCCAGAGAGTAGACAGAGTAGTGTGTGTATACCATGCACTGTTTGTATAGTCCACACCAAACAACTGGGCCCAGAGAGTAGACAGAGTAGTGTGTGTATACCATGCACTGTTTGTATAGTCCACACCAAACAACTGGGCCCAGAGAGGAGACAGAGTAGTGTGTGTATACCATGCACTGTTTGTATAGTCCACACCAAACAACTGGGCCCAGAGAGTATACAGAGTAGTGTGTGTATACCATGCACTGTTTGGTGGGTTCACACCACACAACTGGGTCCAGAGAGTAGACAGTAATCTGTGTATACCATGCACTGTTTGTATAGTCCACACTAAACAACTGGGCCCAGAGTGTAGACAGAGTAGTCTGTGTATACCATGCACTGTTTGTAGGGTCCACACCAGACAACTGGGTCTAGAGAGCAATATGTGTATACCTTGCACTGTTTGTATAGTCCACACCAAACAACTGGACCCAGAGAGTAGATAGCGCAATGTGTGTATACCACGCACTGTTGTATAGTCAACACCAAACAAAGTAAACAGAGCAAGCGTGCATACCTTGCACTGCTTGTATAGTCCACACCAAACAACTGGGCCCAGAGAGTAGAGAGAGCAATGTGTGTATACCATGCATTTTTTGTTTTATATAGGGTAAATACATACTGGGTTACAAAAATTTCACACTTTGGTGTTTGAATGCTTGGGTTTTTATCAGTCATGTGTTCCAAATTTTATTTTATATTAAAAATTTTAAAAAGCTGGAATGTAAATCATCAGCCTGCATTCAGGATTGGTCCAGCATGAAGACATTTTCTAGCTTCCATCACTGTCGTAGTGGTAATGTATGTATTGTTAACGTGATAGATGAGTACATAGCTTGTAAGAACGTACATCATCCTAAGTGAAACAAGTGTACAGTGGCGTACTGTACTGGAAGGGTAAAGATCATGGATCTAAACGTCTAGTGCATATAGGTCGAACAGAAATTAGCATGTTATGTGTTAAGTCATTGGTTCCAATCTAAATGGTAACCATTGATATTCTATCCTTCTGATAAGGATCACGATCATCCTGGGTTTAGATCCTTGCTATTATGTTAGAAAATGGTAAGGTACCGATCCCATACCACAACTCAGAAAGGGAAAACAAGTGGAAATTGGCAACAATATCTTCAGTACAAGGGCAAGTCAAAACTTTTGTAACACCATGTAGATATATCCTCACTACCTGAAAGTAGTTATTATGGATTCTTATTTTGTCACACCAAGATATTGGAATATTGTACCTAGGACTTATAAACAAGATTGTAAGTCCTTGATTACACTGCATCTGCCTGATGCAATGCTGAGAAATTTAAACTTTTGCAATAGACCTACTGGAAACAGTGAGGATTATGTTTTATGTGCAATATCTACCATAACCACGGCTTTTATGTGCCATATCTACCATAACCTCGGCTTTTATGTGCCTCATCTACCATAACCTTGGCTTTTACCATCTCATCTGAAAGGCAGGGTACTGACATGCAGGCACCGGCTGGACTCAAACCCAGGTCCTCGGCTTAATTGAGTTCTGAAATTGGAGATGTGCCAGCTCATCTGATTCTTTTTTTAATTTGTTGAACATTAAAGGTCACAAATAACTACATGTATTTTAATTGAATGCATGTGATCAATACCTGTGGACTCGCAATGGAAGAGATGTACCTGATACAAATCTCAGCCTTTCAGCAGGTACAGTAGTAGACCTTCCCATGGGTTTGATGCAGATTTAAGTCTATACATTGACTTTTCAGCTTTGGCATTCTCGGCAGAAAGGCCCCAGTTTTCAAACAAACTTTACCAATGTTGTACAACAAATTTAATACACACCAGACTTCATCAAAAATGAGAAGAGTTATATTTTCCTTTGTTAATTCCATTTTACTGGCATAAAACAATGATTTAAAAATGTACAATTTGACGCACTGTGATCATGCTTGCATAGGTGATTTAACAGAGAATATTATAGATATGTTTGTTCATCTTTTGATAATGGAAGTGATTGAAAATACAAACTACACGAAATTCTAAACAATCAGTTGAGGATGATATTTATTCATGCAGAATTATTTTGAGTGCTAAGGTCCCCTCCTCCCCCCCCCCCCCCCAAAAAAAATTCACATTATTAGAAAATTTTGATATTTATATACTTCGTACCGGTATATTATTTTCTGGTTAGACTATAAAAAACTCAACTTTTCAACAAAATTTTCCAGTTAGTGAAGCAAATTTGGTATTCTGTAATTTTATTAAAGAAGAATGGATGATAAAAAAAAATGCCCCCATTCCATTGATCCAGGGGCATAAAAATCTCTTCCAATGTTACTCAGTTTTCCTTCTTTACACGAATCATTTAAAAATATATATTACTCAGGAATGGATAGAAACCAACCTCAACAGATCAACCTTTCATGAAATAAATAACATGGTTTTCTGTATACAACATGCATAAAATACATAAATGATAAAGTTATAAAAATACAATGAAAACGATAAAAATAAACGACACAACCTGTTACATAGTGTAAGTATACCTATGGAAGAAGTAGAATACAATGCCAATCTGATTAAACCTATATTTATTCCGCTTCTCTATTTGTCCCATTACGGATAAAGATCTGGAGAAACTCCATAGGGGTCATGTTCTGGTGAATTCTGATTTTCAGCCAATCAGTGGATCGGCTATAAATTCCTAGGAATGAAATTAACATCCCCAGGGTGCATAACTTACAAGGTAGTCTTTGAACAGTGTTTGTTACATATTGCATCAGTATCACGTGCCTAGCTGAGTCATTGATTGGCTATGGGAAATAACGGTTTTGGTGACCGTAGCGTCATCAGAGTTCAACAGAACATGACCCCTTACAGGGTTTCGCCAAATCTTTATCCCCAATGGGATAAACAGAGAAGCGGAATAAAGATATGGTTTTAATCAGATTGAATACAATGCATATTATCCAACATAAAAATGATATACAAAAATATTGCACTTTGGGAAAATGATGTGTATGTACAATTCATATCTATAATACAAATTGATGAATTTCTCTGGGTATAAATTATCATTCATTCTTATCATAATACAATATAAATATGACAAAGATGTCTACCCTACATGAGAGAAATATAAATTTTTTATTTGTTCAAATAATTTGATCTCCATATCAACCAAATTTAAAATTTTGTTTTTTTCCCTGAAAATTGTATATCTTGAAATTTGAGTAAATTTATTTTCAAAATGTTGACATAATTTGAAATCATTCATACAGATCTGCAAGCTGTCATAATCTCGAGTTATTATGAAACCTTCTTGGAAGAGGTTAACAAAAACAGGTTATACATTTTTACATGTACAAGTTTGAAATTTGAGTTTTAAAAACATTACAATGATCCTGGTAGGCATGATATCCTAACATGCACTGACAAGATATTGTCGAAAAAACATGGATAGCACTAATGATGTACAACGAAAAAAAGAAGCTCCAAAGTCTGAAACTTGACGGAATCTGATGAGATTTGGTATGGGGCTGTTAACATTCTGGTGTATGGTCAACTGTGATTAAACGAAAGTTGGAAGTGACGTACAAGGCTGAAACTTGACGGAATCAGATGCAACTTTGTATGGGACTGCTAGCATTCTGGTGTATAGTCATGTGGTAGAACACGTGGATACAGCTGAAAAAGGTTAATCAATAATTAATAAATAGTGAAGAAATTGAAGTCAAGGTTTGAGGAACGTTTCATTAAATAGCATCCATACATTGCAGAATCTATCTCTTATACAATACTGTAAACTAAGGTTTTATTTGTAAAAGTCAATATTCATGATAATTAGTTTGAGATCAAGGCACTTATAAACATCATATTGTTACTAGAATAACACTTTTAAACAAAATGTTTAAATTGGGAATGTATGTTACATATGCTATTCATAAATAGTGAAGAAATTGAAGTCAAGGTTTGAGGAACGTTTCATTAAATAGCATCCATACATTGCAGAATCTATCTCTTATACAATACTGTAAACTAAGGTTTTATTTGTAAAAGTCAATATTCATGATAATTAGTTTGAGATCAAGGCACTTATAAACATCATATTGTTACTAGAATAACACTTTTAAACAAAATGTTTAAATTGGGAATGTATGTTACATATGCTATTCATTTTTCAACTTCAAATAGCAGGAAGGACGGATCATATCTGACAAAGTGATTCCAACATATTTCTTACATGCATCACAGGCAACACACAAAAAATATGCAAAATCTATAACTTACCCCCAAAAGATTTCTTGGTATATATCCTTCCTTGTTATTACTTTTTGACCACCACCATTCCTTTTCCGACTCGTCTCCCTTCTTTAATACTGTAATTTCATCACCAATGCTAAAGCCAAGTTCATCAGGATTTTGAGCTTCATAATCGAAAACTGCATACACCACACCACCATTCAGGATACCAAGCTTTTCCTGAACACCTATGACAAAATCATGTTATATTTAGAATCAGATTAAAATGAACTTATTATTATTTCTTCACAGCTGAGTTTTGATCATTTTTTTTAATACTATCATCTTTATTGTGATCTATGTTGTACATCAGTTGAATTAATTCAATTTAAACGAGATGTGTTTGTGAAACACGAATGCCACTGGCGGCAACAAAGTCCAAATAAGACAAATTTTGAAATGTAGGTCAAAAGTCACAGTCAATGTCACGATCTATCCACTCTCGGGCATAAATATTAAACAAAAAAACCCCCCAAAACACTTAGGTTATTCCAATTTCTGTTAAGCTTCACAGGCATGCTATTAGACTGTTTTTTCTTTTTGCTTTAAGTTATTTTTACCAACTTGAAAATTAATAATGGAATTTTAGTGTTTTTCCACCTTGAATTAAATAAATGTTTTTAAGTGGACATCCTAACCTCAAGGACAGAAGTCTTAAAACAATCTGTGCATAACCATACATAAAGTCATATTCCTATATACTATATGTTATACACCAAGTATTCCAAATGTTATCACAATCTATACACGTACTGTAGAGGTATTCTGAACATCCGTCATATCCATCTTCATCCTCCTCGCACTTCTCCGCTGCAGTCTCATGATCGCTGATCGTTGTGGCGAAAATACAAGCACCATGTTCCACCAGGAAAATCACCATTGGTAGATTATTGCAGGAGGCTGCACAGTGGAGGGGAGTCCTGCAAGAAATGCTAAAATTTTTAAAATTTGCTGCAACAAATTAGAATTCACTGTTATAAGCTCATAACATCTGACACTCGGTATACAGGATAAACTTGCTTTGTAAGACACAAAAGTAAACTCGAGACGGTACATCAAGAGAGCTGATCTAAATGTGAATCTTATATAATAAATCTTGAGGTATTCAGAGGATGCTGACAAGTTAATTTTCATCAACTCAGACACACCAGTTTGATTGGCTTCTTGAATATGGAAAATTTCACTTTTGTAACTTTACACTTTTAAGTTAGTAAATGTTAAATGTTCTTTGAACTAAGTTCATATTATTTAAAACTGGCAGCACATGACCCTGTCAATCTCTAAATTTTAGTATCAAGAAGACATTAAAAGGAATTTAAGGATATTTTAAAATTTCAACTTAATCCTACTACATGACAAAACTTTAATTGATAGGAACCTATCTATAAACAGAGCTAGAATGTTAAACTTTCTTAAGTAATTTAATCTCACAAAGCAAATGACACTAAGCTTGATGACAGCTCAAAACAAATATTGAAAAAAATTCAGAAATGCAACCATGCCATTGCTTTATCAGAGGAAATTGATGGTCCGGACTTACCAGCCATCGCTATCAGGAGAGTTAACGTCACAACCAAACTCAACAAGGAATGTCACAATGTCGTAATGGCCAGCACAGATGGCGTTATGTAGAGCAGTGATTCCTTCGTCATTCGATTCACTCACATTCTGAACCTGTACAATAAGTGGTATCATATATAACGATGGTTTTAATAGCTTCATCTTAAAGATCATACAGATGAAAAAATGTGGAACATACTTAATGCCTAGAAATACAGAAACATTTCACCTAAATAATGCAAATTCCTTAAATGTTATAATAATGAAATATAAAAATTACATTAATGTGGATCACAAATGTCCAGAAAAATAGAAACATTTCATCTAGATAATGCAGATTTTCTGAACATGGAATACACTGAGACAGACAGATCCTTCTGATTGTGGAAAATAAGTTAAAATGTTTAATGGAAGTTACACATAATAATAATTTATGATTAAAATGTTATCAATTTATCAAAATTATAATAATGAAAAAGAATGAGTTATGATAATTGTTATGAAGCACAATACATGTATTTTATTAAATCATTTATTTTTTGAAGACTGACCTGAGATGCACATCGTTTGACTAATTCTAACTCTCCTTCTAAAGAAGCATCCAATAGTAAAGCTAGAGGGTCGAAGCTAACTCTGTTACCAGAGCCTTTAGAATTAGCTCTTCGTAAGTTTGTCTTCTTTCCTTTTACAGCACCACCAGTAACTTTAATGTCTGTCGAAACAGGTGAAACAACAACATTACTACTGTTTGAGGAACTAGAATTATCATTTTGTCCACTTTCATTGTTATCAGAAATTTCCACCAAATTTCCCAAGCTATCCACAGGAACATTTTCTGGAATTCCACCGATAAATGATGTAGCTTGTGTCTCGGCCAGCAGAGCAGGTCGATCACTGTAAGCATTGTTTTGACTATGATGTATATTATGCCGATCCAGATTATGTTTGTGCATAAGCTTTGCAATGTTTTGTGTGTCTTCATTGTCGCTGTCTGAATGTCGACGACGGATTCCTTTTGGAGTATGGCCATGTCGGTTATGACTAGCTTTGTCAGATGCAATGTCAGGATAATTTGGTGATCCAGGTGGTGTGAATGTTTGATGATGACTTGATTTTGGTGGGGATGGGGGTGGTATAGCACTAGGGGATGTATCTGGAGAGGGCACTCTTTGGTTAGTAGCGGATTTCACACTATTGTCTATAATCCTCTCTTTACCTTCCACATTTGAAGATTTCTCGTCACTAGCATTTTTATACAAAATATTAAGACTATCCTGAAACTTTTGAGATCCCCCCTTTCCAAGTCTACCCATATATAAATTTGCAATTTGCTTCGATGATGCACCTTTTGCACTAGTATTTGTATTGACATTTCCATTAGCACCATTTTGCTCTGTGAAAGCTGCTGCACTATTAGTTACGCTTTTCTGAGATTTTGTATTAGAATTTGAATGAAGGGGACGAGTAGCATCAACTTGGTCATGTGACTGATTTGGCCGACCAGACGACATATTTGGTTCGGGACTGGGCAGTTTTCTCCTTAAGTTTGGTCTAGGAGGAGCACTATTCGGAACATTTGGTAAATGTTTCATATTTTCACTAGGAAAAGTATTTTCCTTCAAAGAACTGTCACTGGAGGCAGGGGAACTTTGCCCACTACCACCTTGTCTTACATCCTCCTGAACATTTATCGATGGTCCATTTACATTCGGATTCTGTTGTGAGGACTGATTATGACCTTTATTATTACCTAACACTGTTGTGCTATAGGTCGATCCAAATGGACGTGGAGTTAAATGTGTCAAACCAGTGGTAGCTGATCGTACAGGCAGAGGAGGTGGAGGGGGTTTCCCCGAGTTGGAGGGGCCTCTAACAGTTGCGCCACCTGGCACCACTTGATGTCTCTGAGCAGCTCTTATGATAGAGTCTGAAACTTGATTCACTAGCGATCCATTAGAAATACATTTGGAATTGTCTGTCACAGAACCAGGTTTAGTCAAGTTCTGCTTCTCAGAATTATTATTCTGTTCTTTTAATCCTTTTGTATCTTCGACTCTGCTATTTTCTTGTTGGGGAAACTTCAAATTTGGTGGCAGTGATTGATAATTGGGGTCTTGTTTGTGGAATCCTGATTTAAGGTCCTGTTCCACCGACTCTTTCGCTGGTTTGTACTGTATATAAGGTTCTACTGCAGCCACTTTTGATGGTCTGTTAGAATTCCTATTACTGTCATTTTTCTTATTTCCACCATTTTTCACATTTTCAGCTTGCTGAGCACGCTTTTTCTTCAGTCGTTGTTGCAATTCATGTATTCGATTGTCCATATTAGCAACTTCACCTTTACGTTGATTTAACATTTCTTTATGTACATTAAGTTTTGCATTCTGTTGCTCATTCACTTTATTCCGTATCTAAAATAAAATGAATACCAAATATTAAAATATGTCTATTTATTTTGCTGAAAGATGTACCAGGATTATTTGACCTTTATGATGATGGCTAGTATTGAGAAATGGAAATAACCAAAAAAAGAATACCAATGACAGAAATTAATGACAGAATAAATTTAAAAAAAAAAAAAAAAAAGAGTGTCATTATCTTAACTGTTTTTGCTGGAGTTTTGATTTACATCACACCAAGATTATTGCATTTACATGGTGATGGCATCTGCCAGATGCATTGCACAGAAATATAGACCACTTCACTATAAGGAACCACTCTAAACAATGAAGATTTTTTCAACTTCTACCATGACACAAGACCTGGATATTTATCATTGTCTCATCTGAAAGACATGACACTGAAGCGTGACAAGTCAGATTCGAATCTGGGACCTCTTGGTCATGAGCCAAGCACCATAACCATCACTGAGGAGACATAAGTTGTCGAAATGTGCATCTGGTGCACAAAATTATAACGTATGTATGTTCTAATATTTATTCAAAATTAATGCAGAGTAGTGATTTAATCTACACAGAATAATGATTAAATAAACAGTTTTTAGAGTGAAATTTATAAAACGAGAGTTATCTCCACTTCCTTTTACATTAACTACAATCAAACCCTAAAGAATTTGTCTGATAGGAAAGTTTTACATCTTTTCACCCTGTTTAGAACATGCATATCTTACCATCAGTTCTTTTCGTAGCTTTTCTAGTTCAAGGGCTGCTGAGCTCTGGCTGCCATTTTTGACGTTGGCTCGTTCCTGTCGTATCTGCTCCAGTTGTCTAGTAAGTTCTTCCACCTTAGCTACAGCCATCACCAGCTCCTTCTCTTTCTCGGTGAACAACGCTTTCACACTCTCCAGCTCTGTATCTATAATGAAAATATACAATGTATATGTAGATATAATATATATAATTATATACATGTAAATAAATGAATTAAATTAATAGATAAATGAATATCAATTAATCAATTAATTGATTAATTAATATAAACTTAACTGACAATGATAGGTTACATGAGTTGTCAGATGACAACAGAATTCGCCAGTGGCAACCAAATAGAAATAGCAAAATTGTTTTGTAAGTAGGTCAATCTTCAAGGTCAAGGTCAGAACATACAAATTTTTGATAAGTAATGAAAGGTTTTGTCACAAGGAATCAACACATGAAATATTTAAGGGATATCTCTTACTGTTCATAAGATATCACCAAGAGTAAAGTTTTTTTGTAAGGGGGCTGAATCTCAAGGTCAAGGTCACAGGGTCAAAACTTTTGGTGCTCAATGAAAGGTCTTGGCACAAGGAATACACATGTGAAATAATGAATCCCTGTCCTTAATGGTTCTAAAGTTATGATCCAGGTTAATGTTGTCTACAGACGACGACAACAACGACGCCAGGGGTAAGACAATGGCTCTACGGACATTCTTCCCGGCAAGCTTAAAGTCCAATTTAACAATTTAATGCTTAAATTCTTTTTTTTTTTCGCTGTTAATCTATTTTACTTTCTAATAAAATGTTTTAATATTACATTTTTAACACTGTTTTGTTTGTTTTCATTCATTTGTTTTGTTTTGTTTTTGTTTTTTTTTTCATATTATCTTGATAATTACTGAATATTTGGGGGGTAATTTTTGAGTGTGTAAATACTTGTTTGGCAAAGCTTTTTGTTCAAACCCATGTAGCGTTATTTGTCTGTAGGAAATAAGCACATTCAGAGAGAGCATTAATTTTGTTTAACATCCATTGACAGGTAAATGTTAAATAGGAACACAATAAGATAGAGTTCTAGATATCATTAATTACAAAACTTCAATCCTAATGTCCCACACCGTTAACGGTTAATTGGGGGAATTCCCATCTTCTCCATGTCTAATCCGGACGGTCCAATATCATACATATAATAAACTACAATTGTGCATGTTGCCAACTGGTCATTTGTCCAAAGATCACTTGGCCAGCTGGTATATATCACTTGACCAGCGTGGTATAAATGATAAATTCTACTTTAGTTTCGTTGCCCACGGGTCAATACGGTGGCAATGTACATGTAGAAATTTGTCATTAGCTGTCCAAGGCAAGAGACCCATGTTTATGTCGGTGATAGTCTCGTGCCATAGAAACGTGCACAGAAACTAAAACCCGAGGATCACTCAAGAGTTTGAAAAGGTTACTAGAATTTTCATAACCAGTCTAAAGATTTAATTAAGTTAAAAGTCTTTCTCTGAAGAATAAACTGCACTACTCCAAAGATGGCAGAAAATTACGTTAAATGCAAACGCTGCGAGTAAATGATTGCTTATCCAGTAAAACAAGCTAAGCTTATCGAAGTAGGAGTTATCTTTTACATCTAAAGGTAACCATACCTTAAGAAATTTTTTTTTATGAATCTTGCGCGTTCAAAGGTCAATGGGCGAAAACCATTGAAAAAATGTATATGCATTCTTGCTTTAAAAAAATATACAAACTGTACTTAAATTTCATGCAAAATATTTACCTTAGTATTAAATGGGAAAATGCAAGACAAATTCTGATACGATAATAGTTTTAAATTCTAAGCAATGCCAAATAAACAAATAATGAGAAATAACAAGCGAAACCACAATACGAACTAATCGCTAACGGTTCACTGCACCTGACCGTTCTTTGACCAAGAAGAGATAAACTTCATGATATTTTTAGTGAAAAATATAAATACCACCATGATTCTTTAATCTAGTCTCTATATATCTTTTTCTCATGTAAATACAACTAAGTAAGCATTCAAGCGTACATGAGCAGAGAGCGTGTCATTAGAATTAGACTACCCACTTTATACCATGTAATGCATCCCCTGATATGTTCAGGGAACTGTTGCGGTATTCTAATTTAGGACGAGGTCGGGGACTAGACGTAAAGTTGTTATCACCTACTGTAATCTTTAAAAGTATTCAATCACTGATTGAATATTTATGGAAGTACTAATTGGTTCGTGCGGTTACAAAGGTCGGTGGTCGTTCCACTTTTATCAGAAATTCTATGATACACGATATTAAATCAAGTGTATCTTTTGTTAAATTTCGTTTTAGGTCATAAAAAAATGTCGAATAGATGGCTTCACTTGAATTCTGCTTTGCTTACTGGCAGTCGAATATCAAAGGCTAATAGAATTTTTGGCTCATTATAACTTCTTATTAAATTATATACGAAGGAGTTGAAATATACTTTACAATCATGTGATTATAGGGATTGAGGGGAGGTATGTAGTGCGTTCGGTCAAGAGTCCGGCCACCTGCACAGAGCAGAACTGTATAGCCACGTATACTCACTTAATGTTCCGTTGCTCATTTGGTGTTTTTCTACCTCTCCCCGTAACGCTCGCAATTTCTTCAGCTTCATTTCTTGAGATTCCACTTTCTCCCGGAGTTTGCGCAACCTATCGTTCTCTGCAGCAACTTGTTGCTGTCTTTGTTCCTGTTGCTTGAGATACTTTAGTCGCTGTTCTTTGGCAACCAGTACTTGTTGCTGGCTCTCTATCTGTTGCTGTTGCCGTGATGCCATGTCCTGCAACTCGGTCAAGGTCAAATCCACACCACCCGGTAACTGAAATTAAAAAAATCACACAATGAACTTCTTTTCTAATTCAAAATTAAAAGCTTCTTCCATTGTTCGTGCGTGCGAAAATCTCCATCCCCATAAATCCTGGTTTTTCAAATCTCAGAATGCAATATTTACTTCTGACAGCCATTTAAAACATTTTGAATTGAATCATAATAGACATGATAATATTGACCCTACGTCTCTCTGTAATCTCCGTGTACCTTTTCTCTCGCATTCAGACATAACCAGGTGCGAGGTGGCAAAACTCCAATCAAAATCTCAATGAAAAACATACATATCTTATTCTTCTTTTCAAAGACGTATAAAATCAACATCAGGATTTGCCGTACCATATCAATTAAATATATTTTCTTCTAAAGAATTCATAATATCTATCCTCCATGTTGGGTGTTTTCTTTGCTTTAAAAGTTATAAAACCAGCATTTGCCTTTCCCATTTCCATCAGAATTAAATTTAGCCACAAAGCCAATCAAAATCCAGAAATTTCTCAACTGTATGCAAGCATCTTAGGAAGTATAAGTAGTTGAAAGAAAAGTTCAAGTTCAAGAAAAGAAATAAAAATTGTCTATTTTAAAGTGATTTTTCCCAACGTTACCACAAGAATTACCCATGCCTCTTAACAGCCTCATATCAACTCTGCATACAAAAGAATAATGAGTGAAAATTACTGGAAATGAAAATTCAACACAGGCTAGAATAGGGACTTTTAATACTGAAAACGAGCACACAGAAACATGTAAAACGATCATGACAGTGTTCTTCTAAACTGAACAGACAAGAGAATGAATATTGTAGACGGCGTTACCTTGCGTGTCACCCTTCGTTTCCTGTGTTTTGACATCCTTATAGACTTCGACAAAGGCTATCAATTATCAATCCCAATACAATAATCTATATCGAATGCGAGAATTCAAAGCAAAAAAGAGGGAACATCCCGTGGAATCCCAAAAATAATCACTTCCTTCTCGTAAAACGAAGACATTTTTACTGCCCTAGCCAACAAATAAGTATTAAGCTATACTCGTCTCACTATCATGTCATAAAACTATCGCCTTGTGCAAGGTTATTGACATATTAATCGGTTTTATCGCCCCTTACATTGAGTATAACAAGGATTATCTCCCCCTTCTTTGTCAACCAGCATTAGATCATATATTGCTATTGTCTTGATTGGGGAATGTCCTCTTTTTGATCTATGGACATCAAAGACAACGGAAAGTCTTTTATTTTGTCGGATTAGTTTGTCATTTTATAATAATCATATAAAATTCCATTCGGTGGAGAATCTTTTAAGTGTAAAATATATAGACTTGTGTTCATTCTTAGACTCCCCAGAAACTTTGGATAAGTATTGAGTACATTTTAAAACGTTCTCACGTAAGCTGGAAATAAATGATCATAGCTTACATGTGAACAAAACAAGTGGTTCTCTCTTCTGAGGTAAAACGCAAGATTAAGAATATGGGGTCATGGTCAAAGGTAAAGTCAAGGTTATCAAATCAAGTTATTTTGTAAGTTTATGATTCGTGTATAAAGTTTAATTAAGTGTTTCTTGTCAGTTCAGCACACTAGTAAGGACGTGATAATCACCACATGGCTGGGTTATAAACCAGGAAGAGTGCAAAACCTCACATCTTACACAGTTACACATCTGGGTTTTAAAAGGAAAACCACAAAACAAAGTTATACACGTATTACTTATAAAAACTGACCGACCTTGTAAAAGACTTTGTTGAATATACAAGCAAAGTTTTCAGACCAGGTCCCAATAAATTCTCCCTCGATCAGTGGATGCTTCGATGACAGCGAGGACAAAATCGCCGATCTTAATACAGCAGTTTCTAATCAGTCAACTTAAGTTTGGATTCTCCGGGAAACTTGACCGTCAAATCAGTGTGCCTACTTACCAAATATAAATGGTCTCTTCGTCCATTAAATCTGATCGCCTCCAATAAAGATTAAATAATCATACTACAGCGTTAAATAACCAAAAGCATTCCCTCTTGAATGCTCTATGTACATGTACTACACTACCTCTAGAGCCTCCTTAACAGCATCTTCACTAGGCTGAAGGTCCACCATACTGGCCAGAGCATAAAACCAAGTCAACCGCTTTCTACTCTTCATCTCAGATGTGAAACGTAAAATTTTCCCCGATAAAACTCTGATACATGAAGATCATCAAATCAACAATCAGTCAGTAAAGCACAGTGTGATAGTACCACTTCATTACGTCGCAATCCGGCCGTACATCTGAGCAAGTACTCACACAGGCAGGCGCATATCCAGAAATTTTAACGAGTGGGAGTCCACACCCGATGAATTTCCCGATAGTTCACTCATGTTTTGCATGTAAAATACCTTATTTTACATTCAAAAATAACAAAAGAAATTTTCTCCGAATTTCAGGGTGGGTCCAGATCCCCGGTCCGTCCCGTCTAGGTCCGCGTATGTCAGGTATGATTCAGTGGCCACTGAGTACATCTCCGTCCCATATAAGGTAGCATTTACCCGCCCTGGCGGAAACATACCTCAATGATGTGGAACAATTAGAAAACGACTCGCGGCTTTTGATAAACAAAGTTAGATAAAGACTATTCTTTATCTGTAGGCGTCAACACTGAATGGGGAGACGTTATCAAAGCTCGTACCGTTTAAATTAAACTTAAAGAAGAAAGGGGTATCATTCCCAACGATAAACAATAAGAATTGTAATCCTGATATCTTTAATGGGGCATGCAAGGATTGTTTAATTCATTAGTGACTCCACTCCTCGATGCATTGAAACATCCCACGTGTCCGATGATGGTCTTTGATATGGTTATGTCAGTTTATTTACTTTTACAAAGGGAACGATGTTTACAAGTTTCTTTTGTTTATTTTTCTAAATATACGTCAAAGGTTTTAGAATTATGCAATTGCCCGTATGTACATATACTGTTTTCCGAAATATATAATATAATTACATTTCAGGTATAGAAAGCCACAGGAAAAAAACATTAAAATTTTCATAAATCATACATTCAATAGTTTTTCAACAACCTCTCCCCCATTCTTCTCGGCGTGAGGTACATGTAGGCCTAACACAGGTCTGTTTTTTTTCTTGGGTATGATGTTATCAACAATCAGAGTATTGTACTTAATGTCGAATTATTTGCATGACAAGCAACACTCACTGGGAACATTCACTGAGTCTGGTAACAAGTAACAAATAGTCTGAAGGAAAATAAACCCAGTC
This sequence comes from Pteria penguin, assembly GCA_035048485.1. Taxonomy (NCBI): domain Eukaryota; kingdom Metazoa; phylum Mollusca; class Bivalvia; order Pterioida; family Pteriidae; genus Pteria; species Pteria penguin. The sequence goes on from CM068587.1 coordinate 46,008,708, forward strand.
TGGGAACTTTTCAACAACACTTTCTTGTCTCAAATGTCTTTATAAAGATCCTCTAGAAGCCGCAACATTTAAAATTAAACATGAAGTAATTTGTGATAAGTGATGCACAGGATGTATAGATTTAAAACATTTTTCGACTTTGCGACGAAGCCGATGGAGATATTAAAGCGTTTGTCTATTGTCACATGTGAGCCGTGTTCGATTCCTGTTTCTGCAATATTGTACGAAAGTTTTGCTACAACGATAGTCAATCATAATTAGATATGTCTCATACTTAATTTATTTTACAATCAATTTTCAAACGTGCATATCCAGATATGATGCATACGAATTCTGCAAATTACAGACAAGGTTTTGGTAGATTATTCAGAAGTCTTCAGCCCTTTGAAAATTAGAAAGAGATTTTCTATATTACATGTATAATTGGTAAACGCCATCTGGAATGGTATGTGTTATCAAAATGGATCCAGAAATTTTGTCCACATGGAGTCCACACTAAACCATCTTTTTTTTTTCGAGAGAGGGTCCAACCATGTCATTAGAAATTACTGATTTTACGAGGAAAAAAGTAATTTTCGTTAGCTCTTAGGGTGTGTACATGTATATACCGATATCACCTATCCATCCCTCTAGATCCGCGCAAAATCGGCGACTGTTTCAATTGTTTGTCAGTTTGTTGATTTCATGTCGTGGCAAGAATGAATGACATAGGCGTGTTGGAACTAAACTGAATATAGAGTTTGCTTGTTCAATACCCCGTTCGTGAATATTTCACTTAATTTGCAATAAACCATGGCCAAGCCGAATTATGGGTCATATTTTTTGCTAACATGTCTAAATAGAGATGGCATCAGCTCTACAGAAATCTCCAAACCCCACTTTCAGAGAATAAGTGTGTATACGATGTCGTGACATACCCAGAATATCGGATTAAAAATACCCACATTCTACCAACATCTGACAAGACCATGCGCCCAGTAGGATTCCAACCAGCAACTATTTATCGCTGCCCCGGCGCCCTTTATTCAAGATTGTCGGGTGTCAATATCACATTATTTTGTCTTATTCAGATACACAAACACTCCTTTTATCTGGATTTTTAAAAGATACTTGCTAAAAATGACAATGCTAAAATATTTTAAAGATTTGACATATTACTCTACATGTAAATACTTCCCTGTGTATTGAACTCATGGAGGAAAGAGGGCATACATTTTACATATTTTCTGTTATAAATTACATCGGCAAGCATGTATAGCAAAGTAACAAAGAACGTTACACTTCTTTCCTCTTCCATAAAAACAACCATACCGTCATCTGGAGAAAAAAAGTGTATATAAGTATATACAATGTATATGTATGCAACATGAATGTGTATCTAACATATAACCTTGTCGAGATAAACATTTTGTGTACAGTTGTGTCACGGTGACCTTACCATTTTGACGTAATTTTCCAGTTGTGAATTTAAGAACTGTAGTGTGGGAAGATCCCAATCTTCTTCGCCACTGTCATAGGAGAAAGAACGCTTAGAAGCCATGTTCCCCGTAACCAGTTCCTCATGATTCATGCATCACACACAGGTAAATCAACAGGTAACAACACAGGTGTGCAATCCACAAATAAGCTTTAACAATCCATAGAAGGATAAAACTTCACTTAAATGTTTCCTGGTGTCGAAAATAAGACAGATATCCTTCAGACATTTGTTCTAGTTGTAATTCCTACCCACGCCATGCTGGTATTTCTGTTAACTCTGGTGACCCTCTGACATTTTCAACATGGCTGCCGATGTGATCAATGATCCGTACTTCCAAGTGCATGGAAGCCTCAGGTGTTTGGAATGAAATCCAAATAGACTCTTTTTTATATAAAATAGAGGCTATCCTCAATGGTCAAACAAATCTAGCACCGGTCAATAACAAGTGGTCCAATTAACAAGCATTGTACACACGCGCGAGTAAACGATAATCCCTCTGTAAATATTTTAAAGCGAAATCTGTAAATCACCCTCAACAAGCTGTTCTGTTAATCTATATGAGTCGACAAAATTCTCACTTATATTACAAGGTCGTAACAAGATACACACTGTCACATTTATATCAGCTCTTATTTCTGAATTCAAATTGAATAACAAAAAATTTAGGTCAACTTTCAAAAAATTTTAACTCGTCAGCCAATGACAACTTCAGACCGCTTCTATAGATGTTGAGGTCATGTTTGACCCGGTGAGAAATCAAACACTTTGTCTGTGGGATAAGTACTGAAGAATATACTCGCTCCATACAATTAGTGACCAGTTAAACTGGAAATTTAAACGAAAGATTAATTTTTTATCCCCTTAAGAACTTCAGTGCCCTTCGCTAGACGGCTTTGCGCAGGTAAATCTAAGGATCAAGTTGTTATCTATATTAAATCTATATGCATTATTTGATAACGGTGATGTAAAGAACTCTGACAATAGCCCAGGGCGTTTCCTAACCATCATTACTTTGTTAATAGGCAATAGACTGAATAAAATAGATCATAACAACGGGCTTTAAAAACAACATGGGTGTGAAAGGAATGTAAAATCGATTATTTCATATTTTGTCATTTTCATTTTCTTCCAAAACAGTTTTGCATTCCTACCAAAATACGTCTTTAAACAGAAATTGAAGCTAAACAGATAGACGGACGGTCTGACAAAAACAAGAGACGGACGCTTTGTGCTCTCGTATCAAAACATTCTTTGAGGTATTTCATGTTTGAAGAATATACACTGAAATATGCACGCTTAAAAATATACATAGCTCACAGCAAACTATCTGGATATATTATGGTGGCACCACTGTTGACGCAGGATGGGTATATAAACACATGTATACTATTACAAAGGGCATAGTAAGAAATGTCGAATACATCAATATTCATGAGATAAATATAAGACCGTGCCTTGCATTTTCAGAGTGGATCGACAAAGCATAAACATGTATTAAGTTATGATGACTCTTTGAAATGCTTTAAAACTGCTTTGTCACGATGAATGTAATTAACATATATTGTAGATCTCTAGGAAAAATTGTGTAGTCGTCGATACGAACGCTAACTTTCTCATTATGTCTCTGTGCAACTATGTTACTTCACTTCACTGTCACATAGCAACCTATTTATGGTACTTCTGAACTGTCAGATTTCGAATTTCCTAGAATATATATTTTAAGGGAAAGTTACAAAAATAACTTTAGATAAAAAGGTTACAGAACATTAAAACTGGTTTGTGTCTAACACAATGAAAAGACCTTCAATTGCAATTATTGAAAAAAAATCACCATTAACGTTGCCTCTTCAGCTTCTAGACTAAACCCAGTTTCAGCTGAAATAAGTAAAAAAAAAAAGGCCACATACAATTATGTAATGGAAAAAGTTAGTAATAGGACAGAATCAAGCTACCTCGGTAAATCGCTGTTAAGGGGCGCAACTCTGACATCCTTGTACATCGACTTGTACTTCGCGCTGTTGCATTGTCAATAGAGGAGCGATAAAAGCCATTCAGTATCTACAATATTCCATCTTCAACATGAGCGCACATATTTATATAGATAAAATACCTACCTATCCTCACTATCAAACACTCATTTACCTCATGTAAAAATCCAGTATCAATAAGTTTGGCACTTAAACTCTCTCAGCGATTTACAAGCACGTATTATCACATAGGAGTAATAATTACATTGTAAATGTTCAAGTCCATACCTCAAAAGGCGAGCTTGACACTTTCTAAATAGATAAAGAATTTATGACAGCCACGATATTCACGACGCTGTGAAATGTGAACGTTAAAGGATGTACGAATCGGCATTCCCTTTCATATCGAATTTTCAGGTATCGCTACTTCAAACGAAAGGGTATCTTCGTGTTCAACAATATCATAACATGGTATAGGCCCGGTACCAGTTGAAAATAAATGTAAAACAGAAACACGAGGCTGAAATTCGAAATTTCACCTTCATCCTCATGCAATATTCTATTCAGAACGACACAAAACATTGTCGATTATGACGATGGCGTAGAAGATGAACCAGGATAGAATCTCTGTTTAAACCTAATTCCTGACTTCTCATGCAATGTCCTTACTCAGTACAACACACTAGAAAATAAAATCTGACACCCTGATGATTCATAGTGATCATACAATACACGATGATCTACCAGGAATTAAATGAATAATTCTAAATAGTAAATTTTTTTTTCTTCAAACTTCAGCAATTTTGTAAACTATACACAGGAACATAAGACAAAGTAGCACCCCCCCCCCCCCCCCAGCCCAACTCTTCAAAAGTTGATGATCCATTTTTTGTGAGTGGTTGTTTTTATTTAGTGTTTTGTTTGATTTGGTTTGTTTATCATTATCATTTTTTTCGCTTTGAAAATTTCTCTGTGTAGAAAGGAGATTGTTTTTAATTTCAATTTCAATTCAGTTGAGAGTTTTCCCCCCCCCCCCCCCCCCCCCGCACCCCCACTTTTTCATGTTAAGATAAACTACGCCACTGATATCACTACCTAACCTAGCTGCAAAGCGGAGTATATTCTGGTGAATATTATTCGAATACCGGTATTGATTTACATTTCTCGACTATCTCAAAGTATGATAAAACCAGTCATACAAATGAAAAACAATATATAGCTAAAATCCACTTACATCTATGCAAATGTTTTGATACTCCATTCCTATTTTTCCATTCCACGGGATGAGCATGGAATAACCACGCTTACAATATCAGGGAAGCTCCAATCACATTATTAGCAGAATGTTATCCAATCTGACCCTATAGTATCTCACACTGTGAGAGTGCAATCAAATTCCACTAATGATTTACTACAAACAACAGTTGGCTGGCACTTGTTATTCTAATTGTAGTGAAGGGGTTCATCGTTACAGGGCACTCGAGATCATTATACACGGCGTACTGGATCAAATTCCTTCTTCTGTTACGGTACATTCAGTGAGAATATAAATTAATGCAATAAAGAGAAATGTGGAAGGATTTTCATTCAGCACCTGTATCATGAATAACTCAACCCTCCTTTTAGGACAGTCAGCTAAACTGATACGTTAGACTAAGCAGCGGTGAATCCAGGATTTCCGAAAAGGGGGGGGGCACATGTGAAAGTCAAGTATTAGCCAAAATACATTTTGTGTGATTAATCTGGCGTTTTACTCATTATCTGAGTGTTTGCAACATTATCATCTACATATGCCTTCTAAATTTGTGGCGAAAATAGGGACCCGGGCCCCCTGGGTTCCCCTTTAAATCCGCGGCTGCTATGGTGGAGTGGTTGGTGGTTCGGTGTTTTTACGTCGTCGCCTTTAATTTTTTTTTTCAGTTATATCGTAACCTGGAAGCAGGAAGTAGTCAACCTTTCATGGATAGAGACGTACTCCAAGAATCGAACTCAGATCGTCTGCATCCCAAGCCAAGCGTTCAACCACTTTATCAAGTCAGCCCCTGATACGTCATATTTGGAATAGGATAAATAGGCTGGGCTGGAAAAGTTTGAACCAGTTAATCCCCAAAAACTATTCAAGGTTACTGTCTAATTCACGTCTTTTTATTATGGCCAAGTCAAATATGAAAACACCAACGTCACGGAGACCAAGTTGAAATATAAGTTATAAAGGTACCCATTAGAGATATCATTCTTATCTACAAGCGTTCTAAAACAACATTATAATTGGTGCTCTGACAGTTCAAACTTCGGCCTTCACTGCTTTAAGAAGATAAGCATTTTGAAATCACCGACATCCTGGGCCGTAATCGTTCCTTAAAACATGGTGAAATGTACAAGGTACTTTAATCAATAATGTGCAGTGAGTTTCCTGTGATGTTGTTCTCAGTTTCGGACGATATAATTATCTACAACACTTTCTGATATAAAATAAATGAATCACAAGGTATTATAAAGTTTTGACTTACGGGACTCCACTCGTAAACAACACACTATAACTAGACAAGTAGTGTAATTCACATGCTATAAGGGAATAGAAAAACAAATCCCGAAAAAAATCCACGAGTTTGATGCCGAATTTTTTCTTAAAATTCCATCTTGCCTTGGGACTATTTGATAACAAGAAATCATTCCTTACCTTCAGAGTAAATATAATCTGTCAGGTCACACAAATAAATTCCATTGTGTCAACACTTCTACAATAAGGACATTACAGTTTCAATTGGATTCGAGACGACGGTAGCCTTTCACGAACATACGAGTAACATATGGAATTCTTAAATCCTTTCAATAAATTCAATATACACACAGAGCTTTACTCCCCGAGTCCCTGAAATTACCAACGAGTTTTATAAAAGCGAAAAATCTCGTTATGCAAACAGTGTTTATATTTGACGCCATACAAATACGACAACTTTGTGTATCGAAATCTATTCATGTATTTACGACATAACTTAAAATCTTAGCTTGTTTACATTCAACATTCCAATTTCATTGACTTCGTCCACCTTTCCTTAAGGTTCTTTGCGATTTCAGTCTTCACTTAATATAATCCACCAAGCATTCAGGTACACGATTTTATTGCCCTATTGTTTACGAGATAGAAACCTTTTCCCCGCAGAAAAACACTTCTGTTTAAAATCCAACACACATCACTGAAAATCTGATGATCGCCGCTAATCCAATAGCTTAAAATATCAATGTCGTCTGTCTAATACCCAATATTGCCACTGCAGTCAAATATTTACGTTCATGAACCTCAGAGAAAATGTAAAAGCATGTCAGTGAATGTTTTGTAAAATATAACTACACCGATTAAACCGAATAAATCTTAACGCTAGAATTTATATCCAAAAGCTTCTACACAAAACTACGCACATATTCTGGAAGAAAATTTATCCAACTATGAGTTATACAGTATGTGTCGCTTATCTAAATTCACAGGTAAATCTATATATCGTAGATATGGTAGATAAAATTACAGGTAGGAATACCGATATGTTTGATAATACCTGGTGATTGAACAGATCTAATCAATACTTGGCATGGGTGCTCATTCTTTCTCTACCAAGATTTGTGTACATACTGACGTATCAATAGTAGTGCGACCTTCCCTTGAAACGCACTTAAATTACAGAAAAATGTCTTTGAGGATAAATTTGCTAACTCTTTAGTCTACAAATCTTTCAAACCTCTTTCTTGGCTGGAGCGTAAAGCGTAGACGATTTTCACACCCCCCCCCCCCCTTTAAATGCCGCTACCTACACGATATAAAGCAAACCTTTGACCACTTTTACTGCATGAAAGTTTGACGAGTCAGGAACAATGTTTTGCTCTTGAATATTTTTTTTTTCAAAGAGCAGAGAGTGCAATATGATATAACAGTGATTAAGTAATTAAAGAATTTTCGGTATAAGAACGTCTCTTGGCAGTTTTGCAATACATTCCAATACACCTTGCCCTTTGTACGAAAAGTTTTGGTGAAATTATTTTCGTGTCTCGTAGTTGCTCACTGATAATTACGTAATTTCATATATACATGTATTTTCAATTACACTATTTTTAAAACTTTAAAATCTATGAATTTATCTATCACTGACAGTGGTCGGCATTATCAAAGTGATTTAATATGCAATACAAATTCATTTTATTAATATTATTATTCAGAAAGGTGCTATTCAGGGACGACACTTCTGAATGTAGATAATAAGATATATATAGAAGAAAACCTAAATGAAACTAGATTACAAAAGCGGGTCCAGAAATTTGATAGAGAGAGAGAGAGAGAGAGAGAGAGAGAGAGAAGGGGCGGGGTTTCGTTCTTCCGTCTTTCGGTGGAAAAATAAATTGTCGGAGAAAGGGCGTCTATCCATAATTGCTATCCTTTATTGTAAAGCTTACAATTCCACTTTAGAATGGTCAAGTATGACATTTTCTGGTAGAATTTGCTAACAGTTCAAAAGCATTTAGGCACTCAAAGACCAAAGGCAAAGACTGAAAGATGCTAGATGTGAGGTTCTGAAAATATCGTCGGGTTGCATCTCTGAACTCAAATCAATCCACCTCAGATATTTTTGAGACAGTGGATAGCGAATACATTTGTTTGCATTTATTGATGTACTCCAATAAATAAATCAAATGTAAGATTTCTTCTGATTCATAACTTACATTTGCGTCCATAATAAAGGTTCACATACTCTTTTGCTGCCAACTTTCGTCTTTCAGACGCATTCCTAATCAAACGCTGGGACGAATCGGTTATGTCATATGTCAACTTTGTTTAATATGTAATTGCGAATTCGCATGTTCCAAAATATTACACGAGTTCTCAGTTGCTTTGAAAAACCGGCACGGAGTGGAAAATATTTAAATAAAACACAAGAGCATTAGTATCACCATGCAAAACAAACCAAGCATATTTAGAATTAGTTTTCAAACTCTATCAACTCTCTCGTTTAACATTCGGCTTTAATACTTTTCTTGTTTCTTCCAATCGTTGTAATACGCGTTAAGGACTTCATAAAAAAAACGACCAACTTACGTTACGGATCGTAAAAGAACATTCCTCATCACAACATGCACGACTTGTCTCGGACAAAACCAGTGTCCAGATAACAAAAGGAACGGGCGGATGTCATCTAAAGATTCGCGGGTGGCTCCCTTATCAGATTTGCCCTAATTTGTTTCTTCTGTGTATCCGTTTCAAATTTGATTGACAATTTAGAAGAATCATGCACGAAAACATTCATTTGAGATAGTGAGGGTTTATCATTTGAGATGATTTGCACACACAATTACGGATGTTTGCTGTGCAATACATATTGGGGGTTTTACTTAATTTTATTTTTCGCTGTGGATATTGTTTGTTGTTGTTTTTTCCTTGGGGGCAGGGGTTGGTTATTTTTTTTTTATTGCTTTCTTAGGGGAGTGTGTTTTTTCTTTATTATCATTTTTTGGAGGGGTTCTTTGTTTTTGAATGGGATGTTTCCTTTTTGAGGGGGGGGGGGGGCGAAGGCGGGGATCTCTTGCTATTGTTGAAAACCACTCCAGGATAATTTAACTACATCGGGAAGGGGGGGGGGGGGGTAGAAGTAAAGGCCTTCAGAGTACCTACTGAGAATAAATAGCCTTCTACAGGCACACTGTTTGCATTCAATCAATATGAATATACATATTGAGTGGTCAATATTATAAACATTTTATTTGAAATATAGATTGAAATTTTATTTTCATTCAATCATCTTGATAAAGGCCATTGGTCGAAATAAAGGAACAGCTTAAATAAGGTGCTTCATTCGACACTTTATTTGCATCACATATTTAAATTGTGAGTTCTTGTATTGTTACCAACTGCAAACATGTCTTTCATATAAAGAAGCTTATTTGATTGATGGCATTGATTAACACTTCAAGCCTAATTAGGAGGTTTCGGTTTCAAACATAGGTAAAAGCAAGTCGTGGTCCAGTATGAACAAAACCTTGATAACATGATAAAAGTTTAATATGTAAGACCGGGTATCGAACATTTCTCGGTTTAAATCAACTAATTATAATGTACCACAAATATTTACTTTTTAAATGGAATCAAAATGCAGTTTTAAATATATCACAGCTCACCAAAGAAACAAAAAGTCGCGACCGCAAGGAGTCACATCACACTCAAACGCTTCGGAATGAAAAGAACGCGCTTGACCCTTGGAAATGTAAAGAAATAAGAATTCAATATCCAAATTAAATTTCATGCTATTTTGAAGACAATAAATGAAGCTTTACGGTTTAATTACTGCTGAGAATATTTCCCCTTTCGCCTTATAAACCGTGGAATGACGGCCTTATTTAGTTAGAACCTCGCATATTCTTTGATGTTTTCAGGTTCAAAAGGGCAAAAATAATTGAATATTGATTATATCGTAATATCGCGATATTATTGGATCCGTGAACGTTATTCTGACAGAGATCCAATCTCATGATGGATTTGACACACATGATTTTCCGAGCTGAAACCGAAGGTGGCTTTTAGTTTATAAAAGACAAGCCCCAGTGCAGACTAAAATGTGGAAATGAAAAAGGTCGACAGATAGAAAATATTGATATGGTATTAGCGAATTTAAGAGGGGGTGGGTGGGTTGTTGCAACCCCTCCCCTCTCTATTGGTCAGGAAATTTGATCAAAAAGTTCATTTTCAATCATTTTAGGGCTGCGTTCCTCACTTCCGGAGCGAATAATGCTAAACATTAATCATGGCAGGCCGCAACCGCCCCTTCCCCCTTTTAGATCGGCCTATGAGATGGGGAATAGAAAAAAAAAAAAACACTGTTGTAAAATGTAGCTAGGACTGAGAGAGAAAGAAAGTTTTTATTTGAAATATCTTATAACTTTATATTTAATTCCATTTTTCTAAATTAATACAAAATTACAAGTAAGGATGTGATATCATGTGCAGGATTGAATCTCGATATGGAAATTCAGGTAGGGGCAACACGTATCTTATATCATTTTATCTGATCACTTTAATAATTCCTTAAAAACAATTAAAATTTTCATAAATTAAAAATAAGGGTATCAAACGTGTTTTTCTACAGTTTAGACATATGAGCTCATTGAACCTTCCGTTTAACCCTGGATAATCTAACTTTCTTCTCGCTTGCCCTACGCGTTATGGACATCGAGTATGAGTTCAGGCCGTGAGTTTCAATACATTACCGGTATTTTAGAGTAATCCCCCCATTCATGCTTGAAATTCTTCTGTTTATCTTTCGCTTTCGACAATTTTTTACGACTATTCGGCCAACGATATACAGCGGGGCAATGATAGCTTTTGAAAAGGATGATGGACGACAATGAAAAAAAAATCACAAATGGCTAGTGCGAAAGTATTATTCACCCATTGAAATTGTGCTCATGTAATGCGTAATGTATGCGTCAACACTTAAGCAACCGGAATTTGGATACAACTCATCCGAAACTACTGATAGCAAAATTCCTTTTATTTCACGCATGCCGAGACCAAAAACATACATAATTTTAAAGGGCATTACATTATATAGTGTAAGGTCTGAAATAATTTTTTTCAGTTTATAAAGTATTTTTACAAAAAAGAAATAATTAAATTAGGCTTTGCCAGCGCTTGGTTCAGATGTGACAATAGAATCCGAGATTCAATTCTAAAAGTGCGAACAAGTGGGGTTACAAATATGACCTTGAATATTGAGACATTTCAAATTTCAGTCAGAAATATTTAGATAGAATAGGCCGAAAATACTTTCCCTTTTTTGTACATGTACATGTATCTCATTTATATGAGTCGTGAAAGAACACTTCTAAATTTCATCTGTAGGTTTCCACATCTCTCCTTTTTTAACTTCCATTGAACAAACTAAGGGATTGTACCGGCATTTTATGACAGAAAAGGATAAACTCATATATCTTGTGCAATATCAATTTTACCTCTTAGGAATTCCACTTATAGACAATTTAATTGTATTCATGTACATGCATAGATACAATAAATCCAAGAATAACAAAATCTCCATTCCTCCTATTCATGATTTATTTATTTATTCATTCATTTATTAATGAAAACATTTACCGACTTAATATGGACGAAAAAGGAATCAATATCCCATGCATAATAAATAATACAGTTAAGATTTTATATTGTCAGAGGGAAAGAGAAACCTGACTCATAACAATACCCCAAATCTCCCTTTTATATCGCTTTTCCTGAATAAAAATATCCCTACAGACTCCAATTAACAGGCCCTTATGCCACCAGTCGCAAGTGGCCTTGTTTGTTGCCGCTTATGCCATCTAAAACTGGAAGCATATGTCACGCGATCCTTATTGTTCCACATACCTTTTTACAAATCAATCATAAATTACTTTAATTAAATCACATGTGGCTAATGGAAGAGATCAATCTCATTTTAATTGACAGGAAGGGAACTCTTGTCAAGAAATATTTTGTCGATTCACTGATAAATGCTATAAGTTCAAATAACGGACATCGGGCATTGGTCAATATTGCAAAGCATTAGTTTGTTTTATAATCTCTGGTTCCATACTCAGTTTTCCAGCATTGTCGCTCTTTAATGCAAAATCTGAATCAGAATCAAGTACATCGTCTAATTTCTCGGTGATACATGAATGCCCTTTAACTTTTTAGCTAAGTAAGTAATTGATATAAACATTTTCATTTAGAAAGTATCGGGAATTTTAATACACTGACCTATTCATGAATCATCTGGTATTTTAAGGATTTTTAACAGAACAAATAACACTTATTTGAAAAAAACCTTTTGCAATATACTATGCATTTCTTGGGTGTTTTAATATTCCATTTTGTTATATTATTTTCAATTTCGTTATTATAATATAATTATAGTAAATACTGGAGGAAACGCCTTTTGTTTGAAATGTGTCATATTTTTTCTCCGATTGGCAACAATAGGGAGACGGGTATCGAACACACAAACTCCGGTTGAATGACATCATCACCTCTGCTTGTACTTTTACACGAGAGAATACAATTTGTTTAAAACTAAGTATCGTACAAAGTTTGTTGCTTGTATCACCAAAGGAACTATTTTGTGAGGTTACCGCTCCGCTAACCGCCCAGGAATAAATCACCACCTGCTGGAAGTGATGTCTGCACTATTGATACAACCAGAGACAAAATAACCACTTTTTATGTCTCTGATACAATTCGTTACCCTTTATGGATCCAATATTTACATATGGATGCACGCGCAATACAACCATACCAGCCTCGTCATCAACCAACCATTGACAGATTAAATTAAAGGGAATTTACGGCGCTTAAACAAAGAAACACACGTAGTAAATTCTTACTAAGGCCGATTGAATTTCCGTCATTCATTATTTGTTTATATTTTTAAAATTGTAATTGCTTTTATTGTCGTTTGAATATCTCAAAATTGGGGTAGATTTCAATGAATGTCATGATAAACTCGTTTTTATTGGTTGGAATGCTGGGTTTAATTATAGCCGCCTTCCCAATCACGTGTTAATCTAGATTGGCCCGGTGTAAAACGTGACTAATCAGATCCAGGTTGGTGAGAGAAATGATTTGATGGACTTTCCGATAAAGAGTCCCTATAGCACCTGATGGTATCATCGTCTGACGCATGCAACGATAGTGAAAAACTATAAACAGCCTAGTATCTCTTTCTTCCATCGTGTATTTGTGTCGTAAATTTTCTCCATAAATGTGATTAACGAAAGCTTTTATAAGTGCTATCGACATTTTTTCAAGTAAAGTAGAAATCATTGATTTTTCTTTAAACACCACGTTTAGGTAATTTTGAACACTTGTCACATTATTGTGAATTTGAATTCACGGATTTTCCCCGATGTAATCCATCGCACCTGCTTGTTCTGCCAAGATATTCGCTCGTTGCAATCCTGCCCTTTTATAGACAACTAAAATCTCCAATATCAACGAAATCAAGTCAAATGTACTAGTATTTTTGTGTTTTATTAAACTCATAATAAATAATCCCAAAACATGCTTCCTTATTCTTCCTTAAATGCTTTACAGTTTCCTTGTTCACTAGTCCATAAAATTCAACAAAAATCCCTGAATCATAATTGCTTTGGCAATTTTGTTCATTGAAATCTTTTCTGGGCTATATTTACATACAAATTGATATACAGCTGTTTTCATTCATAAATCACTTCCTCAACAAATGCCCAGGTTTATGACGTACATGAAGAAGGATTCAAACATTTTATACGCCGTCTTGACGAGCGTGTGAATATGAAGGCCTAGCGACGTGACAATCGTAATGTACCCTGTATTTCCGCTAATTCGAAGTTCGAAAACTCATTTATCAATCTTAAAATTAAGACTTGTGTTTTCACCAAAAACGAAAATCAGTACTTTATCTTTTTATCTTTTATTTAGCATAAAGGCTTAAATCGAATTTTCCATCCCCGCCTTTTCCCGTTTTTCCCATGATTCACCTTCTGTGGCCCTTTGCCTCAAAATTAATTTAGCGCTCGAAAATATTATTTATACTTTCATTTAGGTTGTGCCCCCTGAAAACCTACTCCGCGGAATCCCCCAAGGCGGTGATGTTTCGTTCACAGGTCATCATTGACAATGACCATCGATTTTCACTCTATAGTCTTTTTTACAGGAAGCCTTCCAGACTATCATAAGATTAGAACACAACACCTTTTGAACCTAAACTACCAGATAAAAGTTCGTAAATTAAGACAGACTATCCCCAGTTTCTAGTGCTACATTCGACCCCTAATTGACATTGATACCTAAACTGAAATCCCATACTCAAGCACTGAACTCCGAAATACTCTAGCACTGAAATCCGAAATCCCATATTCAAGCACTGACCACTTAACTTCGAAATACCATATTCAAGCACTGGACGTCGAAATCAAATACACAAGAAGTGACGTCCGAAATACCATTCCCAAGCACAGAAATCCAAAATACAATATCCAAGCACTGAAATCCCATATACCATATCCAAGCACTGAAATCCGAAATACCATATCCAAGCACTGAAATCCGAAATCAGATACCCAGGCAGTGAACTCCGAAATACCTTACCCAAGCACTGGACACTGAAATCCAAAATACCACATCCAAGCGCTGAGCTCAAAAATTTTATTCTGGTCCAAGGTCTATACTTGAAAAAATATTTCGGACTAATTCATACCGACTTAACATCCCATTCGACGGATAACAATGTGCCATGTCTTTGGCAATGGCCGGTGTTCCTAGATATATTTACTTACCCCATTTGTCCGGGCTGGGGTCAGGTCTCTAGGAGGAGGGGGTACCTCCCTCATTCCGTTCCGTTGATGTCCTCGACGACCTGAGAAAAGAGATAGGAGTACTTTAGGTAAATTTCAAACATTTACATGGCGAAATAATCTGCAGTTTTGTACTCCGTTCTAACGTACGTATCATGATTCATTAAAGTATGCCAAGGTCTAATAAAAATAAAACCACGATATAAATGCATACATATGATCAGCTAGATCGTATTTAAAACAACAAATACAGGTTCTTTCCGACTCCAATTGCACTTTATACATTTACTCGTAATATAAATATACCCTATGTACAATTCACACATTGTTTTTTAAGATCTTTCCCAAAAAGTTTTTATTATCCTAATCACCATATGAATTGAAATTCAGTAAGTTCATTGTGCATCATTTACTGGAAAAAAATGTTTCTGCTAGAGGATTGCACTATTGGAAATATATCTCAGTTGATTTATTACATGCGTGGGTCCAAAGGGGGGAGGACAGGGGGGGTCTGGACCCACCCTGAGATTCGGCGAAAATTACTTTTCTTGTGATTTTCAATGCTTAATCAGTAATTTTACACATTAAAACATTTATGGACCCCTCTCGAAAAATTCATTTAGGGTGGACCCCTCTCGACAGAATTTCTTGATCCGCGCCTGTAACATAAATGAAATTCTGGATCCACTCATGTGTTGCCATGTTTATCCCGTTGGATTTGAATCTATCAACATGCATTTGATAGATATGCCTGTAGATGTTTTTTACTTGACGACAGTCTGTACTCTATGACTACAGCCAATAAATATTTGTAGTATTTGACAACTCGTGTAATTGCCTACGTTAATAATATAGTTAAGATTATTACACACAATGCTTTAAGGACGTAAATGGAACAAAGTCGTGAAATTTCTATAACTTCAAATGGTCCATAAAGGTTGGTAAAGCGATACATGATATCCCTTTCTAATAAGCGGCTTCCCCCTTTTCACTGCATGTATCCCGGTACATACCAGTGGCGGATTCAGGTTTTCCGAAAAGTTGGGGGTGCATATGTAAAAGTCAAGTATTAGCCAAAATACTCAGCCTTTTTGGGTGCCAAATGTGGAGTTTTACTCATATTATTTAAATGTTTTCAACCTTTTAATCTATATAATATGCCTTGTAAATTTGTGGCGGAAAGGGGTGGAGGTGGGGTGCTCTTAGTCCACCACTACATAGTCTATATCAAAGACAACCGCGTGAAACTTAACCTAACGATTTGTGTACATCATGGTTAGGTCGTAGAACCGCCCCTGTGGTAATTAAATGCTCCCATTATACACCTGACGAAAGCTATTTCTACATGTATCCCCCTGACTATGGCGCACGGGGTCATGCACGGTAGTTTGCGTTAAGAAATATGATTTGTTTTCGTTAGAACTTGTTTTCGTTTGTTTATTGTTTGATGCCTCATCAAGACGTTTTTTCCACCTCGACAATAACGACTAGTGCCTAGCGATGGAGGTGAAATCCTCTGACCTCCGCAATAACACTGCCGGACATTCCCACCTACCAAAAAAACAAAAAACAAAAAAAACCCCCGAGGTTTGAATCCAGACTTTAATAGTCCGAAATTCTATGACCATAAACCAATGTTTTATATATATCGACGTCGTACCCCATGCAATGTCGAAATAAAAATAGCGGTTTTGTTTAGGTTAGAGAACCTCAAACCATTGAAGATGTAGACAAATATACGCAAATACACTGGTACCTCAACATCGTGAAACATCGGTAAAATCGTGATTGATCCAGTGGCCGAATGTTTCTGCGTCCACATGCACGCAAAAACTAAAGCAACTGTAGCTGCGCCCTGCATGAAGAGTGAACTGGTGTCGTTTACAATAGTAGTAAACTTGCTTGACAAGGAAACATTAATTTGCTGAACACAGAAGTGAAGACAGATCTAAATTTACCTGCAACAACGGAGTGAAGAAACTAAATTTACCTGCCATGGGAGAAAATAAATCCTGTTGACAAATCAGGGTCATCGGTGGAAATACTGTATATGGTTTACAAACCATTGCCATGGTAACAGATAGTAAATATCCACACTTAAAATTTTCGGATCGAAAAATAAAAAAACCTCCTGGAATTAACTTATTATCCAATCCTGCAGGAAACTGACATTCCGTAATGGCGCCCCATTGATTCTACTATACTAAAAGATCGAGAGAACTTATAAGTTATGCAGTAGAAGCAATCGCTCAAAAATGTGCGAGCTACACAGATGTAAGGTGTAATTTATATACGCAAATTGTAACGACAGGTAACTTTACATAACCCCTGACTAAAAAAACATCCACAACGTGTGGCGCAATCATCATCAGGGCAGAAATTGAATGCATCACCCACGCCCATAGGCACTTTTCTGGGCTAATAAATTCATACATATGTAGATGTGAATTGTAAATTTGTTCAATTTGCCCTTCTTGAGATATTTTACCGTTGCTTTTGAAACATCAAAGGCATCACTTGAAGGATTATATGTAATGCTTTGTAGTTATTCAATGTTTTTACATTTACAAAAGGTATGCTCAGGCAATTAATGGTAGGAAGTAAAGAGTGAATTCAATTTCCATTTCTTGTATAATAAATAACAAAACCACTGATTATACAGTAGGGCCCCATTCGATAAGTAATCCCATACACATGTGTCAAATTTCACTTACTTAACCCTACTTAATCCTACAATAAAATAGTTTTATTATTTCTGACGCATCTTATCTGATATAATGAGAAGCTTTGACGTTCACAACCAAAATGACAGAAACGTGAGTGAAAGAACTTTGGTTCCAAACATTGTCAGATTTTGGGAAGGGCTCCGATTTCACCCGAAATTTTCTTATACAACATAAATATGACAGAATCTAAGATAAATCGCGTTATATTCGCCCTCTTGTATCCCTACCTTATCTAATTTTTTGTTAAATGTTGATTCTGATACATATTTGGTAGAGGTTTCATTGTTGTTCAAAATCAATGTAGAAGAACGCGTCATTTTCTTTACGAATTTACGTTATTCGTGACGAGGTTAACTGTAAATCTTAAAAGCATTATTTTTATAGTTTATACTTCAATATTTGAACATTACTTGTTGTGATTAAATATCTAGTTGTTGTTTTTTTGTTTTTTTTTTTCAAAAGTTGGCGGAGCATCAAATACTTCATATTTCAATGCATAACCT
Source organism: Pteria penguin (assembly GCA_035048485.1). NCBI lineage: Eukaryota > Metazoa > Mollusca > Bivalvia > Pterioida > Pteriidae > Pteria > Pteria penguin. Next base: position 46,026,727 of record CM068587.1, read on the forward strand.
CCATCAAAATATGAAAATCTTCAAAAATGGCGTCAATCTTATTTTTCAAACAAATTTTAAAAAAACCAATGATCTACCAATGAAATATAACCGTCAATTTATGAATGTACCTCGTAAAGAAGAAGAAGAAGGCCATTATCCATTTCATCATAATACAAGGAAAACTTGGACATAATTGATGTGTCTGCATAATGCGATTTCGTTCTAATTAATTAATACAAATACATGTAACTTTCCTCCAATACTCATTCATCTAGACGAGCTATTTCGTTAACATAATTCCGGACACGCTATTTCATTAACCTTAATCCCCCTCAGCGGTCAAGATAGCCCTCTCTGTACTTTATCAAAGAATGCGTGGCATATCGTTTAATGTCCGAACTTGTTGACAGGGAACTGTTGACGATTTACTCTTCTCTTTAAACCCATCTTACCTGGTCGCATATTTCAAATTCACAGCGATGGACGGGGATTCCGAGGAATTTATGTTCCTGAATACACCAATAATCGCACTGAGTACACGTTAATCCTTCCACAAAATGCCCATTGTGATCTTGTAGATTTCTGTCATAAAATCACTATTTAGAAACTCCGTATTCCAACTTAAATTTCCGCTTTCCTTCGTATGTGGAATATTTTCTGCTTACCCCGCACCCACAATCAACACGTAATTAAATCCTGTGAAAAAAAATGTTTATCTCCCTTACAAGAGCGGAAAAATTGAACTTGAAAATGGCTAAGATCCAACGGGAAATGCCGGAGACAGTTGGAGACTTTTACTGCACTATTCCCAATTTGTCACTCTTTGCGACAGTTTGAACTACTTTTCTTGACAGTTATTGTTGTACCACGCAAAACAAGTTTTTATTTCAATCATTCTTTTAATCTAAACTCATCCCACAACATAATGGGATCAGAACAAGCAATACTTCACGTAAACAACTTGTTTGGTTCGGCCCTGAATTAAAGTTCCTTCATTCCTGCGGTCGGAATATAAACACACGATAGAATAAGGAAAAAACCTCTCCTGATAAATATGAAAGACGTCTAATTTTAACCTTTGCCAATACACGGTTTAAGACCCCTTTACTTGACTCAGTCGAAGTGAATGAGAAAATAAACTTAGTCCTTGTCGCGTAGGTAGATTTTATCGGGCAATCCCCCGGCAGTTTATCAGTTTATTGATTGCTTACTACAGGTACAATATTCTTCATAATGGTTATTGACAGAGATGGGCAGGGATTACGGAGGGAGGTTTTATCAACTGGCTAATACTATGATGTAAGAGGTCAGACTAATCCTTTGGATTTTACATCAATAATATTTGCCCCCCTGATTTCACGGTTCATGTACCCTACCTATTGTTGCATGGAAGAGGTGAGTCATGTATTGACAATTGTAGTAAAAATGCGAAAAGAATTCTTTCTTCAAAGATCCGGCAACAGATTGCAATTCCACCGATCCTCTGATAATGTGAATGGATTGACATTTGTCATAGATGATTTGAAATAATTAGATTCAAGTTTTCAATAGATAACAATTTTTTTTATTGTAATGTCACGACTTTTAACTATTTTGATTGTCTACCTGTAGGATTTTTGATGACTCCTTCTGATACAAACAAGTTAGTGTAGAAGTTAAACACTCGGCTAAAAACAACCATATTGAAGTACTGTATGATACTCGACTCTCTTTTTTCCGTTCTAATTTGAACGCAAAATATCTGTAATATTTGATATTTAAGACAAACTAGATTTTCAAATAATCATTAAAAACTGAACACATCGGAAGAATTTCAAATGAAAATCGTTTGTTAACAGAAAACAAAAGTGTTCGGACTAGTATGTGTAGTCATCTTCTTATTCCAATAACAAAGTCATTCATAAATATGATGTCAGTTTTCAGTGGAGTAACGCGAGAAGAAAGGAAAAATCAATTATAAATCAGATTGAATGTATTATTGAACATATACCTGAGAGAGAGAGAGAGAGAGAGAGAGAGAGATATGCAGCACAGCGCCCAAAATTACACCAGTACAAAAAGACATCAGCTGATTTCCTTGTTCTTATTTACTACATACATGTACACGTATTAAAGTAAATTACAGCAATAAAATAAGCCATTCCAATAGACTTCCAAACTTTAATGTGAGCATTACCTGCCACCCGTCGTAACAGCACACTAATCGAGACATTGAATCCCCATGTGGTCAATGGTCAACAGCGATAGGCATCCTATCAGTCAACATTGACAATGATGTAACATCCTGTTGACCCTCTCTCACCTGTCTCTAATTAAACGGCAAACGTACAAAGGTATATTATCACCTAATTCTAGTGTTTAACAAATTCCACAAAGGATAAGATTGTATGGGAGATACCGCGATCTACGGGTTTCAGGTAGCAAGAGCAATCATGGCCCGCTGGCATTAAAAAAAAAAAGAAATGGCAGCAGTCTCATTTGCAACGCATCAATTTCATTTAACGGAAATAGTTTTAGCTAAGGTGAGTCCTAAAGAATCCTCACTCTGTTGGGTGCACAAAAAGTTTTGATCGTGAACAAGTATCCATTTGCGGCAATAATGAGCGCAAATAAAGCAAACTTTGTGAAAGCAGAGCGGACAGACCGATGGACCAATATATAGCTATAACTATCTCCGTTAACTCTCCAGCCAACATAACTTCACAAGCAAGCAATGCTACCCGTATCATGGATAAAACTGGAAATACATATGTTATTGACAAAGCGTTCACCATCATTTTTTTTTAATTTTCATCCCACAAAGTGAGATATTATAAAATGGAAATACTGAAATAATAAACACTCAGAGTATACCCACACACCTCACCTTTTTAAACTAGACATTTGTAGATGTTGTACACGTATTGAATCTAAGCATACTATGGCTAAATCCTCTGGCTTTGCTTTAAAATCTCAAGTATAAATCAACTTCAATACAAATGACTAGAACACGTGCTTCGTCGCTACTTGAACATATTTCAAATATATTACCAACAAGATAGATTAAAATATTTCCCTGTACTCGTGATAATTTCTATTTAGATACATACCTGCTTTGATTTGTTTTGTCTAAGAAGTTAAGTATATTTTCACAGCGATCGCAAACGACCGTATCTCTAATTAAACAAACATCACACTGACCAAACATATCAACAATGGTGTGACTCAATCGACTACGTAGACGGCCTCATTGTTGTTTAAGCTAATGCGGATTAACTTGTGCCTTTTCAAACACTGGACCCTGTCCGTCAAATCGCGTAATACTTCAATGTTGTACGACCAAAAGGTTCACCAAGTACAGCCCAAGACATTCATGCTAACGTCTGTTGTCTCTACTGTGGTCTTATATTGTTAATTATGTGGTTTTCTTGTGCAGTTGTTGTCGCGATTTTGATGAAACTTTACACATGTGATATGCTAGTGTTAGCCAACAAACACAAAACATATGTTGTTAGGTTGGTTAATATTAGACGTCACTTTCAACCAGTGTCCAGTCATATAGCGACATGGGAGTAATTCCACCACTGTTATTGTTATTAGGAATCGAACCCAGATCGCTTGCACCGCTTGGCCAGGTGCTTAACTCTACGCCAAGTCCGTCCCTCGCAAATTAGGAAACCATATTGATACAATATAACCACCATGTCAGCTATATTTCTCCTTAATCTTTATGCAATCTTGCTCATCTTCACTACGATAATGTTCTCAAGATACCTAACTTATGAAATGACATGACAGCCGTTTTGAAAACCGTAAAAAAGGATTTTATATTCTGTGACGATTTAAAGAAATTTCAGCGATTTTATTCACTAACGATGAATATAATTCTGGAAATGTTATTAAGAAGTTTCACGCGGCAGCCAACTTGAACATTTTACGGGATTTACCCTCTCAAAATGCAAGTGGGCGATCCATTATTGACGCAAAAGGAAACATATACATATACACTGAACATTTTATTAAAACCCTAAGCATGAGTTTGCATGGTGACCCTTTCTCTCCCCTTTTATTTTTGGGCGCACTTAACCGAAATCTCGCAGCTTCAGAGATATAAAATTTTCAGCGCTTGTTCCGTGTTCATAACCAATTACTACACGCATGTCGGAGCAACTGCTTGGCATGCATTGTGTCAAGAAATTCATTCAATGAAGTGAAATAAATTCAGTTACCCCACGCCAAACACATAAAGGGTATCAGATTTGAACCCAAGGTGGCCGTTTGATAACTGGTCTGGATATGACACTCTGATGCCAGCGAGAAACACTTATCAAATAACATTCATGTCTTAAAGTTCAAATGTAATTGTTTATTATTAAACTTGTTACTGTGAGGAATGTTTATGTTTTGTTTATTGCGCTGCAAATGTTATGACTGTCGTGATGACACCTGTTTTGCGAAGATTTGACAGGTGTGTCGTACATGCCACCGTTTTGTGTGACATGAAGACACAGGTGGAATTCGAACCCAGGAGATGCGTGGCCGAAAAATGATTTTGTTACCGTAACGCACGTCGACTTTATATTATATTACATCTTATTGCTGTACAGAGTTTCCCATGTAAATAGGCATCTGACGTCATACCATTGTGTCGTCATACAATTCTATATTATTTTCCGTAATTTTACATCAATTTCCATAGAACTGGTTGATGTTACAATGGTTCGACGTGAGATACCTGCTGATACGGGAAATAACTCTGTATAACGAAAAGAGTCAATAAAACGTTGATTTAAAATTAACTAAAGGGTGTACAGAGATTTATATTGGTTCAAAAATACATGTATTGTTTTCAAAGATTTTCAAAAATCACACTCTTTATAGAAACAGAAATGCAAAGATAAAATCAAATGTTATTGAATATTCAGGAGCAATATCGCAAAACTTGGAAAACAACATATTTACATATAGACAGAATGTATACCTAGAATCCTTCTGTTGAAGAGTTTGGGATAGTATTCACAATACCCTCATTATCCCTAGAAACTGAAATTGTGTAATTTATATATGCCAATTTGGTTTTTTTTCCTTCACACTTATTTAACCCCCCACCCCCCACCCCAAGTGAAAACGGAAAATTTCGCGAATGCAGAATCAGTCTCGTATTTGGTCTGAGATTTGACAATGTTCTTCAAAAGACGCACGGTGATAATCCATCACTCTTCCCATCCCCTCTTGACCACATTTTCACATCTTCATTACATTCTATTTGAAAAAGCTAAATCATTCACGAAGCAAATGAAAACTCAATAATAAAAACAAATCCCGTGAATTGACATGAAAAGTGTACATCAATAAAAAGTGTCAACACATTAAAACCGCAACTCCGTAACTTCTTAAACCACAAGAATAATGTATACAAACCATAGATAAAAATCAATTTGTTATCTGAATTTCCATACTCTAAAATCCTATATAGATGCATCCTCACCTGGACGTGTTAATTCCATTCAAAGCGGCAACGTAAAGAAATTCTCACGAATCACCAGCCAGCGCAAAGTAAATAAAACTTCCCTAATAATGGGAAATCTTGAATACATTGCCCGTGAGAAAAGTCTACCTTTGATGGCTGATACAGAAATAAGTATTGGGAAACTTCACTTTCTCGGTGTGCCGTGCGCTTGACACTCGTTCACATGGATTCATGCAAATCAGTTTGAAATTTCAGGTATTCAATGGATCATATCACTCATTATGAAAAGTATCGTAGTGCCTTTTCATATATAGGGACATTATACTGTGTTAAATTCCTTTTCTATATTGGAAATGTATGCTATATCAGATGTAGTGATAAGTTAAATTTATTGATATTCTTGAATCTAAACCGTCGACTCTCAACAATACACCAAGTCGGTTAAAGAATTTTGCAACGAACACTTTCATTTAAAGTTTCATTGATAGCATCTAATCCGAAATAAAAAATAATTCATGATGGTTTCCTCGTGAAACTTGATTTTAAATTATTATTACAGAATTTCACAACGAATAAATTCGCTTTTAAACTTCCCATGATATGATCTAATTCGAGAGGGAACACATAATTCTGAAAGATTTTATCGCAAACCACCCATACTTGAATAAATTCCACATATAAAGAGATTCATTCATTTCATTTTCATTTTTCAAAGCGAGTTATCTCGCTTTGTATTGAGGTCACATATCTTAATTGAGACACTTATATGCAATCTATTGTACTTTCGGATGCAGTTCTTTACCAAAACAACACTGCGTAGAATTTCTTTTACGGCAGGGGGACATTGTGACATGTCATTTCATACAAGTGTCGTTTGTGTAGTAAAGAGATAGGGTATAATACCTTAATGGTGTTATTTCCATTAAATTGTCAAGCGAGGCATCTTACTGAATGCAACTGCATAAACCCGAGACGGGATCAAATGATTAATGAACTTGCTATTTACAACGAATGCATAATTCATGTACACATTACTCAGGCGGGTAACCATGTGTATATAGATCATACCTATAGGGTGCTGCTTACTAACTTCAAAAATCTGTTTAAAAAACTGCTAATTTTTTAGCCTAGACATAAATCTATTTCCATCAAGTACATGTGTTAAGGCAAAAAGTCGTCATCACTCACTGATGCCAGTTTCAGAAACACAAATACGGTATTGTAAATCTTATTTGTTTTCTATACATCTTTTTGCAAAATACTTTATATAAAAATATGACCTACTGACCTGATTTTCTTTTACTATATACATGTATATTTCTCGGTCAAATAAGACGTTTTAACTATTTGTGCAGGGGAAAAATGCATGCTGAATAAACAAGACCTGTGTGAGGCACCTTGATTGGCTTGCAACTCGTCTCATTACAAGGAAACTGAAGTAACCAGCGTAGTGGCCAAACTCGAGAATCGAACCAGGATCGTCTGTGCGGCAAGCCAGGCACTTCACCACTACAACAAACCCAACCCCTACCAGTTTTGTGTCAGCACTATTACTTGATAATAGTATTCACAGAAACCAATACTATCACTAATCTAATGTAAACTTCATCGCACGATATCCCAAATATATTTGTGTTGGGGTTTTTTTCTTCACTTTTTCATAAACGTAGATGAGGTTTTTTTTCTCCAAGGAAACTGAATTTCTGCTAAAAATATATTATGCCATTAGTTTGATATATGTTTTTTCAATAAGAAATGAGCCAAAATCACAAACGGTCTGTAAATCGTTATTATCTCCGTTTCACATATACGTTACAGTTTATTAGTACATGTACAAGTTAAAAAAAAACCCGAAGTTGAAATTATTTGAATGAAGAACTGTATTCGTCCTTCACACAATCGTCGCATGCGTAGGAGAGTTGACTCATAGATGAGTTGTATTCAGAATCAATTACTATCGTAAACGCGTCATGAGAATATTCGGATTGTGATGAATACATAATATGCTTTTCTATCACAGCACCGCGAATATGTCATTGGGCAATCTGAAAACCGAAATATTTTAATAGAATTCTTACTTTGTATTAACACATCGAAATTCGAACACTCTTTTTAAGCGCGATCATTATGGGTTCAGAGCGCAATGTCTAGGTATTGGTGCTTAGCCCCTAACCCCTCACTCACTCTTGTTCCTTTCCTTTTTTGTCCGTCTCCTTAAAAACACGGACAAAGGAAAGGGCCAAGAATGAGGGATTAGGGGGGCTAAACAGCGATACCTTGACCCCGTGGTTCTGAGCATTGCTCAGATACAACATTCTACAATGTGGCCTACCTGATTCTTCGTCTTCTTCAAGTACCCCGTCCTCCGACACATTTTCTCCGATACAAGGATCCAGGTTTTCATTACTTCCATATCCTCCCGCGTCCTCCTCCTCGTCCTCCACTACACCATTACTCTCCGGATTTACGGAGGACACATCCCCGACACTGGGGACTATATAATCCGTATCCGAACTTTCCTCTTTGTAGTAATAATTCTCCCCCTCCTGCGTGTCCGTGGGCACCAAATCGGGAGTAGGCACTACTGCTACTGGTTTTGCAGTTGCTATGGTAATACCTTGATCGGGGTAATCCTGAAGTATTCCGTTGTGTTCCTCCGCCCATGTTCCATGATATACTTCAGCAAGTGGCTGGTTTCGCTCCTGAAATTCGTTTGGATTGTTTGAATGAAAAACGTTAAGATGCCCCTCGTCAGTGTCTAATGCAGGGTAGTGTATGAAAGAGTCCTGTTCGAAAGGAGGGGGAGTGTGCACAATGCTACGCCTCAGTACAGTTGGGTCGATATCGATATATTTTTCTGGGAATGCACGTTCTTCTTCCTGGTACTTTTCTTGCAAATGGATTCGTCCATCATCCGGATAATTTTGATAAGGGATTCCTCGTTCCTGATCCGGGTAATTTTCAGGGATTATTGTGCGACGAAGGTAGTATTCTGGTGGTTGTGGCGGCGGTGGAGGGATTGATGGTGGCTGTGGGCCTCGACGAAGGAAGAATAATATTTCATCTTTCTGTTTACCCCATTGTTGGAGAAGTTTGTACAGATTCTCTCGCCCATCTAACAACTGATCTACAATAAAATTAATAAAATATTTAAACTATACACGAAACAGTTAATTAGTGTTACATTTTTGGAGCTTTTTATTGATTTATTTCTAAAATATCTCTTTATTTATTCATTCATATATTTATTTATCTATTTATTTATTTAGATCTACGTGTTATTTATTTATATTACTATTTTTTTTTTCGTTTCATAGAGCTTAACACCAGACTAGGATAATTTATATGAAAGCCCATGTTTAGTGATAAAGGAAACACGAAGTCCCAAACACATTCCCTCACCTTCAGCAAATTTTCTGACACACCTTCCCATACAATATGCCCCGGGATAGAACCCTGGCTTCAAGATGAGAAACTACCACAAGAGCCAGGGAATCCGATCAGGGAACAAACTCCAGACGTGACGGAGTCTGAAATATTGTTGACAGGAAAACAACAACAATTTTCAAAACTTTTTTGTTTTTGCATGAAGACCTATTAGATCTATCGAATTTGCAAAATTAGTCCGCCATAAATTGCAGATAAAATGCAGACCGTGACGCAAGCAATAAACTACCTGAAAAGATGCTAATAAAACTGGGATAAAAATCTACGTTAAGGCTGTGTTCATTTACGTCAACTCGAGACAGAAATATACCTTAAGAACAAAATCTACATTGTATGTTCATCATTTATTTAATTCTCTTGTGTGATTTATCTTACATCAGTGCTCCATCGAGCGATTGATTGCGTTTGGACTGGGTCGATATCGCCATCTAAATCGTTGATCCCATAAAACCTATTATTTCAGGCAGTGAATAGAAAATTATGGACTGCATCTTGGCAGAATCGCTCGAAACACTACTTGTGTGAATTTCGGGTAAATGATGCTTAAAATTACGTTTTACTACACTGTAATTTGGTTAAAGTGTAGCGCAAATTGCTACACAAAAAAGTGTGTAGTCAAGTAGGTTGAACTTAAGGAGGGGGAATTAAGCCGAGTAGCCACCAAAGGCGAAACTTGTGGAAAACAAGAGTGGTGCTTGTGACAGGTACAACCCTTCTGACAGAGAAAATTGGAATTTGATCGTCAACTTGAACAACTTCCACTTTGGAGGCGATGCATAGGCGGATTTTTTGGCAACATGTTTACAAGTAAAAATCCAGATTTTGCACCAAAAATGGCTGAAAAGTTTGGCTAATACACATGTGGCCCCCCCTTTTTTCATAAATCCTGGATCCGCCTCTGCGATGTCTAAATACTTGGTCGTAGTGACGATTTTAGAAATTTGAATGAGTCCATTTCAGAAAAGAAAACGACCATGATAACAAAATTAAAATTTCTTCAACTACATATAGTTGCAATGTTCTGATTCTGCATTTAACCCCTACCCACCAATTTCAAATTGAAAATTTAAACCATGACATACATTCACCTATAACGCGAATCTGTTGGTTCTGTCATATGTAATATAGATAATTTGTTTGGTCAATTATCATATTTATTATGGTTCGTTTACTTAAAACAAGTAAAAGATCATGTGACACTCCGTCAAAATGTCCTCGATTCGAGACAACTATTCCTCTGAAGTTCAGATGAAAAAGATAACTAGCTGTGTTGGTCGAGTCTGTTTCATAAGTTAAAAAATCTTGAGCTTTTATGACCTGTGATGTCATTTCATAAGAAAAGGGAGACCACAGATTAAATAAATAGAGAAACTTCTTAAGTATTATTCAAAAATTTTAACACCTAATAAACATGCCTTTTAGTTTCCTATGATATAAGACGAAAACATCAGAGAAATCGTTCTATGCAAAGGAAACTTTGATGTAGATATTTGACAACGTCAAAAATACTTAGCCTAGATGTTTTAAAATACATAAATCATTGCCGAAAAAATATGGCATGTGCTTGTGAAATTTACATTTCCGTAAGCAATTAAAAAAAGGTTTAAAACCTGCACGATAGTGACGCCATGATTTATTTGAAATATTACTCCGAGGGACACAAAACCTCCGTTAAGGAAACTGAAAACATGCATTTCAATAACCAAGGCTACGCTGTAAGCCATAACAAATATGTCGTTATCTTTTACTGTGCAAATATATCTCATTTATATCAAATGCAGTCGATTACACGCGTCAACTTTCGTTAGTATAAATATTTACAATTCGTGTGCAGTAGGGGGTAAACATGTAGGGGAAAGGTAACATTAATCTAATTTCAATTACATGTGGAATTCCTTTCTAAATACGTACAGAGAAAGAATTTCTGGGTGATAGATAAAACATCGTCGCTGCATTCCTTTATTAAAATTAGATCTGTAATCCTACATACAATAAGGTATAATCAGTTATAACAGGAATAGGACATTTTTTTCTCCTTCGTATCGGATGCATTCTGAAATATTCTTATGGCTAAATCATTGCAAACTTTATTTAGCGCTGGTTTGAAAATCCTTTTAATTCAAATTTAGACATTTCAGGAAAATACTTTTTGTGGGAAATCTCCTATTTTTTCTTTCTTTCTTTCTTTCTTCCCCTTTCTTTCTCTCATTGCTTACACATAATTATGTTAATAGAATGATATTGGAAAATTTTTCATTCAAATTTAAAGGTATAAATATAATCAGCATATTTCATTTTCCACTCTTCTTCAGAGAATGACAAAAAAATGTACGCTGAATCAGCGTTATATATAAGGCTTGTATCTTTCTACACTATAGAAAGAATGCCTTCAATGTTTGCTTGTTTATCTGTTTAGCGGTTTTACGTCATGCTCGTGGTATTTATTTTTATCTCCTAAACTTAAGGGATGCAAAATTAGACTTATTCTTCAAATAAATCAGAAATTAAGAGGCACTTTTAAATATTATGGACGTTGCTTGTATGTTTAGTTTGAAATGTCAAATGTCACGTCCACATCGAAAAGTGGATGCATATAATGTACTGTCCCGTCAAGTAAACGCAGTAGACCTCTCAATGCCAATTCTGAAACTTAGATGTTAGCTATATTTTCAAAAACATAAGCAATTGAAATATATCCAGTGGATATTGAACGGTCAACACAAGATCTTCCGGTCTCTACGGGTTATTCTACTGGCTATACTACAATGACAACAGCGTTGGTTTCGTGTTTTACGTCGTATTGATATTACTTTGCTTATATAGTGAAGGAATCTACCAGTAGCATTCCATGAACAGTTCGTCATGGGGCTTCGTTTTTACAGTATCGTCCTAAAACAGGACAATCAGGAGCTGCCAATGGAACTCGATCACGGGGCCTTGGGTTCTAGGTTTGATCCACGCACACTACAGAATGAGCTAGATCGGTTATAATATGATATCATTAAGTCATGTAAAAGGTATAAGGGTTAATATAACCGCTGAGGGGAGCATAAGGTGGTTTGTGTCCCTTTTTTGACATTTTTTTGACGAATTGACCTACATTAATAGTATTCACGAAAACGTGTTCACGCTCCCCACTTTTTCATTTTTAATACTTTGAAATGTTGTACCCCTTTCGTCACTTTTCTTTACCCAGCTACGCCACTGAACGTAAAATCCAGATTTGGCACCAAAAATGGCTGAGTAATTTGGCTTATATATGTAGCGCCCCCCCCCCCCTTTCCCCCCTTTTCGGAAATCCTGGTTCCCCCACTGTATATAACTTTTTATTAATACATTTACGAGAAATATCCTATAATAGGTATAACATTTTGATTACTATTAGACACAAGGCTAATTATCAATATACATTATGAGGAACCTGATGTATCTTCAGATCCCGAGGGAAATTACTGATAATTGGTATACACACTCTGTTGGTCCCTCCTACATGCTACGTCTCGGTTCACTGGGTTGACGTCAAGGTTTGAACATGTTTAGGTTAAACATATTTTATTTGCAAAAATGAAATGGGACTGGGCTAAAGTTTCACAACATTTTAGAAGTTCTCTTCCTACAGAGTGTGTTTGTGCCCCCTTTTTGACGCAACAGAATTGACCTACACTAATTGTATACACAACGTGTTCACGGCCATTTTTTTTCTGACAATGTCATGATGGGCAATGTATATATAAATATGTAAGCATGCATGAACATTGAACAAAGTTTTCAGGAGAAAGCGAGAGAGTGTGTGTTTTAAATCTCTACGTAACGAATCTTAATGAATCCTTAATGTAACTTTGAGCGGCCATCAAAATTCTTCATTTTTCTCATCTAATAAATCCAGAACTCCGAATAAAGAGTGCAGTGTATCAAGGAACGCATATGTCGTCTGTAACATGACGAAAAAAGAGGCCAGACAGAAGTTATGACAGACAGATCTCCAAGAGCCCCACTGCTTCGAATGTGACTATAAAACGACCTGGTTATATATGTGTGCCGTAAGTAGTAAATCGCAGTAAGTATTGTAGCTTAGACTTTTCCCCACGAATTTCACACACAGACATACATACAAACAATCGCGATGGTGTTAATATTTTTTGCATTTATGAAAAGTCCTTTCATTCTCATATTATGTTTGGGTTTCACATTGTGTTTAATTGATTATTTTGACACGGGGCGTCGATTTTCACAGGACATGCCTAGACACTGGTGAGGTTTGAACTTATGACCTTCTTGTCCTTATTAAAATATAATACCTTCTTAACTCGGTTACTCATAGTATGTATGCAAGAGAGCTAGGCGAGATAACTCTAATATCTTAAATGGAATATTGATCTAGTTATCGTTCATGATAAAGGAATCTAGTAACGAAAGATATGACATCAAATCCTTGACATTGTGAAGAAGGAGATTGATTAATGATAAAAAAAAAATGAGAAGAAAATTAAAAAACCTCAATTTCGAGATATTGACGAATATTGTACGTTTAGCGAGTTTATTCTGATGACTTATTTTAGTCCTCGAAAAGAAAAAAAAGGTCGAAATCTGTCATCACATTTTGCTGTTTTAGTTACAGACATAGTTTCCCGAGGAGTATCTTTTTACCTAGAAATATTAAATTTCGCTCAACGAAACTTCTCGTAATCAGCTTAAAAGATAAAAGATGTCAGAATTTCAATAAACAAAATATATTACGACTCTGAATGTCAGTCGTATGATAAATTTCTGCCGAACATTAATTTGTGACGTGTAAATATCAATTTTTTAAGACATGCTCATCTCATCCAGACGCACTGACCCCGTTCTACATTTACATCGTTTATTGGCTAGTGCTGCTTTGTCAAAGTCAAGACGACGCAAATTCGTTCACTTCGTGTCCTCTGTAACCGATTACGCTAATGGTCGGACACAAAATTTTCCCTGAGACTAGAACCTGATGATCGAGATGGCTAAAGCTAACACTCACAGTATCCTCTCACCTCTACCAAAGGCGGGATAAGTTGAAAGGTCAGCTGATGTATTGCAAAGTTATTTCTCCGATTTGGGCGACGCAGTTCAGTCGATATCGAATTTGGTCAAGAGGCCGTGGGCTCGAATCCTGCGGGCGGCTGCTCGTTGGTTTCCTGAGATACTGAAAACCGAAGTCCCGAGTCACAGTGGACATCGGCGATTCGTAGGCTCGTCACATAGGTCTAGATGTTTGTGCAAATGCACCAGGCAGATGCTGTCACCATATAAAAAAAAATAAATTTGGCGTGACGCGAAACAGACAAACAAATCTTCGACTAAATATACTTCGTTTATTCGAACATTTTTAATAAAAACACAAAACAACAAAAATACTCCCCTAAGAAATAAAACAAAAACAAAAACAAAAATTAAAAACAAAAATAAACCAAAACTAAAACAAAAACCAATTATGTATCCCTACCCGACTCGTTGCTATTTTGGTGTTTTCAGTTATCGTCTAGAAAAGGCGAAAACGTCAAAATACATGTAGCAACAAGTCGGTAGGGTATGGCACTGTAGTTGGAGACTTGAAGATTCAGTTTATATTTGATCTTGGCCACTGTGATGAGCACAATTTGTCTTTATATGAAAGTAATCACAAATGTCGAAGTCACACGAGCTGTGGAGGTTTAAAACAACAAGAGTTGGCAGATGACAACAGAACTCGCCGGTGGCAACCAAACAACAAAAGTTTTTGTAAGTAGGTCAATCTTCAAGGTCAATGTCAAACGTAAATGTTTTTGATACGTAATGAAAGGTCTTGTCACAATGAATACACACATGAAATAATTGAGCCGACGCTCTCTCTCTCTCACTCCCTCCCTCCCCCCCCCCCTCTCTCTCTCCCTCCCCCCCCCTCTCTCTCTCTCCCTCCCCCCTCTCTCTCTCTCTCCCTCCCCCCCTCTCTCTCTCTCACTCCCTCCCCCCTCTCTCTCTCTCTCAAACTGTTCACAAGTAATGAACAAGATTAAAGTGTTTTAAAAGTAGGTCAGACTTCAAGGTCAAGATCACAAAGTCAAAAAGTTTGGTACCAAATGAAAGGTCTTGACACAAGGAATACACATGTTAACTATTAAAACCCTGTCTCTAAAGGTTCTTAAGTTAGGTTAGGGTTTTTTGTCTACGGACGACAAGAACAACAAGGACGACGACGACGCCGGGGGTATGACAATAGCTCTCCGGATATCCATCCAGGCGAGCTGAAAATGAAGAGACTTACCTTGACCTTTATAAACATAAGTCAAATGTGCAGTTTCGTATCCAGGGTGCTGTACACATAGCGCGACCTCTTGGCAAGTAGTTTCCTGGGTAACTGGGACATTCACGTGGTTTCCTGAGCCATCATCTAAAAATACCTTTAGCGTTACCTGCAATGATAATAGCACGTGTCAATATAAAATACATCAGTTTCAGCGAAAGAAACTGGATGACAGACAATCAAGGCTGAACAATGAACAGTTCAAAATAAGAGTTATCTTTCTTGTTCTCTTTTGTAGGTACGAGATCCCCGAGATTGCATTTATTAATTTTGTTCACTTTAGCTCTATCACCAGCCGAGGATTTAAATGAGTATAAATTTACTGAAATCGGTTCAAGGTGGATCAATAGCAAAACCTCTTCTTCCTCTTCTTTTGTATCCAATGTGAAAAAATACATGAATTTAAATCACATTAGTTCTTTTAACAAAATAAAAACGGTTTTTCCCAACATTTTGGAAAAAAAGAAGTGGTGCTTTAATAGCAGCGCTATTTCGTCAACATTTAAAATTTTGATAGCCAAGATTTACTTTTTCTTTTCATGAAATATGATATGGGAACGGGTGTTTAGAAAACGTTATAAAATGCCCCTTTATCTTACAGGAAACTTTTCCCCATAGGACTATTCGCAGTAATTAAAAGTGACCAAAAAGTCGTCAATGACATACTATCCCATTATTTCTATTTTTTCTTCAAAACAAAGAAAACAAAACAACAGAACCGGGAAAGACGAGCCTATCTCTTCCTATTACAGTGAGAAAATGTCAAAGCAGTGATTTTTGGTTTGACACAAATGCATGTGGAAGAGTTGAACAAGCACAGTATGAGAAGATATCACGGGCTCGATCCTGCCGCTGGTGGACCGTCCGTACCCGAGAACATCCCTGGTCAGTGCTTCGACACTGACATGAAATGTATTGTCCAATACTTGGTGTGATAACAGTTTCTTATTCATTTATAAACTAAAGACTTATAGCCATCCTGTATATTTCCTTCACTGAGATGTTATTGTTTTTTCAAGTTGCTCAGTTTGGTAATTTATTTACTCTTCACATATTACATATATTTCGCATTTTCGTAGTTTCGGCCGTGTGCATTACTGACAAAATATTTCTTGTCTGGTAAACAAAACTGTTGGTATGTTAATCCATATCTTTTTTTAAATATACTAGTATGTTTTAAACTTTATTCGTATTTCGCCCTGAAGCAACCTCCTTTTTTGCCGTTAAATGAACTCTACTTCATTCTTACTCATTTTAGTTATATGAACAATGTATAAACTTTAAGTCATATATCATCGAGATTTAAAAAATAAATGTTTTATAGCCATATATTTCATTTTTATTGACAAGTAATTATGTTGACATTGGTCTAAGCTCCATTTTAACGACATATAAAGATTAACCATTTATTCATCCTTCGTTTCTTTGTCCATAAATGATTACACGATGACGACATAGATTTTGCCATTCTGTAAAATTCATGTTAATATCAAATATATATACCACAATATAATGAATAAATACATATAAATGTTTTAATTACATTACGAATTAATTGCAATGATGCTATAATTAGTAATTATAAATATTCCAACTACGTTTTGAATTAATTGCAGTATTTCCTAGGAGAATATTACCATTGCAAATTTAATTATTATAACTTGATAAATCAATTTTATAACTAGACTTCTTATATGTATCAACTGTTCTTTTGTTTTATTCTTTTTTTAATTAGAGGTTCAATTTTGTATTGTGTTTAACAAACAGCGAAGTGTTTTGAACTTGAGAAATATGCCGATTTTCTAGCTATAATGATCTTCCATGTTTTATCTATTTATTTTTCGCTAAATGGTGAATATATGTTTACTTTTAGATGCGCCAAAATGGGGTTCAAATGACGTATTTTAAAATCAGGGTAATACTGATGACGTAGAATAGAAAGTTGACGTGACGAAAGATTTTTTGTGTCAAGACGACTCGATCTTAATATAAAATTAATATTATTACCGTCCCATTTATACTTTAAGAAGAGAACGCATTTTTCCTCATTGTCACAAACTTCAATGACATGATTACAATGACTCGAGGTGAAACGTTTCTATTATAAAGTCCATCAAGCTATAATGTCTGGTCGTACATTAATGGCCATATTGACGCTAATCGGACCAGGTAATTTTCTTTGTCTTGATAGATACGTCTTTCTTTTGATGTTTATTGCATACAATTATCCAAAATACCAGCAATTCACCTGTCTACCAGGTTAAACATTCCTCATTAAAGCCAACTGTCGTGTTGACATGGCCAATACACAAATCCCGTCTCTGTGTATTGCAGAGTTTACATTTGATACACCAGAATGGGACAAGCACGTTTCTAACTCTTGGTGTTCGCCAATAGTTAATGCTTGCCAAAATTGAATATTTTGTTTTGGAGGAACGTGTCACACTTGATTTTCATTCAGAAAGGTACAGGGAGCAAAAGTGCAAAATCTATTTTTGGTGGCCAGAGCGGAGAGATATAATTCATTTGACACTATTCTAAAATTTAAAAAGTACATTCATAAAGTCATATATATGGGGTGGGGGGGGGGCGGGGTGCTATGATTGATTGATTTTTGTTTAACGTCACACCACGAATATTTCACGTATATGGTGACGGCATCTGCCCGATGCAGGGCATACAAATTTTGACCTTTGCAACGGATCCACCCGAAGCAGTGAGGGATCTTTAACGTGCCATGCATACCACGACACGGGGCCTCGGTTTTTACTGTCTCATCCGAAAGACATGATACCGGCATGATCAGAGCAGGAATCGAACCCCGGCCTCCCGATCAGGAGTCCAGCGCGATACCACTAGGCCATGCCGGTCATATGTTTATATTTTTATATTTATATGGGGGGGGGGGGGGCTATGTCTATGTGGTAACGAAAGGTGCAGTATACTGCATAGTAAGTCGTTACTTTTGAAATCGGTGTTATTCAATCTAGCATGACAAACACTCGGGAAATTGTCTACATACCGTGATCGATTCAGTGGCGGATTTAGAGGGGGGCGGGGGCGCCCCCCCCCCTTTTGGTCACATATTTACTAGTAAAATTCCAGATTTTGCACCAAAAATTACTGAGAAGTTTGGCTAATACCCATGCGGGCCCCCCTTTTCGGAAATCCTGGATCCGCCACTGCGATTGCGGATTGTCGCTAAAATATAAAACTTCAAGTGAGTTATGCGTCTAAAGTGAAGGAGTCTTTCATCTGGACTCAGGATTTGTTTTAGCCACCGAGATGATAATTCTTGTTGAAGCACAAGACTTTTAAAATAATTCACGCTGTATATTAGTAATTTCTGAGATTGTGAGAGGGTATGAGCTAGTTGGTTGATTTTCTTTTGCGCTGGATATTAAAGCATAGGCACACGAAACCCAACCCCCCCCCCCCCCCCATCTCTCTCTCTCACTCTCTCTCTCTCCTTTCCATTTATTGTTTTTGGAATGATGTCATAAAACACCATATAAAATATGTGGTCACTGCAAATAATTAATATATGTTTGACCCCATAACCTTTTAAATATTTCATTTCCTCCATGTCTCTCTAAAGAGATTTTGCATTACCAGACTAAATATAATACTTATGATACCGCAAACACACCTTGAATATCATTCAAAGCCTATTTATGTACTGTATACATATTTCATTGTAAGTGTATTTCATATGAATCAATTCAATGAATCTGAAAGAGTTTTTTACTACAATAAATGCAAAGTATATGCACATTACACTGTAACATGCCAATGCGATAGGTAACAAATAATGCCCGAGAAATATGTTTGCAGATCTTATATTTCCACGAAAGATATCCATGATCTTCGGAGGTTTCTACTAATTCATATTTTGATATATATAATAATATAATATTTGACTTTCAAAAATGTAAAATAGAAATGAAGCATAGAACAAATCCTTTCTATCAAAACCATTGTGGAAAGAGGGATTGATTGATTGATTGATTGATTATTGTTTTACGTCACACCACGAATATTTCACGTATATGGTGACGGCATCTGCCTGATGCGGAGCATACAAATTTTGACCTTTGCAACGGACCAACCCGAAGCAGGGAGGGATCTTTAACGTGCCATGCATACCACGACACGGGGCCTCGGTTTTTACTGTCTCATCCGAAAGACATGAAACCGGCATGACCAGAGCGGGACTCGAACCCCGGCCTCCCGATCAGGAGTCCGACGCGATACCACTAGGCCACGCCGGCTTTGGAAAGAGAGAATAATCGACGACAATGACTGATCCAGAAAGACCAGGGGAGGGGGGGGGGGCACTGGGATTTCAACTTCCTTTCGATGGAAAAATATTCCGAAAGTTTTTGACAATTTTTGAGGTGTTAAAATTTTACCACCAAAAGATGCAACCCGTCCCTTTCTTTTCTACTATATAACAGTATCATACCTTGGGTGAACTGAAAATTTACGAAAACCATCCAAATTTCAGTGCGAACTAATATTTTTGTTCAATTTGTAACATTGACACTTAATATCTTTTGCAAGAGGTAGACATATTCAGCCAGCATGGATCGTGTTCTATAGACACCGAACACAACGACCTCTTTTACCCTAGATTTAACCAACTTTAATTTCATCCACAGGTGTCATTTATCAAGTTAAATTTTCTAAGGTCATTTTTTCAAGGGCGTTCGGTAGTGTGCAAGCTTTCAGTTTTGTATGTACTTGAATTTTAATGATCCATCCAGAATAATGTGGAATATTTGAGGTTGGGATTGAGAATATTTGTAAGAAAAGTAGCTGAATAAGCTATGAAACTTGATTTATCTCCATGTATTTAGGGTCATTAAAAGGAGGTGGGTTAGTAGCATTTTTAATCTGTAAAGCTAGAAATGGCGACTCCTGCTGGGCAAACTTTACTGTATCTCAAGTGTTGTTTATCTATATACAATTTTATGGTTTTATAGTGTTTTTTTTTAAGTTTCATAGTTTTATATTTATAGTGCAATGGCTTACATATGTATGAAAATACATATTTAAGGATAAAACGACAAATCAGAGAGAGAGAGAGAGAGAGAGAGAGAGAGAGAGAGAGAGAGAGAGAGACAATCCTGTTTATAGATAATTAACCTTAGATTAAAAGACAGGTTGTCGATGACACAAACAGTCTGAGTTTAGATACATGATCTTCTGACAAGAAGAAGAAACCACGACAGTCTCATTTAGACCGAGGTCTACTTAAATCGAAAGTTATTTATGTTTTTCATGTTAATATTTTCTCGTGTTGACTCTCAATACCATGAAAACACTCAACGCCATGAAAACACTCAGCGCTATGTTGACACTCAGCGCTATGTTGACACTCACCGCCATGATAACACTCACCGCTTTGTTGACACTTACCGATATGATAACACTCAACGCTATGATAACACTCACCGCCATGATATCACTCACCGCCATGATAACACTCACCGCCATGATCATACTCACCGTCATGATAACACTCACCGCCATGATCATACTCACCGCCATAACACTCATCGCCATGATAACACTCACCACTATGTTGACACTCACCGCCATGATATCACTCACTGCTATGTTGACACTCACCGTATTGATAACATTCACCGCCATGATAACACTCACCACTATGTTGACACTCACTGCCACGATATCACTCACTGCTATGTTGACACTCACCGTATTGATAACATTCACCGCCATGATCATACTCACCGCCATGATAACACTCACCGCCATGATAACACTCACCGCCATGATCATACTCACCGCCATGATAACACTCACCGCTATGTTGACACTCACCGTCATGATAACATTCACCGCTATGAAAACACTCACCGCTATGCTGTCAAATATAAACTCGCTTACGTCAAGACTCCGTCAAACTTCTAAAATCGACAACCGCTGATATAAGTTCATTCCCTAAATGATAGAAGTTTGGTTTGACTGTGACTCTTATCTTATGTCACGCCAAGATTATTTATCTTATAACATGGTGACGTCATCTGCCTTATGTACTCAACGCATTTATATATGCAACTGATCTACCCGATGCAGTGAGGGATCTTTCACCTACTGCAAGGGATCTAAGTTTTAACGCTATTGTCACCTGTGGGACTCGAACGCGGGATCTTTCGGCCACGAACTAAGCACCTTTCCGACTGAGCTAGTTCGACTCCATATTGACAGTAATTTTTTTACTGCTATTATTGTATCTTGATTTAGAGTACATGTTATTATACACTCCCCCACACCGCAAACGAAGTTTGGGTAGGGGTATATAGGAATCACCCTGTTTACACGAAGTTTGGGTAGGGGTATATAGGAATCACCCTGTCTGTCCGTCTGTCCTGTTAAGAAGTTTAACAAAGTAAGTTTCTCAAAATGGACAAGTGGGACATCCATTACACGTATACCAATTATGTATCTTTGGTTGAATTATTGCATCCTTCAACTTGATTGGCGGTGTGTGTGTTGGGGGGGGGGGGTATTTGTACCGCTATGACAGATCTAGTTATGTACCCCAACCTCACTGCTTAACTGGTATGATCTGAACCAATATTGGTTCATATCGTTTAATCGCTGTCATTCACTAAAGATATATTATACGCCTTCTTCACAATGGCAACTTGTAAGTGACTGCACAACACCTGCTGTAAAAATGTTATGCTAAAAGTAATTTATAGTAAATTTATAGTTTTATTATGTAACCGATTTCAAACCTCTATTTAACTCACTACTTAGAAGATCGAAGCTATATAAATAAAAGAGACCACAAATCGACAGCAATGTGTGATATTTGGTCCAATATTTGAATATCGAAATCGTTTTAATTACCCAAGGTCCTCCCAAATTTATGATTTAATTGTTATTATTAGAAAGCGTGAGAACAGTGTGTTATATCATAAAACAATATTTATCAAACTATAAGAGGGCATTCCTTAGAACTATCGCTTTTTATACGACGGTCTTGTATGTCAAAATATTGCATAGTAAGACGGATCAAGTTATTTTTCTACAATCGAATATGACCGAAAAAAAATGTTACGATATAGTAATGATCGGTTTAAAGTACATGTTCATGGGAAAACATGGACATGTAAATCAATCTTAACTGCAATTAGCTCCATGTCATTACAGGGTAACCGTCCCGGGGAAAAATATTAATATGACTTTTTGTTTGGATTTACTACATTAATGGAGCACGTTTCTGTACAGAAACCGCATCGAAAGACCAACCTTTAATCGGCAGTCAAAATGGGAACACTTATCACTCCGTTTCATACCCGCAACGCAGTGACTGATTTAGAAAAAAAAACCCCAAAAGATACTCACCCATTTTTATCATAGTATTATATAATAATTATTAAGTATGTCATAAATCTTCACCCTGAGTTCTTGTGGTATCCCACAAAGTCAAATCTCAATTTTCTTAAACCCCAATTCAAGAATATTACTTAAAGAGATCCAATTTTATCATTTGACCAATCTAATATTAATGTATTGTTGGTAATTAAGATGTGTTAAAAAGAAACCGTAATACATCATCGACTTGGGTTTTGTCATTTAGTGGTTACCTCTACGGATTTGGTAAGGATCAGCAGGTTATTAATCCAATAATCCGGATGAAGGTAAATCCGCTAAATCCACCTGCCATAGCATTATGTGGTTTTTATTTAAGCTTGCAGATTTTTATAGTTTTCAACACTGAGAAAAC
Organism: Pteria penguin; assembly: GCA_035048485.1. Taxonomy (NCBI): domain Eukaryota; kingdom Metazoa; phylum Mollusca; class Bivalvia; order Pterioida; family Pteriidae; genus Pteria; species Pteria penguin. The sequence goes on from CM068587.1 coordinate 46,049,680, forward strand.
AAAAATAAACTTACAAATTCTGGGCTATCTAAACACAAGATATTTTAATTAACACGATTCAAATGATAAGTAAATAAAGAATACATACATGTACATTACGCTTATAGGTAATTAAAAAATAAAATATCAGGAAGGTTGCATTCATAGTTTATTTGTAGAAAAAGGAGGGATTGATATCACTCAGCCACTAATTTAGCTCAAACGGAAACGATGAGTTATATCAGTCCATTGATTGGACGTAATTTAATTGTTGCATGAACAGAGTTGGAATACTTCCATAGAAAGCTAGTTGCTCTTACAACTTAACTAGATTTAATCCTACTACATATGGATAGGAAGCAGAAAAAGTTGGGTGGGGTGGAGTTAAAGGCGCAGCTATTTGCACCTTTTCACTGACTTTAAAAGTGAATGTCACATATAATATGAAGTCTGCTCTAGCCACCGAAAATAAATAACACAGATTAAAATCCCCTGACCCCCTTCAAGCACTTATGTTTTTCCCGATACCTCTGTAATGGAAAAGAGAAAGGGTGGGATGGGGGTTTAAACTGCTGGAGCTAGAAAGTACCACAGTAGGACAGTATCATATATGGACAAAGACTGATTGTCAATTAATAATGTCAGTTGAAACCACCCCTCCATTTTCCATACAAGTTACTGCAAGGGCGTAGGAGAAGGGAGGTAGGAGGGGGAGGCACATGGTCCCTTTCAAGAGTTGGGGTCACAAGTATTTTTTGCCCCCACGCCCTTTCAGCATAAATTGCATAAGACTAGTTTTCGGTTATAGATTGAGGTTGTGCCCCCATTCCTCTTATCTAGGCACAGCTACGCCGTTGTACTGTGACAAACGTAATTCCTTTGGCGAGATATGTATTCAATTCCAGTAATTTTTTTCAGCAATGAATATGACTGTACGAATGCAGGTGCAAGCAAAGACGATGAAACTGGAGAGGCCCGTCAACCAAAGTGTTATGTAGGATTAAGGGGACATAACTCTCTTCATTACCTACAGATTACGTCACTTTTCATGTCATTTAAGATCATATTTGCATGTTTTTAAACTCGCAATGCAAGCTAAGAGTTCTACACAGGTATGCACGGCGCCTAGAGGGAGTATTGCATAAGCAGTATGTATAAACATTGAAGCGGGCCACTTTACCCTTCGCTGGAATGTATATATACATTAAATGCGCACTGGCGCCATCCGAAAAATATATACATGCATGTGCATAGGATAAGTAAGTGTATACATATATACTTGATACGTAAGATAACTCGATGTTGGTTAATATACAGATATGTAAGGAATATGTGAGGGAATAAGAATGCAGGTGCTATAAATATACTTGTAGAAAGATTAGACTGAGGACGGGAAAATAATGACCTATCAGAATGCTGTCCCTTTTAATAGCAATTTTAGGGTGTTGTTAGGACGATATTTAACGTAAAAAGAAGTTTGATTTTCATTACTTTTAATATTGTTCTTAATTAAATTGACATGTGTACCCTTTATTAATGGCGGATCCAAAATGAGGATTATCGGGGGGGGGGGGGGGGATCTGAAGAGTGGGCTGGGGTCCTTCCTCAGAAAATGTGGGGTAAAAATGGTGTAAAATCGTGCAAAATTAGACCATCTGACACGACAGAATTTCTCTGCAAAGAGGGAAAGGGGGGGGGGGACTCCTCCGCATCACCTGGATCCGCCACTGTTCATATCTCATATTACATTTATTTATTCTGTACTACTTGTTATTCGTGGAAAAGAAAGCGTTCACTTGATGCGATATTGATATTTGTCTATCACTACTTCAGTGTGGGATGTCACCACACACACGATATGAGACAGACGGACATTAATGACAATTTGAAGACAGATGGTCAGAGCTTCCATGCAGTACATTTGACCTAAGTGACACAGAGTATCACCCTAAGGCAGGATGTTTGTAAACATGGTTAGAGGTATTGCCTCCCATTGCATAAGGTCATATACTTGACCTCTATGCTTCATGTGTGACCTCTGTTTTTCAGATGCCTCGACAGCTGAATCAACCAAGAAAATGTAAACAAAATTTAGAAAAACATACTTAAACATGAAAGTAATTGGATATCCCCAATTTACGTGTTAAATTCTACAGCTCGATACGAACGAATATCTGTAAGATCCCATCTTATGTCTCTTCTCGTATTTTTTTAAAGACCCATGAAAATTCATGTGGAGCTGAATTCATTTTAGCCTCGTTGTATATTTCGATTTTATCATTTATGAGACAGTAATGAAATATTTCAGAATATACATGACTTACACGAAAAGAAATGTTCGGACAAATAAATGTTAACTCAGGAAATGTGAGTTGTGTTGCAATTAAATTCAAGAAGGAACATTTTAGTGTGAAATTTTCAACGTCTGAATCGTAATAACTTTATCAAAGCTACTGGTACATTATAGAAACGGTTATTACATTAAATAAAAAATATAAAGATAATAAAAAAAAGGAAATTAACATATCACCCGAAGTAAACCTTCTTCAGCGAGCTAATAATTTTCATCGATCTAAAAAAATCAGACATTTTGAGAACATTTCATTGCTAATCACTATACTGTATTTAACAACAGAAAGAGGGGTAGGCAAGGATGAATTACTTACTTCAAAATTAGGATATGTCCACATTTCCTTTGATGAATTCACTTTTCTTGCTAATTCATTTCCAAAGAGCGAACATATGCCATCTTACGGCACAATGCCACACCAATCCTGTTTCATTCAGACCCTTAATCTTGCGGTTTAACTCGATTCATAGTGTATCACGGATTAATTAAGAACTTTAACAATAATGGGAAGGTAATCTTGTTAGTGACCTTTTATTTATTTAAGGTATAATTCAAATTAGTTTTCTTCTCTTTATTCAGAAAAATATGCATGTAGGATGCATGTAGCAAAAGGTGAAAAGAACAAGGAGCGTATAGAGGGTAGGGAGAAACTAGCGCATATTGTTCCACTGAACATCGGTCGTCTGCTAAAGCTACTCCAAAAAGAGGATTTATTATATCTGCTTTCGGTGCCCAGATCGAATGTTAATTGTTTTATGTGAATATATTTCAAAAGACAACTCCAAAACCTCCGTCCCCACCACCTCTTGTTGCTTTTTGGCATCTTTCGATACAGAAGTCGTGTATGACGGACAAAGTGTCGCTATGGGGTTAGCATAGGTAAGACTGCAGATGCATTTACCACGGTGGATTTCAACATTACACCAGCCAAAGTTTTCAATAACATATTCCTTACAAATGGGTATTTGTAATAAACTTTATAGGATCGGGAAGGATTTAGGCAGTTTTTGATCAAGATGCAATAAACAGAGGTCCTTGTATAAAATGAAATTCATAGATACCCCAGTAAAGAGTATTCTAAAAGCTTTCGGCTGCTCCCGAACACGGCTATGGCATTTAATGTATCGTTAGATATGGGTTTTTTTTTCAAATTGTAGGGGCTTGTATTTCAATACGTTTCATGAAATATGCATCAAATAGGAGATACTAGCGAGAATGAACTGTAAATGCAATTATGAGCTGTAAAATGACAGTGTCAGATACGCTATCGATCACCTGGGCAAAACGAATACGTATACATAAAATGTCTTCCCCCTTCTCTTATACCTAAAATACAACCCTCTCATTTATACTAAAATTGATTTGCGATTGAAACGACCGTGATAACCCCTTTCCTAGCCGATGCTCTCTCTCTCTCTCTCTCTCTCTCTCTCAAGAATAATATAATTAATTTTTAATTTGTGGTTGAAACGACCGCGATAGCCCCTACCGTAAATGATGATACACACACACACTCTCTCTCTCTCTTTCTCTCAAATATAGTTTAATTAATTTTTAATTTGTGGTTGAAACGACCGTGATAGCCCCTACCGTAAATGATGATACTCTCTCTCTCTCTCTCAAATATAATATAATTAATTTTTTATTTGTGGTTGAAACGACCGTGATAGCCCCTACCGTAAATAATGATACTCTCTCTCTCCCTCCCTTCCCATCTCTCTCTCTCACACACACACACACACCCACCCATCCACCCACACACACACTCTCTCTTTCTCTCTCTGTCTCTCTCTCTCTCTCTTAAGCATACTGCAGTTTGTGGTTGAAACGACCGCAATAGCCCCTTCCGTAAATGACAATACTCTCTCTCTCTCTCTCTCTCTCTCTCTCACACACACACACACACACACACACACACACACACTCTCTCTCTCTTATGCATACTGCAGTTTGTGGTTGAAACGACCGCGATAGCCCCTTCTGTAAATGATAATACTCTCTCTCTCTCTCTCTCTCTCTCTCTCTCATACAATTAATTTATGGTTAAAATGACCGTGATATCCCCATACCTATCTCATGATTCTGAATTTTGCTCTCTTCAAACAATAAAAGATTCGATTTGAAAAAAGGTATGATACCCGCTCTCTCAAATTTTATCGAACCACTCTGGATGCGGGTAATTTAAGGATTGGGGTAATCTAATAAAGTCACAATGCTTAGGACATAAAAAAATAACTTACGTTTGGAGATTTGTCTGGTTCGATTCCAGAAAACACTGCAAAGTACATTAAGACGCTATGGCCGAACCACACACTTCTGGGAAAAAGGTCCACAGTATATTCAGTATTTACAAACTCCGAAGAAAACACAAGAAATATACCGAAATCACACTTCCATCACTAAATAAACAGTATTCCAATAATTAAAAGAACGGAATCTCACAAAATCACACCTCGATGTTGCATCTCCGTCTTTTGTCTATAGTACGCAACAGAAATTCCATCGAAATCCCTTTAATGATCTAAACAGACGCGGTCTTACAATAAGTGTGAAATAAGCACTTTTCACCTGTTTAACTTTAATTTCACTTCCGTTACTTAAGTGGACTGCATTAAATACTCTGTCTACATATCTATGAGTCCTGTACATTAAGTTATGATATACGCGTTCCCTCCTCGCCTATATATGAGACATTACTCGAGCTCAATAAGGCTTTTGTCACAGTATGAAATATGTAATCTTTCCCATTCATTGAGAGAAGATATATACATACATATACATACACGTTGAGGGATTCGTCTCGTCGATGTCTGTCAGTTTAAATTCCCCTGTCTTACTTTCAGTTCATTTTGAGCTCAGGTGTATGTCGTAATCACCTTTAACATGCTGAAGTATGTATACAACGTAAGTAATGGCTTATATGCCCCTCCTCTTCTTTCGGTGACTATGTCTATATTCTTTCGTCGTATTTCACCCACAGTTGTATACATCTACATCTTATTTCTGCGGTAGATTTTTTTATACATTATGTATGTGAAAACACATCTCAGATGTCGGTTCCTTGTTTTACTCGGTCACCTTTGATCATCCTACACTACTGTTTCAGGAAATATACTCGACAAGCATCGCGAATCTTATAAATCCATCAATAAAGTCTTAACTTTCAATTCCTCAATTCAATTTTTTTTCTCAATATATCATTTGTTTTATTTTGTGTGTTCCTTCTATACGAGAAACGATCAGCTGTTCTCAGCCTATGCGCCTATTAGTTACTTCACCGTGGTATACCTTTTGAAACCGCACTGCGCGTATATACATAGGTAAACACCGGCAATGAAAACGTAGTCGCGTAATCTTTTCATTCAAAAACCAATATTTGATATATACACCGGGCAACTTTTCATAATTGATAAACATTGATCTACAAACAAATTACCAAGATAAAATGATATCGTCAATACATTAAACATTAAGGTGCATAATATATCAATACACTAAATTCTGATGTAAATTTCATTTCACGAATACACATAATAAATGTAAAGGACAGCTGAGTAACTTGTATAAATAGTTTACCTGCTTCCTTCTCGTTAATGTAGCAATGCAGGTATATGTATAAACATTAATGTCTTTTTTCTTTTTTAGGATAATGCCTTTTCATATTGCCACAATGGTAAGAGAACAATCGTTTGTTTCGCGCAGTTTTAGCATTCCTGTAATTAGAAATGCGCAGCCAGGTAGCAGGATATTGTAAATAAAATGTTTTCATTTGAAAAACAAAGACTTTTTGTCACTTTAAACTTGAGCTTTATTTTTTTTTTACATTTTATTTAAACATTATTATTATTATTATTATTATTATTATTATTATTATTATTATCTTTATGATGAATATGAGTAAACGATTTCCGAATATAGCAACTATTTGCTGATTTCGTTTAATGAGCAAAGCTAAATTCCAAATTTGACGCTTTGAAAACAATTATATTTCCCTTTGTCGTGACAAATTTAGTAATAGATTTTATTGAATGAATAAGCTTTAAAGTGTTTGGAACTTAAATCAATTAACCCAAAATTATTTTCGACAATGATATATTTTTCAATTCTATATGCACTTTATTATATTATTTTCCTTCAGTGAAAAGAATTTTCCTCATTTAAACACAATGTATTGACGTGGCTTGGATGTCATTTCTAATTATTTGAACAGCATGCGGTAGCATTCATTGCAATGGTGGTAGATTTTAATGTATTGAACAAGAATTGTTTTAAACAGAAGCGTTTTTGTTCAGAATAGGGATGATCTTCAAAAAAGGACGTCGATTTTATTATTTTGCCGATATAGCCAAAGTACGATTCTGCACAGGGTCCAAATCTCGTTGGGTGTTTGTTTATGTGCTTGCTTCTTGATTTACGTCACACTTATATGATGGCATGACGTCATCTGCCTGATTCAGCGCACAGAAATTTATAGTTTTGCAACAGATCCATCCATCCCGAAGCAGAGAGGGATATACAATTCACCACGTCTACTGTGACGCGGGACTTTGATTTCACTGTCAGTACATCGATGGAATTCGAACACGGGGCCTCTCGGGCAAATTTAGTTACGTCGGCTACCAATTAGCATTTTGGTCGATGGCATTGGTACTGCTGGAATGTAAACGGTAAATATTGGGATTACAAATGTGAAACCCATTGTCATCCCCCCCTTCTTTCCCAACAAAAGGGGGTAAGAAAAGCGGCCACTTAATACAGGTGGGTTCTCAATACAGGTTGATTTTATACAGACATTTAGTAGTAAGGACAGAGAAAGGTCGTCATATAAGACAGACGGCTGCTTAATGCAGGTGGTCTTTAAAACAAGTTAGACTGTATTTGGTCATCGCCGACAATGTCTTTATAAAAAGTAAGCCACTATGGCTCAGTGGAAGAGGTGTTCTGCTCGTAATTAAAAGGTCATGGGTTCAACTCCCGCCATAGGGACACCGATGTTCTGTCTTTCATATGAGACAGTAAAAACTGAGGTCCCGTGTCACGGTAGGCGTGGCACGTAAAAGATCCCTCACTGCTTAGGTTGGGTCCGTTGCAAAGGTTCTGTGCAATGTATCAGGCAGATGCCGTAACCGTGTACGTGAAATAACCTAGGAGCGACGTTAAACAACAACCAACCAATCAATCAATAAAAAATTTAATCGATGAATCAACCGCATAAAATGTGTCTCATCGTCGATAGATGCTGACTCTATCGTGCATTTCTACTCTAAAACAGAAATTATAAAGAAGTGCGAAATAAAGTTTGATATTCAAATGTTGTTCAGTGCACATGCAATAAAATATCACAAGATGACTGAATGTTGATAAAGAACATCATGTGAAGGTTTGTTTGTTTGTTTGTAGCTTTCACATCAAGATTACTTAAAGTTACGTCATAGGCCTGATGTATTGCCTCTATTTCAAATGTATACAAGCGGCCAACCGGAAGTAGGGAGTGATCGATCTTATCGAGAAACAGAGCCTTTGTTGAGGACGGGAATTGAGTCACCGCTGGCACACGAACCAACGACTCTCTACCCAGAATTCCGTGCACTAAAGCCACTACATATTTAAACGAGAGTAAGGAGCGATAACTCTGGGTAGATAATGGTCGAGGAAGTCACCACCTGTCCTAAGATACGCGGGATATTGAGGCGATACCTTTGCCCGAATTAATTCTAATCTGGGGAGTTGTGAATTGGGAAACCTTACTAAATTAACCCACACACGAGTTTATTATTATTTCGATGTTGAATTCAGTCATGCAGATATGAGCTTGTTATTACTCCGACGCCTTCATAGCTATTATATGTATTGCTTTACATATTGCCATTCCCAACATATAAAAGTGGTCACATGGAATGACAATACCAACATTAAAACAATGTGAAGTTTCAAATTTCAATGTTGAAACAACGTTATATACCGCAATTATTATTCCAACATTACAATTTTTTGAAAGCCTAATCGACGTTAAAGCGACTTAGAATTTTTAACGAGGAATTTTATTTCAATGGGTGTTGGTACCACTTCTTTAGCGTTGACGTAACGTTGAAATGTATCACGTGATTGACGTGGCCAGTCAAATTGGAGCACAGAAAGAGCTACTTTGGAACTGAACAAAAACTAAGCAGAAAGAATTTAAAGAAGAAAACAACAACAACAGCAGCAGCAACAACAACATCATCATCATTATCATCATCACCACCATCTCCACCACCACCACCAACAACAACATTCAAATAATCACAAAACCCACTTCCATAACAAAATTAGTATTAAAAGAATCCACTCTCAGATAAATAGATAGATAGATAAATAAATAAATAAACACCAGACCAGGCTCCACTTTCGCTTTTGTTCATGTACATTTCACACAGTTATCTATACAAGCATGTATCCTTTTTATCGCTATACCACCACACGGTGGTGTTCGATTTCTGTACATAACACAGTGAAGCGGATGCAATACGTTTATCTAAAACTCAATCTGCCATGTTTACTGACAGATTGTGATACATTCATAGGGCTCTATCACTCCATTAGAAAATGCTACACCTACAATACAAATACTAATCACACTTTATCACAGGTCTGTACTCCATACCCTCGGTGGAAGAATGAGTATTGATTTTATAAATAAAGCGGCCAAATTTGGGTGCAAATCAAGTGACAGAAATCACACTGTTCTGATGACGAACGAGACCTGCTGGACACCCCTGCTTAGCAAGAAGCAAAATCAAAACAAAGTTTAGCGAGCTTCTCCTGCTCGCTAGCCATAATTTGTACAACATTTGTCTACAAGAGAGGGGCTTTTTTGCATGTTTTGATTGAGGTTTTTCCAATAGGAGAGAAAATATGAGTGCTGGCCAAATTCTCGCTGTACTGGGCAATTTGTCACTGGAGGGAAAGATTTCGCCAAAAGTACGTACTTTAGCATTAAAAACAAGCTGTGTCTGTGAAACACTAATGCCCACGGTGGCACCAAAGTCCAAAAAGTTATTTTTAGCGTGAACAGGGGCGTAGCTAGAAATATTCAATGTGCACGCAAAGAAAGCTTCTCACGAGGCGCGCGCAGCTCTGAGAGGGGGATGGGATCACCCTCTCTTGCAAGTGGCGGTTCGAGGGTCTCCCCCGAGAAAATTTTTGTAAAATTCACTGCAAAGTCGTGCTTTCTGAACTAAATCTTGATAACATTGAAACCATTTTTGTCATAAGAAATGACGGTTAATATTGAAGAATATATGTCGAACACAATAAAAGCTGAACTTGAATCTACCTCTTAACATTAAACTTCTTTTTGATTTTGAGAAAGATGAAGATTAATGTTTTCACAAATTGATTTGACACTTACAAGTTATCATATGACATGGATGACTTTGAGTCACATTTTAATTTTTTTTTGTCCCCGTGACGTGCACGCCATGGCGTACTGGCGTATAGGCAGCTACGCCCCTGAAGGTTATTGTCAAGGTCAAAGATCATCGACCTTGATGTCATTTGAAAGGGCTTCATTGGTTGAGTACGCATGTCAAATATGAAGTCTCTAACCCTCACCGTTCAAACGTTATAGCCAAGGTTAAAGTTGCCAACAGACAAACAAACAAACAGACAGGACAAAAACAATATACACCGATCTATCGATCCGGGGGCATAAAAAATAAAATAAAGGTTCCCATTGTTCAAATTATTTAAAATTTCATGCCATATTCACGTTTTTTTGTTTTTATCGTGGCGGTACGACCCGCAGTGCTTGACTGGGATTATACCCACAGGTATTCGTAAACAAATTATGTGATAACTTTGAAACGGCCCCTGTGGTTTAGCCTATACTTATTTTATAGTATAGGCTAAACCACAGGGGCCGTTTCAAAGTTATCACATGATTTGTTTACGAATAACTGTGATTATACCCTACGACCGACCATTAGCCATTGCTATCGTGCTTAATCCAATCATCGGACGTGAAGCATGATGAACGCTTGACAAATGGTCGGCAGATTTCGGATTTGGACTATTCGTTAAAGGGTTGACCGTTGGTCAACGGATAAGCTCTAACCCCTTATTTTACGTTAACGAGTTGAACCTGCTAACCAGCAACCTTTCAACTTACATAATACAACATAAAATATTTTGTTTGAATTCAAATTTTAGAAGGGTAAATAAAAAGGGGATAAGGGAAAACAATCCCTCAAATCGTGGCCCTATTTTACGATAGATGAACAAAACGGTATATTTAAAAAGGTTGGAGGAAAATGTGTGTAGAACTTTCAGACGACAGATCGGGGACAAGATTTTACTGTCGATCATTTACTTAATGTTAATATATGTCTGATTATTGCTCCTTTTGATGCTGACATGCCTAGAATCGTGCCGGTCATTCCGTTTATCAAAATTGCAAGTTTACGCAACGCAAGGAAATGTGGCCGTACATCAAAATAGGACCACGTCTTGCGGCTATCAAAGCTACAGAAACCAACTTCCAAAGACGAAACAGACGCTTCGAGCTACGTGCCGAAAAATATTAAATTTCATCCTATGTAGTGGGTCCAGTGTTGCGTTCTTGACAGTTAGTGTGGCTAAATGATTCGCCTGATTTCAACACCAATTTGATGTGTAATCTGAAGAAGATATAAAAACCATGTACTACTTGAACAACAAGCCAACCGAACTGTGACGTCACGAACCACCATGCGAGTTATCGCCCCCTCGTTTTCCTTGAAATTACAACATTATTTCTCATCATCACACAGAACGTAAAAAAGACATATGGCACGCGGATTTTCCATTCTGAACAGCATGTTGCCCAATAGCAAATTTATAACGCTGGCAAGCACGCGTGCGTGTTCATCAACAACTAAAGCAGAAACGTTTTATGGCAAAATATCTGAAAAACTTAGATAATGAACTATCTTTTTGAGAGAGTAATTGAACCATAGGCAATCGGGGATGGAAAATCAACACTGAGGACGTGTTATACGATAAACAACATGCACGGATCCAGAGGGGTGGACCGGGGGTCTGGACCCACCCTGAGATTCGGCGAAAATTACTTTTTTGATTATTTTTCGATGTAGAATTAATCATTTTTACACAAAAACATGTATGGAGCCCCTCTCGAAAAATTCTACGGGTGAACCCCCTCTCCACTAAATTTCTGGATCTGCTCCTGAATAAAATATTGTACGGAATACTTCAGAGTGCAAGAAATCGGTGATGCAGATGTGCTTTCAGGAACGAAAGTCCCAGTCACTTTTCAGACTTTTTTTTCAATGAATTGAAAGTCTAGAATCAAACTGATGGTGTAAAACAGATTATAATCAGTTGTCTGAGGTCACGTCACTTGCACGGATCCAGAGGGGTTGGACCGGGGGTCTGGACCCACCAAGAAATTCGGCGAAAATTACTTGTTATTTTTCGATGTAAAATAAGTAATAAGGGTGGACCCCTTCCCGGAAAATTTATTGGGGTGGACGCCTTCTCGACAAAATTCTGGATCCGCGCCTGCGTCGGATTGTTTCTCCGGTATAATGGCGCTCAGTTTTAGGGTAGTGAATAAAACTGAAGTGCCTGCATAATACAATAATCCTTTGGCAGATACACAATGACCATTTCCACTTACTCGGGATAGGGAATGAATTTCGACCCGTCAGAGCGCGGGATACAATAGTGTCATTTTCTAGCATTTTTAGCAAACTAAAATGAAAATTTAATTGGAGAGAGTAAACGTAAGTAAAGCAGCAATAGTTTCCAATGCAGAGCTTAGTCTATCCACCTACCCAGATCTCAAGTGGTAAAGTATGATAAAACTATCAAATATCATTTTAGATACATTTTCAAATCCATGAAATCTTACTGCAACTTCATATGCTAACGCTTACTAAACCATAGAACGAGAATCGTTTGGATGCAAATGTTTCGTTAACAAAAAAATCCAATATACAAAAATCCTAATACACAAAATACCCCAATACACAAAAATTCCCAATACACAAAACATCCCCATACAATACATAATTACCTAATACACAAGGGAGAGTAGATAGATAAAGCAGATGTACTCACCATGCAGTGCTTCCACATCTTCCCCTGTAGCAACTCTCCACATAATTTACTCGGTCATTAAACTACACTCAGATAAAACAAAATCTTGGTACTTAGATGGGATATCTGATTTATCGTCAATAAGTTCCAGTAAATATTTCGTTACACCTTCTGTACAACGCGTGGAATATATTCTGAAATGAAATTGCGCCGGAGGAAATTCAATCTGCAAAGCGCCTAATATTCTCTTGAAAAGTTCAAACTGCCGTTATCTTTCTTGTAAGTGTTTTGAAAAAAAGGATGTTCTCCGTCGGGTTATTTATGTATTGGCAGGAGAGGTGTAAAAGTTACAGAAGGTGAATCGTGGCTGATACACTTCACCCCTGGTATTGGGAGACTTGCTATGTACATTTCAAGACCCTGTCGTCATATTTCGTTAACATAACATCGGGGTTTCCATTCCATGTGTATATATATGAAGAGAAAACAAGAAGGCGGAGATGTACTTAACGAATCGAATTTCTCTTTAAACTGTAAGGTAATAAAACTTTTATGTAAAACATATATAGCTCAGTCGATTAGACGGTCGAATGCATGACAGCCAGGTGATTCGGTACCATGGGTCGTGGGTTCGAGTCCCCGTTGCCGGAACGAATATATGTGAAATATAGGAATACAGGGTGCCTTGTTAGCTGTATAATGTCTTTGTGCTTTATATGTTTGTCTTATTTGTCTCTATTTCTACAGGTATTTCTTCGGAGATCCAAAGTCCATAGTACTTCCCAGGTGTTTCACTGATTCTACTTGTGATATATATACATATATGAATTGTAACTTATGCCGGCGCCACTCTGGCGCTGTGTTTAATTAAGTTTAAATCAGATATGATTAACTTAATTAGCGTTATCTTACAGCATCATCCAACTTTGAAGTTCCTGCGAATTACAAAAAAGTGATAAACAAATTAACAATTGGTGAAAGAAGAAAGGTACAGAATATCTGGTTAGTTCTGCTCAATTAGGATGCCAATTAATCCGGGGATTCTGCAGACGTTTTGAAATTTGGCAAATTGTATCAACTTCTTTATTTTGGATTTCGTGGGAGTGGAGATTCTTGTAGGAAACAACATGCTTTATTATATTGTGTTCCCACATATCTTCCACAGGATGATTTATCACATATATGACACACGAGGGTAGAAGAAACTGCCATTGGCAGACTTCGTCAGTATACTGCAGTGGCGGATTTAGAGGGGGCGCGGTCCACTTTTTCGCCACAAAACAAGACATAAATAGATAATAAAGTTGAAAATATTAAAATAATACGAGTGAAACTCCTAGTTTGACACCCAAATGACAATATTTGGCTAATACTCGACTTTCGCATGTGCCCCCCGCACTTTCCGGAAATCCTGGATCCGCCTCTGCACTGGAGTTGAGAGGTGCAAAAGAGAGAGAGAGACAGCAGTGAGTTATTGAGCAATGTTTTAGTTCACTTTATTACGAAGATCTATTACACTGAGTATATGAATGCAGTTAGGGGTTCTCAGAAGATATTATACATAATAAGCGCTGAAAGCTGGTGATAGGATGGGGATGGGGTTTCTGTCAATTTTTTTTTTCGGTTGGCCATATAAACTCCTATGAACTTAACTTCGTTTGGTCACAGAAAACAGATAATATAGCCTATACACATACACGCAAGCGCACACACTTCTCTATTTTGGTCTCTTGCGCCTTCGCTGATTACCGGTTTCAAACATTTCAAAGAATATTTAGGTTGATTGATTGATTAATTTTTGTTTAACGTCAGACCACGAATATTTCACGTATATAGTGACGGCATCTGCCTGATGCGTGGCATACAGATTTTGACCTTTGCAACGGATCCACCCAAAGCAGTGAGGGATCTTTAAACGTGCGATACATACCACGGCACGGCACAGGAAACCGACATGACCAGAGCGGGACTCGAATCCCGGCCCCCCGATTAGGAGTGTCCCCAACGGCAACAAAGTCCAAAAAAGTTATTTTTAGCACAAAGGTCACAGTGAAGGTCTCAAGGTCATTGACCTTGTCCGGTGGCAATTGAAAGGGCTTCATTAGTGGAGTATGCATGCCAAATATGAAGTCTATCTTTTACGGTTCAAAAGTTATGGCGAAGGTTTACAACAGCCACCAGACAGGACAAAAACAAATTTACTCTAGTGGCTACTAATCAGCAACAAAACATGTTACAGTGTGGTTATTTTTTATTTCACACTTTTAATGCACAAGTTAACTGGGTGGTATGCACATTAAAGGTCTGTGGCTGCTCATCGTATTACAGTGTTCACCTTTTAATACTTTCCATAGAAAGCTTCATGGTGCTCATTCTTGCTGACGAATTGTCTTGCAATTTGAATGTCAGACACGTTATCAGTCAGAGTCTCATCCGAAAGACAGAGCACCGGTAGGCCCCCGACGGGTGTCGAACCCGGACCTCTTGGTCACAAGCCGAACAACTCATCCACTGGGCTACACCTGCTTATATCTTTCAGATAAGAGCAAACTATAAAAATGCGACTCAATTGTATAATATCGGACTTGTATAATATCATTCAAAACATAATAAATACTTACAATGGATGACATCACACTAATGCATAAGCTGAAAGATATTTTGTTCGCGAAACTTTCTATTGTTGCAACATGTTGCATCAACCGCCAGTAAAACAGAAAACCTTATCCGTAATTTTGTAGTTACGGATTAGGAATCAGACATTAAATATATAAAAGAAAACAGATTTACTTCGCTTAAAATGTCTTAAATGTGTTTAAGTTTATTTAAACTTTCAATATTAATCTAAAAGTGGGGGGGGGGGAGGGGCACAAACATGGTTGTGGTGCCCCCCCCCCTTTCCCCTTCTACGCCCTTTTCCATGTTTATAAATATTTTTTACAAAGTTCTACAATTACAAAGTTCTACAATTCTATCTCAAACATTACCAAATCTATTTTCATCTGTCAAAACCTCCGACCTCGATTTAAATTTATTATTCACTAGATTTAATATTTAATCAAGCATACAAGTATACGGGTAGAGAGCATTAACACAGACAGCGATTTTTTTTTAAATTTTCAACGATCAAAAACTGAACACAACAGGAGATAAATCATCACTGGTGCCGAATGACATGAACACCCCCTCCCCCCTTTTAAGTTAATCTAATCAGAACTTTTATTCTACGTCGCACCAAGATTGCTTATAAATACAGTGAAAATATACGCGTTCATAGATCCAGTGCTGCTGTATAAATGTTACTTGCAAGAGTTGTCCTTCTTCGTAGTCATCAGCACCGAGAGTACTTCACAGAGAGTATACGACGACAGTTAGTGTTAAGTTATGGAAAGACGCTGGGATTCGAACCTAACCTAACAAATGAGAGGCTATAGGAGTCGCCGCTCATTAATATAGCCCGCTCTGCCACCAGAGCCTAGAGGCAGTTAGTTCAGTGACAAACAAAAACACGATAACAGCAGCAGTTTACTTTACATTTAATAAATTAATCATTGCAATGGCAACCAAATTGATATGAACATAGGATGTATCCATGTATACCCATTTCAACCTAAATTGCATATCATAGCAACACAGTGGTAGAATGCGTTACACACAGCAAGATATAAATAGATCGGACAATGACATGGTCAGGGGCACGTGGACAAAGCACTTGTAATGATCACTGTGACACCCAGTCCAAATAAACAGGACTGTAACAAAATATGTAGGATGGGAGTTCACAGAGAATTCTTCTCCACATTCATAACAATCTTACAAGAGGCAACAGTTAAGAAGGAAATGAATTTGCCGGAGAAAGAATTTTGAGACTTCATCTTAACATACAGAGCTAATGAATTAATGAAAAGTAATTTGATCTATCATCATTGAAAATTAACATTAACAAAGAATGCACCAAAGCACTTTAACCCTGTTCCCAACTCTACTTTTCTACAGCAACCTTGACCAGTGAAAACTAAAGCATGCATAAATCTCTTTGTTCTAAATATTATTTAAAGTATTCTGAATTTCTAAAATTGAGTTTTATTCATTTGATCACAGAATACTTGATAACAAAGGAAAAAAAAAACCCAAGTGAAGTTTCTCATTAAATTGTAACATTAAAAATTACAATTTTATAATGTGTACGGTTTGTATTACTACAATATGTTATTACTAAGATATGGAGTTTGAATTACTATTACATGTGAATACCGAGCAGAGAATAATCAACGAGATATATGATTTGGTTTGATTATCTAATATCAAGTACATGTGGAGATACTATGCTTTTATATTGCCACTGGACTATTGAGTACATATATAAGCTTATATTTATCTTTATGAATAGGAAATATTCTGCCATAAGATAACAATGTTTATAAATATTGTCCATAAAATTGAAATTATGCAACTTTCATAGAAAATCATTTTCCCTATAGGTACCGGGGTATCTTCATTTTCCAGATACACATTTCTGGAACATTTCTCCAAATTACAGTTTTGTGAGATGTTAATGAATAATCAAGTACTAATTAATGAATACAACGAGAAATATACATTAGCAGAATTCTTTATCTTTTCATTACAATTGAGATTTTGCTCGGTTGAGCATCAGAAAGCTCTTGTATAAAGCGAATAATCAACACATACTCTGTTAAGCTAATGTACAAGCGAATAAATCTTCACTAACATAGTGTATTTTTTTCTATAAAAGTTTGTAAAGGAAGGATACATGGAATTTAATGTAAATGTTTTCATTTCATTAAAGCAAGAAAAACCCCCTTATTTTTTGAAATCGCTGACAATGTTTTTTCGAGAGAAATTCCGGTCAGGTGTTTTGAAAGGATCATGAAACATACTTCAATATGAGTCTCATTTGTTATCATCAGCTTTGTTAACTGCATAATTATATATTTCTAAATTTTAAGTATATAATGATACACTAACATTAAAAAGCACTTCCAGACTAAAATGATAAATCTTTTCAGAAAGCCTGATATAACTTCTAATGAATAAACACAGGTATTAAGATCAAAGACCACATCTTATAAACAAAGCTGACAAAACTAAATAGCCTATGCATTATTCCCCAAATTGTGAAACTGGTGTTAAGATATGAAAAATCTTATCGAATAAGATATTTAGATGCTAAAACATCCATATTGGAAGCTATGTGAAATTTCAAATGTTTAAGTACTCTTTCGCTTCTGTTATATGGTATATGTTATTGTACAGTACGAATCTACTCTATCAAAGATGACCAGAACTTTTCCCGATGCAACATCTAACAATGGGATGTAGAATATAAGCGAATGAGTATCTACTTTCAAATTGATCTAATTCTTTTTAAACCATGAAATTTTGAGCAATGAAATTCAAAGATTTTCTAAGAGAATTTGACTTTTGCACTATGTACACACATTCATTCAATAACACAATGCAACAAATATAAATATACAATAGGCAAGCAGTGGTCAAAATTATCGCAATATCAACCTGAGATCACATGCAAGATACTGTCAAATCACAGGGATAAGGAGAAGTGATAGGAGGTGGTGTTAGAAAATGGGTTGGGTTTTATGTGGGGACAAATTAAAAAAAAAAGGGGCAGGGGGTGGGTGGGTGTTAGAGAACTGAAAGCAGATTGCTTAGAGTGTAATTCACCTACCAGATAAGTATTTCAAAGATAATGAGACACATTCCAAATAGTATCTTAGTCTACGACCATATTTCATTTTTACTTCTAGTTTCATTCATAAATCACGACAAACACAAAAATATCATCAACTGAAACGAAATTCACATTAACCTGCTGGAATGAAGCAAAATCACAATTTCTGGAGCAAATTGATGAATATATGAGATAAATGATTTTGAGATGTATTGCAATATTTAAAAAAAAAAAAATAAAAAACTCGTCATCAACAAAGTACTCATTTATCACAAACGAAGGCCATCAATAAAATTGAACACTGAAGCATCTACCCATAACGTTATTCCATGAGTTCACATACAAGTATTGAGAGCTGAAACAACCGTAAGTCACACTATCTCTAAAACAGAGTTTTGCCAAAAAAAAAAAAAAAAAAAAATTACATATATATATAAAAGAAATAACTTTCATGATCACATTTCAAGCTGTACCCATGATTTGCAAGTATAATCAATATTTGTTCACACATAGCGAGTGTAATGGTTTATGTACAATAACGTGTTATGAAAGCTCAGCGATATTACACGCTACACACAATACAATGATCTAATACATCAAACATTTGAATGTGATAACTACATGCCGATGTATATAGCAACAAGAAGTTTTATACAATGGGTTGATTCTGTCGAAGCAGAAGCTACGTGTATCGTCCAATCCGAAGAGAAACTCGGCAGGATTTGTAATCTTCACTTGTATGGAAGGCACTCTCCTGTTTTTATTTCATACCTGGTCTAACAAGAGTTATCAAGGCATATATAGTTAAATAGGACTTTTCAGCATCAAATGGTGAAACATTAAATACTAGGGCTGTCACGGTCCCATAATTTTTCGGGTCGGGTCCTAATTTTTTCTGTTTGATTTCGGTTCTGGCATTACACTAGAATAAAATATACAATTTTAAGTATCTTCAATATTTTTTTTTAAATTTTCCTAATCAAACATTATTTTCCAAAATTATGTCCTTATTTGACACGTTGTTTATTGATTTTATCATTTTTTTTATGCTATGCTTTCTTTCTAAGTGTTTTGACATCGACGATGTAGAACCTGTGGAATATTTTATTTGCGATTTACATATATTGCAAACAGTTATTGTTTTATCTGTTTCTCCTTCAGAGCGTAAAAAATCAAAATAATTCCACACGATCAATCCTTTTTGGACATCATTTTTAATAAACACGTTCTGAAATACGAAAATGAACCGAACCGAAATTCTGGAAAACGGACCTGAACCCAATCCAAACAAAATGCTCCGCGATTCCGGGTAATTTCGGGTACCGGTGACATCCCTATTAAATACGGTAATTTAGCAATGAAGATAGTGAGAGATACTATGGTTTGAACCTCAGCGGGTAAGAATTCAAAGTGATAAAGAGTAAACACTTTTTACTTGTTATATAAACACTATGTACCACTGGCATCATTCAAAAGAGTCATACGTTTTCAATGGAAATTTGATGTTTCTTTTGTGAAGATTGAATATCCCAAGACTTTCTCTTTTGATTGGTGATACCTAGATCAACAGTGAGAGGTTTTATCAAATTCATGGCTCAAGATGAAAGTACTCGTGGCAATGTTAAAAGTAGTCTATGAACAGTTAGGGCGGTCATCAAAATGGGCGATTGACCAATTGATCTGAACTGGCTGTCCTGCCTCGTACACTGAGGTCTCCATATGATCTCCTACTTTCCTGTAAGCAGAAAAAATATTGAGAGTCACTTTCCCATCTGAACCATACAACAGGTATCAGGAATTATAAGAAATATACAACAGGTGTCTGGAATTATAAGAAATATACATCAGGTGTCTGGAATTATAAGAAAAATACAACAGGTATCTGGAATTAAAAGAGATATACAGTAGGTGTCTGGAATTAAAAGAACTATAAAGTAGGTGTTAGGAATTGTAAGAAATATACAACAGGTGTCAGGAATTATGAGAAATATATAGCAGGTTTCAGGAATAATAACAAATCTATCATTGGCATGAACATAAAATTAGAACTCAAATGCATGGGAAAAAAAATTGATATGTTAACCAGACATGTTTGTAAAACAAAAATGTCCCTCCCTTCTTCAGTTGTAACAATTTACTTAAATAAAGCTTCACTCCTGAAAGAGGAATAGACAGATGAATTAATAGATAGAGAGACAGGGTTTGTTTTAATCCTTTGCATGAAGAAAGAGGATATCTTCCTTTCCCGTTTACAAGAAAATAAACAAACCACTGTACAAAATATTACAATATACATGTATTGAGGATATACATTTTGTACTCCCTTTTATATCAAGGGTACGGGAAATACAGTAGTAATCACATTACCTAATTTGGTCATGACTTAAATAATAGTTTATTCCTTTTAATGCCATATACATCACAGCAAACATACAGATTGATAGCATAGCAAGATAATGTTGGTTATAACTTACACTTAATTTATCTTCAGTATTACTTGTATTGAGAACTGACAGCGAGCTTGCTCTTTTCATGCTGTAAATAAAGATGTTTCAAGATTAAACATGTGTCTCCAGAGATACAAAGATTCCACATATCCAGATACAAAACAAAATGATGACAATATAAATTTGAAAAATACAAATCACTAAAACATGAAAATAACTGAAAAAATATTGGAATAAGAAATAACAAAGTATTAAGTAATTATGACTTCTTTCTTTACTTACCACACATACATACAAATATATATATATATCCTATGGCATAAACAAAATTTTCAAAAACTCAAAAAAGAACCAAGTTATTGTACGACAGACCTAAAAACTTTGGAATCATTATGAAGATTTTGATAATTTGATACACTATGTGACAATATTATAGAATGTATGCTTGTTCTGTACTTTGATAAAGTAAAAGCATGCTAGTTTCTACGAAAAAACTCTCTATAAACCAGCATGTATAAATGGAGCAGTGATAGTAAAGGTTCAGTATAGTTACAAATAAATAAAGCGTGTACAGGAAAGAAGCAGATACCAATTATAAATATTGATGTTCTTGTAAAATTACTAGCAGTAAAAGAGGTAATCTTATTGTCAGTTTCTTCTCCATGTGCAAATCTTTTTCCCCCCCTTTTTGGTCAAATTTGTTAACTCCTGATGGAGCAATTATGAAAGACTCTTTTGTCCATTTTTCTTTTCCATAGACTCCTCTATTATGTTTTATTCTATACTTTACATCACGTCTGTATGAGGGTGGCCAGCAATGAATGTTGAATAAACCGAAGCTCTACGAAAATGACCTTTCAGCAGGTAAACTAGCAGACCTTGCCACCTGTCGAGTCCGACCTGAGCCAGGCCTTGACAGAGCCAAGAAACTATGTTCAGGCCCTGTGCGGTTATTTAGCCCATACAGCTATGATTGCTCTATGAAAATGACAGACCTTTCGGCAGATAACCTTGCAGACCTTGCCACCTGTTAAGTCCAAACTGAGCCAGGCCTTGACAGGGCCAAGAATCTATGTTCAGTCCCAATGTGGTTGTTTTGCCCATACAGCTATGGTTGCTCCATGTTCTAACAGATTGTCAGTGAGAAATCTTTAAATAGCTACAATCTACCCTTCTACAGACAACAAGCATATTCTATTTGTTTTGTTATTGCTTTAACCTACTCCTCTTCACTTCATTGGTGGCACACCTGCCTGGTGCATTGTTTTCTAATTTTGTCCTATGCTGTGGACCTACCACAAGCAGTAGGGGATCTTTAAAATGCCAGTATATACTGTGACACAAGGCCCTGCTTAATACAGAACGAATTGAAAACTGTATCGTCCCGATGACAGATAAGGAAGCAGAAGACAATAAATCATCTATGAAAAATCCTGGCCCACAGCTGGAATCAAACCTAGGTCTTAAAATTTGAAGTCCAGTGCCATACCACTGGACCAACCAGTCCTCTAACATGCCTTGTTACCGAAATCATCTATGAGGTAAACCTGTGATATAAAATGACTAAGACAAAAGACAGCTTTGAGTTTTTTAACAACCGAAAGGTGAATGTCTTCTCCTCAGATAGAAAATTGTTAAGAATCTTAATTTGAAGACTGATAATTAGTAATTCCATGAGAAATTCAATAATCATGACTCTTTAACATGGAGGGTGAAGAATTTTATTGCGTATGTTTTTTAAATATTGGGGGGATGGGGATTTAAAATGAGTAAACATGTACTACAATTTTATGATTCAATGTGTAGAGGAAGGTTTATTTCATCTCTCGTTCCTTAAGACTGAACATAAATTATATAATTATGGAGGGAGCTTATAGTCAAGAAGCAACACAGGTCTTGGATGATTATAAAGCAAAGGCTTCAACACATAAATATCAAACAAACCCTGGTGGTCGATAGCCGAAGTACGGCCCAGAGTTAGGGTCATCCCAGTATCTTGGTACACCAGTGTTGGACGCTTCGTACAAACTCCATAAACTAAATAACAATACTAATCACCATGCAATGACTTCAAACAAACAAACAAAGCAACCAAGTTAAAAAATCTAATTCAATGCAAAACAAAATTAAGCGAATAAAATATTGATCATGCATGTTATCTCAAACTTTGTTAACTGTTACATAGATACCATTACCAGATGGATAATAAACAAAACACAGATAATTATGATCATAGAAGGAAATTTGAGACAAATATGTCGTAATGAAAGATGAATAATATGATAAGAAAATTCCAACATCCCAAGGAGAATCTCTTCTCCAATATCGTTCATTTGAACAAGGCAAGGCAAGCATAATTAGACAAAACATAGCCTAGTTCAGAACCCATTTCTCACCCGATTTTCCAAGTATGTGCTAACACTTACCTTCCTCCATTTTCCTCGCCCGGGCCCTTGCCTTTTAATTTCTGCACCAATTTAGCACTGGACCGTCGGATGGAAGCCCGTAGTTTGGAAAAGGAATTGCTTCTCTTTAGTTTACCCTTAACAAGTCAGAGAGCTCGTTATAGCATTGGATCGATTCATCAGCTTACTAACTACACCTAGGTACTCTTCAATTTATGTTAATGGAGTTGGTAATATATCAGGAAAGTGGTGAATTTAAACAGAAAAACTAAAACTATTGTGAAATTAGTTTAGTGATCATTCAAATTTACGACTTGAATAAAATCTTTAAAATATTTCCTAAATGTATAAATTGACATAATGATTTTATTTTATGAAGTTATTCATTCTAATGATGTTTTAATAAAGTATGTGAAATACTGACTAATAATGCAAGTGAAAAATGCGAGGTTAGGTCCAAATACACAAAGGGAGTTAAGTGCACAACAGATAGAGGAGGTCTACTAATGAAGATACAATAGCACCAACTAACTATTCGATTGCCATGTTATCTTTACCACCTAACTGCTATATAATTTAATATTAGAAATGATCATGAATTCTCTTTTTTACCATTTACAGCTGTAAAGATACATTTGAATTATCATAATCTTACAGTCACCTCAAAGAAACACCACAATAAAAATTTTTTTTTTCATAGATGTCGCAAAGGGTATTTTGGAAAAAATAAGAAAAACTATTATCATTCATGTAAAATGATAGCTATGCATATATTCATGTACTCGTGAAAGTCAATTACATTTCATAGGCACCATATCAAAAGATCATTAAATCGATCATTACATTTATTACTTTAATAAGTCAAATATATGTAATGTGTGACAATTTCAAGCCGATGCGATGCCAAAACAAGTTTCAGTTTTAAATTACCTACTTCTTAGAAATTTCCATTTCTTATTTAAAACATTTTATGTTTCTGTTTTATGAGAGTATTAATATCAGCAAATAGAACCAGCTACATTTTGGCATGCATGCAATAGGATCTAAGCTAACAATTCAATGATTTCAAAGTGAAAGGTTACTTTAAAGGCAATTTTAATGAAATGTGATTTTTTTTCCCTTTAATAATTAATTAGCCAGCACAAAAATGTTTTGCATCCCTCCACTTTAGTTTCATTTCTTCCTATAAAAATCTAAAAAAAAAAATAAAATGGAATAAAACAGAAAAATGTGCTTTTCTCTTCTTAATTTAGAAAACAGAAATTTGTTTCTTTTTCTTTCTTTCTTTTTTTTTTTTTTTTTTAAATTTCCTTAAAAATATTAAGATGAGAAAAATGGGTTGACTACATGCAGGGTAATGGATTCTGTGTAATACAATATAATGATTGTGCTGTCTGACCATGCCCTGTACGGGCTCTCTGACATGTAATGTTACTCACATCTTCATCCATGCCCCCATTATATGAGACGTTTTCCATGGAGTCCCGCCGCGTTCGATCGCGGCTTCCAGAGCGCCTCCTATTGTTAGGGAAATGTTCCTTGGAGTAATCGGGGCCAAGCACTTGGGTCTGTTTAACGCTGTCATGGGCCTAGCAAGGAACCAAAAGTAAATCAAAGCCCAACTCAACACAAAATCCCAAAATGAAAATAGGGTCAAGAAAGTTAGAAATAAAAGAAACAAAAGTAAGGGAAACACTTCCTGGTATCACGTTGTCTAAATGCTTCACCTTGCCTTGTTAACCAACACCCTGATTGTACAGAGTGTCCTTCAATACAGTCATTTACTGATTTCATACATCAGATTTCTTCTTTGTATGATCATTATAATAGCAAAAACAGACTACATGCAGGTTATATATATACAGAATACAGATAGGAGGTATAGATATGTAACACTGAAATAAGAGATATATGCTGAAGAGTTGTCTCCCTCTTAATCCTTGGTAAATCTCTGATAAAGTCATCTTCATATTTTCCATGCATTTCATACTTCCTTCATAAAATTCTTCTCAAACAATAAGATGTGTTTCAGTTTTCAATATTCATTATCATGATTCAAAGCTTTCAGATCAGAATGTATTTCTCTTGACAATTGTAAAACTACTGAATTTTTTTATGTATATTTTGTGTTTACAAATTGACACCCCCTTCTTTATCAGAATTGCATCAAATTATATGATTTCATGAAGTTAAGTATTTCTTATCCAAATTCTAGTCCTAATTTCTTGATAAAAGTTTAGTTAGCAATAGCATTGAGTTTTTCTATGAAAAGTATAACTACAGCAATTCTCACTGACCAACTGATATCTAATCACAAATTATCTCACACTAGACTCATATGTATAGTTTGCCAAACTAAAAACTGCCCAGCCCCTAGTCTGAATGCCAATTTTACAGACAACCTATGCAGCACACAGGATATAGAGCAACTTACATTTTTCTTGGACCTCATTGCACATTCCTCCAATGTCTCTGCTGCTTCGTATTTCCCTTGCCGTCTGTACAGAGCGCCTAAATTCTTCAGTGTCGTGGTCACTGTGGGACTGGAATTTAAAAATCCAGAAAAAATTTAACAAAAGTGTTGTATATTATACATGAGTGATATACGTTCAGAGAAAAACTGTTTTGTGAAATATGAGTATATACATAGTATTAAACTATACCTATCAACTTTAGCCGTTTTATGCCAGCCTCCATACTCTGGTAACGGTGACCCATCCTTGACTTTACCCTACAGAGACAAAGAAATCAAACATGTCAAAATCAACCCATTCTTTCCTCTTTCAATAATACTGATTCCATGCAATTGTTTTCAGTAAATTGATAAGTTATTTGCTAAAATCTGTGATGAATTCAAAATTTAGATTTGATAAAATAGTCTACACTATAATCATTCATGGATGTGTTGTCCACATAAGTTAACTCTGACTTAATCCTATATCAATGTCTATATACTGAATGTCTTTCACAAAGCAACTGTGATACCAAATACATGTGTGTCATATCATAACACACAATTGTTACCTTGTTTTCCTCTCTTTCTTCAGCTTGCATCCATATGGGTTTATTTTCACCTAGAAAATAAGAAATTAAAGCACTGAAAACTTTCAGAATTAACTTACAGAAATTATCAAAATTTAAAATAGCATACTTGGTAATTAACAGCAATGTATGAATATTTCACAACAAAGCTGACTTGCAGTAACAGAACAAACTCTCTAACCGATCTTCTCTCTAGCACTATTGCTATACAATTTAATTCTATTTATAACAACTGAATTTCATAGGTCAGTACACATCATATAACACCCCAAAATAAGGGTATACTTCATAATGTATGTCCTTGACCTGAATGGTTGCATGTATCAGTCATAGTTGCTAAGAGCAACATACAGACTTGCTAAATTATCTTTTAGAAATTGATGATAGTAAATCACATCTTTATTTCTATTGTTCTAATTGAGCATTTTAAATCAGACTGAACGTCCTACCTGAAGAAGACCAAAATGTTTTATTAAAAGCAGTTAGAGTTATAAACACTAATTTCAAGTATTACAATTATCCTGATCAATTTTATGCCCAAATTCAAACTAAGAAATTTTGAGACAAGCCAAAGATTTATATCTTTTTATTTTTCTCTAGTAATATATCATGCAATAGTTTATTGAAGAACTGATGTAAAAGGGTAGTTCATGAAATATGAATAAATAAAACATCTGCAGGAAATCACTATAAAGACTCAATGTATTCAATTTCTTCTCTTTTTTTTTTAACAGAAACTGAAAAGACACTTAATACAGCTGACTAAAAAAGAATTCATGTGAATGTATAACAGATATTTTGAACACTGCATCAAAATTAATCATTTATATACTCTTTTTTAACAATTAGTTATGTTTTATAAACTTATCAGCAGGTATATCAATTAAATGTTCACACTTCCATCAAGAAATGAATACGACTTCCCTTGTTAGATTTGGAAATATTTTTAAAGATCTAGTACCTATCTAATGCATTGTCATTCAGAAGGCAAATTTCTTGAAAAGAAACAAGTTAGCCATATAATTCTGGTTGGGACCTTAAAATAAAGTATTCCTTTGACATTATAATTAGGTTCTGACACCCATGACATGTACTTGTTTTAAAGCCGGAGTGACCTAGTGGATAAGGTGCTCTGCTCCTGATCAAGAGGTCCTGGGTTCGACTCCCACCCTGGGCGCACCTGTGTTCTGTCTTTCGGATGAGACAGTAAAAACCGAGGTCCCGTGTCCCTGTAGGTATGGCATGTAAAAGATCCCTCACTGCTTCAGGTGGGTCCACAGCAAAGGTCTAAATTTGTATGCAATGCATCAGGCAGATGCCGTTACCGTATACGTGAAATAATCGTGGAGTGACGTAAAACAATAATAAATCAATGTACTGTGTGTATGAAATGAACATCTAAGCTATCACATAATGGTTAAGTTGCAATATTGCAATAACAACAGATAAAACTGATAAGAATTTTCTCACATCACGGTTTTTGTTTGTATTGAACATTAATAATTTGTCTAAATGATGGACTCACACTATACCGAGTTCCAATCAGGGTCTACGCTACCCTTTTTATATTAATGAACCTTCAATGGTTTGTAAAAGAACGTGCCATACAGAAGATTTTCAATTATTGTATATACGACATCATAAACCATTTCTTCATTTGTCAGAGGTTTGTTGAAGCTCAGATGACTTCATAACAATGTAAAATTATGTTTAGTGGAAGGGTAAATTATATGACTCAAAAGAAAACAAGTAGTGAAAGTACAATGATTACTATTAATTTTTTCAATCACAACCATTATTTAGGCATAAATCTTGGATATCTATGGTAAGCAGAAGTCACTGCAACACATGAAATAAAGAAAGCAAAGAGAAATAAATCCCATCTGGTTAGGCTACAATGAAATCTGTAATTGTTACATTTTTGAGTTTATGAAAGAAGGACCATGCAATAGAATGTAAACCCTCTTCTCCAAACTCAGCAAGCGGTGATTATTCTATCAGTTCAAAATATATGACATACCGAAGCTTTCATCTAGAAGATATATAACGTTAAATCAATGTCATATGTAATGTCTACATAAATATACTGAAATTTGACAGTTATCTTTGTATACCTTTCTTTTAAATGGCGGCTATGACATGTTTACACACCTACTAGGATATTTCAAGGTATCGTAGAGATAAAAGTTACTTATTCACTAAAACCCTAATTTTCCTTCCAATAGAATGGGAAGTCTCTCTTGGTGATGCATATTTCGACAATTTTACCAGAAGGTACTCTCGTATTTGATACCCTTTTTTCACAATTCTAAAATGGCAATTTCTAAGTTTGAATATAAATTCTTTGATTTAGAAAGGATTTAGTAAAGACTTTGTCTGGAATACCAGTCAGGAACACAGTTCAGTCAAGCAGGGGACACTCTCAGATCAGAGAATTAGTATATAGTATTCCTTGATAAACAATTAAAATAGGCTTTCATATACATGTACTGACAAAATATCTAAAACATGTAGTGTGAGCCTGTTTTCACTCAGCGTACTTACCATCTACTTTTCCAAACTCTTTTTCATGTGCCCTTGTCAATACTTCTTTATAAAGGACTTCAGCTTGTTTATATTTCCCTTGTTTTAAATAAGCAGATGCCTACAAAAGATGTAACTGACCATGGCAATTACAAGTATGCAACCAATACATCAAATGAAATAACAGAATAATACACGTATTTATATGTAAAATACAATCAAACTTTTTTAGAAGTAATGTTAGAGCAAATGAGAGTCCTCCAAAGTGAATTCTTTAAAATCTGATGAAATTTAAGACTTTTTCTTACCTTACCTTTCTTACCTTACTTTGTACTTTTTGAATACAGGAAAAAATTTCGAGTAATAATTTTAAATTTATATTCAATACATCTTTCTAAATATCAAATTCAATAAAGCAAGAATATATTCTAACTGTATCATTTACTAATTTCTTACTTACTGACAGAATTATTTTTTTTATCTATGACTGGAATCTTTCAAATTCACAAATGAATTTATGAAATAATGAATTTATCATTATTACATTTAAAATGATCAAATCTGTACATCACAATTACATTTTTTCATTATTGATTTGTTTCACTTGACAACAACTTATCATATTTTGTATTTCTTCTTGACAACATATATTTTGTATTTATGATTGACAACACAATACACTTTGTATTTCTTACTGACAAAAAAACATTATATTTTGCATTTCTTATATGCATTATAAAACAAAAAAACATTTAATATATTACTACATATACATTCACACACAAAATACAAAATAAGAATTGTACATCATAAAGCAGGGAAGTGAAAGACTGGCCACAACATGCAGTGTAATATTCAATGAGGAAATTACAGATGAATCTAAGAAGAAATATTGATCTCAAAGCAGCCATTTTCCTTTCTTTATCACAAATAAAGTAACAGAAGACTTTAGAGATTATAGCTTTGTGCAAGGTTAAACTTAAAACATGATATGAAGTGCAAGATGGTTTATATTCAAAATTGATTCCTTGACATAAAAGAAGACTTTGCAGGTGCGAACGTAGACATGCATTTGCCTTGTAAGACTGGCTTCTATAGTTTTCAACAATATAATGTAAATACTAATTAATACCCACGTAAGTTTGTTAGGATTTTGGATAACCTCAAATTTACGACACCAAGTACATGTACACCGACTTACTTACAAGCACTTTCAATCTGTAATTTTTTTGTTATGCAGTCTTCATGTATCAATTGTAAACCAGGTATTAATTATTTGTAAGAGAACTATCTTGACGGATGATGATATGAAATACTAATTCCCACAGAATTCTGAGGATAAAATCTATCAGCATTTAATATGGGGAACAAAGAAAAGGCTTGCCCTTTTGTTTGGTTAAATTTAACACCCTGGACCAAGTGTTGTTATATCATAAATTATGGAACTAAAATATGGTGTTTTAAGGAACATGTTTCTTTTGAAGACCTCTCAAACAAAGACCAGACAGACACGATAAACGGTATAGTCCTGAAGTGGCAAATATTCCCACACCATGCAATACATGTAATATAGCTAGCCGAAAGTACAAGTTAGTAAATGGTGATGAGTGATTAGAGATTAGCATATTTTAGGAAGGCTAGATATTTGTTTTTAGTACATGAACCAGCAACAGCACTTTCTGTGCCAGACGTAAGACAATGTTAGAGGAATTACGGTGTACTCTATGAATAATCTATTTTCTTGTCTATAGCACACAGTTGATCTTACCAGATTATTTTTTGTTTTGGACACATTGGGGTCGTCCATGCCTAAGCGTTTAAGGTATATTTCTAATGCCCGTTTGTAATAATGTTCCACCTGGAATAGCATGATGGCACCATAAAACATGCATGCAAAAGGAAAAGAAACAAACTGAAAGATGCAAAAAAAAAAAAACATATGGAAACCAAATACATAAAGAAAAAAAAAGAGAAAAACAACATGACCCTCCATTGATTAATTCAGGTATGCATAAATCCAAGTGAGAACACAAACAACTCTCAGCAAACGTATTTGTTTCCATTTCATTTTCTTTTTCACACACATCACCCCAAAATAATAGATATGAAATGCTATTATTCCAAATCCTGTAATTCTCCAAAGCCCCAAACAAATCAATATTACAATATCTTTTACTGAAAATAAAACGTTCCATGAACAATTTCAAAATTTATTTTCTAAAATCTGAATTTATATTTAATTTTGATTACCAAATAGATTTGCAATATTTTTGCTTTCACGATGGATGAATGCAACCTTGCTCCTCGTGCACGATTCTGTAGCCATAGTCTTACCAAATTATTTTTGGTTTTAGCAACATTTGGATCATCGGGACCAAGTTTGGTCTCGTAAATTTCAAGAGCTCTCTGATAGTACTGCTCCACCTAAGCATGCAACAAATATATTATCTTCATATGTCATCAAACTGCGTGTGTAACATTGTATTTTACTATTTATACCTTTATATATTGATTCACATATCATTATTGTACAAGTAGAAATTGTAGCAAGAAAACTTGCCAGCTGGATTTAAGTGGAATTACACATAAACGTACAAGTTGTGATGAAACTTACATGTATGAAAGAATTTTTTTCAGAATCTTATTTGTATGGATACCAATTTTACTTGGAATACAATCTGTACATATACATTACTTGGTGCTAATCTTATCTTCATCTGAATCACTTTGCTGAATTTATTATATATATGCATAAATTTTATCTCCATTTTAGTATTAAGGTTTCAGGATGATATGTACATAACTTCTTTTATGATTTACTTTTCACAAAAATACATGAGTGAGATAGGATGTAAATTAATTTCATCTTACGAGTTAATTCAGCTCTACATATACCTACCTCTTCGTATTTGCCTTGGTTTTGACATAGAAGCGCTAAATTATTAAGCTGCTTAGCTACGTCTGGATGGTCCTTGCCTAAAACCTGAAATAACGATTTACTCTCACTGAGATGTAAGCTTCAACCAACGAGGATATGTAGTTTAAGTTACACTTATATGGAGTACCACTTAAAATGTTTAATGTAGCTTCAGAATTTGGTGGTGACTGAAAAATTAACCTCAATTAACACAACGCTGGAGTTACTTGTTTTTGAGTGAAGAAGTATAAAGTGTATATGAAATATTGTAGACAAAATTACCAGGTATATAAAAGGACAAGGCCAAACAAAAATATATGCATGTTTCCTGTACCATGCTGAAAAAATTAGGGTCGGTTGGTCAGTGTTCCCCCTCCATCCCCCGCCTACCAACTCCTAATATTTTCCTTATTGCTACATCAATGTTTGATGGCAACTAGAATGTATATGGACCACTCACAAGTGACCATTGCTTATTATTTTGCCCAAACAATCATCCCCTGGATATCAAAAATTACATTTAAAGGCAAATATTCAATGTTAGAATAGTCGTCTGCTGAAGGTGCAATAAAAAGGTTTAGGGTCGTGGCCAGAAATTAGGGTTTGTCAGGTTACAGGAAACATGTATATTTTTTCCTTTGGGCTAAATATTACATACTATACAACAAATACATAATATACAATTTAATGGAAATTTTTACAGGACAGCTCTTCAGTTGACTGGACAAATAAATTTATTATGTAAAGTCATGTATTAAAGTAAGTTTTCATATCATGGCTTTTGATTAAATAGAAAATATATCTGAAGATAATGTCAATGAAATTTGCAGCAACACTATATAACCTACCTTTTCCCTAATTTCTAAGGCTCGTTTACATAAAGGCTCTGCTTCCTTGTATTTGCCTCGTTTTCCATACAAAACAGCTAAATTGTTCAATGTGGCTGCAACCTGCAAGGCAACAGTAGCTTGAATATCTTCATAATACTTACTAAATATCTTCATTTATCATTTAAACCTAAAGATACAGTCTCCTCCAAAGATTTATTTTGCAAAGCAAGAAAATTTACTATCATGAAAATGTTAATTTCTGGATATTGAGGATAGGAATATTTTGCTATTAAGATAAATTGGTTTGTTTGTCTGTCTAACACCACATCAGGTTTCAGAGTTATTTCAACTGGTGGCAACAGTACTGCCTACCCAGCCACATGCTCTTAACTTTAAATGTTTTTGGTTTGATTCTTCTGTTACGTAACACCAAAGTTATTGTGCTTGTGTAGCGACAGGTATTGTTAAAGTTAACAAAAAACTGATGTTAATTGAGATTTATGTTAAATTAATGATGGATAGAATAGTATACAGAAAACCACCATCTTTTGGTGGGTACACAGGCAAATTTCCCATATACCTCACCCAACAATCGAACATGAATAGGCCATTTCCAATTTTTGTTTCTTTGATAAATGATATAAAATCTCAATGTAAATTTCAGAAAATAATGTTTGTCACATTTTTCGTTTTTAAAAATTTATAAATCTTTAAAATCAGTATTGAAGAACTTCAAATTTAAAACTTGGAAATAGTCTATTTATGAGAAAGTATAACAAGCTTCAGCTGTAGATTTAGCCCACTGAACCAAATAATTTGGTACAACACCAATAGACCTTCAGCTATAAAATTCTACCATGCTATACAGAGCTTGATTGCCATACTACATTGTACTTGTACAATCAAGGTATTTGATGCCAAAAGATAGATCATATCTATAACAATTACAGAGGTATTGTAGTGTATGAAATAATGTCTTAAAATATAAAATTTACTTGAAAAGTGTTTTATCCTCTAATAAATGTGAACAATGAACCAAAACTGTTTTTTTTTTTTAAATTTTTCTCTCAGTAAGTTTTCAATACATTTAAAGTAAATAAAATACATATAAATAACAAGAAGCAACAAAAATTTCAGCTCTGTACCTTTTTTTTTAACGGAAAATAAAAATATAAATAAGACTCAAAATCAACATGGATGTTAGATATTCCAAAATAAAAAGAGCATGCAAAATCAATAGAACCAGCACCATTCACTAAATTTCTTCAAATTGTTTATCACATGGTTGAAGTTTCGTGTAATATTTTTTTTATGTTTGAGTTAATACAATGCAGATAAAGACATAAGATGCATCCATTTATAAATTGATAAAAATGTATACAGTCGAAACTTCGATAACTCCAACTTCGCTAACTCGAAAACCCCCTGAAACTCAAAGTTATCTTGCGGTCCCGAGAACATTTTGAATATTTTAATGTTATTTTCCTTCTCAAACTCCAACTGCTGAAACTCGAATACCCCCGAAAACTCGAAGTAACTTTCAGGTCCCGACGACAATTTTACACTAAATTCACCTTCGAAAACTCGAAGCAAGTGACAGGATCGGAAACTAATTGGTTTGTTTACACAGCGATTAAAATTTCATAGCCGTGTGCGTTCAAGCTTGACGGATTAACTGACCTATTGTTGCGCAATCGATCGTGTAATTATGACAGAATGTGATTTTTAATTGCTAATGGTGAAAATTGTCGCCGATTATATATTTACAAGCTGCAGGTTTTTAACAGTTATCGACATTAATATTACGCTAAAATAAAACATATAAGGTATTGTACCAAGCCCCCAACAGCATTGAACAGTGTCCAAACCGATAGATTTGCTAGAGAGAGTATTACTTCTCCTTCATGTCATTTTTCACAACTACTACTTGTATTACAGTGAGACTTAAAAGTACATGAACTGTTTTAAAGTTCGATCTTTCACTTTCGATTTGGCGGGAATTTTCTTACCTTCGATAACTCGAACCTTCCGAAACTTGAATCAATTTCGTAGGTCCAGAGGACTTCGAGTTATCGAAGTTCGACTGTATTTATAAATTCTGTCTGGTTAATAAAAATGCACTTTTATTAAAAAAAAAAGTTATTATTAAATAAATCTAGAAATTTGGAATGGACCCATGACGTTTACTTTCCATTTTTGGAAAAATCCTTACTTCTACAAACTGACTGAAGTCAGACAAAGAATTCCTATTTGTCACATTGATTCACAGGTGACAGAATGACATCTCTTGATATTAAATGTATTAACTGAACGACACATACACAACATAAATATCAATTTGGTAAACTCATATTTACACATTAAACACTATACATATTAAATTAAATAATTAAAGAAACTGATATAATTCAATGTAAGTAGACTTCTTCATTTCCTGACATGGGAAAAAATGAACATAAAATGCACTTCATTAACTTCATGCTAAGTAGAACAAAATTCTGGTTAAATCAAGAAACAAAACACAACCAGACTATGGAGACATGCATCTGGAAATGGGAAATAATAACAATGAGATGCATGGACTCACTGCAGGGTGGTCTATCCCCAGGGTTTTTTCTCGAATCCCCAGGGCATCGTTTAGAAGGTTGGCAGCTTCCTTGTATTTACCCTGGTCTCTGCAATGTCAAGGTCAAATGCACAAATATCATGTGACAAAGGCATGTTAGTACCACTACAAAGGCACAGGTTTCATACACCTCAATGTCTTTAAGCCTAAAATTGGCATGAAGTGTATCAAGCCTATAATGGATTATGGAAACAAATGTTGGTACTTGAAACACTTTATTTAATATTTTAGAAGAAAAAATTTATGTGAATTCCTAAAACCTTTTATAAGTTTGTTTTCTAATGTAAGTTTCAGTATTTCTGAACAAAGTCTGAACAAAATTTTGCTGGGACAATACAGAAAATGTACTTATCTTAGTACAATCAAATTTCAGCACAGAAAACTGAAAGTACAGGTATATGGTACTTGTGTATCAACACAGCCCCAAATAAGAGGATCAGGGACAAGGTCAACTGTGCCAAAACATTAATCCCACTAACATTAGTACACATTCAGTACTCTTAACACCTCTAGTAAGAACCTGCATCAAATCAAATCAAATCCTGTCTGGGTAGCGCTGCTGATTATACCAACATATGTTTCCAGTCAGTTAGTATTATCACATGGAAAGGAAACTTGATAACCACTCACAGCAGGGTGATCTGCCCCTAGTGTTTTTTCTCTTATTTTTAAGGCATCATGAAGTAAATTACCGGCCTCTTTATATTTGCCCTGATCTCTGGAAAAGAAACTCCAATTTCATTCTTCTTTACCATCTTATTGTTCAAACATCTTGAGAATCATTTTGGAAGTTTACAACTGAATATCTAAAGCACTACAACATTATATGACAATCCTGTACTAAAATGCCTGTTTCTAATGTTTGCTTTCTGAATGTTCTGTCTTAATTATTTAAGTCTACCAACAACTGATAAAAGCATATTTACATGTAATTGTTCTTTTTTTTGGTTATTTTGATTTACTGATAACCAATCATATGGAAATTCTGTTTCTTACCTCTATATGTATAAATCATTCATAAATTTTGAAAACTTGTTACCTTCGTTTACACTCAATTGCTGATATGAAAATCTCAAATATGTACGATGGTAAATGCAAACAAGGAATAAGATGAAAATCATCTAAACTTTAACTTTTTTTTCTTTTTTTTTTACTGTACATATAAATTCTCACAGTACGAGAGGTGTGCTTGGAACCAAAGATGTGTAAAGGCAACATTTCTACTTTTTTTTATTTGTTGCTTTTTTTTTTTTTTCATATTTACCATCTCAAATACTGAAGCCACATAATTCTCTCACAGATCAAATGATTTTATGTCATCTTGCACAAGATAATATTTCTCTCACTACAAGGATATAGCTTTTAAGAAATACAATTTGATAAAGCCAATGCCTTATCAAGTATTATAACTGATAATTCTTTAAATAGAACAAGATTACAAAACATCATATTACAACAGAGTAGTTTATCTTCATATTGTACCCTGGAAACATCAAGGAGACATTTCAATTCGATTCACAAGCACTTCGGAGTTTATACCCCAAAGCTGTGTACAGTATAAATCACACCTGAGGAATATGAGCGTTTCTGGTTATTCATATTACAGACTTCCTTATTTAATCTACTTTCCCTGTATAGTATAATTCATTACTTTTTCGGATCTGCTTTGCATGTTAGTATAATACATTGATAATCATCTTTAAATATCCATTAAGTGGGAGATTATCACCCTTAATATATCTGATAATCTACAATGGTGTTTATCTAAGCAGTCCAATATGAACTCAAATTTGTATTTCCCTCCTCATCATTTTCCAGACGTGGAAACTTCAATAAAGTCCCTCCCTAAGGGGAGTTGATAAACATATACATATAATAATAGAACCACACTACTTCCACAAATTTTCGGTCACCTGGCCTTTCTAATGCGGTTTACAGAAAAATATTGTCTTCTGTGTACAATCCACAGCTACTATTGAAAGTGATAATCATAAATCATTTTTATTATAAATAACACTTATTATAGTATCTAGTATCTATGGATTATACATAAAAGGTTATATTTTTCTTTTAACCACTAAATAAAGGCCAGATGACTGAATATTTGTGGAAACAGGGAGTTTTGAGATTATATAATCAATAAAGTTCATTGACTGAATGACATTTTACATCGTTTTCAACAGTATTTCAGTCATATCAGGTCAAGGAAGCCGGAGGAAACCAAACCCTCATACATTGTGACGAAATCCGGAAAAACTTAAATACATGTTCCCTGTAACATTCCACCTACCATACAGTGCACTTACCTGTAAACAAGGGCTAGAATGTTCAACATTGTGGCCACGTCTGGATGATCATGACCACTGGTTTTCTCCAGATCTTCTAAAGCTTGTTTACACAACGGTACAGCGACTTCGTACCGACCCTGTGAGGCATACTGTATGACTAGATTATGAAGAGTCCTCAAGCGGGCAGGGATTTCATATCCTCCACTGGCAGCTTGAGCCATTGCACTGGGTTGGGATGGGGATAACACTGTAAAAAAGTAAAAATCAATTTTCTCCTTAAACACTCTTTATGCTAAAATTCTGAATGGTTAAAGACCTTAGTAATACCATTCTGCCTTTGAATGAAGCAGAATTAAATTCAATTTATCCAGTATGATAATGGGGCCCAAATATTAAAAAAACTTATGACAAAATGCAAATATTTAAGGACACGTCAATTGTAGATTTTGCATAAATGACTTACTTTGTGTTTAAGTTTGGTCTATTTTGCTAGTTTTCCATGAAAATTGCATTTAATTAAGAGCATTATCAGGAAAATTTCTATTTATCAAGGACTCCCAAAATTTACGATTTTGTTTTAAGTACTTCAGTAAAACGGACCCCTGATCTTTGACAGTGATTTTATCACTTTTCTGTGTATGCATTTGGATTGGAATGGCTAAAAAACTCGGTATCATTACTCATCTCTCAAGAATGAGTTTTAATCATCTGTAAATATATCTGTACAAAATAAATGATTTCAATATATATACATGTTATGACTACAAACACTGAAACTGTAAATATTTAAACAAAATCTCTCTTAGACTTCCAGAGGGAAGTGTACTGTTTATAATAACAATAAGAAGAATAATACTCTGTTACTAACTTTGTTGTAATAGTGTTCTTCTTCTTAGTGTAAATATTTAGGTGCAGGAGATGTGCAACAATGGGAAAATATTCTGACATGAAATACCAAATTACACAAATTTCACAATTTTTTAACTCCCAAAGTTTGACTCTCAAGTTATCATTTGCCATAATTTGCTCCCTTAGAAGATTAGAAACTCAAGAGTAAAAACCTAATATAAAAGAGTTTCTTTTAAATTGATTGATTGATTGATTTTTGTTTTACATCACAAATATTTCACAAATATTTCACGTATATGTTGATGGCATTTGCCTGATGCGGGGCATACAAATTTTGACCTTTGCAACAGACCCACCCGAAGCAGTGAGGGATCTTTAACGTGCCATGCATACCATGACAAGGGGCCTTGGTTTTTACTGTTTCATCCGAAAGACAGGACACCGGCATGACCAGAGCGGGACTCGAACCCCGGCCTCCCGATCAGGAGTCCGACGCGATACCACTAGGCCACGTCCGTTTGTTTCTTTTATAAAAGAGTTTCTTTATCACAATGTGTTTTGAGAACACTTCATTTATTTACTCTCTTCCATTTCTGACATGGAAGTAAAACTGCATAATTCAGAATCAATTTTTGATGTCTAGATATTTGACGCAGATCAGACTTTTCTTGATCCAGTTCAACAAGAACAACACCAAGGATGATATCCCTTCACATTGCAGAAAAATCCATGTACTAAACTGACCTTGACTTTTGACCTTTCACTCCAAAATCTAGACATCTTCCTCTTATTATACTTAAGTCATATGTGAAGTATGAACCCAATAGGGCCAAAGCTGTGACTTCTAAGACTAAGAGTGTCTACAAAGTTCTGTTACAGACACACACACGTATGCACCCACCCACCTAGACATGAGCAATACCGTTACTATATCCCCCTGCAACGCTGTTGTGAATGGATAAAAAATGAGATCAAAGAAGAAATCTGAAGTCATTCACTACCATGTGGGATCTGGTGACAGTTAAGTTACTGTATGAAGGAACACTAATATTGTAATAAGTATCAAGCAGGGTGCTGTATATAGCAAGATATGGAGGTGGAACTGACATGTGCAATTGGCCATGATGTAATATCCAGTATCATAATAATCTTGAAATTTTCTTAACAAATACTAATTCATTAAAACAAACTGGCATGAAAAAATACTGGTATTGTATGATATTGGAACATCTGATACTGAATGTGCACAATGAAGTACAAAAGGAAACTAGCTGGCAAACTAGGTCATTAAGAAATGCCCTACTGATCTGTTCTTTATAATTTCTAAAAGCATCCTCTACTTCCTCCTGCATAACTTCTCCTTCTTCCATATATTGTTCTCTCTTCCTTCCTTTCTTTTTTTCACGTAAAACTTTAACCGATTTCCCTGAATCTATCAATGTAATTAACTGTCATATGTATGCGGATTCTCATATCGAATGTTTTTTTAATGTTAACAAGGAAATTGAAATGTGTTCTATCTGTAACCATAAAACCTGACTCAACACCACTAAATTGTTGTTGAGTTTATTAACTGTGTTTCCTAATTAACGTCATGTACCATCCTATTTAATTATTTGGGAAATATAGGCAACAAAGATTTATTTTTTCATGAGAATGAGTACAAATTTATATGCAAGATTTGACAAGAGAAATGAGTAAACTGTCCCCATTGTACAAGTAATTTTTAATCATCAGTTAATTTAGTTGAAATAAAATTGGTAAAATTAACAAATATTAAAACCATTAAATCCAAGCTTCAAAGGTGCTGAACTTTGAGTCATTTGACCTTTGCAATGACATCCTAATTTCGAAGAACTTCTATTGGACCGATTTATATCTTGTAACTGATTCAATTTCAACGGGATTTAGGCAGCATATGTGGATTTGAAAATCCACCCATGTAAAGCCAGATAAATTGAATGAAATTTCTTTACTCAACAAAGAAGCAATTGGTTACGATTTACTTTCTATTGATATATACATTACTCTTTTGTTAACTTGCCTTCGGGTTGAGGAGGGTCATCATCGTCGTCGGGGAAACCAAGGTCAAGAGACTGAGATGACTGTTCCTGTTCTTTATCGCTTTCTGTGGATTGCTTTACAAAATAAATGAAATCAAAGTTAAAAGAAAAACAGATTGTTATGTAGTTCATTATTTTACACCACATGCTTAAGATTTCAGGAGTACAAAATTCAGAATGAGATAGTACTATCCTCTATGGATTAAAACTTTTGGGATTATTTTGCAAAGGTTTTTTTTTCTGTTTCTAATTTTATGTTACAGCAAGCTTATTCCATTAGTATGATAAGAGCATCAGCCCAATGCACTGCACAGAAATAAAGACCAGTGCAACAGAACCCCCCCCCCCCTCCACCACCAACCAGTAAGGGATTTATTACAAGCCACATCCACCATGACACAGACCCTTAAATATCACAGTCCACTCCCAAAAACAAGACACCGACAAGCCACTGGTAGGACTAGATATCCTCGATATCACTCAGTCTCGAGCTGAACTTTTTAATGAATGTGCCAAGAATTACAAACAATTACTTATAAACACGATATATACATCAACCACAGGGTTTTCGGCTCGTTGCCCCCCCCCCTCTCAATTATACCAATATAATATTATATCAGTATAATTGAGGGGGTGAGGGGGGGCCAAAAGCCCTGTGCATCAACTATGTCAATACTTAAAATAAATCATTGATTATTTTTCATCAAGAAATTGGTTAGTTTTGTATGACTGTAAGAGTTCTTATTCTTCACTGATCGATCCTTACAATGGGATATTTTACAGTATCGAGAGAGCATTTAGTACCAAGTAAATAATCAATACATTCAAAGAGAAAACTGGAATAAATATTTACGCACTTGGCTGACTAGTGCTGGTGGTTTAGATAATGGAGTGGATAATAGTCATCAATTATTCATCTAACACCTATAAACGATCCGATTTACAACAGCAGTCGACAGACTTGGTACTTAATTGTCACATTTTCCGTTTGTTATGTAACCATCAAAGGTACAACATTTATTATAAATAACTGCTTTAATATTTTCAAAAATATTATTTTTCTTTCAAATTCAAAATGTCTTAGATATATAGCCACTATATTCCTTTTCCCTCAATGGCATTTAACATTAGATTTGAATGTAAAGAAATTTGTTTAATGCCTCATCAAGGGGTTTATAAATGATTTCTGGTTTTAGAGAAAATGTTTTGATTCACAAGCAACACAGAAAGATACTAAATAAATCTGTTTACTCGTTAATGTACCAATACATGACATGTACTATCAAACATGTCAGTCTTCATGAAAACTTTTTTTTGAACCACTACCCAACAGACAAATTTTGCTAGTACATTGTATGCTTTGTAAGAGAACTTTTTCTAACCCAGCAGTATATTGGTTACCTCAGGCATCAGCCTAGTGAATTTTGCGAAGACTGCCATGTTATGTAAACTTGCACCACATATCAAATGCTGTGCAAAATTTGAATATAAACTGATTCAAGACAAATTCTAGGTTGCAATCCAACGATTTTTATCTTAACACAGCTTAACTCAAGTATATGCTTGTTACTTGCAAAAACGGCCTTGTCAATACTACGGTTAATAGTAAAATATATTCAAATGGGTTTAGATTTCAGGTGGGGACATGGGCATGACATGTTCACATATGCATAAGACATTCTAAAGTTAAAAGAAACAGTAAACCAGTAACTTCATAGCTGAATGTGAACTCTTGATTAATAGCAAATCAATTTCTGGTCAGCCCAAGGTGAGGAACCTTTTACGTGCCTAGGCATCAAGTGACACAGGGCTTCGGTTTACGCTGTTCTATCCAGAGGTCAGAAAGAGAAGTGGATGATAAATCAACTTTTAAAAAATCTGAATCCCAAGATGAAATCAAATCCAGGTTGTCATATTTAAAACCCAGTATGATACCACTGAATCAATCTGCAAGTTATATTTCTCGTTCTGTACTACAGCCTTACCTGGTTAGGATCGCCTGAATCATATTTCTTCATTTCATTCATAAAGGCTAAATGTTTCTTCTCTTCTTCTAATGTGGCTAAACTTTGTTCGCTACTTTGTAATTTTTGTTGCGTACTAGCGAGTTCATCACGTAACCATGCATTTTCTTGACACAGTCTTCGAACTTGTGCACGTAATTTCTGTTTTTCAGCTTCAACGTGTTGTAAATGTGTAGCTAGAGCCATCATCACCTAAAATTAAGATGCACAATTTTTCAACATGTTCAATTTAAAAGACAGTCAGATCAAAACATAATAGTTATACCTTTTAATGCTAAAATAATGCGTTTTTCTTACAGTACACAATAATAAAATTCAAGATCTTAATATTTTTTGAATAGCATATATTTGGCAAGACTATTTTCACAAAGATTTTTTTTTTTCATGATAGACATAATTTTTAACTACACAACGCCCCTTTTATAATCAAAGATAAGAAACACACATCTATTAAAGGTGAATTAAATTTCTTACAAATTCATGTTAATTAAAATTCCTCACTTATAAAATGTATCAAAAATCTGTTAGGCATAGAAATTAGAGTCAATGTGTAAATCTTTGTGTTTTAATTTGATTTTTTTCATTTAATCAATTTTGCTAGAAATGGCATGAAATAAACTTTTCTGTGACAATACATACTCTAGGTCACAAGATATTCAAACATAATACATCTATTTCCTTACATTTCCTCACAGTATCTAGTCAAGGCAGAATATGTGATTTCCCTATTAAAGCCCCTTGATTTTACAGAAATTACAGGAATCCAATATTGAGATCAAATTTTTAATTTCATACTCATAACCCATAATGTCAAACCCCAACACCCTCCTATAAGTCTGGACAATAGACCAAAACCATGCTGATTTTCTCAGTAACCCATAATGTCAAACCCCAACACCCCCCTATAAGTCTGGACAATAGACCAAAACCATGCTGAATTTCTCAGTAACCCATAATGTCAAACCCCAACTCCCATCATATAAGTCTGGACACTAGACAAAAACCATGCTGATCTACTTAGTAACCCATAATGTCAAACCCCCACACCCCAACATAAGTCTGGACAGTAGACCAAAACCATGCTGAACTACTTTAAATAGTAACCCATAATGTCAAACCCCCACACTCTAACATAAGTCTGGACACTAGACTAAACCATGCTGATCTACTTAATAACCCATAATGTCAAACCCCCACACCCTCACATAAGTCTGGACACTAGACCAAAACCATGCTGATCTACTAAGTAACCCATAATGTCAAACCCCCACACCCTCACATAAGTCTGGACACTAGACCAAAACCATGCTGATCTACTAAGTAACCCATAATGTCAAACCCCCACACCCCAGCATAAGTCTGGACAGTAGACCAAAACCATGATCTTCTCAGTAACCCATACTGCTGAACCCCCACACCTTCACATAAGCCTGGACACTGGACCAACGCTGTCATGATATATTTATGGCCCAATTGATTCCATTATGGTAGTCCACATAGACATCATTTGTCTGGAAAGCCAGGAAACAAGATAAGTAAACACAAGAATTAGCATGAAGCCAAAGTTACAAATGAATCAATGATTTTCTGGGCATTGCGCTACTGTTTTATGATAGGTTTGCACTGGCAAGCATGGATCATTTGGATCAATATCGCACAATCGTCCATGCTAACCAATATCCTAAAAGGTTGTTCAACCACCAATGATCAATCTTTTCAGAGGAGAGTGTCAAAATAGCACTAGGGATATTAATATATAGGAAACAGATTTGAAAATTACAGTGCTGCAACAGACACAGTCTATAAAGGTCTAGGTTAATACTAATGATTTCTTTATTCGACAAATCCACATTTCTTATACCCACATCTTAGTTCATCATTTATGTATATATGGGACTAGAAGCAACCTACAAAATTGTTTTTTCTTCTCTAATAATCAC
This sequence comes from Pteria penguin, assembly GCA_035048485.1. Classification (NCBI taxonomy): domain Eukaryota; kingdom Metazoa; phylum Mollusca; class Bivalvia; order Pterioida; family Pteriidae; genus Pteria; species Pteria penguin. The sequence goes on from CM068587.1 coordinate 46,093,756, forward strand.
AATGTGTATTTAATATTTATTTATACCACAACAGAAGTAAATCACCAGAATGGTGATGAACAGCATTTGGTGGTGCAAGAAAATGCAACAGCCAGAGAAATTCTCTGATAGGTGCTCTGAGAGTGGCAGATAATTCCCAAACATAACTGTTAACATAGGTATACACAATGAAATATTTCATTGATCTCTCAATAGAAAATAGCGGTCTTGTTTCTAATTCTCAAATTCATCTCAAATTTCTAGCAGCACCTAAGCTGTGCTCCTTCTTTTGACTTATTGCCTAACATCATTGCTACAGTTTAGTCATTGACACAAGAAACAAGTATTGCAAATACACTTATATGCATAAAATGTACAACAAACACACACATCAGGTAAAAATAAACTAAATGACATTGTTGATACCGTCAGAATACTACTAAGAAGGTAATGATAATCAGTGATATGACATTCACAGTATTTGGAACACAGGGCACTACATGAAACATGTACAGCAGTCCTCACGTCATAGGTCTTTTTTGACAGAATAATTCCTTTCTACTATCAATATTACATGCAGTATTGATGTATTTTACCTCCATCTTCTGTAAGACACACGAAACACACAAACTAGGTATGCACCACAAGAAAGCAAATGTTTTCAAGGACTAATTACATCTTGACACACAAAGAATGCATGTCTCTACAAAATGCTGGCTCAAAACTGTGCACATATATTTAAAAATACAAGGCGTTTTAGTAGTAAACAGTACTGTCCCATTTGAAAAAAGTAAAATTCTTGAAGTGAGGCAGAAAGACAGACTGGAGGACCAAGTATAGCCCTGTTGCCCCGACAGACACATTTTCAGATGTGCGAATGTTCGATATACATGTATGGCACTGTACTGTACATCACGTATGGTGAGTGGTATTTACAATACACATATTGCTATTTGCTACATGTACACCTCCTACAATGTATCCTGAATCAATACACTGATAAGTATGATTCATCCTCATGGGCCATACACACTAAATGGCAGCCACCATGATCAATAATACCATCATTACAGTCTTAGTATTGCAGATACATGCACTTATTTATGTACTTAATACCTTAAATTATTGATTGACTAAATCTACATAAAACAGGTAACCCTCAAACATACAAAATTACAAGCCAATCCTTCAAATTTTTACATTTGAAAATCTGAGACATGCCTGTGGAGAGTGAATTTTAAAACTCTTGTAAAAACAAAATCTTGAAGGGAAAGAAACCAGGGGAAATTGTGAAATCCCTCATTTTATGAGTGGTTTAGTGTTTACATATTTGTCTGTCAATTTTAATCAAGTTTGTTATCATATGCTACATTTATATGTATCACTTTGCAATGGGGCCAATCTGGTTAAAATCAAATCTTCATTCCACTTCTCTATTTCTCCCATTCCAGATAAAGATCTGGCGAAACCCCATGAGAGGGCATGTTCTAGTGAACTCGGATGACATTCCAGTCACCGAAACTGTTATTGCTTATAGCCAATCAACGAATTAGCTAAGCACATGCAAGTGATGCAATATGTAACACTGTTCAAAAACTACCTTGTAGGTCATGCTTATACCGAAAGGAAACATACGAATGCTTGGGGTGTTAATTTCATTCCTAGGAATTTCTAGCTGATCTACTGATTGGCTGAAAATCAGAGTTCACCAGAACATGACCTCTTTATGGGGTTTCGCCAGATCTTTATCCACAATGGGACAAATACATGTAGATAAGCAGAATGAAGATTTGGTTTTAATCAGATTGGAATGGAACTAACAAAGGAAAACTGGAATGAAATTCTATGAATAGGCCTTTTTTGAGTGATTACTTACATGTGCTTCATTTAATCCCAATTCTATTGTCTCTAATGACTTTTTGAGTCGATTTGTTTTTTCTTCCACCAGATTTGTATCTCCATTTTCACGTTTTATAGTCTTCATGGAGGATAAAAGTCCGTTAAGAATTTGATGATGTTCATTTTTTAGTGTATCAAGTCCTTGAACTATAGTTTTTGTGGAGGTAGTGATTTCCTCCTGCGTCAGCGATGTCATCTTCCCAATTTCTTCTATCTTCTTCCTGAAATAAACAAAACAGAAAGTTATGACAATGCTTTATCACCTATGGGCTTCAGTTTATTTACTTGCTGTACTTCCATGTGAAAAACAAAAAGCCTGATAGGAATGTACATGTATTACTAACCAAAACCCAACAGACAGACGTGTTCCCTATACAACACCAGACAGACAGACATGTTCCCTATTAAATACCAGGCAGACAGACGGGATCTCCATAAAACACCAGGCAGACGAACAATCCCTATAAAAACTCAGACAACATGTCCATATAGAAAACCAGACAGTTGTAATCCATATAAAACACCAAACAGATAGATGTGTTCTCCATAAAAAACACCACACAGACATGATCCCTATAAAACACCAGACAGGTGGACATGATTTGTATAAAACACCAAATAGACAGATGTGTTCCCCATAAAACACCACACAGACATGATCCCTATAAAACACCAGACAGACAGGCGTGATCTGTATAAAACAACAAATAGACAGATGTGTTCCCCATAAAACACCACACAGACATGATCCCTATAAAACACCAGACAGGTGGACATGATCTGTATAAAACACCAAATAGACAGATGTGTTCCACATAAAACACCACACAGACATGATCCCTATAAAACACCAGACAGGTGGACATGATCTGTATAAAACACCAAATAGACAGATGTGTTCCCCATAAAACACCACACAGACATGATCCCTATAAACACCAGACAGGTGGACATGATCTGTATAAAACACCAAATAGACAGATGTGTTCCACATAAAACACCACACAGACATGATCCCTATAAAACACCAGACAGACAGGCATGATCTGTATAAAACACCAAATAGACAGATGTGTTCCTTATAAAACACCACACAGACATGATCCCTATAAACACCAGACAGGTGGACATGATCTGTATAAAACACCAAATAGACAGATGTGTTCCCCATAAAACACCACACAGACATGATCCCTATAAAACATCAGACGGGTGGACAAGATCTGTATAAAACACCAAATAGACAGATGTGTTCCCCATAAAACACCACACAGACATGATCCCTATAAAACACCAGACGGGTGGACATGATCTGCATAAAACACCAAATAGACAGATGTGTTCCCCATAAAACACCACACAGACATGATTACTATAAACACCAAACAGGTGGACATGATCTGTATAAAACACCAAATAGACAGATGTGTTCCCCATAAAACACCACACAGACATGATCCCTATAAAACACCAGACGGGTGGACATGACCTGTATAAAACAACAAATAGACAGATGTGTTCCCCATAAAACACCACACAGACATGATCCCTATAAAACACCAGACGGGTGGACATGATCTGTATAAAACAACAAATAGACAGATGTGTTCCTTATAAAACACCACACAGACATGATCCCTATAAAACACCAGACAGACAGGCGTGATCTGTGTAATACACCAAATAGACAGATGTGTTCCCCATAAAACACCACACAGACATGATCCCTATAAACACCAGACAGGTGGACATGATCTGTATAAAACAACAAATAGACAGATGTATTCCCCATAAAACACCACACAGACATGATCCCTATAAAACACCAGAAGGGTGGACATGATCTGTATAAGACAACAAATAGACAGATGTGTTCCCTATAAAACATCAACATGAAATGATTAATACTAGGCCTTAATCTTTCATAAAATATGAACAAACATGATTATAACAGTATTAATAATACTTTATACTGAGTATGAAGGCATTGCCATCTATGATATTTGAATACTTGACAGGTCATTTTCTGAGCTGTTCTCTGTATAGTGTACAAGCTTATGCAAGAACATTTTCAAAAAAAGGGTCAAATATTCAATAATAACACCACGGTCTTCCCTTGGTCAAAGTTAATCATGAATGTTGTAGATGGAGTTGAAACTGTATGTAGAACATTCTACCTCAACTTTTCTTCAAGTTAGCAAAATCTCAAAGATTTACTGACCATGAGGCTTAAATTCTGTTCTTAAACAAAACAAGGAACTCTGATATTTCCTAACACCTTTCACTGTCCTCTCAATGTAGTTTTGTTTAAAAACTAATTTTGATTTTATCGATGAATGAATTAATGGAATAAATGAAATTTAATTCATGCTTTTAAGAATATATAACAAAATTTAAACTTTTTACTAGAACTGTGAATTCAGGAAAATTTATGAAAGTTTTAACTGTGAATATAAATGTGAAAGTCACTGATGTTTTATAGGCTCCTTGAAAATAGACATCCGGAAACGCCATTTCTGGAATTAGGTTTGGCCTGAAGCTCTCATATACAGGTACTGAATATCAAAATGTTATTTTTGTATTGAAATTTACACCTGTGTATTACTATGTGGCAAGATAATTATAATGCCAAGTTTCACTTATTTAAATTGCTTGTGATTTTGTTATTTTCACTCATAAGCCCTAGGAGGCAAAAGAATGTAAGGCTTTTCTAGACTCCTAATTGTTTTGTTTTGGGTATTCTTTCTATCATGAAAAGTGCATTTGAAATTCTAATTTTTCTTTAAAATCATGTAAATTACAAAGTTTTGGCTATTCTCATTATTTACCTATTTACAGTTGCTCATTTTCATTCACTTCTCTCAGTTTGTTTATTAATATTTTGTTAATATGTGTACATAGTGTATGTCAAGTAAATATCAAAAACTTCTTCAGGCTCTTGTCTTCATTTATCTATATATTGCCAAGTCATAACCTCATCGCAGCAAAAGAACCAGGGTTGCAATTGTTTCAAGGTCCATCTCTCTCTGATCCCAAATCGGGGGTGGAAACAGAGAGAAGAGTTACCTCCTCTGGTTCGAGACAGTCAGACAGAACTGTGTTTTGGCACCTCGCCTGTCACAACAGTTAACATTTGAAGTAATCATACTAATCAGAAAGTGAAACCTGTAACACACAGAAAACCTGGATCTATTACTGCCATAATAGATGTACTGATGTTGATATTCTTAAACAATTCTTGGAAGATGGGTTATTTCCATCTTCATTTCCTATGTACTATAAAGATTACTGAATAACACAACTGTACTGAATGATTCATGAATGATATAACTCTAAAACATACCAACTATAAATACATTACAGTGCATTGGCAGTTTATGCCAACCCTGATTATCAAACAGAGTAATCTCCCTTTATATAATCCCATTATAGAGTAACATGCCCTCCTTATCTCATGAATAGGTGTATTTATGTTACAGAAGTCAAGTAAACCCTTTAAGTTCCTTTAGAAACAGTAATAACAAACGAGGGCAACAACATGGAGTTCATCATCTCATTACAATAGACTGATCTATTTCACCTGATGACTCAGTTCCCTACAGACCCTACACCTGCTTCTCGCCGATACCTAACCCCCCGTCCCTGTAAACTGTCAAAAATATAACACTCTGGTCATCATGATCGCCTTTGGGCTTACTATACAGTAAACTCCGACATCAAGACATCCCAACAGTCTAAAGATGACATCATGTGCCCTAATGCAGAATACGTGCAATAATATATGCAGGAAGACGCAATTGTGATATACTTAAAGCAAATACGACACCACGATTTAATGTGAACTTTGTTCAAGGAATCTACTCACATTCTGTAAGCTTTGACCGTTTCGGTCTCCATGGTATACGGTATGGTTTCGGTTAACAGGCCGGTCACTTGTTGTTTCTCTCCTGCGATTTGCCCATGACACAAGTAGTCTACGAGCAGACTCGTACTCACGGACATCTCCGAGTCCTCGAGGGTGGGACCAGGAGTTCACAACACCCACGGACAAGCTCAAACCCCCGCACAAGTCTCTCTTTGTAAACACTATGCAGGTAAAATCCGTACAAAAAATACGAATAATGAAGTCTGCAGCGGGTTTGAGAAATTGAGGTCAAATTGGAAGTGACTACATTATGAAGAGGACCGAGTCCCCCCTGATGAAGAGTTGGAACATCCCATATTCAGTATAAAGCTTAGACCAAGCAGATCAATATTGGCTTTTTCATCTCGGCGTACATAGCAATGAGAGAGATATTGATTTTGCGGTTCAGATCGATTTGAGAATGAACTTCTAGTTCTGCTATAAACACACTGATGTCACTTCCCTGAATAATTTATCTTGATATATTTTTCCCCTTCAAAAAGTGCTATTTACGTAAAGAGCTTAATTAATTCATTTTACAATTCTAGACCGTCAAGGAACGTGCCGGTCACGTGACGCCAAGAGCTTAGACGGTTGCCGAGAGGTTCACGGACTTGACGTGGATTGACCCCACTCAAAGGTCCTCATCCCAGCCTCATTATACAGGCAGGATATCCGGAAATAATTACTGAGAAATCAATCAGATGAGAAGAGCATGACCAATTATACTCTATTATACTCTTACCTACGATACTGAATTAGAGGCTTGATATAGAATTCGTGGATATCGTTTAATATAAGAAAATGTCTCTTGAACAACCCCGATTCTTGCTACGAAAAAGACCTCGAAATATTGAAAAAGCTTATTATTCAGCGTTATGTGACACCCGTAACAAACAATAATATTACCCCAAATAACATCGCAATCCTTTACATTGCAATCTACGTACAATGCACACATTCAGAATATCAAATCGGAGCAGAAGCGGGGTTTTTTTCCTAATCTCTATTCGTGTGTTTGTGAAACGCAGCAACCCCCTTCGACCCCATTAAACTTCTATACAAACATATCTTCAATGGTGTTTATTTTTGCTAACATTATCACACCCTCGCGGTCAAAAAGATGAGTAATTCAAAGATAACTGGTTCGTTTTTGGCGCAACACTCGCCAAACGTGTTAACTTTCATTACAACATTCTGAAAACGAGACAGAAGAACGCAAAAAAAAAGTCAACAGACTAGAATATCTAAATCCAATACAATTGGCCATGTTTCTTTTCCAAAGCCAGGTACATAAAGTATAAACAGCGGAGACCACGTGATTCAGAGTATTAAGCAGCCGACATCATGCATGCATCATATAATAGATATTATTACCCATTCACCTGATGATTTCAAAATGCTAAACTACAAATTTCAAATGACACAATACCTAATGTCACTGAACATCCTCGGAAAGCTGACCCACCTGGACAATTCCAAAACACCTCTATAATCATCTACAGTACCAGTGTAAAACGCTCCGCGTATAGCGACACCTGGTCCCCCAGCTTCATACACTACCTACGTACGTCAATAATTATTTGTAAAATATATCCGGAGTTTAGAAAAACTTTCATCTGAAGGTGCCAGAGTTGTTCTTTAAGACGATTAGACGGCTGTCATACGATACACGTTCATCCCACAATTATCACATTGCAAGCACTGACTGCATTACTGAATTGGGGTTTTTCCCTTTCCTCCTAAATTCTCGTCACTTTTGAAAAAGAAAATACAATGAATTCTAGTAACAAATAACTTAATAATACATGTCTTGTTTGGTATAGAATAAGTGTTTGACACCACACTAGGGAATGATTTTATGATATCATAAAGACAAGTGTTTAGCATCTAAGGAAGAAGACACACCTAAGGTCAATGTAGAGATGCATTACCTCAATATAAACCTAAGGTGTACATATCCTAACTATAGACTGTCTTATACCTAAGGAGTAAGGTGTACATATCCTAACTATAGACTGTCTTAAACCTAAGGAGTAAGGTGTACATATCCTAACTATAGACTGTCTTAAACCTAAGGAGTAAGGTGTACATATCCTAACTATAGCCCGTTTTAAACCTCTGTTGCACACATCCTGACTATAGTCTTAAACCTAAGCTGTATATACCAGTATCCTAACTACAGTCGCCTTAAAACTCAAGTGCACACATCTTTACTACACTCTATCTTAACTACATGTTGGTTCAAACCCAAGGTGCACACATTTTACCTATAGGAGGACTTTAACCTTAGCCTTAGATGAACAGATCTTTACTACACTCTATCTCTGGCTTAAACCTTACATACAATGTAAACCTTGGACATACATATCCAAGCTACACTCTCATGGCACATAACAGAACCTCAGTTTAAAACACACATCCTACACTCTTATTGAGACCATAGGTGTAAACACACAAAGCTTTCCGACTTAAACATTTGGTGCACATAATGTAAATAAGTCTTCAATCAATATAATGAACCTTATCCTGAAACAATCAAGTTTAAACCGAAGTGCATGCATCCTAACTAGTCTGACTACAGCATGACTTAAACCCAAGATGTAAGCATGACTACAGCATGGGGCTTAAACTTAAGCTGCACGCATAACTACAGCATGGCTTAAACTTTAGCTGCACGCATGACTACAGCATGGCTTAAACTTTAGCTGCACACATGGCTGCAGTATGGCTTAAACTTTAGCTGCACTCATGACTATAGCATGGCTAAAACCTTAGCTGCATACATGACAAAAGCTAGGTTTAAACCTTAGATGCAAACATGACTACAACATGGCTTAAACCTTAGATGAAAACATGACTACAACACAGCATGGCTTAAACCTTAGATACACACATGACAACAACATAGCCTAAACCTTAGATGTACATATGACTATAGCATGGCTTAAACCTAAAATGCACACATGACTACAGCATAGCTTAAACCTTAGATGCACACATGACTATAGCATGGCTTAAACCTAAGATGCACATGACTACAGCATGGCTTAAACCTTAGCTGCACACATGATTACAGCATGGCTTAAACCTTAGATGCACACATGACTACAGCACAGCATGGCTTAAACTTTACATTATGTAACTATACTTTGAAAACTTGTATACACATACCTTTAATATACTTTATTTTAAACATGAGATGTACACACTTTTCTTACATTCTGACTTTGAAAAAATCAAGTGTGCAAGTCCTAAATTTTCCAGAACCTGCACATCAGGTATACACAGTGTGTAACACACAGAGTCTTTTCGCTTTTGATGTACCCCTTCAAAGCCTTTAGTTTATTTGATGTCACATCAAAGTATCTACTATTGGAGGACACTGTACATTTGAATCATGCTCTTTGCCTAGAGAGAACAAGCTGTTACGTCTATGGAATGTGGTGTGATGAAAGTCCAGGGATAAGGGACCTAGACAAGCTTTTACTGCAGCTATTGATCTCCACTGCACGCCATCATCACAAGCAAATCTCCCTGATTCATAACCAACTTTAAACAGAAGGAAAACTATTCCCATCGTTCTTTCATAGAGTAACAGAAATCATGTAATGACGATTCTGTTCAGTCTGCAAGTTTTATGCAACAGATGCCTATAGTCCCAGCTTATCTAATGAGATGTCAGATGATTATATCACAAAGACGAGGGGATATACATATATGTGTCTATAATATTATTTCTACTGATGTCAGTAAAGAGAAAGTATTACCTTAGCCCTTGTACCTGTGTATTCAGTACAAGGGAATATGATTGTGCAAGCTATCTAAAAACAAATTATGAAGACTTCCCATATCTGCAGTGTCTTTGACCGACTGACATAAACACTGCAAAAATAGATCTTGGGGATTAACTATCTACAAGGCATTGCAGCTACCATGATAAGCATGTATTAGTCTGAGTCAACTCAAGTGTGATCGTAAACCAAGGTGCAACACAAATATCTGAGTTACAAAGACGCTAATTTACATAAAACCAATATCAAAACAAGGTATTACAGCAGTTGTATAAAGCCCCTTAAATCTTTAGATTAAGGCTTTACCCATACAAAGGAGTATGAATTAAAACAAAACATTTACAGATGCTGCCATTTAGAAGATTTTGCTTACCTTGCAATGTTAAACACATTTTTCATCAATGATTATTTTATGCCAAACACAAGATTTCATTTAATTGATGGTGACCAGCAGGTCATTTCACAAAAGTTCTTTAAAAATGTTTTTGAATTTTTAACTCCAGATTTTTGCAAATAGCAGGGACTAAAATTAGCGGTCGCCCGAGACGACCACTTTTGCTTCCAGGCCCCTGAAACCTTTCTACTTGATCGTCTGAGTGGAGACTAAAATTCTTGAGTGTTAGTAAACATTTATTGCCGTTTCACTGATAGTACAATCATATTTTTAGTCGTTTGAGCGCTTCTTTTGTTAAAATCAATGTTCTTCGGGTGTTTACATTATCTCCGTCTGTCAAGTGTTTGAAGTTGCGGAGGGCCTACACTAAAACTAGTACGCGGACGCCAATGCGGACTCTGAAAACAAAACTTATGAATTCTCTAGAAGTTCGAAATATTTTAGCATTATTGTGGTAATATTTAAATATTTACATTGGCACATCTTTAACAGCAATAAATCAAGGTTTGTAATGTCGCACTTTTCAAGTGGTCGTCTCGGACGACCGCTATTTTTAGTCCCTGGTTCCTGAGATGCAAGATGACTGTAATTAGAGACAGAATGATGGGGAAGATGTCCAGGAGATATGTTAGCTGGCTGTGCAAGATACAGAAAAAGAGCATTCAGAAAGAAGTAATGGGGAGAGAGAGTTAGATAGGGACAAGGATACATGTAGGGAGAGACTGGGTAAAGAGCTAAAGGATAAAGATTACAAGGTGCCAGAGGATGAAAGTGATGTGATTGAGCGTATCTTTTTTAAACTGAAAGAGAAATAGATAGTTATTAATGTTTAAAGTAATTGGAATTAGATTTAAAGACAAACTTTATATCTGAGGAACTGAATAAAATTTGAAAAAGTTACGAAAGACTACATTTATTTACGGGCAACCAAATACTACTCTGGGCTACTAATTTTTGAAATCTAGGGGCCTGGGTGGCTACCATGTCAAAACAGTTAATTTTAGTCCCTGAAATAGGGGAAAACCTATACTGGAAATTACAAAATTTATGATGACATGTTTCATTCAGATTCCAAAACGCAACAAAATACTTCATATTCTGCATACTGAAGTTTAAAGTCATATTCTGTGTAGGTGAAAGTTACGACTGAACCTGATGGGAGAAAACCTTTGAGAACCAAGAACAGACATTGATCATCATCAGGTTCACTGGTGAAGCACAACATTGTCTAAAATCAGTAGTTCGACCCCAAACTGCCTTTATGAAGTATAGTGATGAACACATACCATGCATCAAGTATACAAGTAATATTCTAACTTTTAAATTTGAAAATCAATTTCAAATTTTCAGAACTATGAAAATTTCATTCCAGCACAAATTGTGAAAGATAGTATCATGAATCACATGATTATCACACATGCTCAATGAAATGCACAACACAAGAGTGAGAGGACAAGACTACACCGCATGTTCCTGGATCACGTGGATCTGTGTATCATACACTTGGTCATTACTCACTTTCTTTATCATCATGTGTAAGTGAAATTTCAATGCACTTGCACACTATTTCAGATGTTTAAACACAGACAGATAATCTAATAAGTAGAGTAAATGACACTGAGAATATTAGCTCTCTCAGGAGATGCTTCATTGTCCTTATGGGTCACATCAAATTCAAAAAGATTAGTGAGAGGCCCGTGGGGCCATAATGCTCGTATATCAAATAGTAACTACCTTGACCTACAAATTGTAGTTAATTGCATGTGACAATGATGTACAGAATGAGATTCCTTTTTTACTTGAGTTTTAATATAAAGAAAAGTTTTACATTATGCAACAATTGTAGGAAATACTAAGGTCAACAATGTACATTTGTTTTCATTGCTACAATACATGCACAACTGACCTTGACATGACCTTGACCTACAATACATGCACAATTGACCTTGACATGATACGTTTGTTACAAGATCTTTGATAATAGAGTACATATACACAGTAGTGTCACTAATGGAACAAACTCACTTCACTCATGTGCTACTCGAGATCTTGAAAATATCAAACAAGTTCACAACTCTGACGTGACTTAGTAACACATTATTTATTAGTAACCTCTGAATTACAGGCAAGAGAATATTGGGCCAGATTTGAAAGTAGTAGTAGCCTGCTCACTAAAGGCTGGTACCTCTCACATCAGGTTATCTGATTCATACTTGAGATGGTCTGGAAGGCTAATTAAAACTGTGGTCAATTTGACCACTTTCAACACAAATCTAAGAAGCAACATTCCTTATAATATACTCATACTGGCAGTTTTCAGTATGTTCTAAACTAAAGACACTCTTGAAATTATGTTAAATTCAAGTAATTGATACTCTAACTTTTGGGCTTGCAAATTTTTCATCAGATTAGTAGTTTTTTCTTTAACTACCCCGACTGGCTAGTGAAGCATGAATTTATTTAAAGACCTGCTCTGGACATGTCTTTTTTCCAACTATTCCAAAACACCTAATACATGTACGTGAGTAGTGTTCAGATAAAAATGAAATCTGTTGCGAGATAGGAAACAGTCTAAAACTTCTGTGTCGATTTCCTCTTTATTCAACCTGATAGCACGCTACACCATAGTCTATACAACACCATGTCAACAGTTAATGCAAATGATCCGAAAGTCACCAGACCACAAGCCAAAATCTGGTAAAATTAGCTTTGGTTTGGTAAAATTTTTCAACTTTTTCCTATTATTTACAAGTAAATTTCAACAAAATTAAAAAATGTCTGGTGTGTTTTCAAAACTTTTGCGAAGTCTGTTAATGTCAACAAAGACTGAGACCTACACTATCAGTCACTTTAAATCCTCGCTAGGAATAGATATCTAATTTACCTCTTTTCCTCTTCCCCCGATTCCAATAATTTGCCTTTCATTTCTGGATGATCTCCCTTTTCTGCCATTATATTAACTATTGCATGCCCTGAAAATTACAATGATGCAAAGTCACACAACATGCATTACTATTCAAAATGCAAAAACAGCAATTGTAAAAAAAAAACTACTGGATAATTTATTCAAGAAATGCTTCAATATTCCAAATACATATATTAATTCATACATGTATATATAAATAAATGAATACATGGTATGTGATACTAATTGTTAGATTATCCATGCACGGAGGTATACAGTGTACCCATGCACAAGGCTTGTAGTTTATATGATTGCAAAATTCTCCCTCTGCATTCCTTCAAGGTGCTCAGAATCAGTGAGATGACGTGAAATAAATCAATGAATCATGCAGAAGCCTTGACAAATCAATAAGATGAAGATGTATCGAATGAATTCCGATAATACAAACAGTTCAGGCATCACCTTGAATTAAGGGTATGCAAACTGTTCTATCTGTCGTTGGTATATAGCTGACTGAATGGCCTTATGGGTGTGATAATAATCGTTAAATTCCCTGATGACAAACAAAGGTGTGTGATGACACATTTGGTGGTGCAAATTGGTCTATATATATATATGTATCCTTGGTATTGTTGATGGAATGGCCTCATAGGTGTGATCATTATTGTTAATTTAAGTAATGATATCTATTTCTGTCTTAACTTCTGTATGAATTTCCTTTTTACACATCACTGATTAGAACTTTTTCAGTGGCATTTTCAAACTGAACTCTATCTCACTACATGTATATCCATATTGGAGTGATCTCTATCAATACAGCCTGGACATACAAATGTATTGTCTACGAGTGTAGCTTTTATACAGCATCATGACTGTTTTTACTTTGTTAAAACCCCGATGCATATTGCATCACAAGCCTGACAAGGTCACTGTATCGCTGCAGTCAAATATGCAAGCAGTAAAAATCCTAATTTTTCGTCCATTTTTCAACCAGGTTATTATCATATGTGATCACCTGTGAAAGCTGTAAAACTGCATCATACAAAATGTTATTAAATATTGATACATTTAACCAAGCAACTTTAAATACAATGCTGGCTCTCATTGTAAGTAACCAGTCAGCATGTAGAATGTACACGAAATTACAACAATCGACCTGTCATTTTGACAGAATATTTGGTGAATTTCGTGATGTCACAATACATTTTTAATAATTGTCCAAGATATCGATTATTTTTATGTTAACAATTTTTCGAGAGTAAATGGAAAATACAGAGAAGACAAAAATATTAACATTGATTGATTGATTGAATTTTGTTTAACGTCACACCATGCTTAGCTTGCAATGTGTAATAATTTGGTATCAGTCAAGCACCCATCTGACAAAGGAAAACATTTAATGGTACAATATTGTACACACATTTTATTTCTGTTTTCATGAAATATCCGATTAAAAACAACCAAACAAAACAAAACAGAAAACACAAAAAATCACATGACCAGTATACGGTTGGTTGGTTGATTGGTGTTTTACGTCGCTTTCAACAATATTTCAGTTATATCGCGACATGGAAGCAGGAGGTTACCAACCTCTTAAACATAGTGGCGCAACCCGGGAAACGAACCCGGATCGTCGGCGCCGCAAGCCAAGCGCTTAACCACTACACCACGCCTGCCCCCACCAGTATACGGAGATCAAATGTAAAGAATCGTTGACCAGTGCTTCGGTCGAAGGTGCTGACAACACTGTCACTATTACTAACCCAACCCATGCAGGGTTCTCAATAAGTTTAGAAGTAGCAGGTGAATTTAAAGAAAGTAGGAGGCGCCATATGCGAGCCCTGCTATTTTGAAAATTGAAATTTGGAAGGCACTAGGAGGCATTTCCTGGCTTTTGGGCACTAAAATATGACATTAGAATGATCAGTAAAATGTCAGCAAATTGTGCTGTTTAAAGTAATAATATATAAATTTTGTCTTGGGTATGAGAGTTTGGTGGTAACCATTTTACCAAATCACTTGGATGATTCATCTCTAAGTTGGCACAACAAGTTCGCAGAATAGACATATATAGAATATTTGCTGAGAAAATGCAGTAAGTGGAGGGCCCAATGTATAAACCATGTTAGTACATTCAACTCAACTGGTATTAGTTTTATAACAATAATTAATTTAAATTAAAGTCAACCTGTATTAGTT
Organism: Pteria penguin; assembly: GCA_035048485.1. NCBI lineage: Eukaryota > Metazoa > Mollusca > Bivalvia > Pterioida > Pteriidae > Pteria > Pteria penguin. Next base: position 46,108,830 of record CM068587.1, read on the forward strand.
GTATAACAGTAATTAATTTAACTAGATGCATCTTTCAACAAATAAGACACGTAATCTGACCTACCAAGCCTTGGTCGCTTGGCAAAGTATCCTGTTATTTTCTTCATTATTATTATTTCTACTTTCGTTTTTAAAACACGCACGTGTTACAGTGCGGGATCGGGATTAAACGTAAATAAGGTTCGTGACATGGGGGCCCAGTGATGTGTGTTGTAATTTCGGCTGAAAGTCGCTGAAAATATTTCTCCAACCGTGGCATCTGTGTTTCATTAAAGTAAATCCATGATATAGTACAACTTTTTTTTACTTTGCTATAGAAAGTATGCGGCGATTTTGCCCGAAGTAGCAGGTGGGAAATCGCCGGTCGCCGGCTCGAAATGAGAACCCTGCCATGTACATGGGTAGACTTGCATCCTTTTGCTGACCTGGACTCAAAACACAGGCTTGAAAGGCATGAATGTGGCGAGAGGTGCGAGTGAACTCTGCAGTAAAGCTTTAGCATAATCAACCACAGAGGTCCAAAAAAAGTTATGTCCTTTGGATTTTAAAAGTGTGCCATATATATACATCACCGATATACTTTTCATTTGCTAAGTGTATTCTGAGTTTGCATGGGTACTGATTAGACATCACATGAATTTATTCAAAATGGACAAAACATCAGCACACATCCAAGCTGCTAACATCTAGGCCACAGGTGACTCACCACTTCAGAAAGACATTCTCCAAGATAATCTCACTCAACACACCAAACGATAAATTTACTCACAAACTCTGCAAGACACTTTAACTCACAAATTATAAAAGACATATTTGATTCAAAAACTCTGTAAGAAATATCAGACTTACAAAAGATGTCCGAAATACAAGAGATTACTACACATTAGGCTCTCATATTATATTCTTTGACTAGTACAGAGACGTCAAAAACTTTTTTATCATGTCAGACATTCAGACTGACTTACTCGGAGAATCTGTCAAATCAAATGAAAACTTGTCAGACCAAATAAATTTACAGTGAAAAAAAAAAAAACTAAACCTTTCATATATCATGACAGTATCAAGCTGATGCAGGTTTCAAAAATTTTGACCTAGTCACCTATGCTAAGGACATTGTCCTATGTGCAGATCTTCAATCTGCCACATCAATCCTTGACACAGGACTTCTGTAATTCCTATCTCATCTGAAACTTCCGATGAAGATCAGAATACAGAGTAAAGCTGATACCAGATTACTAAATAATTCAAAGTCAATAATTAATTTGTAACATTAAGCTGAATCTGGTAAACATTTAAGTGAAAATAGGATGTGTTCCAGTTTACCTGGTACTAAAATTTGATTAAATTAGCAATTTGTATACAGATTACCATAATTAGTGTCTGACAGGGGAAGCTCTCCAATGGACACAGGGAGTATCATGCTTCATGGACAACAGTTTATCTGAGGCGTAGGTAGTAAAACTGATCATATATGGATTACCTATATACACATAACACACCTGAATACATGTATGTTATAATCGATAAGTCATGACCAATAACAATACCACATTAGGGTTATACCGGACATACAATCTTGATACATCTCTGAATATACAGGACATATTATGTAATTTTATCCCTTTTACAATGTTGGATGCCAAAAGAGAAATGAAAACATCTGCAAATGTCTGAAGCGTGAATTATGATGTAACTTAAATAATAGCCAATTTAAACATGCTTACTTTAATACATTATGCCTACAAATATAAGAGGCAAACCTAATTTTTCAGTATAAAACAAACTCCATAACCTGATTCGTAAATTACTTTTAATTACTGGATTAACTTTCCTCTGACTGGCTCCAATTATCTGTCCTGTATTTGCATATGACATGAAAATCATGGTACATCATAATCCCTATCATGTCAGTCTACAGAAATTAGCATCCTTCTTCCAAAATAGACCCTACATTACAGTGATGGTGACAACAATGCAGAGACCAAGACCTGACCAAGCAGAATCATCTACTCAGGACTCTACCTTTCATCTACCTAATGTAAATCATCTACCCAAAAGTCCACCCTGCCTTCTACCCCAGCTCAGTCCTCTATCCAGTCTTCTACCTAGTCATCTACTCAGTCTAATAGATGGCTATGATGAAAGCAGCTAACCAATGGAGAGGTAAGATTTTGTGCTTTGTGTTCAGACAACAGAAAAACCAACACTGCTGCAGTGGGCACCAACAATTTTCAGAGATCAACACTGACCAGATATGAGAGGCATTCTGACTGTCAGAAGTCAGCCATTACACATGAACCAAATACACATGTACAGACTGTCAACATACCATCAGCAACACAGAGAAAGGCATTAGTGAATAAAATAGCATGATAAACACAGAATAGAAATAGGCATATATACATGAAAAAAGTAAAGTTTATTATAAATTACTATGTGGTATTGGATTTTGAATGGCAGTGTGAAGTACTTTTGATTTGGGGCTCACCACACTTTGAGTGGGAACACCAAGTTTTGATGGGACTCACCATTTTCAAACGAAGGGAGTCCCAAGACTCCCCACATTAAAGTCTTAGGGAGAACCCTATACCAGTATCATCGTATGACCAAATTTAAACATATTTTCCTCATGCAATAATTCACTTATAATCCATCTCTACACAGCAGTTTGATTAAAACCATAACTTTATTCAACTCCCATTGCAGATAAAGATCTGGCGAAACCCCATAAGGGGTCATGTTCTAGTGAACTCTGATGATGCTTCAGTCACCAAAACCATTACTTCCCATAGCTTTTTTTTTATTGATTGAATATTGTTCTACGTCACTCCACGATAATTTCACATATATGGTGACGACATCTGCCTGATGCATTGCATACAAATTTAGACCTTTGCAACGGACCCACCAGAAGCAGTGAGGGATCTTTTACATGTCATGCCTACCATGCCACGGGACCTCGATTAATACTGTTTCATCCAAAAGACAGAACACCAGTGTGCCCAGGGCGGGAGTCGAACCTGGGATCTCTCGATCACGAGCCAAGCAACTTATCCACTAGGCCACACCAGCTTTAAATCAAAACCGTTATTTCCCATAGCCAATCAATGACTCTGCTAGGCATGTGCAAGGTTCAAAAACTACCTTATGGTTCATGCACGCTGGGGATATTAATTTCATTTGTAGGAATTTGTAGCCAATCCACTGATTGGCTGAAAATCACAGTTCAACAGAACATGACCCCTTACGAGGTTACGCCAGATCTTTATCCGCAACGGGACAAATAGAGAAGAGAAATAAAGATATGATTTTTTAAGATTGCTCTACACAGGTAAATGCAAGCTGTGAGATAATGCGTTGATCTTTGTGTGCATGTGTGATTTTCACTGGAAACAAAAGAAAAATCTTGAAAAAAGTAGGCTTCTCAATTGCCGTAAATTTGGCCCTAATCATTGTATACTTTTCTTTTATTTTTAGAATATCAGTACAAGACTGATGAAAGAGGGCAAATAAGAATCTAAAAGTACAGACAGATGTGGTACAATTCTGTAAGTCAACAAGGTCATTGTGGTGGTAATTTTCCCAACCAATCTGACCAATGACATCAGACGTAAAGGCCTGACGCAACGATCCCAACCAAACTCATTGGAAAGTGGACATTTTTTCAATGTACATGTAAATAATAACAAATGAAGAAAGCGGGGTGTAAATATTCACTTGTTCTTATTATTTCTTCACAGAACAGGAAATGGTGAATGAGATATATTGCTATTGGATAAATCAAATGTAAAGTAAACACACCTATATATAAATTCACACTATTATATGTTGACAACACTGAAAGTGTTGGAAATCACAGGAGACTGATGGTTTTACCGATGTGTCAAATTTTCTGATTTCTGGAAATCATTTCCCGTCTTTCGTAGATCTAACTTGATCACTGTTTTGGAAACTTTACTACGTTGTGGTAAATAAGAAAATTATCACAGACTGCGTCATCAAGAAAGCGGGGCAATAAATTGTCAAATCAAACCATATGCAGAGTTTTTATGAACTGACAGGTACCTCCTCTCCTGTTCAACATTCAACATGGCGGAATGTATGATGTATGATGAAACTGTGTAAATGTAGAGGAAAATTTTCAAACAATTAAATACGGAAATCACTGGCGCGTCTGCTTTCCCGGCAATTATACATTTTCTCCGAAAACATCATAGCGAACGATGCACTATTCAGACTTAATATGTAGTTGTGCAAAGACCCAGGGAATGGGACTGGGTATCCGCACTACTAAGGAGATTTGGCACAAATTCTCTCCTTTTTTTTGTGTATATACGACAACACACACCGGCATATGAAAGAACTTTAAATACAAAAAATTTATATCTCAAAAGAAGGTCGTATATCAATACAAAGAAATACATAAGATTCATACCAAATTATGCCCAAAGTATATATTCTAATAATGTCAGATTTTAATCTTTCGTATATAGACTCTAGGCTAATACGTGTTAACGGAAACATCAACTAAATACCTAGGCGTAACCATCCAGTCTAACCTCAAATCGAACAAACATATATCAAACATAACAGCTAGTGCAAATCAACAACTAAACTTTCTAAAACGTAACCTAAAAACCTCCTCCCATAAAATCAAAGAAAGAGCATACCAATCCATAGTAAGACCTGAACTCGAATATAACTGTTGTACATGGGACCCTTATCATCAAAATCAAATCAACCAACTTGATATTGTGCAAAGAAGAGCTGCCAGATTTGTAACCAACCGCTACCACAATATCAGCTCTGTTAACTCCATGCTTGAATATCTGGATTGGCCCACCCTTCAACAGCGACGTCTAAGAACTAGACTTATCTTCTTTTATAAAATTGCAGTAAAGATTCCTACAAATTTTCTTTCTATCCAAGAACAATTACACAATGCAATAATCTACCATCCCTCATTACAACTTCAGACACTCTGGTTACCTTCAAAGAACAGTTAACATTGCCTGTTCTGAAAGCAATTTACTTTTGATCCCAATTATTATTGTAAATAGTTTTAAATTTCTTCTAAAATTTGTTGTAAATTTCTTGTAAATACACCTGTATTATTAACCCCGCCACTGCGCATAAAAGGCACGTAATAATCATTTAATGATTGCGTGTTTATTATTGAAGAAGAATTCATCAAGTTATACATAAATTTCTCTAACATGTCTAAGCGATCTTTTGCTTGCATTTTAGCATAGACGTATAAATGAACACCTACGATTTTAGAAAATAATAATTTTTAAAGATCTTAAAACTAATTATTTGTGTAAAATTTGTAAATTTGAATTGCTAGTTCCGTATTTCTCGTCGACTCGCTGTTTATGAAGATTCTCATACGTGGAATATAATATCCAGTTACCGTAACACACACACACACACACACACACACACACACACACACACACACACACACACACACACACACACACAAAAGAAAAAGGTGTGCCCTCCATCCGCATCTGATGTGTTTCCTATGCCTCTGAATTGCAACGCTGGTTGTTGTTGTCCTGGAGATCTGGATATTAGGAGGCTCTGACCTCCCCCTTTTAAAAAATTCATCGGCTATTCTGCCACTTGGAATTTTAAGATCCTTTCAAGAATCGTAATTACAATGCAGATTGATTGATTGATTGATTGATTGATTGATTGATTGATTGATTGATTGATTGATTGATTGATTGATTGATTGATATTTAGTACGATATACAAATGTATAATATGTATGTGCTCACTTTAAATCACAAAAACATAAAGTAAGAATTTTAAATATATTTTCTTGGAAAATTATTGACATGTATGGATAGCTAAATAGTTACTGAATTGAAATATGTATTGCAAATTCCTTTTACCAGTATTAATTGTGACCAGAAGCGATGCCGGGAGCCCAGATCCTTAAGGGGGTCGTGAAAAAAATTCTTCATACAGGTTTACCTTTTGGCGAAAACCCCGTCCGCAGTCGCACAAATAAGCGTCAAAGGTCGGAGTATTTGCTAAGATCTTTCGGACTACGGAATAAATTGCTAAGGCATAAGATATGAACGAGGAATTGAGATGAAATGTGTGTTCTACAGAGACATATGTCTGGTGTTTTCATATCCACATACTTCATCTTTTTAACATAAGGTAATGCATCAGTAACCTTTGATATTATCATTATCAATCATGTAACATAAGCTCTTTCTATCATCTATTTTCCAATTTCCTGTTTTATATGATATTTTACGTACCACAGTGCTGGCATAGAGAGGCTTATGCACTCAACCTTCCCTTTCGCAATTTGTTAATAAGTGGTGCAGACTGAAAGCGAAAGTGAAAAGCACATAGACGCACACAAACACACCAGACTCATCACGCAACATTGGCACGCAAGGAAGAATAACATTTTGATACGTTTCGAACAAAATGCCGCCATAGAAGAAAACTGAGAATGAAATAGCAGCAGAGATTTTCGAATGAAAGATTTATGGAAATGTCTGGATTGAACAACATATCTGTAAAGTCAAAAGGAGCAGGTTTAAGTGGATTAGAGACTTTTTTAGTAGGGGGAAGGAAAAGACGACTGCAAGATATAGGACTTGCATGTTTAGCAGTCTGAAGGAAAACGGGTAATTAAGGGGGAGGTCTATATTTTAGTCCATATACACGGAGGAGAGCAGTGGAGAAAGAAAGAAATTCAGTCGGATGGACGCCTGGAACACAAAGACGGATCTAGAAATTTTTGAAAGGGGTGGGGAGGGGAGTTGCAGTCTCCCATAACAAATGTTTTGCACTATCGGTCTGGAAAGGGGAGGGGTTGCGGCCCTAACTAAAAATGGTCGAAAATGACCTTTTTTGGGGGTAAAATTGTCCAACCATAGGGGAGGGGGTTGCACTGCAACTCCCCCTTCTCCCTCTAAACCCGCCAATGGAACAAATCCAGAGCCGGTTACTCAGGATAGAAAGAGCTCGGGCTGAGTGGATAGCGTGGCAGCTTCGATTAGTCACCCTCTGGCGTGAAGAGAATCAAAAAAACATACTACAGCACCAAAAGTCTATGCCACAAAACGCCTTTTAGGTCACAAAAATAGTTTGGACTGATTTTTTGATGCCTTTATTCCGCAAATATATAATCATGCCAATTGGTGATTTTTTTCCCGCTGAGCAGGATTAGGGATATGAACCTCTCGAACGCAGACGTACTTCACCACTTCACACACCCATTTTTGACTTCCCTTTCTACCTGGCTCCTTCCACACGCCCCTCGCCCCACTCCATATCTACCCTCCCATTTGTCTTTCCTTCCCATCCTGGCCCACATCGCCTAAACCCCCTCGTCCCGAACACGCCCGCCTACTTATTACAATACCATTGGAATCCAATCTAAATTATCTAATCGTCATATCAGAGGCGTTTAAACACATCTGTTTAACGATATTTTTTGTACGCACTTAAGTAAATTCTTCCAGAGGGAATCGATACATAAAAAATACCAATCGAAAACTAAATATTTCCGTTTTAATCCTGAATTGTAATTTCCTTCTATTTTAAACCTACATCCAATGCTATTAACCTTTGCCCCCATCATCCGGGAACGTCATACAGCAACCAGGGATTTCAGGCGGAAGCACGTAAGAATTTTGTCTTTCACCATATTGCTCAGTATTTCATGATTGGATAAGTATTTTGACAGACGAAATTCGTCGAACTCGTACTTATTTGTTGGTTTATTACATCTAGGTTCCTGAACTCCACATAAGCTTCTACGAAGCAGACGAGCTCAACATATTGGGATCTGTCCCCTCGTGACGTGACAGAATCGGCGCAAAGGCAGAGGCCAATTTACTTTGCTTTAGTTCCACAGTCGTTTTTATCGGTTTTATGACGGTTTTGCAGTCGCTCGGTAAGTAATAAACATGACCACATTCTTTAAATTTAGAACTTAACCCTCTTATATCAAGGTCATTATCAAACATAGTCGCGCCGATTTGGCGCGCTGCCAATCGATTTGCATATTATAGCACGTGGACAGACTTGGGATTGGCAGTGGAAAAGTTATTTTGTACCATATGTTTGCCACGTTCTATTGAACTTTCATCAAAAGAGAAGTTGTCAACATTGAAAAATCTGATGGTTGTCATTTTTCCTTGTATAATTGATATTGAAAGTTAGTATTTTGTTCTTTAATTATGTGTTTCTATATTAATATTGAATATTTGCAAAATGACATTGATGTAGTATATGGAGTCATCATGGCTTTCAGAGAGATGGACCCTATACTGATTGTGTATATTTTGATATTGTCATTGTGACTGTACTGAAATTACTCATCCTGATAGTTACATTTATGTTATCTCCCACATCCCGTAGAGAGGGGAGAGTGACCGACACCACAAGACCCTGTGAACTGTTTGTCAATATTTTGACTGATATTTCGACTTGTGGAACATAACTGCATGTATTAAAATTATTCATTACCATCTGATACATGCATGTTATCTCACAATTGAAACATTTCTGATTGACATGATTTAATTAAATGATTAATATATAGCAATGATAAGGAGTCCTCTGAAATAAAGTATTGATTATATAAGTAGCAAGAAACACCCCATGTCCACTGGAAGAAATTCTTTGAGATTGACATGAACAGGATTGGATGTTATTGATGACTAATTAAAAGTACATTTATAGCTATTAAAGAATAACTGTATTTTCAATTTTGACATTTCAATTCTATTTTTACAGGGCCATTGCCGTGGCAATCAGGAAACATTGCGCCCCAAGACCTTAACAATACTATAGACCCCTTAATAGGGTTTATGAATTCCAAACAGTACTGCTGTCCTCTATTTTGTACTGGTAGTGGTATTCACAGAAAACACAAAGCGAGTAGTAGAAATTATCTGACTTCAGGATGGCCAACATCAACATTAATAGTGAGGTCTCTGACCAGTTCTACAGATACAAGATGCCCCGCCTCATAGCGAAGGTATAAAGATTGATCGCAAGAGCATTAAAGAAATTATATTTAACATTGCTTTCTCTCCAATGAAGGTCTCATCAGCACATTGGGCTTTGATTTATACTTACTGATGATACAATTTCTCTGTCAACTTTTGTTGGCAAACATTAGCTGATTTCTAATTGAAATATAATTCTTTTCTAAGAAACCTATCCTACTTCAAAAATATGATTTTGGCACATACCATAAGAATATGGTCATCACATAGTAAATTTGTTAAATAGGCAAATTTAACAGTTACTGATTACTATTTTATTTTTTTTTAGGTCGAAGGCAAAGGGAATGGAATCAAAACAGTCATTGTGAATATGTCTGAAATTGCCAAGGCATTGTGCCGACCACCAACATGTAAGCACAGAAATTTGGCTCTCTGTTGTAAAAATCTGGTTATCACTAATTTTGAATCGAAAAGCATACAAGTTTCATAAAGTAATTGTTTTAAATATTATCATAAGCAGAAAAATTAATTTCACAACAATAACTAAGAATTGATCTGAGGTTGGTTCATTTCGAGTGATGTTAGACCTTGATTGTTTGCATCCGTTGAATGGGACTCTAGTCTGTGTTTATGTCCAGTAGTGACTTTACATATACAGTGATGTTCTGTTTATCTGGACACGTTTGTTCCCAGCCGATTTGTCCGGAGAAACGGATTTTCCGGATTACCGGATCAAAGTACCGGTACATTAGATGTTAAAGATTTATATTTCTTGATAAAAGAACGGTGTATACAGTACAAGATAAAACACAAGTAATAATTCTTATATGCATTTAATTTGTATATGAAGAAATATATATATCTATTACGTATTTAATTATTAACATCTTTAGTAAATTATATATTAATCGCAGCCAAATTTCTGAAACCTGGATGTTTTTTCAACTCGCTGTCCTCTATTTAAATGTTGGAAGCAGCCTTAGTATATACCTCGCGCTTGACTAATTAATTTCACTTCTGTCGCGATCCGAGTGTTTATCTAAAGTCCTGCTGTGTCATACAAATTTAGAACTGAAAAGCATTTATGTCCAGATATAATTATACAGTGTTCATGTTTTAAATATAAAAATTTTCTATAACTAAAAAAACAGAAGAATAACTAAAAGTTAAAACTTCTCTACAAAATAATGTAAGGAGCACTAAGTAAGGATACGTTATCAATAATCGATCTCTGATAGATCAGTGACGCTAACTAAAGTTTGGTTACAATTTAAAGCCCCGATATTTAATTAACAATGTAAGCTGCGAAGTCGCAAATTTACATTTATTTACTATCTTTCAAGTAACGGTAATATTTATTTCTGGCGTGAGCGTGTACTAACTCATTAAAAAGCAATCATCGGTGACCGCTGACATGACGTTTGACTACACCACAAGTGGTCAATTCTTAATTGGATAGGTAATTAAAATACCATAGGTAGGTGGCCAGGTAAACACATTGTTTAACTGTTAAACAAACAATCAGCGCAAAGAGGAAATAAGTAGTGTATTAATTAAACTGCAGTTATTTGATACAGCTACGTCCGAAAAGCAAAATTTTGTCCGGATTACCGGAGCAACTTACATGTACTTTTGGAATTCCGTACCTGTATTTCCTTGTCCGGATCCGGAACGCAGATTTCCGGATTATCGGATCAAAACATCATTTGGGAAATCCGTCCCCGCACTTTCTTGTCCGGAAAGTGGATTTTCCGGATAGACAGACCCCGGATTAACGGAGCATCACTGTATATCACAGTCTTATTGAGGAATCACATGAAACGCTATAAATAAAATCATTAAATTTTGAGGTATAGCGGATGTAATCTTTAACAACATAGGTATGAAATATCTTTTGTACCTACAAAATAAAGTAGATAACAAAAACAACCAACGTCAATTTTTGAAGATATACATGTACAATGTAATCAAGCTTATCCTGATTTCTTTTTTAGATCCAACCAAGTACTTTGGTTGCGAACTTGGTGCTCAAACAATGTTTGATTTTAAAAATGAGCGCTTCATTGTCAATGGTTCACATGATGCCAGTAAGCTTCAAAGTCTGCTGGATGGATTCATCAAAAAATTTGTTTTGTGTCCTGAATGTTCCAATCCTGAAACACATCTTGTAAGTATATTTGTGTGTAAATTTAATGTTCAGGAAAAGTAGGTTCGTCTTGATGAAACCCCTCTCAACATATTAATGATAAAATAATTGTTTGAAAATAAAAAGCAAAATGTTAATTTGAAAGATTGCTTCATATACTTGTATTACAAATTTCCATTGATACTGGTTCAACATTAAGCAGTGAAACTTTCATCAAAATATGAAAAAAGGTCAAGTTATTCTTTAAACTTGCTAAAATATAGAGGAAAAAGAAATATTATTTAGAGAATAATTCATGTAAGATTTAAATGTTCATTGATACTAACCTGTCATATAGTAATCAGTAAATAATAGACAAATATTAGAAATTAGAAAATGTGTCCTTAACTTTCAGAACATACAACATAAGAAGCAAACCATTTCTCAACGCTGCATTGCTTGTGGATATCAAGGCATGGTAGATATGCGACACAAGTTGACAACTTTCATTCTCAAGAATCCACCTGATCAGGTACCTTATCTTATATTATGCGATTTATGATTTAAGAAATGAGCAGTCTTTATCGTAAAAATTGAAGAAAAGTGACAAACTTGTTGGTGATTGTGTTGGAAAGTTACAGACTTGAGGCGATTGAATTGTAAAGTGACAGACTTGAGGTGATCATGTTTAAAAGGGATGGATTTGTTGGTGATTATGCTGTAGAGTGAGAGTTTGAACCACTGAGAGATGAAACCTAAGTCATTATTTCAGGAATTGAACTTGAATCTTGTTGATCTGGTACCTAATGCTGATTATAGCTTATGTATTTTATAATAATGGAAAGCTTTTGAGTCTCATTGGTTGGGATACCAAGACTCATTGGTTGGGATATCAAGACTCATTGGTTGTGAAACAAAGACTTTTCACTACATTGTAACCTGAAACTTTACCCTGTGTCCTCCATTTCCCATGATCGTGATCTTAAGTTTGGTTTTATTTTAAGGAATTTGGTTGTTATTAAAAAGTGAGTTATAAGTTGATTTCTAATGTAGAAAGCATTCCAGATTGTTTATTTTTCAATATATTTCTAGGGAGGATCTTCTGAATTCTTCCAAAGTTAAAAAAGGAAAAACATTTAGGGATGAAGAAACCTAAATTGCATATATTTTTAAGTTTTTAACATTGGTAAACTTGTTCCTTTATCAGTTTTACAAAATGAAATCTGCAATAGATTCATAGTATGAATAGATTGTTATCAGTCAGTTTAAATTATAGGATCCTATGTCTACCACCCCATCTAAAAGTAAGAAAGACAAGAAAAACAAAGGGAAGAAAGCTGTCAATGGAGAGGAGAAAGATGATCGTGCAAGTCCAGAGGCCAATGCTCAGGAGCAGAGTGCTGCCCATCGGGCTAGTGGAAGTGTGATGGATGCCCCACCCGAAGTGGTGACTGTTTTTTGATTTTATATTTATCTTGGTATCAACCAATATTTATTAGAGTTAGCAAATTAGTTATACATAAGACCTCAGTAGAAGTTTATGATTAAAAAATTTTGTGTCAGAAATCTCTTTTATCCATGTTCATATTTGTGAAGACTGATTAATGAATTTGTAGGATGTTCATTTTTGCACATTCTCTCATTCACCCTTAGCCCTACTTATGTGTAGATTAGAATTAATGGCATAAAATTCAACAATAAATATATCACATATAATGAGGGGGATAGCAAGAAGTGTAAAGTTGCAAACGTCAATAATACTGCCACCACATCGTACATTAGATGACAAAATCGTTAATTAGGATATTTTATTGTAACAGAACGATAATAGGAATGGTACACAGAATGATGAAGATGACTGGGGAGAAGATTTTAGTGAAGAGGCTGTCAAGAAGAGAATGGAAGAACTTAGCGATGCAGCTAAACAGATGGCTTTCACTGATGATTTGGAGAAGACGCAAGAAGAGAGATTGAATATGCTGTATAAATACATCCAGGTATAAAGTACAAAGTATCATAAAGTTTTATAGGAATGAGTGTTCTGTTTGTATTTGATGCAGTGTGCTTGGAACCTGTACTGCAAGTCCTCAGAATCTTAATTTTTCTGGACCACTGGTTCCATTTCTGCATCAGGACATTTAGGAAGGTCTGTCGTCTGATTTGTATTAAAAAGCATGAAAGATCTTGCTTTCTCGATACCTAAAGGAAATTTTTCCAGATAGACACTGTAAATTGTGATGGTAGAAGCTATTGTGTAAATAATTTGAAATTTCTCCAACTTTTCAGTGATTTAACGAGTTTTTGTTCTCGTGTAGTTGATGAGGGACACGGATGGCGTTTCTGGTGGAGACAAGGACATTCTAGCAGAGGCTGAGAGGTTAGAGGTCAAAGATAAATCTACACTCGTACTGGTGGAACTGTTGTTGGATGAGAAGATCCTCACGCAGCTTAAGCAGTACCAGAAACTCTTTTTGAGGGTAAGGTTGCCAGTGAACCAACCATGTGACTTCATGTCACATTATTCCATCTCTCCTTATGTCAAATGTTTTATTTCTAACACAGTTTTCATGGTTAGATTTGATAACCAATAAAAACTACTGTCCCCTTTTCAAAATGTATTATAATTGACTTGTAATATAGTTTTCATAATGTTTAAGGCACTAAGGTGCTAGAAATTTGGAATTTTTGTCGCTGGTGGCTATTAGAATGTGCATCATTTACCTGTAGTTAATTGACAGTGAGGTTGACTCTTCACAAGCACAGTTAGCTCATGTGGAAAATAGTTAATATTGGGATTTCCGAGTTTTTATTTATGAATAATAGAAGTTTTGCTGTTTGCAGTTCTGTTACGAGAATCAGAAAGCACAGAAGTATTTGCTCGGAGGGATTGAACAACTCGTGGGAAATGTTCACAGGGAAACCCTGTTGCCTAAGGTACCACATATCATGAAAACTCTGTATGACCTGGATATCATTGAAGAGGAAGTCATTATGGACTGGGACAAAAAGGTATTTTATTCTCACTTCTTTGTGTAATTGTTAATTCCTAATTTATACTTGGTTTACAGTGTTGCAGGGGGGTTCTTACACTGAGGTTTGGAGCAAGTGACATTGCCTGAGATACCTCTCTGGATTTATTTTAATTTAAAATTTTGCCTTTTGATTTATTATTGCTTAAAGTGAGAAAATAATTAACAATGTTTCATATATGATTCTCCAGTGAATTTGATGCTGATATTCATATATTTACAATAATATCAGTAGTAAATGACCGATAATTAGTAGTATCAGTTACGTTAAAAGTCAATCCCCATTATACATTCAGAATGTTTCAGACCTCTTTCTCATTAAAAAAGGAACATGAAGTAAAATTCAAAGAGAATGTCTATAGCTGGTTAACCCCATTGAAAGCATTTCTTCTACATATCCATGTGTATGCTAGGTAATGTCTTGAATATTTTTGTTTATGAAATTGATAAACCTGAGCTTAGGATGCTCATAACTGCCTATTACAAGGGTAATTGTCAGCATGCTAAATGTAGGAAAGGTAATGATGTCTCTGTATATTTCTGATTTAAAAAATCAATGAGGTTCTTAATGAATTGGAAAAGGGGGGGGGCATTTTGTTTTAAACCTTAATGTACAGGAAAATAGTATAATTAGATTCTAAATGAGAAATGAAAACTGCAACGGAGACATAAAATTCTTCGGAATATATGGAATTAAACTTTTGAAGTACAAAAATGTTGACTTCCTTTAGGTATCCAAGAAGTATGTGGACAAGAAAGTCGCCCAGGAGATTCATGAGAAAGCTGCACCTTTCATCAAGTGGCTGAAAGAGGCAGATGAAGAGGAGGAATCTGAAGAAGAGGAGGAAGAAGTGGAGGTAAAGGATTATGGAGAAAGTTTTGAACACATAAAAGTACTCGTGCTGAGAGGGCTTTCAATCCAAACTTGCAAGATTTCATTTTCATTGTATTCATCAGAAAATAACATAGATACCATGTACATTTCTCATGTTGATTTTACAGTTATAAAAATGGAAATGTATGTTATAGCTACTTTCATATGCTTATTTGCTACATTGATTGGCTTAATGTTTATGTAGTGAGCTTCATGCAACCAAATGTTTTCTCAAAATATTGAAATGAGAGGTTTGTGGTTATATAACCACAATCTCTGGATGATCCAGGTTTGATTCCTATAGTGCCCCATTATGTTTAAGAGGGTAGTTGGCGCCTTTTTCACCTTACAATATAACTGAAATATTGTTAAAAAGTGATGTTAAACACCAATAAACCAATTAAGATTTTTTCCAATCTTATTTACATAAAGATAAAAACACTGCTTGGTTGTCTGAATTGTCAGTTTATGAGATATGAAATGTTACCACTTATTCTTTGATGACGAGTGTCCTTCTTGACAATGCTGATTTGTAGAATTTGCCTGAAACTTAACACTACTAGGGATATATTGTCCAAAGGGAAGTATTTATTTATTTTTTCAGGTTGTGTATTCTTCATCTGGTAAAGTGGGTCAAGTGGAAGAAAAGAAGCCAGAACCAAAACCCGTAGAAGAAGATGACGATGATGATGACCTTGATATTGATGACATCTAAATATTGTTTAAATCACCATACAAAGCTCGTGCTACTGAGCTTAATTCTTGTTTCTATCACTGAATATTTGACTATTGCATTTGCAATCAAAATTGTTGCTGTGATGTGTAAAGAATTTTACCACCATGTCATTGAAAATCGTTATAAGAATTCTGAAAAATGAGTGTAATGTAATAGTTTGAAATGTCTAAATTTGTTATTTTGTGTAATTCTATGTTTATTGAGGAGTTTTTGGTTACCATTTGAGGAATTTTTCTTGCAATTGTATATAGAGATTGACATGCATTACGTAGTGGCATTTCACAAACTGCTTTTTGCTACATCTATGTATTTTGCACTCATACTATTTATTGCATGAGTATACCAGCATTGAATAGTGCTGTAGTGAAACCTATTGATATTTATTTATATATAGAAAGCAAGGCAACACATTATTCGAAAAAGTATGTATGTATATAGATTTTTAAACAGTTTTGTCATTTTTGCATCTTTCTTGATGTCAGAAAAGTTGCAAAAAAGAAAGGGTTTCAGTGCATTCATTCCACACTCTGCTATCATATAAAATTTGCTGGTGTATTTGACCCAGCAATCAAGATTGTTTAGTTGTTGTGAAATATAGATTATTTGTCATGAATGTTGTTTTACTTAATTGCTCTTGATGTGATATGCATTTCTTCAGTAGATTGTAGGATAAGAAACCTGTCATGTAGAGTTGATAACGGTGTAGAAGAAAATTGATTTAATCCATGGTGAAATTCCAGGTGTTTGATTCGAAGAAATTGTTTTTCTTTTTGCATTGTCATGCGTCTTGGAAACTTGTAGAAACAAGATGTGTTTCAGAGTGCAATGTGCAAGATAGGAAGAATTATTTAAAAAGTAATTTTAAGAGTTTGAAATTTGATCCCAGTGACTTATTACATATAACAATACAGAGATGACTAAATGGATTATTAGAATAAGTTTATTAACAGACTATTTACATATAGAAAAAAATTTATGTAACTTGATACCAAGTAATAATGCCCCACGTCTAATAAATAATCAATAAATTATGTAGTCTTAATTTTCTTTTATTTTGAAAAACTTGGGTGCAGATATTAGCACTGTATATGTCAGTGTTGCCTAAGTACATGCAAAATAATACCAAATGTGTATTGATGTTAAAACTTGACCAACACCAACCTGGCATACTGGTTGTCAGAGGATCAGAAAAGTTTGAGTCTCAACAGTGTGTTGTTTTCTCTTCGTAGGAGGATAAAGCTTTGAAATGCTGCTTCCAGTTACCTTTGTGTTTATTGGAGTTCTGGTTGTCAAGGTTTGCCCATTACATAGGGCCCTGCCATATGGGGATGCCCTATAGTAATCTGTCGGTACTGTCTTCTGCATATGGTAACGAGTTTCCTTTGAACGATTTTCATCAATTTTAACATACTGGATGAATGAGAGGAAGAAGCCTTTACTGTCCGCGCCACTCACTGGAAACCGGAAAATCTGGATTTTCAGTTATTCATCTTCAGAATAATTTCCAAAAGGCAAAACCATGCGATAGATCTTGTTTAGTGGTAACTTTTGGTGTATGCTATATGTTTGTATGAAGAAGCCTTCATATTTTATGGAAAAAATCAGTTTTAGATGGGGCGATTTCCATGTTAAATTTTAACGTGATGTCGCCAAGTTTCCCATAGCATCGATGTTAAACATCGGCGACGTCACGTCAAAATTAACATAGAAAACGCCGTCTAAAATGATTTTTACTCTATAAAATACGAATGCTTCTTCCCAGAAACATGTAACATACACCAAAAGTTACGACTACTCAATATCTGTTGATTGATATTAATTTTGTAAAACTATTTTATAGATAAATAAGTGAAAATCCAGATTTTTCGGTTTACAAAGTGAGTGGCGCGTACAGTAGATATTGAAGATCATCTGATTTTTTTTTTTTTACAGAGTTGCAGGACTTAGAAATTTTTGTTCATGCTAATAGAATTATACTGCGTCTGCACTTTCTAGGGCACACATAACCTTTTAAAGAAGATTATCGTGAATACTATGTAAAATAAGATGGACAATGGTGAGAGGAAGACACCAATATACATGTAACTATCTTTTTAACACTAATTATGAAGATGGTGGTCCTCATACTTCATGAAAGCCACCATGAAGTGTGTGCCATAACAAATGGAGTTTGTACACAAGCAGAATTGTGCATTTACATCACGTATTTGCAATACATGTATTAAGAAATGAGGATGGTAGAATTTATCAAAGAGTCAGTGTACAGATCTGATTTATTCACAGTTCAATGAGAAAATCAACTTTAGTATTACAAAATATTTGCAGTAATACACAGTAATGGAAATACAATGAAAGTATAATGGGGTAACCTTTTTGTTAGCGGTGCTAACATGCAAATGTAAATTGTCGAAGACTGCTTCATGGTTCATTGAATTTATACATAACATGCTGGCTAATGGCTTCATTCTCCAAGAAAACTAACAATACAGCACTGGTTCCTTAAATATTAATGTTCGATGAGAGCAAAAAAAAGTCTGAATTCTCCACAAAACTTTGATTCCTGTTACAGTGACATCATAACTAAAAGTCTGAGACAGGGTAATTGTGGAGTTACAGTTGTAGCTATTTTAAACAACGAATAAAACTGACAGTTACAAAATGAAAGTATTGGAATAATATAAAATGCAACTTCTTGAATTTACATAGGTTAATGAGCATCTTTAATCGTACATGTATGCATTGCAATTCAGTTAAAAAGAAAAGTTCAAATATCACTTTACATACACTCGACTCTTAATGAATACTGGCACTTTACCGGTCTATGTAAAACACTGGGTTAAGGGGAGTCAGAGTTGTGGATATATAATGGATAATAAGCAACAAAATACGTAGTTTTGAAATCAAATTGAGCTAACAAGCAATCTGAGTTTTCTGTGTTCCAGTAAACAAGAGTTGACTGTATTCATTTATGATGATTTTGGAGGGAATCAAAAATCTGGAAAATCTTTAACCAAACCAGAAAAATATATATGTTACTTTCAACAATTTCTCAGTTATATTGCGACATGAAATCAAAACGTAACCGACATCTTAAACAAAGTGGCACACTCTGGGAATTGAATCCGAGTACCCCTGCACTTCAAGCCAAGCTTGACCATTATATCAAGTTTGCCCCTAAATTTCAGTGTCTGTCTCATACACAGATGTACAGGTACATGCATTTCCCACCTCAAATCAAATTATAAAGTTTATTTTACAGACTAATAACTGAAGATCAATGGGCATGTATATAAAAAAAAATCAACAGCACCAGATAAAGGATATTTCCTTTTCTCAAGTGCACACAATATGAATCCAAGTCCACAACAGTAGTTTAAAAATGTTATATTATAAACATTTTGTAAGAATATATATTTATTCATAAACATGCTACAAGTTACAGTAGTTAATAATGTGGACATTTATTTTGTCTAAATTTTTCTAATACATCAATTACATTACCGTAGTAGCACATATTAATATAAGAACTACAGAACATGGCTTACGAGTCAAAAAAATATATATATGTATAAATCATGTAAAACCTTAATCCTCCTCTTGGCTTCGACTTCTATACTGGCGTTTTTTCTTTTTGTTCTTGAAGCGTTTGAATTCAGACCATGGTGTCTGTTCATTTAATTGAGAATCTGATGTATGGGAACAACTTGCTGAGGGCTGTTCCATTAATTCTACAGCACCGCAGCCATTTGTCATTTTATGTGAGGTCGTTTCACCTCCCCGAGTATCCCAAGTCTCGTGACCGTTCTGAGACTCTTGAGAGTTTGGAATAAGACATGCCCCCTCTTGAGAAAGACTTTTCTTTTCATTGAAGATTCTCGAAACTTCTGATTTCTCCATTTGTTTGGAGACAGTAGAATGATTAGCTTCCATTTCCTCTGTCACATCACAGCTAGGAAGACTATTATCTGACTCGCTATTCAACACATTGTCCCGCATTTGTTTCAATTTTTTCAACTGTAGCTGACTTTTTTGTTTTTGTGCTGATTTAACATTTGACGGATGACCTAAATTTTTGTCCTCTCCAGACCTTAACTTATCGCGGATATTTTTACGAATCTCACTGTCCTCATCACTGGAGTCAGAACTACATGTCGATTCAACTTTCCTTTTTCTCCTCAACTTCTGCTTTTTATTCTCCTTTGACTGTTTTTGCATCTCTTTCCTTTTCATTGAAATTAATTCAGAAATACTGCGTCTGGTTGTCCAAAAATCTGAATTCAGAAGATTGGAATGTCTTCTGTTTGGTTCTGTTTCATTACGTACCCTAGAAACTTCTGAATACTCAGTATTTTCCATATTTACCCCTTCCTGGGGAGGAGAATCTCTTTCTTCCCTGTTAGCTGCAGATGCTCCACTCCTCTCTGATGCTTGTGCTGCCATTACACTAGCAAATGCAATAGTGAAAGGACTAACAGCTGGATCATCAGGGTTATCATCGACGCCACCATTCTGTTGAACATTACTTGCTTCATCAGTCGAAGAAGAATCTGATATATCAGATCTTGATGCTTGAACCACTCTCTCGTACATTTCTTCCTCCGTACTGGATAACTCATCTTCAGAACTATTACCTTCCAGCTCTCTTTGGACCAGGGAATCAAAGAAGGCGATCATCCTTGGATCCTCCTCCACCGATTGGTTGGTGTAATCATGTGTCATGACATGACCACTACGTAGCACCAAGTTAATATACTCTTCGTGAGTGTAGACTTGTCGTTCCTCTGCTGATGGGATGGAATTGTCATCTATGCCCCCAGTGGAATTGGATATAGGAAATGGACTCCAAATCTAGAGAATGAATGTACATAAAATTATACCAAACCATGACATACAGACAATCCTAACAAGTAATAATGAGGAAAAATCTGAAAAACAAGGTACACTCTGTATTGTATGAAACTTTCATTGAAAACCACCTAGTAATTAAATATCACCAACATTGAAACCTGTCTTGAAGGTCACCTCTATGAAGAGGTCACCTGCTTCTAGAGGTTGCTTTTGAAATTCCACTTTCTGTACTGCCCTGTAAAGTAAACCTTAAAGTAAAGGCCATAGTTAAGTTTTCCCTTCAGTGATCTTCATACACAAGTTTTACTTGCATTTGATTTAATATATATTTATTCCTTTGCATAAAACCTTACCAGAATCATCTGGCCTACATGATGGCAGTTGGTGCTACATAGATCATTTGATTTATCAATTTATTCCTTTGTATGAAATTTACCAGAAACATTTGGCCTACATGATGGCAGCTGGTGATGTAAATATATATCATTTGATTTATCTATTTATTCCTTTGTTTAACGCCATACCAGGACCATTTGGCGTACATGATGGCAGCTGGTGTTTTTATTGTTGAAGGAAACTTTACTCGTGAAAAGTATGCATATTTGGTAGATCTATTAACAGACTTTCCCTGTTGCCCTGACTGGCATTCAAACTTTGACTGAGAAGAGGGGCTACAATAAATTACTGCTATCACAGCTCACATATCAAAATTTAACTTGTAATTATAGTCCCAAAGTTGCAAATAAACAAAAAAAAGGAAGAGTTCAAGTTTGAATATGCCAGGGGTGTTAGGTTTTATATATCGGCAAATCAATACTTTAACCACAAGCATCCCAATTTGAGACAATAGCATTGTTTTTTTTAAGGTCACAGGATACAGATGTGCAACTTTATTGCATTGGACTATAGGCAAATTCAACTTTATTATTAGATTAACAGTGGGTGGAAGGATTTTCTTTTTTAATTTTTATTTCCTGAGAAAAAATACTGATGACAAAAGTGTTTTGGTCAAAATGTGGGTGTCCTTTAATGCCCTTATTTCAACAGATGGATGTCAAGCTATGCTTCTTCTCATAGACGGATTCCAGGTTAGGCTTTACTTTCGTTTCTAAACTGGAAATGGAATCGAAAGTATAGATACCGGACTTGGACATCAGAAATTGTAAATTTTGCCAAAATGAAAAAAAATTAGGGCGGACCTATTTTTGAGGGACGTGTGGGGATGATAATCTCTCAGTTAAGTTGAATTGGCCATATATGCAGAAATATTAACAAGTTGTCCACTAACCTTGATGACCTTTTCTACCCCTGATGATATGATGAGGTGATTGGCTGGATTGAACCTGACCTGATTCACAATTGACCTATGGCCTTTAAGGATCATATGTGGTTCTTTGTTGCACTGATCTGGAAAATGAAGTTTTATAATCATTTAAGCTTGAATTTCTTTAGTTTAAATTATTTTGTTCGTTTATCTCCTGTTTTATATCATACTCAGATTGTTTCACTTATATGGTGACTGTATCAGCTGGATGCATTGCACAGAAATTAAGAACTGTGCAATGGACCCACTCAAAGCAGTGAGGATCCTATTTGAGCCAACGTTTACTGCGACAAAAGATCTCAGCCTCATTAGAAAGGACATTCATTGTGAGTTTGTCATATATTATATATCTCTCACAATGTAAGTTTATCACATACAATAGATCTCTCCCATTGTATGTTTATCATATACAATAGATCTCTCCCATTGTAATGGAAGAGATGTACTGTTTATGATAAACTTACAATGGGAGAGATGTATTGTATATGATAAACTTACAATGGGAGAGATGTATTGTATATGATAAACTTACAATAGGAGAGATACATTGTATATGATAAACTTACAATGGAAGAGATCTATTGTATATGACAAACTCACAATGTGAGAGATCTATTGTATATGATAAACTTACAATGGGAGAGATCTATCTTATATGTTAAACTTACAATGGACGAGATGTATTGTATATGATAAACTTACAATGGGAGAGATCAACTGTATATGATAAATATACAATGGGAGAGATCTATTGTATATTAAAAATATACAATTGGAAAGACATATTGTATATGATAAATTTACAATGGGAGAGATCTATTGTACATGATAAATTTACAATGGGAGAGATCTATTGTATATGATAAACTTACAACGGGAGAGATCTATTGTATGTGATAAACTTACATTGGAAGAGATCTATCGTATATGATAAACTTACAATGGAAGAGATGTATTGTATATGATAAACTTACAATGGGAGAGATGTATTGTATATGATAAACTTACAATGGGAGAGATCAACTGTATATGATAAATATACAATGGGAGAGATCTATTGTATATGATAAATATACAATGGGAAAGACATATTGTATATGATAAATTTACAATGGGAGAGATCTATTGTATATGATAAATTTACAATGGGAGAGATCTATTGTATATGATAAAAATACAATGGGAGAGATGTATTGTATATGATAAATATACAATGGGAGAGATGTATTGTATATGATAAATTTACAATGGGAGAGATCTATTGTATATGATAAATTTACAATGGGAGAGATCTATTGTATATGATAAACTTACAACGGGAGAGATCTATTGTATGTGATAAACTTACATTGGAAGAGATCTATCGTATATGATAAACTTACAATGGAAGAGATGTATTGTATATGATAAACTTACAATGGGAGAGATGTATTGTATATGATAAACTTACAATGGGAGAGATCAACTGTATATGATAAATATACAATGGGAGAGATCTATTGTATATTATAAATATACAATGGGAAAGACATATTGTATATGATAAATTTACAATGGGAGAGATCTATTGTATATGATAAATTTACAATGGGAGAGATCTATTGTATATGATAAAAATACAATGGGAGAGATCTATTGTATGTGATAAACTTACATTGGAAGAGATCTATCGTATATGATAAACTTACAATGGAAGAGATGTATTGTATATGATAAACTTACAATGGGAGAGATGTATTGTATATGATAAACTTACAATGGGAGAGATCAACTGTATATGATAAATATACAATGGGAGAGATCTATTGTATATTATAAATATACAATGGGAAAGACATATTGTATATGATAAATTTACAATGGGAGAGATCTATTGTATATGATAAATTTACAATGGGAGAGATCTATTGTATATGATAAATATACAATGGGAGAGATGTATTGTATATGATAAACTTACAATGGGAGAGATCTATTGTATATGATAAACTTACAATGGGAGAGATCTATTGTATATGATAAACTTACAATGGGAGAGATCTATTGTATATGATAAACTTACAATGGGAGAGATCTATTGTATATGATAAACTTACAATGGGAGAGATCTATTGTATGTGATAAACTTACATTGGAAGAGATCTATCGTATATGATAAACTTACAATGGAAGAGATGTATTGTATATGATAAACTTACAATGGGAGAGATGTATTGTATATGATAAACTTACAATGGGAGAGATCAACTGTATATGATAAATATACAATGGGAGAGATCTATTGTATATTATAAATATACAATGGGAAAGACATATTGTATATGATAAATTTACAATGGGAGAGATCTATTGTATATGATAAATTTACAATGGGAGAGATCTATTGTATATGATAAAAATACAATGGGAGAGATGTATTGTATATGATAAATATACAATGGGAGAGATCTATTGTATATGATAAATTTACAATGGGAGAGATCTATTGTATATGATAAATTTACAATGGGAGAGATCTATTGTATATGATAAATTTACAATGGGAGAGATCTATTGTATATGATAAACTTACAACGGGAGAGATCTATTGTATGTGATAAACTTACATTGGAAGAGATCTATCGTATATGATAAACTTACAATGGAAGAGATGTATTGTATATGATAAACTTACAATGGGAGAGATGTATTGTATATGATAAACTTACAATGGGAGAGATCAACTGTATATGATAAATATACAATGGGAGAGATCTATTGTATATTATAAATATACAATGGGAAAGACATATTGTATATGATAAATTTACAATGGGAGAGATCTATTGTATATGATAAATTTACAATGGGAGAGATCTATTGTATATGATAAAAATACAATGGGAGAGATGTATTGTATATGATAAATATACAATGGGAGAGATCTATTGTATATGATAAATTTACAATGGGAGAGATCTATTGTATATGATAAATTTACAATGGGAGAGATTTATTGTATATGATAAATATATGGGAGAGATCTACTGTTTATGACAAATTTACAATGGGAGAGATCTATTGTATATGATAAATATACAATGGGAGAGATCTATTGTATATGATAAACTTACAATGGGAGAGATCCTCTGGAATCTTCCACATGTACAAATTGAAGTCATCAGACCCTGACAGAATGTACTGAAACATTGAAATCAAATGGTTTGGTCAGTAATTTCTAACGATTTTTTGTACAACAATTAAAAAGAAAAACAAAATAAAAAGAATGGGACACATATACTCACTGATAAGTCTGGACTTTGCTAGATTGTCTAAAATTTTATATCAAGTTTCTCTACAGTTTGTTTCTAACTAAATTTGGTTGCGAATTCAGTAAAACAATGCATACAGATAATGTATATAATGTTTGTATGAGGAATATGAGAAATTAATCTACTGAAATTCTACTATACACAAAATGATTACTACATGTATCCTGTGTCTCCATCAACTTAAGATAATTTGTCAAATTCAAGAACATTTAAAGCTAAATGATGTCAAAATTCCTTGAATACTCTACAACTGTGGAACCTTGTGCAGCGTCCCACCTATGTTTCCCTTATTTTTGATTCATTACAGGCTGCTGAATTCTCTTGTTTGACTTATACTTTGTATATAATACTGATGAAGGTTTATTTGTAATTTTTCCATCCACAACAGTGGGCCATATCCAGGTGTAAAATCAAGAATTACACAACACACTGTATATTTCACAAAGGTGCTAATGAGCAGAGCCAGGTAAATTTCCACCTGGATTTCCACTGTGATTTTGGGTGTTTTACCCACTGTGATTTTGGGTGTTTTACCCACTGTGTTTTGTGCAATTTCTCCAAAACACATGGACTGTACTGTACAGTAGATGTATCAGTATTACAAGTATTTCAAACTGTGCTTATGTAATTCAAATGGATACTTAGTAATTCATTGTACTTTTGAAGTTTCATTACATTCCATCCATTCTATAGGTACAAATATCTTATAACTTTGACATTAATAACAGTACTGATTATTCAAGTTTAATCTGATGATGATTAAATTGTTTTTATTTAAATTCTGTTATTTTATAAAAAATATTATGAGTGCTTTGTTATTTATGTCATGGACTTCCCCTTTTTGGAGGATTTCAATCTACTGTCTGTCATTTTAGACAATGTTACCACTAAGTGGAAACTGTTATGAATCAAAATGAACTGAATTAATTATTTCTATGACAGAGTTAAATCTCACTCCAAAAGTCTACAATATATTCTCTATAATTCTGACAGTTTTGATATCCTGTACATCTCACCTGATCTTTGTCACCAGCGAAGGAACAGCTCTTCATTGTACAGGAATTGAAGTATCCTGCATGATCAAACTCACACACTGCTGGACTGGCTTCGATGTTATATAAAACGGGTGGCAGACGTCTCCGTAATGCTATCACCTGACGGCCTGACTTACTTATTCGGACACTCATGCAACTCTGTTGGGAGAAGCTGCCCCCATAACGTAACACACAACTGTAAGTAACATTAAATAGAATTACATGTACTAGAAACGCTATGATACACAAATATTGATATAAAGCGTACAAGAGCAATACAAAGTTGGGCATTGCTTGCATGAACTTTCTTAACTACAGTTGTCTAAGCAGAAAAACACATGCATGGCATACAAATGGCAATACCAAATGTACAAGAGCACTGCAAAGCCATGCATCTCTCCATGCAACTAGAATATGCCCTTGGATTATTTTTTACAATTCTGCAAAAAAAAAAAAATGCATGAAGCAGATCAAAGTCATTAGAAAAGTTTTATGGGCCGAGTTTTGGTTGGAGGAGGCCCTCTGTGACCTTGACCTTGCATAACTGAAATGGAGTCAAGAACACCTTTGTGTCATAAGTAACAAGTCTACAAAGTATGACACAAATCGATGTTAATACTACCTTCTTTTTTTTTGTGTGTGTGTGTGTGTGGGGGGGGGGGGGGGGAGAAGGAGCTGGATAACAATTTTGTTACAGGCTCACTGTGATCATGACCTTGAGTAATGACCTTGAGCCACAGTCAAAAACAATTTGTTACCAGCTCACTTTGATCTAGACCTTGAGTATTGATCTTGGGTCAAAGCCATGATTAACCCTTGTCTCTTGGACATCAATTGTTCGATGTAAGAACATGATAAAAGTAAGCATATAGATTTTATAGATCAGAGAATTATTGCGGTAAATAAGCTCATTGTGACATTGGCTTTGGAGGTATAATCTTTTGGTCAAAATCATGATATGTCAAACTTTTTATGGTAACAATGTTGCAGAGTATGAAGCAGATCCAAGCAAGCACCGGAACTATTGCCACACATTATCTACCACTTCCAAACTCCATACCACAATGCTTTTCCTATATGATGTTTGCCTTTCAATCTCTAGCGAGGTATCTTGATGATTTAAATCATCCGGTTGGATGACAAATTGGTGGGGGAGGAACTTTATTTCCTTTGAACTTTCTGCCATGACTTTGTGTCTCATTTGTATAATGACTTCCACACTTGTCACATTTCACATTGACCTGCACATCTGTTTGGATGACAAATTGGTGGGGGAGGAACCTTATTTCCTTTGAACTTTCTGCCATGACATGTGTCTGATTTGTACAATGACTTCCACACTTTTCACATTTCACATTGACCTGCACATCTGTTTGGATGACAAATTGGTGGGGGAGGAACCTTATTTCCTTTGAACTTTCTGCCATGACTTTGTGTCTGACTTGTAAATGACTTCCACACTTTTCACATTTCACATTGACCTGCACTTATTTGCTTTGTACATGTATTTCCCCTTAAAGCAGCAGAGGCATACATCATTATTCATAATTAATTCCAGTCCCTTGTCTAATGACATAGCAAGGAATGGTCCATATTCTTCTAAGGAGTCAATTTTATGGATTAAACAAGAATTTCGGTCCATGGTCCATTGCCATTTTGACCTTGCTGGTATGACCTTGGGTCATGGTAAGCCACACCCTTATCACATGGTAAAGTATTAACTTGATTACACAAAGAGTATACTGGCAGGTTTTATAGCCTGGAAAAGATAATCAGGACACTCATACTGACCTATGGATGGATGTAGAATCAGACAGTGATGTTATTTCATTGTGTAGGGGATAATAAACTAATACAAATATCTTTCCTCTAATTTGACAACAGAAGGAACAACGTAGATTTCTCTGTAACTGGTATCAAATTTTCTTATTTGTTTATATGTTGCCTAAACCATCCTCCCATGGAGAGAATTAAAACTGAATAAATACTGTGTACTGGCATCCAATCTCATGCTTGACAACTAATGGCATATGCATTTACATGTACTAACATCAAAAACATTTTTTTCTCATATTGGATGGCTGTAATGAAATACTTGGGAGCCTTTTAATGCATAATTTATCTTATTTTAAATGGCAATAAGTCTCATAGATTTTCATTATATGGCCCCTTCTTTGTTGATAAGCCATCTTTTTGCCTTAACATGTCATTTGTAAATTGCTTTGTTTGAAATGAAATTTTTGGTGTTGGGGATCAGTTAGTGTATGTTGTATACCAGTATCTTAGTTCTATGTTATGCATTCTTTTTATAAAGGGAGGCTTGTGTTATCCTCTCACTCTGATCCCCATTTTTTGTGTTCTATATACTAAATGTACATACATTTTTCTCATATGTTTTTTTTTGACGTCATTTTTATTAAATGACAAATATTCATTCAGCATACAGAGTTATCTTGTTTCTTTAAACAGCTATGGAAAAAAAACAAGAGCTTTACTGCGCTAGCAATGTATATGAATACATGTTTTCCTCATACTTGTTTTAACTTGCGACAATAACATAAGAATGTAGTAAAGTCAACTACCTTTTCGGTTTTCGGACATCCCACAGGGCTAATCCTTCTTTCACGTTAGCCGACGCCAGAAGTCTCGGCTCTACAGGATTGTACATCACAGCATGCATAGACGATGTATAATTAGCCAGACAGAATGCATCAGCTGTACAGAATACAAAGGAAAGATATTTTACATATAGTATATATATCTGAAAATTTCAATTAATATATTGTAAACCACTTTTAATTTGGGAGAACTTCATGTTCACATTTTTTGTGAGTATGACTCCACATGAAAAAAGTAAAGTTCTCCCTTCTCTCAATTTGATCATTAAAATATGACTACAATATGGCTTCATGCCAGAATCATTTATTATTATTATAACTTTTTATTGTTATTATTAATTGTTAATACATCCAATATGATATTATCGTGAAAGTTGAAAGTAAAGTTGGTTGGTTGGTTGATTGGTGTTTTATGTTGCCCTCACCAATTTTTCATTTATGTCGCGATATGGAAGCATGAGGTAACCAACCTCTTAAACACGGTGGTGTGAATCTAATCCGGTGAAGATCTTATTAAAATGTCACTTGTACTTTGTTCCTCTACTATACTCTCCATGTACAAGATCTTACAAATGCTGATTCGAGGTCATCTGTGGATGATCTTTCATAACAATCATTTGAGGTCATCTCCGGATGACCTTTCATTATAGCCAATCAGAATTCAAGCTGGAGATCTTTCTGTATTATTAGTAATGCAAAATAACACTGAAAGATCTCTAACTCAAATTCTGATTGGCTGTAATGAAAGGTCATGCAGAGATAAAATCGAATTGGCAGTTGTAAGATCTTGTACATGGAGAGGATCGTAGAGAAACAAAGTACAAGTCGTATTTTAATAAGAATGTTTTATTGGATGAAACGAGATGAAACAGGAGCTGTACTAACAGGACAAATATCCCATGCAGCAACAAAATCGAAACATCCAATAATTCCTCCCAAGATACATCAGTGGTATAAGTGTAATGGATGCCCCACTTGTACATTTTAAAAAGCTTGCTTTGTTAAACTTCTTAACAGGGCAGACAGACCAACAGGGTGATTCCTATATAACCCCCAGCTTCGTCTGTCTAATCTAATAATAAAGTAGGACATGGTAACTCAGACATAAAAAATATGGTATTTATAATACTCATCAAGTACCAAAATCAACAAAGTGAGGTACCAAAATTACCAAGTAGCGGAACCATTAGATACCAAATTTTCCAAATTAATAAGTACCAAATTCACCAGGAATTGACCTCACATATTGACCTTAACTTACCAGTCTGAGGTGGTAGCCTTATGTCGTAGATAAGTACTCGACCATCGTCACAGGCACTGGCGAACACATTGTCATTGGTTGGGTCCACCGAGAGACCATACACTGCATCATCATGCATGAACACATCCATTGTCTCACCGCTGTCACAAAAATTTTAATGAGTGATAAAGCACAATCAAAGTATCTTCTTTTTTGTATGATTTTGTTTCACATAACTCCACAATCATTTCAATGATATGGTGTTATCATCTCCCTGTTGCAATGAACAGAAATTTAGACCAATGCAGTAAACCCCACTGAAACGGACAGATTTTTAACGTCTCAACATTTTCTGTGACATGGGATTTTGGATTTTACTGCCTCATCTGAAAGACAGCGCATCGACAATCCACCACTGGGTCTTGAACCCCCGACCTCTCAACCACAAGCCAAGCATTCTACTAAAAGAGCTATGTTGGCTCTCAAACTGTTTAAGAGACTGCCTCTACTACCAAGTTTAGTTCATGCTGTATGTGACTTTCCACTTTTTTTACAGAGCAATACTGTGGTTGTACAGGGTTCAGTTTTTAACTGTTACTTATCTATTTACCTATGGTATGTATAATTCTGTATAATTCAATTAAACTACAGCTGTCCTAATGGCACAAATACAACATAGGCTGAAATATGCAATAATTCATCTGAAGATACATCACTGATATAAGTACTACAGACTGTAATTTTACTCCGAGGTATACTTACAAATAAATTCACATCATGAGGGGAGGCACCTGCCTGGTGCAAGTGCTTCATAATTCTGTCTTATATAACAGTCCTACCAAAAGCAGTGAGGGACCTTTTACATGCCTTTACATGCCAACATTAACAATGATATGAAGCCTCGGTTCATATTGTCCCATTTGGAGGACAACCGGAGAGGCAGAAGGTGATAAATCATCACAGACAGAGTCAGAGCCGACAGCTGGCAACTATTCTATTTTCAATCATACTCACGTTGTAAGATCATGTACAATGACTTGCTCATCTAGACCTGTAAATAACAAGACAGATTTAATGCCAGTAACAATAATAGAGCTAAATCAATGTTAAATATTTTCTTGGAAATTAAACAGATCAATTCAATCTAATAGACCTTCTAGCTTCCAATTTTATATGATATAAGGGGCCTTATGCATAATAAACCACTTTTGCTGGAATTATCATTATGACTTTAATGCTTGGATTGTGATGTCACAGTAATATGACCTTAATTTGAATAGCGAAACATCGTATGTCGAGCACTGCCCCGTACATCGTGTAAAATTGACCCTTCCATTTACGCTAAAAAAACTGTTAAATCAGATGACGTCATAATTCTTCAGACCTCGGTCATACCTAGTACAAACATTGAAAACGTATTATGACGTCACGAAAATTAAATAAATATTCCGCGAAAGCAATGGGTCAATTGGAAGGTCTTTTCAAATAAATGTTTGACTACTAATTGTCTTATCTTAAAAAAGTTAGAAATCAACAAGTAATAAGCCCTTAATGCAAAAATATTCCCTTTAACGTATAGTTCTTGCTAAAAATTAATTGTGAAATTTACATATGATAAATACTCATCCATCTGGGGCCAGTTGTTTGAAACTTTAACTACTAGTTAGCTTAGCAAGAGTTTAAATTTCATCTGACTACATCTTTGAAATGAGAAGACTTTACGTTATATTCTGGGAACTGATTTACCTGTACTCATTTACACCTTTGTAAATTATAGAGTATATTTTGTAACTCTTGAATTTACACCTGAATGTGGCCCACTGTGGCTGGTGGAAAAATTACAAAACACCTGGACTGTTCTGTATAAAAGTACCCTTAACATTACAAATATTAAGTTCTTATACTAAACCTCCAGGTTAACGGACCATGCATGATGATCAGGGCAGACATTCCAATAGATTCAGTACAATTCCAAGCAAAACAAAGACAATGATTAGAACACGCCTAACAACAAAGTCAAACATTTGTCTGTTTAGAATTTTTTTTCGTAAACAAATCGTTTAAAAAGGATTTATTACTATAGTCATACAGATAAAAATATACAGTACAGTTTCAAAAATACTGCTCTAGGTACATGAATGGTATCAAATCATTGCATCCAACCCTACAATGTAGGAGGGGTGATAGTTGGTAATTATTTGATTACTTTGCACCTACGTATTACATTCTATTGTTTCCTGATTTATGTAACATCTAAATTATTTCACTTATATGGAGACTTCTTCTGTCTGATACAAAGCATAGAAATTAATTTAAACTATGCAATGGACCCACCCAGAGGGATCTTTAGCATGCTATGTTTACCATGACACATCTTTGTAAACCAAGTGTTACTTTCTGAGTGAAACACTTGGTTCGTGGAGATAACCATGACACAGGACCACATCTTGTCTCATCTGAAAGACAGGACACTGATAAGCAACTGGTAGGACTTCTGGGTCCTGACCAATGCCAACCCCACCTACATACTTGTTGTACCTATTGATACCCCGTTACCCATTAACATTTGTAAATATCTCACCTCCAGAGTATACTTTCTTGTTACCGCTATCAAATGCAATACAGAATATGTTGCTGTTATGTTCCCCTTTCATGGTGACGGGACTTCCGATATCAGACAGAGCTTTCTCGACATTCCATAACAACACTCTGTGGTCATCACCTCCTGTTAAATAAACATTATATACATAAAAACATATCGTAATTATAATAATACAAACATATAACATGATAGATTTAACAGTTCAGTTGAAATGTTATGGTATTTGATCCGTTTACAAATGTATTGAAGCCTCGGTGGGCATTATTTGATCTCAATATTGGAGTATGCTGCCTCAATATGGGACCCTCATACCACCGTACAGACCAACCAGATGGAGAAAGAGTGAGGAGCAAGGATTTTAAGTTTCAAATGTGAATACTGTTTGGTGAGGTTTTTATCTTGACTGCCACATGAAGTATAACAATCAGCTTATGAGTACACTTCATAATGGAAGAATAAGAACACATATATTGCTTCACTAAAAGTGTAAACTTAAAATATACAACCTATACATACATGTATACAGTTTATACACTGGGGTCTAAATTCAACGGTGACTGCAGGAAACCAGAGTACCAGAGAAAATACACCAATTATTGGCCAGTATCCAACACACCTTGCAATTTATTTGGAGTCTGGAATGCTTACCATGCCAGAAACACCGATTTATGGTACCATATGGTTAACACAGTTCCGTTTTAGGATCACTAAAGATGGTTTGTTTCCCAAAGCATACATGAATGTAGAGTTCTTATTATACATTTTATCTGAGTCATCTTAACAGTGTTTTTTTTAATTATTTCAAAGGTGCCTGTCCCTTTCAATTTGGGAATTTTTTGTCCCATTTGCATAATGCTAAGAGATCAATATTTGGGAAAAAGTAGACAAATCTGATGGAAAATCAATGATATTTCCATTTGGAAGGCTCCTCATAATGGACCTGATTGGAAGAAAAAAAACCCCAACATTGCTTAATGATACATGGTACTCGTCCGATGAATCTTGTTGGACAGGTAAATCTTGTGGTATGGCAGTGGGCTTCAAATCTGATGACCTGGGCTCAATACCGGCTGTCAACTCTAATTTTTTATGGTGATATATTCAATTCCTGCTGTCGACTCTGACTTTTTACGGTGACTTATTCAATTCCGGCTGTCAGCTCTGATTTTTCTACAGTGATTATTCAATTCCAGCTGTTGAATTTGATATTTTAAGGTGATATGTTCAATTCCAGCTGTCATCTCAGATTTTTTATGGTTATTTATCATTTTCAGCCTCCCATCTGTCTTTTTCGATGAGACAGTGTAAACCGAGTCCGTGTGTCGATCAGGTTTTGGTGGGTCAAAGACCCAGCACAGCTTTGCATGGGTCTGGAGCATAGGATAAAAAGATGACACAATGCACCCAGTGGGTGCCACCATGTAAGTGAAATAATCTGGCACTGTGCCAAATTGTGAGCAACAAATCATAATTGTCTAATATCGTTATATAAATATACATAACAAAGTCAAGAAATCAAAGTTTTTTATTAATATTTTTTAATTATTTATTAAATCAAATGTTTTTCTAACCCCAACTCATGTGTATAAAACATAATGGGGCTACATTATTAAGGGCCCAAAAGCCCCATTTTACAACGTGAAAGACCATCCCATTGAATCAATACCTGAAGCTATGAATTCTCCCCCTTTGGAAGAAAATTCAATCGCATTAACACAGCCAAAATGAGCCTTTAGATCCCTGGAATACAAGTTCCGGACTCGGGCTGTCCTCTCTCGTATCAGTTTAGTTGTCATATTGTTTACGTTTATAGTCCTGTCATCCAGGTATCTCAATACGCCGAATGCTGGTTTACCACCCCTCATCGTGGGATATATATTTGATAAAGATGGTCTGACACAATCAGATAGTTCGTTTTGGTATTTTACGACTTAGAATTTCGCCCAGCAGTTAGCTGTCATTCTGCGCTGCACATTGCTTTGCATTCTCTCCATTCTGTTTGGTGTCTCTTATCCGGTTTCATTTTGTACTTTCAACCTCTACTGCAGCACCTGAAGATCCGTTGTTTGGGCTCAATTTCAGCGTTGAAATTACTTCAAATATGGATCCAATCATAGAAAAAACATCCTTGTTTGCCTTGATGGCATTCTCATCTTAGCAGACTGATGCGAGGAATGTGTTTTAAATCCTCACTGAAAGTCTTTGCTCCCTGTATCACATTTATTACACTGTTACCGGCTAAAACCAGTTACCGGCTACCACGTTATTTCGGATATTGAAACGTGATTTTACGAGATTTTTTCCCCCACATGATAGTCTGTAATACAAAGGACATCTACTATTACATATGAAACACTTAATAGAGTAGTGGCTGGTAACTGGTCATAGCAGGGGCCTGCGGGTCCTAGACCAGTAGTGTAAATAATGTTACGTGAAAAGAAGGTCCCTTTTAAAAACACATCAATCACAAAAAGTTAGTCAATGACAATTAGAATAGTCAATCCTGCTAGGTGCAAATCTCTACGTCTGCGGTTGGGACACGTACTTTGAATGGATATATATAACGTAAACGTCACCATCAACCAAGAACTGTGGATGAGGTGGCACGTGCTCTTCAAGAAGTGGAATAATATTCCTATGAGAAAAATTTGAACTTTATGTCAATCCATGCGGTCCTGATTGCGTGCATGCGTTAAAGCAAATGGGGGGCATACTCGTTATGCGCCTACGACTCTGGGAAAGTTCCATCTTTCACCTCGTCGCAATTTTATGGGTGGACTCGGAGGGGATTTAGGGATTTGACCCCAATACTCTTCAGTCGTTTTTCTTTTTTACACAATGTTATTTTAACCCACATTATGCACACAGTGACAAAATTTTACAACCGTGGGACAGAAGCCCATTTCAAATATTGCAGAATCCATGCATCCCTTTTATTCACACAGTTTGCCGATTAACTCATATGCACTCTAACGTTTGCATATTGACTTTCTAAAAAATTAAAAACCATTATAAATACGATAACGGATGCAGCTAGATCTACCTCCTCATTTGTAACTGTTCCTACCGATTTCCCGATTTTGGCTGGAGAGGTATAGTTGTCTTTTTGTAGTTGTAGCATTCCTGATAAGGAAAATCAGGATTTCATTTATTTATTACTATTAAAACTAGATCTATTATCTTTTTAATTTTTTAAAATCTATTAATTTATTTTTATTTAATTTCGTTTTATTTTTTATTATTATTATTTGTTTTGGTTTGTCCGTTTGTTTGTTTGTTGGTTTTTTTTTTTTTGATTTTGACCGATAATTGTCGACTTAAATTCGATCAGAGATGAGTGGTCATATGGACTCCCGGCAGGTATGACCACTCGGCAGGGGACCCTCACTCATCAGTAGTAACTCATCTCATTTCTGTTCCCCCCCCGATGTCCATGTTTGGCAGTTTGCCTACTATCTCTGTATTTGAAATATACAATGGATTTCGGGACCATTCACTGTTCTGTACATATTCTTACCGTAATTATCCTGATTACCGATGGTGTTGTATTACATCATCTTTCTAAATATTTCATTTATTTTAGCAACAAATCCAGAAATTTAGGAAAAGGAGGGGGTGTTCCGTTCTTTAGTGCGTGTACAAAAATAGTCAAAACCACTGCTCGGTGAATTTTTCCATCGAAAAGGGGGATAAATCGTAGTAACTACCTTTTGGATCCGCCTGTGTGATTTTTCAGCGCATGCACGTACAATTCATGTACTTCGAGTTTTGATCTGGAAAGACCAATACGTACGAATATAATTTCTGTTGACCAGCATTGATTTTAACGAAGTAGAGAAAGGAGCGCATTATATTTATTCCCCCTTGGGATGTGACGATATGTGTATATGGGATAATTAGCATTACTGTTATCGATCCTAGCTTTTATGTTCTCAGTCCTTATGAAGTGTCATGGCGTATTTTACTGGCGGGAAGGGGGAGGGCACAAAGTCAAACTCTGAAGCTTTGTTGCTTTAGAGCTCTAATATTTCTGAACATTGCATATCGATATTTTTATTATATTTATACTCGAAGTCGTTTTTGCATGTATATACGACAGCAATAAACGCCTTAATATATGAAGAAGGGAACTGTACGAATACATGTACGCATTTGCCGCATTCGGCCATCCTCGACCTTTACCTGCGTAAAAACACGAATTAAGGGCTAGGGTGTTCCAAAAGGATATTAACGCTCATCGGCCATTGCGAATCCACCGGCAACATTTATAAAATGATATAAATCTCACACTCATTAATTTGAGCAAGAATTAAATCAGATACATCGGTTTTATGAAGTTTGTAAATTATTTTAAAACTAAGGAGTATCTCCCTCAGGCATAGCTTTGTCCTTAAATGGGTTATTTGGCCCTTACTTTCATGTCACTTTGGTAATGAGTTTGATTTTCAAATATCTATATTTAAGATTTTCACAGTTTATGCCTTGAGCATCACTGAAGGATGTTGACTCCTTTCTTATTTGAATTTACTGCGCAACGCAAACTGCCGTTGAGGGATCTGTTAGTCATAAATTAAAGACAATAGAATATATTGCAATGTCCGAAGAAAAAAAACCCCGATATTATATTTATGAACACATTTATTTTTCATTTAAATAAATTATTTTAAATCGATAAAATAGAGTTGTTTACTAATAACGATTGAGATTGCGTGGCTTTATAGCAAGTTGCAGAGCCTCATAGACAAGTAAGCTGAGTAAAAATTGGCTTACTTTGGCCTCTTCTCTTTTTATATTTTAAATTAAAAAGACTACTTGATATTACATTAAAGTATGGAATATTTTATTTGATTTAATGATGCTCTATTTCTATTGTTAATACATTTGCAAAAATTAAAAAGGCGAATTTTTAGGAAATCAGAGGAAATTCGGGATATTGTTCTTTTTTACCTGGTTTATGAATCATAGTTGTTTTTCCTTAAATTGATTATATACCTTTGCACTATATGTATGTAAAACATTTCAAATTTGACATTATAGGTATATTGTGATTTTTTAATTTTTTTTCAAAAGACATTACTAAAATATGTCAAATTTTCCTGAAGGGGTTGGGTAAAAACAACTTGTTATCCGATATAGAAAGCAGATAATTTCTATGAGTACCCTCTTTATCTTTTACAACAGACATTATACTTCATCACCGTAAATATTTCTGATTGGTTTCGGATTGCTTCAGCATTTTTTATTTTCATCTTATACATGGCCGCCATGCCAGCTCATTTTCCCTAAATGACAATAGAAAATACCCCTGTCTCTATAAAACCAATATTTTTTTCAAAGTTCAGAATTTAGCATTGATATAAAATTGATTTTTCTGTATCTTTAAACTTAATATTTGTTTTCATATAAGTTTTAGAAAATTGACATTACTTGGAATCAAAGGAGCCAACATTCTTATAGAGACATAAGTTGTCGAAATGCGCATATGGTGCACCAAATTAATACACACACTACGCAAGGAGTCTTATACTGCTCTAGTACCTTTTTCCCTTTGTTAGTTTGTTTCTGGTTTTACAACGCACAAAGAGTATTTCATCTTTATGGTGGCGGCACCAACCTGACGCATTGCAGATATTTCAACCTATGCAAAGGACCCACCGAAGCAGTCATGAATCCTTTAAATGCCGCTTCTACCCAATCGGATCTCCTCGCCCATTTCCATCACACACTTGAAAATATAGGTAATTGACTAATGTTTTGTAGGGGAAGGAGACTACTATTTCAAAGTATCAGGGTTCTGATTGGATGAGATTGATTCTGCTGTAAATCATAATTTTAATGTCATTTCGCTAATGTTAAGATTTTATGATGTAAAAAAGCATTGTTGTTTACATTTGATAGAGAAGGGGCTGAAAAACAACGGCTGAATGTTTGGTAATTCAACATGGGACCCTGTGGAGAAAGGAATTACTATGCTTTGACCAAAATAAGAGTAGGAGGTAAGAAGTGGCCATGTTTCTGGAACTTTTTTTATCACATGACTACAAAATATCGGATGCTGCTTGGGTTGCGTGTGATGAAAAGATCTACTAAAAGTGGTTTTAATAATAAACAATATGAAATCATACATTGTAATTATTTACTGTTTCACGATATTTTTTTTAAATGTCTTATGACTTTATCCTTCTCTCCTTAATTGCCCAAACCGGGTTTTATTACTACGCTTGATCCGATTGGCTTCTTCTGTGACACGAGACCTCGGCTTTTACCGTCTCATCTAGACTTGCTCAAGTCTCTATGTTAAGAGTGATTCATACTGTCCCTCAAATGAAATTCTACTCGTTGTCATACTGCATAGGGAGCACAGAATGGAGGATAATTATTAATGAAAACATAGCATAGAGACTTGAGCAAGTCTACGTCTCATCCGAAGGACAGGGCACCGACGAACTAACCAGATCCCCACTGTTCCCTGTCAGATTCCTTCACACACCTCTGACATGAGGTATGGGTTGAAGTGTAGACACAGAAGATGCGTAAAGGATTCTGCCGGATTTTTTTTTTTTTTTTTTTTTTTTTAATGTAAACACCACAAACATGGCACCTGATATCAAGTCTCTACCTGGCACTCTCCAAATCGAAAATGTTGGTGCTGCTCGTTATCAGCAGCTCACAGTGGGGTTCTAACCAGATCCCCACTGTTCCCTGTCAGATTCCTTCACACACCTCTGACATGAGGTATGGGTTGAAGTGTAGACACATGTCATGCGTGTGTATCATCTTCAGAAGATAACAAATACCTGTCATACTAAAGAATCATCTACTCCCAACACTCATATAATATTACTAATAATTACAAAATGCCCTTCTATTTTCAATTTATTGTGAATTTTACAATCAACTAATACATTCCACATCATATGCATATGTACATTAGTTTTTTTTTTTTTTGTATATTCCTGATTCATTTATTCTCAAAAGCAGAAGGCAGTGACGTCAAATCACCATGAGTTCTATACAATTTTTCTGCATCATCACCCTTATCTGAAATTTGCGCTACCTCTTGAGCTATTTGACTTGCATAGACTAATCTATCTGACCTACTATAATAATTAGCTGATCTCTCGGTTGCCCAGCCAACATGCTGCATCAGCGGTCTAAGGTTTCCAGTCCCTCCCATTAACGACATCGTTATTGCGAGACCACCTCGCAGACTATGTGGAGTCTCACCTTCAGAAATACCTAACGTAACAAGGTACCCTCTCAGTCGTTCATATATAGCAGAATAAGTCATTTGGTCGCTAAGAACACACGCGTTCTCCGATACAGGCCTAAACAGATAACCAGTGCTAAGGTCAACTCCGAATCTCCTCGCAAAGTGGTAATAAGTTTCCAGTCCCTCTACCGGACAAATGGTCTTATTGGTCAATCTCCCAATTACAAACGTATTACATTTCCCGTCTCCTCTAAGCGTTTTCCCAAAAGTATGATTAAACACATAACCTAACCCGTTTGGCAACTTTTTAATCTCTTGAGTCAGTATATTTCCCATATCACTCGCTCTATCCCCTGCGAAAAACTGTAATTTTAACATAGCCTGATCCCTTATCAAAACAAATTTGTCTCTTAACGACAAATCCGAACGACTGACCTCCCTTTCAATATAGGATGCAATTGTTTTAACCTTTCCCAAGAACATAGGTCTCGCTTGTTTTGGTAGTATTCTAGCCTTTGCCTGTTCCTCTTTACATGATTTTTCGTAATTTTTTACACATGGCGATAAACAAGGATTTCCTGTAGCCGTATATATATTCCAAAACCGCCCCCTTCCATGCAACTGCATGATGTATGATAATTGTCTTATCATAGTGTTTAGTGTACCAGATGACAACCTGAGAGGACACCCACACTTAAATATCCCATGTTCTCCAATTTTGGTACATGCCACTTTATGTACTTGTGTTTTCCCAAATCTATCACACCATACAAAAAATCTACAAATATCCCGGGGTGTGACACTCTCAAACGTCGGGGAGTGTGGTAATTTGGAAATAAATTCCTTGAATCTCATTTCAATATTTTGTCGTTTTTTTGAATATTTTGAATCATTGATCCTTCCTTGGATTGAATTCAGCCTTTCATCCAAACCCCGTACGTCTATTACCTTCTCTTGACAATCCTGAAATTACAGAAAATATCTCGAATTTAACATTTGAAGCCAACCCTGTATGCCCTGAGTTCCCATTTCAAACCGATCCTATCAGGAATAAAACCCCTTTTTGATGGTATTTTCAGGATTCCCTTTTCCCCTTTACTACCCACCATCACTGACCCCAAGCAATGCGACGTCAGTACCGGCCACCAAATCGGTAATGGGTTTATCAATGGGACAATAATTGTACACCTC
The DNA here is from genome assembly GCA_035048485.1 of Pteria penguin. Lineage (NCBI taxonomy): Eukaryota > Metazoa > Mollusca > Bivalvia > Pterioida > Pteriidae > Pteria > Pteria penguin. Next base: position 46,149,968 of record CM068587.1, read on the forward strand.
TCTACTTTTTGTTCTCTCAAATAACACAGGATTGGCAGTATCAAATGAAAAGGGGGGAATACGTACATATTCGACTCTTGCGACAGGTCTTGCGCAAATACGTTCACTCCAGCCGAATTTGGTGACGGAGAAGGTGTAAAATGTTTAAGGGGTTCTCCCGTTGCCGACTGCATAACGTTTGCATCAGAGGACATTAAATCTACCTTATGGGGACCAAACATATTGTCAATTTTACTCCATACTTCCCGCTCTAACATGCATTCTGTGTGTGACACCCGCCGGGATGGCTTATCAGCTAAGTTATCCTTTGAAGGTACATAATGCAATTTTAGATCGATGTTACATTTCCAAACAAGTTGAAAAATGTCTTTCATGATCCTTGACAGTTTGTTATCTCTTGAACCCTGACCTTCCCATGCGTACAACACGGCTTGATTGTCAACATACACATCGACTCTATGGTCATTTATGTCCATCTGTAGTGACCGAAGCGCCATTAATACCGCCGAAGCTTCTTTCAAATGAATGGCTCTTATGTCCCCTTCCGCCCAGTAATCACCAAATTTTATTCCTTCTTGTTTCCCAGATAACAGAGCGACACCATATCTAAAGGACGAGGCGTCCGTTGCCATAGAAAACTGTAGATGTCGCTCTGGTCGCCATGGCGCACATCCCTCCCAGTTATCAATAAAGCGCCAATATTCTATCTCGGAGCGCACCGCATGGGTGATTTCAACTGGTCTGCTATTCTTTAACGAACACGATATAGCTGCATTTATTTCCCTTGTGTACAATTTTGCACCTGGAATTACCAAAAGCATTGACACGCATTTTCCTGCAAACCTTTGCAATGTTTTCACACCCACATGTTTACTTTGTAAAATGCTTTCCCTTAACACAGAAAATGTTCGTTTCTTCTCAGGAGGTAACAAATATGCCTGTTTCTCCGAATCTACGAGAAACCCCAGATACTTTACACATGTCACAGGGCGCAACTGACATTTCTGAATCGCCAAGGTATAACCCAGGTCCGTTAGTGTACGGACCATAAGATGGACCATATTCATTGCGCTAACTACTGCATCCCCTATATGCTCCGAATCTTTTGCCTTCTGACTAACGGCGAACCTATCATCTATGTATTGAATCGTCTTCAAACCCTCGCTCCTCAAATATGAGGTGACTTCCATACCCATCGTTTGGTATATATAGGGAGATGCTTTCCATCCGAACGGAAGCGTCGTGTACGTAAAGACCCATCCACCGAACTGAACTCCAAAGTAAGTCTCTGACTCCCTAGAAAGTTTTACATGATCATAACCGGATTTTTCATCACAACATACCATATAATCACCCTTTCTAACTATCCTATGAACATCCTTCAACGTATCAAGTTTGAATGGAAGGTCTTTTGTCCACAAATTCAAAAAGCGCTCGTCGTGACAAAGCCGTGGCTTGCTTGGTTCTACAGTAAGTGGCATGATAACCCTTGGTAATTCACATTCACCCACCCTTCCCCAAACACGGAAAGAACCATTCTTGATACGTTCCTGAATCTCAGATTGAATAAACTTTGTGAACGCTTTACATGACGGACTATTGGGGAAATATTGCTTTGGGGGTACATCTGATTTATACGCTTTCCCTCGGAAGTTTCCGGTGAAGGGTCGCATAAAATCCTTTGCATCGATACCTTCATTTACCCAACGTTGTACATGTTTTGACATGTCATCAGCATTATAACTCGTAATTTTCGACCATTGTTTTGTATGGTTGTGAATTTCACCTGACATAAAATACCTAGGGTCCCTTATAGGCATGTCGTATAACGGCAAATCGGCACATGATACCGTCTCAAAATTCACGTGAATTGAAGATTTAGAGTCTCCTCCCTCCATATTCGTCCACGTAGGATGCTTTCGCCTTTCAGTCAAAATTTTCAGCGGTTTCATGGATTCACTTTTCTCCCACTCTGGTACGACAATCTCAAATTCCTGATGAAACATAACAATTATCTTAAAAAAGGCACCACTACATGACCGAATGACAGAGGAAAGAGATCCCAAACCTCCAATCCACGTGAGTACATTAACCCACTAGGGCATCAGTGTCCCCGGATATGGAGTATATGAGATTTCTTATTTAGTAACGCTAGACACGAACAACAAATAAAGATCTAGTCATCAACACAGACACTATTTAATGTATGTTCCCTAACACTATTATACATGTCTTTAAGAACAGAAGGTAATACATGCAACATTTATACACTAACACATAAGGTCAAACAGTTCAAACAATAAGTCTTTTCTATCAGCTTTCATATCCCTATTCTGCCCCCGATCAGTCAATATCAACAACGAATTATAAACGGTTTCTTTAAAGCAAAATTCGAAATGATAATATATCTATTATTTCCCTTTTGCTGCCTTCATTTTCTCACAATCCCGTACAAAATGATCGGGCGAACTGCAAAACAGGCACACTCCCCTTCCATTTTGCTGACCACGCATCCCCCCACGGTACCTCCTTGAACCCTGTCCATAACCATAACCATGCGGCTGTGGAAAATAAGGGGGAACCATGTATCCATAGTACCCTTGCGCTTGGGGGTACATATTTACCAGCGGTGATTGGGGCTGGTGTTCTTTGGCTTTTTGTTGCTGAAAATCTGGTTGTTCCGGGTCCTTGAGCTTTTTAATTGCTTTAGAAAGTGCTTTCCCTACCAAGTCCGTAGCTTTCCCCCCATCACCTTCAGACAGAAGTCAGATACGTCAATTTTTTCGCTATTATAGTTAGCCTGCCTGGCTAATTCCTCGAACAGTTGAGTGTCCTCACTTCCACATTTTCTTGCCACTCTCGCAAGCTCATCTAACGACATCAACAACAGTGGCACACTCGGATTCGCTTGCATTGCCAAACTCCTCACCTTAAATTTAGCTTCCCCTAACTCTTTATTATCTTCTGTTTTTTGCATTTTTTCCAGTTCATCTATTCTCTTTTCTAATTCTGTCTTTTGCCTCTTTTTGGGTGGTTCTTCATGTTCCTATCAAATTTGAAACAAAGATGCTATATATTACTTCAACTACATGTTTATTTATTTATTTTTTTTTTCATAAATGCCAATTCATGCCAACTCTTTATTTTTTTTTATTTTTTTTTTTATATGTTTTTATGTATTTTATGTGTTTTACTCATACTTGTAAAGCGCCTTAGAGCTTATTGATATAGGGCGCTATACAAATTATTGTATTATTATTATTATTATTATTATTATTATTCTTATCATTATCATTATTATTACTACTATTATTATTATCATTAGGTGTCGTTTTTTTCTTTTTTTTTTTTTTTATTGAGTCCATCCCATATTCCCATGTAAACAAGCGCTGGATCCGCCCCTGATAATCAGATAGTATAAGAATTCACTGTACAGTTAATTCTGACACCCTAATATCAAGGGGTTAATTATACTTGCATCAGATCTCGATAATCATTAGCTACGCAAGAGTCAAGATACAATGGATCGTTTATTGTTTATCTTTAATGCCAGATGATGTTACCTTCTCCCCGCTGTGAAGTTCTTGGCCTTCCGGCTGTCCAAATTCATTGGCATGCACAATAGCATGGTGGGCAAGTGCCTTCAAATTCTCTGATGTGACCGCCTTCCCCGCCATCTCCAATATCTCTTTCTCACGTTCTCCTGTTAATTCCCTGAATTGATTTATAATTTCATCTTCCTCCATGGATTCCATGGGTACATTCATACGAAACCGTGCCATTTGTAACGGCATAGGCCCCTCTCTCATCTTCCTAATCAGTGGTAATATATTTTTCCCCTTTAAACAATGTTTACGCTTCAACACCGTAGGTGGGGGCATCTACAATGAAACACATATCGTACGTCTATTATTGGCATGTGAATAAGATCATTTCTTTAGATGTCTATTAATGAAAAACTTCCAACATGTTTCAAGGCAATATACATGAATGTATTATTTATATCACGTAACAAGGTGTCTAACACACTCGTAAAACCTGACACGGTACTGAGGGGAAGGACATAATGTATTTTCTCATGTACCGGTGTTTCATGCATTGCTAATTTACTAGATTCACATCTTAAAAATTTGCGTATTTCCTCTACTCTATACTAAAGATGAATAATATGCACCTAAATGATATATGTAAATGCCCTCTTTGACCTTTTAAATGTTCTCATCGCTATATGACAATAATGCCCTCTTCGACATATAAGTTAATAAATACTCTCATCGGCATAACGAATCATACTCTCTGTAGCATATACATGTATAAGATAATAAATGCCCTCATCGGCATATAAAGAACCATTCCCGCTTCTGCATATGAGTTAATAAATGCCCTCTTCGGCATATGAGTTAATAAATGCCCTCTTCGGCACATGAGTTAATAAATGCCCTCTTCAGCATATTTGAAATTAACGGCATATCAGGGGAAATGCCCTTATCGGCATATAAAGAATAATTCATGCCCTCATCGGCATATAAAGAACCATGCCCTCATCGGCATATGAGTTAATAAATGCCCTCATCGGCATATCAAACAAATGCCCTCAACGGCATGCTAAAAGAATAAATATATACCTTTATCTGTATCTGTATATGTTGTAGATCTATATATCTGGCACGTTGTATATACACGTCTGGTCAGGGCGCTCTCCAAATCGAAAGTGTTGGTGCTGCTCGTTATCAGCAGCTCACAGTGGGGTTCCACTAGCGGGCCTCGAAGCAGTATACAACGAAACGATTGCATGTTTCAAAAAGGGAAAATAACAATTTCTATGACATAGGAAATATATGGCATACGGTGAAAACAATGCATGTTAAAAAATAAAAAAAAGAAAGAATTTGGATATAAGGCAAAACAAACAATTAATTCTTAACAGATCCACTAAAATTACGTTTCATCAGAGACATATACATGTATACACATGTGTACATATGTCGCTGGTTTCATGGAACAGAAAATATATGGTATGTAGGCCTTTCTGTATCTACTGATGAAATGTGACGTAGATATCCAGAAGTTGGCTAATAAAATGGACATGGTTCCATGGCGTACATTTGAATTTATTATACAAAGACCCACACAAGCGTCGCCATTCTCGAAGTCGGCGTGACCTCAGGAGTCTGGCCATGACTCTTGAGGTAAAACTCGGGGTTTATCGTTAGCGTTAATGCAACTCTAAGCTCTTCTGCATTAATTCTAAAGGTTTTTTTTTATAAAATATGATAGGAAATGTGTAAAACGTGTATTCAAAATTTACTTGTTTGAATGATAAAATATATTAATTATTCCTTGTCACCAAAATTCCTCCCGGAATACGCATTGCTCTCTATGATAAAATCCGATGCTTTACCCTAAATGTGCCGAATGCTCGTTATCAAATACCCGGATGTCCGACTTCGAGAATCAGTGCTCATGTAGTTGAATTCTTTAAAGTATTTCTGGCAAGCCATGAAACAAAGAAGCATATTAGTCATGAACATTCATGCCATTTAAATTCATACATTTTATTGATAGAATACGTCAGCGGCCTGTGGCAATTACTATGGAACATACATAAAGCATATTTTCAATAGAATATATCTATATTTCCAATTAGACAATGATGGAATGATCTATACATAATATTGATTGGTTCTCAATAACTTCCGGCGTGAAACAAGGTGACGTCATTTCGCCGACATTATTTTCTATCTTCATTAACGATCTAGCTGTAAATGCGAAAAATAGCGGATGTGTCGTAACACTAGAAGACATCAATATAAGTATTTTACTGTACGCTGATGATATTGTACTCATAGCTCCCGATGAACATTCTCTTCAATCTTTGATAAATATCGTCTACGATTGGTCCACGAAATGGAAGTTAAGTGTGAACTTGGATAGGACTAAGAATGTACATTTTCGCAGACAATCAGTCGCTCAAACTGAAACGGAATTCAAGTTTGGAGAAGACGTCATCGAAATACGGAAAAGCAATAAATATTTGGGGGTTATATTTGACGAATATTTGGATTTTACTACAACATCTAATGCGTTGTCAGATTCTGCTAGTCGTGCATTTAGCGGAGTGGTTGGGAACTTACTATATCAAACTGATGTTACGTTTTCAACCTTTACAAAATTATTTGAAAGTAGAATTGTACCTATAATGGACTACTGCAGTTCGATATGGGGAGCAAAATTGTATTCTAAAGCTGACACATTACAAAACAGAATTTTAAAATATTTTCTTGGAGTTTATAAATACACATCAAATGCCGTCGTTCACGGAGATACTGGATGGGTACCTAGCGTTGTAAGGAGAAAGTTAAATATGCTGCGATTATGGTACCGGCTATGCCAGCTTGATGATAGTAGATTGGTGGAACGTGTGTTCATCCGTGATAACTATAATTGTAAAATTAATTGGAGTTCAGATATTCGACGAATTTTTACAGAATGTACTCTTCAATATTGTTTCGAAAATCTTACCACCGTTGGCAATAATGTAAACGCCTTTCTTGACATAGCAAAAAACGCATTGATGTCAACCGTTGTTGAGAAATGGAGAATCGAAAAAGGAAATCAATCTAAACTTCATCACTACGATCCTGTCAAAATAAGTTATTGTGCAGAAAATTACGTCACATCGAATTTCTCTAAATCTACTAGATCTACTATTTGTCAGTTGAGGTCGGGAACACTACCGCTAGCAATAGAGCAAGGACGGCATCATGGGATACCACGTGATCAACGTATATGTAAAGAGTGTACCCTGAATGCAGTCGAGTCGGAAATACACTTTCTATTTCATTGTTCAAAATATATAACAATTCGATCTATATTACACCAATCTGCAATTACTTTATTAACTGATTTTCCATCATTGTCCGATAAAGAAAAACTGCTATTGTTGTGTTCACATGAAAAGTTAATTTCTCCATTGGCAAATATATTAAAACAGCACTTGTAATTAAATCACAACATTAACTTAATATTAAAGGGCGGTCAAGGACACTTTTATATAGACCACCTTTCATCTTTCACCTTAACGTTCATTACTGATTATTTATTGATAAGCCAATTGGCTGGGTTATCTATACACTGTATCCATGTAGTATATATTCTATATGTTAAACTTACTTGTTTTGATATTATACAATGTATATACTTCCTGTCACGTTAATAAACATTATTATCATTATTATTATTATTATTATTATTATTATTATTATTATTAGTATAACAGATATAAGAACATATGTATGTAGATTAAATTGGTGCACCAGATGCGCATTTCACCAACTTATATCTCTTCAGTGATGCTCAAGTCCTAAACTGTGGAAATCCATGTATATATATGAAAGGCAAACTCATTATCAAATTGACCTATATAGCTATAAGTAAGAGCCAAAGGACCCATCTAGGGACAGAGCTGTGCATGATGCCATGCTATATGTTACTGGACTAGCACTCCCCCCCCCCCCCGCCTCACTCCCTACATATGTTGCTCCCTGTCACCAATAGAAAATAGACCGAACAATACTCATATATACATACAATCATCGACTCTCTAAATCATGAAATTACTCCGTCTTTATAACTGAAATATTCATAATTGAAATTTAGAATACATTTTAAAATTTAATTTTCGTTAACCTCATTTGATTTAAAAAAAATACAAGCAAAAGAAATCCTCTTGATGCAGAAGATGCGTGGCAATCCTCATTTCCTTATTTGCCTTGTCTTCACCCTCTATCTCCGCTTCCAATCAAAAATAAAATATAAAATATACAAGCATATTAACCAAGTCCCTTTTTAGTTGCTCAGTCCTAAACATTATGTATATTGATTTAGAATATTGCATTTACCTGAATAAATACTGTTTAAACCAAGTCATTTATCAGTGGCGGATCCAGGATTTCCGAAAAAGTTGGTGGGGGGGGGGGGGGCGGAGGCACATATATATTAGCCAAACTACTCAACCATTTTAAGTGCCAAATCTTGATTTTTACTTGTAAATATGTGACCAAAAAAAGGGGGTACCCACTCCTCTGAATCCGCCACTGCTGATAGCTTTTATTGAAATAATGTAATAATACTACAATACAATATGTTTTCTTCTATCCATGCTCCACACCCTTTTATTAAAAAATGGCAGGTTGCTCCACTTCCTTTCCCCTGCAACATGAGATGTCACTTATACAAAATATGTACATGAATATCATAAATAAGAACATACAATAATGTATATGACATAGCGGGTATCTGGTTTCCAAGGAGGCTGAAAAAGAAATCCGTGTTTCTCGAATTTCGTAACCACATAAAAAGTGTGTTTTTAGACTAAATATTGTCTTAACAAAATTCCAACAATACATGTATCTACAGAATCAGATGCTTTGTATATTTAACATTGAAGTAAAGGAACATATTTACACTACAGTCTTGACTTCTGTTGCTATAACTGGCGCATTGCCCATCTTACTGATAATGGTCCTTTCTCCGTTTTTGATTGATGAAAGATTTTGATTGTTATTTGTTTTTGATACATGTATTGTGATTTGATATTTAGCTTTACTGGGCAGTCGAATTATCCAGCCGTTAAATGGTTGTGACTACTTATAGAAAGTCAACTGTAAACTCATTTTGTCAGGTAGGTGGTATAGGTGTACATTTGCCACTTTGGATATAGTACTTGAAGATTTCCTGGAAAGGGGTATTTTCGTTTTACCCGTATACATGTATTTCTTCATGACTGTGTGTGTAGAGAGCAGTTGGAGGCAGGCTTGGTGTGGTGGTTAAGCGCTTGGCTGGCGGCGCCGACGATCCGGGTTCGATTCCCGGGTTGCGCCACTATGTTTAAGAGGTTGGTTACCTCCTGTTTCCATGTCGCGATATAACTAAAAATTGTTGAAAGCGACGTAAAGCATCAATCAACCAACCAACCAACCTCTAAGTTATTTTCGTGTAACATAAATCAGTATAGCTGCCATCTTGAACATTTTAGAACTGAATTGTCTTCCTCGTTTTTGTACTAATTCTGATGGTACTTTACAGGTATGAACAATACGAAATATTAAATGGACACCTATTGATGTTCTTATTTTTTTCACGGTGCAGACAATCCGGGTTCCAGTCTTGGACTGCGCCACTATGTTGAAGAGGTTGGTTACCTCCTGCTTCCATGACACGATGTACCTGAAAAATTGTTGAAAGCGATATACTAGTAAAACACCAATCATCCAACTAACCTATCTTTTTTATATTTGAGTGGAAATTTTGTTTAAACTATTTCAGGAATGGCTTTTTATGATGTGTACTTAAAGTTATGGAATCCAAAACGGTGCCATGACAGCCATCTTGAAATTTTACACTTGGATTTTCAACCCCTGAGACGGTACTTGTATGGCCTCTTACATCCAGTGTTTTCTTTGTTGGTCTGTCTGTTCCATCAAAATTTGTCATTGCACACTTTAGACATGGGTGCAGGGAAGTAATTCTGGTGGAACATTTTTTTTTCAGTTGTGGCACTTGATACTCAGAGTTTCTTGTCATCGATACTCCAGCTGCATCATTAAATTGAACTGAACCAACAAAAACAACGCCTAGCGTGGCAAAATACGCCCATCGCTTACCTTGTAGTTTGAAGGGTTGAATTTGCAAGTATGGAATCATTCCCCTTTGCCTATTATTCAGGACTTCAAGATGACACATACTCTGGCTGTGGGCAACAAGTCTGTGAAATCTAAAAGAAATCCATGAAGGCAGTAAGAATTTGTGAGAAAGAGAAGAATTTAACCCCTCCTACATTTTTTTCTTCTATGTAAAAGTACAGAAAAACCGGTAATAGAAAACGTTCCCCCATGCATCTGGTCCAGGTGCGAAACCCTGGTGGTGGACCAGGAGGCGAGGACCCCCTCCCCTGGAAGCTCCTGAGATTTGATGGGTTTTTTTGTCTTAAAATTGCACAATTTCACACTCCTAAGTCAGTAGATGAGCTGCAGGGTAATCGAAGCAGTATGTGATGTTATTCAAGTCTTTTCTATACCTTGTTGCTATATGGCCATACCTGTGGTGGATTTTGTCATATAGCTCAGTCAGATCGTCAGATCTGATTTTCGGATAAATCTGAAAGCGCATCATCTCATGCCTTCTCTCACCTGTAGACGGAGGTTTTTGAAAAAAAATATTGAAACCTGTTACACATCTTTAGACGGGAAAAGGGAGGGGTTGGGACTAAAGCCCTAAACATAGCCAAAATATCCCGGAAAAGTCGGGTGTACGATTATTGATCTGTCGCGTAGACAATTACAGATGATAGTCTCTCTCCTTTCTTTTGTTTGTTTGTTTTTGTTTTGTTTTTGTTTTTGTTTTTGTTTTTGTTTTGTTTTGTTTGTTTGTTTTGTTTTGTTTTTTGAGGGGGGGTTGGGGGGGGGGGGGGTTGTTGAACGTCCTCTCCCCTCTCCGCCCTTCTATAACCGTCGCGGCACCTCGACATATCCCGGTACCTTACATCCAAAATGTACTCGGCCGAGGTGAGCCGAAGGATAAAGAAAGAAGAGAGAAACACAGAGGTCGATATCGGCTATACATAGTAAATTACACGTAGTAATATGAAAAACTGAAAAGTGGGATTTTACCACGATCTCTCCTTCTAAGTCCATTACGCTCTGTAAATACCATTGTTTTCATCGGGTTCGATACAATAAAGGACATTACTTAAAGGCAATATAACCCTGGGTCATTATGTAGAACATGGCCTGTCGTTAGATCATGTGACCTACTTTGTATACAAACATCACATGTGTATCGTGCTCGTGTTCTCGCATAGACATGATAGTGATGATTCATTCCATGAAGTGGTCAGAGGATTCCGTATTGTATTCCCGTAACCACTCCATATTGTACCGCATATAGTTAAGCAAAATTTTAATATCTACATGCATGGACATATACATACAGGTAAGCAAAGACTTTACTTTCTATATATACAACCTCGCCTTGAATTCACTTACTAGCGCGCTTCTTATAATTGCATAACCATTGTTTATACCCTTTATTTGTGTATATGCAGACTGATTATTTACTTCACAATATTGGTAGTATATGATTTTCCTTTTATCTACCCCTCCCCCCTCCCCTTTTGACCCTTCTGTTTACAAAATATAGGACACTGATATTAACGTGCTGTGTATATTTAAACTTGCGTAAGAATGATATTTTTTGCAATCTTGTAAACTAGTTACATAAATGAACGTCATAATTCCAACATGAAAGGTGTGCCCCACAGGTGTACATTTTGATCATGAGAATTGCTTACAATTTACTCGAAATCTATTTCCAGTATTAAGTGAGTATAGAATCAGTACAAATCTATAAATTATTGATTACTGATGGATTACTGATAATGAAAATTTGGGTCATATTGTCATTTAAGCTTACAAGTGCATTTAAGCGTAGCTGTTGTAAACTTGATTTTATATATGCATCATGACATCTGGTCCCCCCCCCCCCCTCCACACACACACACACACACACACACACACACCTCGCCACTTACCTTTGACATAGTTTTTCATGATAACAGGTTTGGGTATCACTCCGCCTTGGATAAATAGAAAATTTGTACAGTGAATGTTTTTTTTTTGTGAATCTGATCCAGTACTGTACGCTGGGACTAAATGGGAGCCATATAAAGCCGGATATATTTAACACGCCAATAGAGACGATCGTTTTTCTTTCTTTGTAGAAAAGTGATCGTCAACCCTTGGTTAGCGAATGCGGGTGCGTGATAGCAGGTGCATTTAAGAAGGACCGAAAGGGGGGGAGTGGGGGTGTTAAGAGGGAGGGGAATTGATTGATTGATTGATTGATTTTCGTTTTACGTCACACCACGAATATTTCACGTATATGGTGACGGCATCTGCCTGATGCGGGGCATACAAATTTTGACCTTTGCAACGGACCCACCCGAAGCAGTGAGGGATCTTTAACGTGCCATTCATACCACGACACGGGGCCTCGGTTTTTACTGTCTCATCCGAAAGACAGAACACCGGCATGACCAGAGCGGGACTCGAACCCTGGCCTCCCGATCAGGAGTCCGACGCAATACCACTAGGCCACACCGGCTTAAGAGGGAGGGGAAATATTTGGATGGGAGGGAGAGAAATGTTATAAGAAGGCAAATGACATATCCATTTGTATTGTAAAATAGTGCAGAGGAAATGGGAAATAGTGAAGGGAGGGGAATAGAAGGGACTGTTAAGGGGAGAGTCATACCTCCCCCCCCCCCAACCAATCCCCTATCCACCACCTCCACTAACAACGTGCAAAATTCAATCATAGAAGTGAACAATGCACATATCTTCTATTTTTTTAACAAAAGGGAAAGGGGGAATTTATAGCTTATTTTGAGGGATATTCCGAAAGATTCCGAAGCTTGACCAAGGAAAATACTGATACGGAAAAGATTAATAGTATTTGGGGGATAAGGGGAAAACCATTTGATTCTGAGTGATGGGAAAGGGGAGAGCTGGCTTTTTGTGGAAGTAAATATTCTGTCCTGTAAAACCTGAAGATAAAATAGTCTGACCTATCCTGGCAAGAAAATAAATATTTTGGCCATACTGTCTGGTAAAGTTGCATTCATAGTATTGTACATTTTGAAGAAGTTCTGCTTGCCATGCTCGTAGTCTGATTAGTATGCAAATGTTTGCTCGCTTCGCTCGCAAAACCTGACTAAACATATATTATATGTGTCAAGTACAGACTTTAGTTACGTACTTACCCACACCAATTGAGTGACAACTGTCACTTCAACGGACCGTCTTTAGTCGGTACCACAACTATTACTTCAACCGACTGTCTTTAGTCGGTACCACAACTGTCACTTCAACCGACCGTCTTTAGTCGGTACCACATCTGTCACTTCAACCTACCGTCTTAAGTCGGTACCACAACTACATTATTGCAGAATATTTTTATTTTGTTTTCCGTTTTGCTTATTGTTTTAATCTCAGTATTTCCGTAGCCACTTCTGTCCTACGTCATGGTCAAATGGTTTCTTTCTATTCTTGTAAAATAAAATATGATATACATGTAGTATTACCGACATTCCTTTCATAATAGTTAGAGGTAAAATAAAAGATTTGGTTCGCCTTGCTTGCCAGATTTTCACAACAACAAGAATGATCTTTCTTATTTATCTCTTTTCATAGTGGGACATACCAGAAACAGGCAGTAAGATGCTCTTTATGTGTAAGAGTGTCTAGAAATACCTGATTCTGTACCAATTCTGTCCAAAATTTTATAAAATTACTTTTACGTGTGCGTGTGATATCTCAACCCCCCCCCCCAATGTTGGGACTCGATCCCTGGCCCTTTCGGTCGCGTGCTATACACCTAACCGGCTCCTATATCAGGGGCGTAAGAAGCATGTCAAAAGTGGAGGGGGGGGGGGCAAAACCTTGAATTTACTATCTTTTCGTAACGTGATAAAAAATTTTCCCATGATCAGTCAAAAAGTGCCCCCTTTCCTCCCGGCTCCTACGAGCTTTCTTATTTATACGGAGTCTGCGTAATAATTTAATATTTCAAACTTTATCAATGGTCATGAAAGCAGAAGACAAGTTTCAGAAGTTTTTCTGAATGAAATAGTATGATTTTCTACGCAATTAACTGGATTGAATTAAATACAAAAATAAAATCCATTTTCGAACTATAACATAGACCAGTACTAAGCAGATAAAACTTAATTCGCGTTATTGCCAGGTTTGATCGTTTCCAAGTATGACGCATCGCTTATCCCGCGGCCATATGCTCTTCTACAATTGCATCCACTCTTTGCTTAATACAAGGAAATGTGAAACAACATTTCAAGTGATTTATATCATAATAAAATACATTTGATAAGGAAATTTAACAAGAAAACTCCCGTCACATTAGAATCGTTTGTGTACTGGGCTTCGCTTTAATGTAAATAGATGTATTTCTATCACATCGCGACAGCAATCGATATCGGCAGATCAAAGATTGTAAAACAGTATCGGATGATCATAAAACTCGATGAGAAAGATAAAAAAGGAAAATATACAAATGTGTTATGTTGACTCATTACTGCCCTACCAGCTGGCCCCAGCTATCCTGTCCGTCTCTTGATCCATTTGTCCGTCCGTCTGCTATCATTAATCTTTTCTGTCTCATAATTCAGCCCTCTATGAATGGATTTCCATCAAACTTTGACAAATGTTCCTCATCACCAAAAGGTGTGCCATGACCTTGACCCAAGATCGTATCTCTTTTCAAGGTTACCAGCTAAATGTGGCTTATGTTCCATTCCTCTCCATGATTTAGCCCTCTGTAGATGGATTTCCATTATACTATCACCATGTGAAGTGTTATTTTAAAAGTACAATAAGTAACTTTATTTCAAACATATAAAATAAAATTTCACATAGTGATAATAAATGACCAAACAGTGTTTGTATGCAATTTGATAGGAATAATTAAATGCCAAAGAAGTAATTAAGAATAATTTAAGCTATTTTAAAAGTATAATAAGTAACTTGATTTCAAACATGTAAAATAACATTTCACATCGTGATAATACTTTAGTTAGCACAAATATTCCTTTTTCCTCATCTTTTAAATGTCTTTTTTCTGTGTATATTCTACTATTATCATGTTTTGTGTGCATGTCCTTGTGATTTGTGTCATACAGCTCTGTCAGATGTCTTCAGTTTTCTCCTTTTCGACCCAGAGATGTGCCATGATTTTGACTTACGGTTGTATCTATTATCTGAAGGTCAGCAACAGCATGTAAACATTGTGGATGAATGACCATGAAACCTTGACCCAATATTGATATTTATCACTTTACCTTATTTCTCTGAGCCGTTTTATACGTCCGTCTAAAGACGGGATGTATTATTGTATGGTGATGTCCGTCCGTCTGTCCGCCTCTCCGTCCGTCCGCCCGATATTAAACGTGATAACTTTAGTAAACATCGGCTGCTCTCCATGAAACTCATACAGAATGCTGAAATAGTGTAGAGGGAACCGCCTTTCGATTTAGAGCAATATCCGTTTTCTCGTTACAGAGTTATGGGACTTTGATTGTATGTTTGCTATGATAAGGTGCTATAGAACGCAATAACTTTAGTAAACGTCAGCTGTTTTTCATGAAACTTACACAGAATTTCTAATATTGGGTAGCAGAAGCCGCCTTTCGATTTTGAGCAAAGTCTGTTTTGTCGATACGGAGTTATGGGACTTGGATTTAATTTTTACTATGATAAGGTGCTATAGAACGCAGTAACTTTAGCAAGCGTCAGCTGTTTTCATGAATCTCATACAGAATGCTTAAATAGGGTAGGGGAAGCCGCCTTAAGATTTTGGGCAAATTCTGTTTTGTTGTTACGTAGCTATGGGACTTGGATTTTACTTTTACTATGATAAAATGCTATGGAACGTGATAACTTTAATCAACGTCAGCTGTTTTTCATGAAACTCGTGCAGAATGCTAAAATAAGATAATGGAAGTTATAATATAATATAATATAATATAATATAATATAATATAATATAATATAATATAATATAATATAATATAATATAATAATGTGGGGATATATTTCATTGCTTTAACAGAATTCAATAATTACCCTCTGTTTGGATTTCAATATTTCATAAAAATATTACCAAAGAGACCCAAGTTTGGGTGTAATAAAACCATGCATTCGTCTTGATCCCGTCCAAAGTAAGCGACGGGCGTATTAAGCCACGCTAGGCGTTGCTCTTGCTGCACTTTGCTGTTTTTTGATTATGTAATTTTCATTTTAACTTTATCACCTGAAGCCGCCTTAAGATTTTGGGCAAATTCTGTTTTGTTGTTACGTAGCTATGGGACTTGGATTTTACTTTTACTATGATAAAATGCTATGGAACGTGATAACTTTAATCAACGTCAGCTGTTTTTCATGAAACTCGTGCAGAATGCTTAAATAAGATAATGGAAGTTATAATATAATATAATATAATATAATATAATATAATATAATATAATATAATATAATATAATAATGTGGGGATATATTTCATTGCTTTAACAGAATTCAATAATTACCCTCTGTTTGGATTTCAGTATTTCATAAAAATATTACCAAAGAGACCCAAGTTTGGGTGTAATAAAACCATGCATTCGTCTTGATCCCGTCCAAAGTAAGCGACGGGCGTATTAAGCCACGCTAGGCGTTGCTCTTGCTGCACTTTGCTGTTTTTTGATTATGTAATTTTCATTTTAACTTTATCACCTGAAAGTCACCTTTTAATATAAATGGTATGAATTTCATTAGTTTTAATTCTGTTATTATTCAGATATCTTTACACCTAAATGCACAGTTGCTGCTTGAAAAATTAATATACTTCAAATATAGAATGCGTGCTAAGCAATTCCGGTCTAAAAATTGGCGATGTCCGTTCGTCTGGATATCTGTCCGTCAACGTTTTGAAGCAAAGTCTCAGCAACTAAGAGGAGTATTAAAAGAAAACTTCCCACATAGCTTCCTTATGATCATAGGTTCCTTATGACCAGAGCTTTCAAGTTGTTCTGTGAGTTTTAACCTAGTGACCTTGAACTTTGACCTACTTTAAACAACTTTAATTATCTTTTGAATCAATAAGGGTAGGACATCACACATAGGTTCTTTATGACCAGAGCTTTCAATTCATACCATGATTTTTGACCTTGTGACCTTGACCTTGTTTCGAATTTGCTTTGCAGTCCGGCCATAGCGTCTTTAGTGGTTTCGTGTTTAAACGTTTCTGGGCACAACGGTGTTCTGTCTTTCGGATGAGACAGTAAAAACCGAGGTCCCGTGTCACGGTAGGCGTGGCACGTAAAAGATCCCTCACTGCTTCGAATGGGTCCGTTGAAAAGGTCGAAATTTGTATGCAATGCATCAGACAGATACCGTCACCATATACGTGAAATAATCGTGGAGTGACGTGAAGCAATAATTAATGAAATCGATCAATTTAAACGTTTCAAATGACACGTTATTAATGACGTTGTCATCTTAATCGTGACCTTTAATACAACAAGTTTCTACTTCTGTTGGAGGGCTGGTAGGGGACATGTATTGCTCTAGCAGCACTGTCTGGATGTATTAAATTTTGGGTGAAAAAGCGATGTACATACTGAAAACTTTCTTATAAATCCCCGATTACTCCATGCTTACAAACTGTTGAGTCAAATGTCGATCAAGTGCATTGAAATATCTGAAATATTTATAATTGTATATCATGTATAAATCTAATTGTTGAAAAAGCCGGTCTTAGTAATCGTCCTTATTTTTGACCTTGAGTTATTGTGTCTTCTTTTGAAAATTATGGTATCCACTTCTAATAACCTACGTTTAACACCCAACTTTCTATCATCTCAGGCGTGGATCTAGAAGTTTGGTTGAGAGGGGGTCCACCCTCAATGAATTTTCCAAGAGGGGTCCATCCAAGTTTTTGAGTGTAAAATTACTTATTTGACATGCGAATATAACAAGTAATTTTCGCTGAATCTAAGGGTGGGTCCAGACCCTCGATCCACCCCTCTGGATCCGTGCATGCGCATTGAAGCAGGAAGTTGATATCACTTCATATGTTCATTTTGTTTAGATATAATTAAAGAAGTGTTTATTTATACATATGGACACCAGTTTTGATTTTATGATAATAAAAGTTTGGTTACAATCCTGAAACATCTTTTAAACGGTTACTGATATAGATCATATAAGGTCGTATAACTCTCAACCTATGAGTGCATTTGGTAATGGAAGAAGAACTTATCTTGTGTCATGACGAACAATTTCGCGCACACATCATGTGCGGAGGGAGGGGGTTTGCATATGCGGTTGTAAACACTTCTTTGGTTGTAGATCGAGTTTGAAAAAATGACTTTTAAATTCAACAAAGGGTGACCCCTGACTTTATCACGCACACACAGCATTTTACAATAGATAAAAACGAGAACGAGGAAGTTACTCCGAAATTTAATTTGTGGGAAATTATTAAAACAATTTATTTCTTCCTTCTAGATGATTTAAGCAGATTTAACGTATTGGAGATGAAAGGAAGATAATTATTTTGACTGTCGACCATGGATCACGGTGGAAATACTGACAGTTCGTGTAACTATGGAGATCTGAAGAAGCAATTTCCTTCTCCATCCTCGGACGAAGAGTATGTGCGGCCTCATTTTCTGAGGAACTACGCTTTACTTTGTGGTGTCGCATTTGTACATGTTTTTGCCGCAGTTTTTTCGTTGTACGCAACGAGCGAGTATGCATTCTTTGCAATTCAGAAGATGAACTACCCGAATGTTGATCTCAATAAAACAACTCAGAGCGCGTGCTTCAAGAATTCCAGTTCCAAAGAGCATCAAATAGAGACAGATATTCAGTCGAAAGTATCCAAGTGGTCAGTGTACATTTCCCTAGCAACAGGGATTCCAGCTCTTCTGGCCACTTCAACCTTTGCGTCATTGAGTGATTTTTACGGCCGCAAAAAGTTTTTGATTTTGTCCATTTCGGGTACCTTCATCAAAAACGGCCTTATTGCGATAGGAATTTACTTCAAAATTTCAGTATATTGGTTCATCTTATTTTCTACCATTGAAGGGTTAACAGGAAGTTGGATCGTGACGTTGGCAGTTTCTTTTGCGTACATTGCAGACTACACGTCTCCAGGGAAACTCCGAACTTTCTACATCAGTGCTTATGAAATAGTGCTCATGTTTTCATTTACAGTCGGTGCAATCTTATCGGGGTTTTATATAAAAGCTGTCGGCTTTTTCTATCCCGTACTAACGGGGACTGCAGTTGCACTACTAGGCATAGTCATATTAGTATTTTTACCCGAATCATTAGTAGAGTTTAGTCCAAGCGAAGGGAAAAACTGTAAGAGAATTTTCTTTACAATGTTGGATTTTTTCCTCAGTAAACAAGAAAGGAACAGAGTAATATACATTTTGTGTATATTTGCTTTTATATTCACGATGCTAGCGAGTTTAGGGAAGACATCCATTGATATTTTCTTTCTGATGGGCGAACCTTTCTGTCTCGATGCCCAGGATGTCAGCCTGTACACCACTGCTAGAGGGGTCCTTCTACAGATATGTGGCATAGCCATGATAAAGGGCATGCAGTGCTGCTTCCGGGACGAGGTCATATCACCAGTAGCTGCCATTTCTGCAGTTGCCTATTTTGTCCTGCTTGGATTGGCTCAAAATATCACCATGCTAATTTTAGGTATGTACATATATATTACTCGTATTTCTGCCGTATAAATACATATGTCAGTTTGAGACCATTATTATGAAATGCGGTGCAGATATGACCCTACCTCATGATCACAAGCTTTGTGATCTTGATTCCCCTGCCTAAGTATGGCCGGAGTCACGAAGCATTTGCTTTGTCTGTCCGTCCAATCATAGCTTGTCATTGCAGCTCCTCCTTTTGTAGAGAATTACAAAAATTATGACATTACAAAAATTAGGACGTGTGTAGGTGTGTTGTAAAGGGAGGTACTCCTGGTTGGAAACATTTCTCGACGTTTAGAATTTAAAGATTAACATAGACAGCTGTCTGCTGCTAAGATTACATGCTTTGGACATATTTAATTATGTCATAATGCGTTCCCGTTTCAATATTGGATAACGCTTAAAGTGTATTTGGTAAATATTACAGTTATTTAAGTTTTATTTAAAATTATCTAGGTCTTCAACATCCATTGTAGAAGTGCTATTACAATTCTTTTCCTCAACAAATTAAGCTATTATTATCTATCTTTGTAAAGTTGAAATAATTCAATTTTTCTGAATATTGTGATTGCAGTTTTCTTCCTTTTCGTTTTCAGCTCCAGTAGCAGGTGCATTTTCTTTCCCCATTACTCCTATGATAAGGTCTACTCTTTCTAAGATGACACCTGTCGACAAACAAGGTAAGGGGAACTGGGGAGCCAGCCGGGGGTCCTCAATGGGACATCAGGCATTATCTCTGTCTAAAGAGAAGTCCATGCCTATACCGCAAGTAATTTGGGGATATTCCCTAGCTCTTACATCCGGGTACTATGCTAGGTGTACAAAAAGATATTCAGGGGACAAACCGGCAGGAGAGGACACCCCTGATGTCTCTTGAGTGATGTTTAATTTTAGTATACAGTTTTTTAGCTCACCTGAGCTAAAAAGCTATTCTGATGACCCTTTGTACGTTGTCTGTCGCCTGTCCGTCTGTCCGCACGTCTGTAAACTTTTAACATTTTCGACTTCTTCAGAACCGCTTGAAGAATTTTGATGAAACTTGGAATACTTTAAGTACCATACGTCCTTTACCAGGAGTGTATATTTCGTCCACATCTGTGAATAGGTGGCGCCACCATGACTAGAATATCTCAGATGATACCACTCTTTGATAATCTTCTCTAGAACAGAGCTCCTGTACGGATAATAAAACTAATGGCATCTGAGTGATCTATAAGAACGTATGTTTCAAGTCTGTTCATTGATGAATAAGTTTTGACATCATTTCGGACTTTCCCTATGTTTGACTTTTTATGCACTGAAATGCTTATTGTAGCCAGAATAAAGTACAGGAATAGGTTTTGGTTTTTGAAAAATTTAACAGAATTATAATTTTTGAATTGTTCATGAATTTTTAAGACTGCAAAAACGGAAGAGGGGGGAATTATTTTTTCACATTTTCAAATTTTACTCTTTAACGACTCAATAGATTTTGATGAAACTTAATAAGGAGTGAAAATGAAGAAGTACCGAAGGGTAAACCATACCTCATAGTCCATGGAATAACAGGACAATATCTTGTACAGTGTCATATTCAGACAAATGCGAACCCCAATAAAATCGAGGTGAGACCAGATGCCCGGGAGGATGCCCTGGTTGCATGCAACATCCGTCGCAAAATTCCTGCAACAACTTTTCAAGTCAAGAAAGTAAATACATAAGTATACATGTATGAACACATGAAGGAGTCAAGAACACGAAGTCAAATTTTCCTATTCAAGGTATGAAATGTTGTTTAACTGAAATTCAGGCGTCGGAAATGCACGTGAACAAATATCTGTATGTATACGTATTATGTCAAATCAAGTATAGTCAAAAAGTTAAGATGGTTAGTTTGTATGGTGAGGTTCCAAAATATCGGTTAACATTCTTGAAAGAGGAATCTGAAATTGCACTAGATCCCTATATCGACCATAGAATTTCCTCAGTGACAATTTAAAACGTTCCTCAATATATCCTTGTAAAAGTAGTTTCATGGCAAGCAGCCTCGCTGTCATGACGAAGGGGTAAAATACTATAGGTCTTCTACTAGTATAGTTGTTTTTTTCCGGATCTGTCAACAGGTGGCTTCACCATAGCCAAAAGTAAGTCTTAGACGGTGCCCTCCGTAGACAAGCGTCTTTTCAGAACCGCTGCATACAAGGACAAGCTGAATGCATCAGAGACAGAGTGATATAGAAGAATGTGGGAAGAAGTGTTGCGGTTTTAGATTCCAATCCGAATAATAATATTTTATTTGTTTTTGATTTTCTTTTTGGCTTTGTCATTTTCATACAAAATGCTTTTATAAATAGTTTAACTATAGTTGATTTTTTGGATGCACTTAATTGCTATATTTAAGCCAGATTTAATTAAAGGAATGCTTTTGTCAAAGAATTATTTAAGACTGCAAAAGAAAGGGGGTTTGATTTGTCCCATTTTCAACTTTAACTTCAATTACTTCTAAATTGATTTTGAAGAAACAGGGTAGATATTAAGTCCTGTACAATTCTTGATGTATAAAAATTTTAAAGAAACTAAAGGCTTATGGCCACATACAAGCATTTATGTTTAATATCATTATGTGCAATGTTTTCTATGTCTCAGATGAGCGATTTACTCCCTATTGGGCCTCTTGTATATGTTTTAGTCTTTTTTAGCAGGTAATGGTTTTTGACCGGATTGAAAAGCATTTCCGGTCGATAGTTTTTGCGATGTTGATCCATTTGTAAGTTTGCTTAAGATCCTTGTGGTACTAGTATTATAGAATCAGAGAAAACCGTTCTATTAATAAGAGAGCCAGAGATCCATGCTTCCTTGGTTGAAATCTTTGAAACATTTAGGGTTCTTGATTCAGTTGTTGTATATTGTATCTCAGTGGGGTTTTGTATTGTCTATAAGATTAATACCTTTTAAAACAAGTACTGTAGTGTCTGTAAGACTGCAGCTGTTTTTGCCCATTATAGTTCCTTCATGTGATACAAGTTGTAAAACCTAATTATATATATTGTTATTGATAAGTAACAAATCTTATCTTGGACAGTCTTGGCGGGCGGGTGTGGTTAAGCAGGTAGGGAAATTTACTCTTCCAGGTATCTGATTTCACTTCAGATTTTCAGGGCTCCATGAATGTCCACCTTGGTACATTTTGTCAAAATGACAGAGCTAGAAACTGAAAGAAATTAACTGATGATGATAATATTGAAAAAAAACCTTACATATTTTCAAGCATATGTTTCTTGATTTTATGTTTCTTAATTTTTGTAATTTCAGGATCTATTTTTGCCGCCGTTGCCTTTGTTGAGAACATCTGTTCACTGGTTGGTGCTGTAATAACGGGCTCGATCTACTCCAGTACCGTCTCTCTCTATCGTGGCTTCGCTTACTTTGTTTTGGCAGGATTTACCACTGTGGCTTTCATTCTGTTGGTGTAAGTACAGTCGAACTACGAGTAACTCGAACGTCGAAAACTCGGAAACTCGAAGTAGTCATGCAGTCCCGACAACATTTCTATCCATTGATTTACAACAGGGAAACTTCTAAATCCCGACCCTTCCGAAAGTCGAAGTAATTTCGAAGGTCCCCTATCCCTCGTGTTGTCGAAGTTCGTATTGATAATAAATATCGTGTTATCAGTTAACAGAGAGATTTTTATGCCCCCGCCAGGTATGTCAGGAGGCATTAAGTGTTTGCTTTGTCCGTCCTTCCGTCACACATTGGTTTCCGGATGCTAACTCAATGCCTACTTATCGAAAAAGGTCAAAGTTCAAGGTCACAGCTGATGAAAATAGACTATAGTTATTGGTTTCCGGGTAATAAATCAAGTACCTTTCAACACATTTAAACCAACTTTTGATATATGCTTCTTTATCAAGAGAGGAAGAAATCTATTGATTTTGGGGATCAAAAGGTCAAAGGTCAAGGTCACAGCTGATGAAAATAGACCGTAATTATTGGTTTCTTAATGATAACTCAACTACCTTTCATCATATTCAAACCAAATTTAGATATTGCTTACTTATCAAGAGAGGAAGAATCTATTGATTTTGGGGTCAAAAGGTCAAAGCCAAAAGTGATGAAAATATACTGTAAGGATTGGTTTCTGGATGATAACTCAAGTATCTTTCATCATATTCAAACCAAATTTGGACATAATTGTACTTATCAAGAGAAGAAGAAACTTATAGATTTTTGGGTTAAAAGGTCAAAGGCCAAGGTCACAGCTGATGAAAATAGAGTGTCATTATTGGTTTCCGGATGATAACTTGAGTACCTGTCATCATATTCAAATAAATTTTAGATATATGGCTTCTTATCAAGGGAGGAAGAACCCTATTGAGTTTTGGGTAATAAGGTCAAAGGTCAAGGTCACAGCTAATATCAAAAGGCTGAAATTATTGGTTTCCAGGTGATTCTCATGTATTATCATATACATGTATTATTAAATGCTCATCAGAATTCGGTCATATTTCACATATTTTACAGATCAAGTTCTTTTTAACAGAGGTAATTCAAAATCTTAATAAAAGGGGAGGAGTCCTATAGATTTGAGGGTCAATATGTCAAAAGGCAATACTTCACTACTGGTAATATTTATAGGAGTTATGGCCCATGGAACTTATGATTTAGAAATGTTAGTTGCCGTTATGAATTAAGCTCACGTTGGGCATATATTTTACAAACATAATTTAGTTTACAAGATTCATATTTGATTGTTTGTCTGTTCCGTCGTCAGTCTATTTTTTTACATTCTGAACAATATTCGACATCATTTTTCAGCGTGTCTTGTACGATGCATTTTGCAATATTCTTCATAATCTGTTTTTTTTTTCATTCGAGATTGTCATATTTTTGGTTCAGTAATTAAAATTCTTAGTGACATTTAGATCCTATTTCTCATTCGATAAAAATAGTTATTTTAGGAATTTAAAACGATTTTATTCTAGATTTTAATTTAGAATCATATAAAATCTATTTCATTTTAGAAAGTTCTAACCTCTATAATATCGCTACCCATTCAAGAAGACGTTCAGAATTTGATCTTTTTGCACTTCAGCCTGCCTTCTCTTCCAGATCTCTCCTTGTCACAGTTTGTGTTTGATCTTTGTTTTATGTAACACCAAGATTATTGCACTTATATGGTGATAGCACTTATATGGTGATATCACTTATATGGTGATAGCACTTATATGGTGATAGTACTTATATGGTGATAGCACTTATATGGTGATAGTACTTATATGGTGATAGTACTTATATGGGGATAGCACTTATATGGTGATAGTACTTATGTGGTGATAGCACTTATATGGTGATAGCACTTATATGGTGATATTACTTATATGGTGATAGCATCTGTCTGATGCAAGTGACAGAAAGTTAGACAGAAGCAGACGATTCAGAATTTAACCGTTTTGCGCTAAAGTCAGTTTGCGTTTTCTTTCACATCTGTCCTTCTCACAGTTTGTGGCACTATGTGCCTGATCTTGTTTTATTCTTATTTTATGTTACGCCAACTCTGTAAGTCTATTGTACTTATATGGTGACAACATCTGATTCAATGCACAGAAATTTAGATCCATCCAAAGCAGTGAGAGATCTTTTACGTGCTACGCCTACCGTGACACAGGACCTCGGTTTTTACTGTCTCATCCGAGTTGTAGGACATCGACGGGACTCGAACCCAGGACCTCTCGGTCTAATCAAGCTTTTAATCGATTGAGCTACGCCGACTTAAATGTATATATTTGAAGACCTATGTATGTATGTATGTATGTGTGTAGGTGTGTGTGTATGTATGTATGTATATATGTATGTATGTATGCATGTATGCATGCATTAAATATTAGTGTAACACAAGCATGAGGTCGAAACTATGGAAAACCAAAATATAGAGAGAGCAAACTAGTTACAAAAGTAACACGATAGAAAGAGGTAAACCCCCCAACCCCCCCTTCACCCCCAAATCCCGTCCATTTAATTCCGAAGGGAATAAACACTATAAAACTGTAATTCAATGCTGTTGCCAACGTTTCGGCCGAAGCCTTCATCAGGGTGATGAATATATTCTTTGAACTACCAGTTTGAACAAAAAATCGCAACTCGGTGTACTTAAATTTGGCCGGATTACTGACCAAAGACCGCGTGCTGTAGACCGAAGAGCCGTATACCGCCGATACACTCCCATGACGTTAAAGTGACGCTAAAAATTTGGCGTGCTGGCGTTAATGACATCAAAGTAGTACAGACTGTTTACGTTGTGGACTTTGCATTGTGTTTTGAAGGTTTTTCGGATCTGCTGACTTTTACAATCATCGCGATGTAGTTCAAAGAATATATTCATCATCCTGATGAAGGCTTCGGCCGAAACGTTGGCAAAAGCATCGAATTACAATAACCCCCCCCCCCCCCCCAAACAAACAAAGCAACAAAAACCCCCTAAAACAAAACAAGAGCTATGCACGAGAGATTTTTTTCTTAGTTTTATCAACGATTCACAGACTTAGGCCGTGATGTATGAGAATGACATGGCTTATAAAAGATAACATATTTCTATATATTTCAGTTTGGTGGCTATGATATCAAAAAGAAGAATGAAGTATATGGAACTATCTAGCGTGGACATAGAGGACGACAGTGTTGCAACGTCCTCAGAAATATATAGTTAATATATTACATATGAATACACAAGTTTATGTTATCGTAAATTATTATTTTGGTCTGATCAGTCAGTTCCTCCCACGCAGTCAGTTCCACCCACGCAGTCGGTACCTCCCACGCAGTCAGTTCCACCCACGCATCGCCGTGAAAACTCAAGAAAATATCTTGCATATATATTTTTACAGAGGAAGCATTAATGTCACTTGATTGATTAATGATGTGATTTGCTAATGGCAATGTCACGTGATTTATAAATGGCAATCTCATAATTATTATACTTTTCTATGATCTGTTAATATTTTATTTTGTTTGATTTCTCTTTAAATATTTAATTTCTTGATATTGTTTGTCGTTCATAATATTTTGCTTTACACAAAGATCTGTTTTATTAGCTCTACTGATCAAAGACTAGTCGGTCTTTTGCATTACATATATTTCCCGTCCCTCAATTCGGCCGTAAAGCAATACATTTGCGGGGGGGGGGGCTTTTTTCTTGTTTCTTTGATTTTGTATTTGGGGTTTTTTATTATTATTTTTTTTTTGCAAATGACTTTGAAGTTCATTAAGTTTAGTATAGTATGTACTTAAATCTATTTGAAAGTGATTGAATTGTTACATTTTCACAGTCGCTTCAAGTGAATAGACCAGTAGAGCATCAGATTCGACAGGGTCTCTGGTTCAGGGATATCATATTACATTCAGAATTTAGGGTTCTGAGATGTTTTTTTATTGTCAATGAATTTTATTTATGTATACAATGTATGATATTTAATTGTTACTATACAATGATTTTAAAACTGGTTGTTGTTCCTATATTTCCTATTTAGAAATAATTTTCTAATATTGTTATATTCATGTATTACAAATAAAGTTTTTAAACATTCCTTATCATTGTATGCCTGAAATTCACAAAAGCTGTGAACTGTAAAACTAGAAGAAAAAAACAAACAAAAAACAAAAAACAGCGCCTCTCCCCCCCTCCCCCCAAAAGACGAAAACAAACCCCGAAATCAATTTAAGCAATTATATCGATATATTATTAATAAAAGACGCTCTTTTCACAAAGTTTCGATCACTTGTCTTTTTTCAAGTGATATAATCGATGTTAATTTCTCAGCTAAGGAGTCTATGGCATAATGACAAATAATGAAATTATACATATGTTTATATATTTTGCGTAATACCGCTAAAAGACTGTCGTCAATATAGAGCGTATTATTACATAGAATTAATGAAATTCAGTTATTAAATTTCATGAATTTGAACAAGATCAAAATACGTATAATATTGAAAAATTAAAATTTGATGATTGATTTTAATATTGCACCCACTCGAAACTTTTGTATCTAGTTTTCTGATCCAGGAATTTTCCATTACAAGTATAAAAAAAAATTCTCTTGATTTTGCGGCGATTGCTACATGAAAATCGCGCTTGCCATGATTTAAAAAATGTCTCCCTATCGGTCTGTTTTTGATATCTAATATCTCGGTTATGTTCCAGTATCCTTTCTTTTAATGCAAGTTCCTTTTCAGGAGCAGGCTTGGTGTTGTTAATTGCGGCTCCGACGATGCGAGTTCGATTCCCGTATAGCGCCACTATGTTTAAGAGGTTGGTTACCTACCGCTTCCATGTCGCGATATAACTGAAACATTTTAATCTTCACTGAAGAGAAGCGCTCACAATCAATTGTATACGGTCAAAGGATATCGCAAAAGCAAAAAAGGTAATATATAGTCAAACTAGAAATTAAAAAAAGGGATTATTCAACCTTTCCGTCACTCAGCACTTTAACAGTGGCGGATCCACGATTTCCGAAAGGGAGGTGGGGCGCATGGGTATTAGCTAAACTTCTTAGTCATTTTTGGTGCATAATCTGGATTTTAACTAGTAAATGTGACCAAAAAAGGGGAGGGGAGGCGGGCCCGGGGCTAAATCCGCGACTGTTTAAAGTCGAACATTTTAAAAAAAATTCTGAGCCAAGCCGACTGCTATATAATATCATTATACATGCATTCGTATCCGTGGACGCACTTTTTGCTTCCCTGTGAGGGATGTAATATTTATAGAGCACTGATACTGTACTATTATAGAATATAGATTTATAGATACTGCGCACACTCTCCCATTATGTCATTCACTTTAATCATCTTTTATTCATTAGGTTCTGTTGACAGGTTTTCCTATAAGCGATGCCTTAATTACGTGCTTTTTAAAAAATAATATCTGAAAAAGTTATTGTCCTATCTCAATATCTTGTTCATTTTGTATCATTTTTATACATACATTTCACACCAGGTTAGAAAGAGACAATTAGATAACATCTATTCAGTTTAAAAGTTTAAAAAGTATTTCTGTTTTGAAGAAAACTCTTCAATAATATATTGCCTTCTTTGTGACTACTCCCCTCCCGCAATGAATGGAAAGGTGTGTAGGAACAATCGACTAAATATTTCCAGTGTCAAGTGACTACACTTTCCGTACTAGATAACATCTCCAGTGGATTTGTCACACCACTGGACTGTCCGAAGTAGTTAACATCTCCATTGGATCTGATCTGTGACACCATTGGACGGTCCGAAGTAGTCAATATCTCCAGTGGATCTGCCACACCACTGGACTGTCCGAAGTAGTTTACATCTCCAGTGGATCTGTCACATCACTGGACTGTCCGAAGTAGTTAACATCTCCATTGGATCTGTGACACCATTGGACTGTCCGAAGTAGTCAATATCTCCAGTGGATCTGCCACACCACTTGACTGTCCGAAGTAGTATACATCTCCAGTGGATCTGCCACACCACTGGACTGTCCGAAGTAGTTTACATCTCCAGTGGATCTGTCACACCATTGGACTGTCCGAAGTAGTTTACATCTCCAGTGGATCTGTGACACCACTGGACTGTCCGAAGTGGTTAACATCTCCAGTGGATCTGTCACACCACAGGACTGTCCGAAGTAGTTAACATCTCCAGTGGATCTGTCACACCACTGGACTGTCCGAAGTAGTTAACATCTCCAGTGGATCTGTCACATCACTGGACTGTCCGAAGTAGTTAACATCTCCATTAGATCTGTGACACCATTGGACTGTTCGAAGTAGTCAATATCTCCAGTGGATCTGCCACACCACTGGACTGTCCGAAGTAGTATACATCTCCAGTGGATCTGCCACACCACTGGACTGTCCGAAGTAGTTTACATCTCCAGTGGATCTGTCACACCGTTGGACTGTCTGAAGTAGTTTACATCTCCAGTGGATCTGTGACACCACTGGACTGTCCGAAGTGGTTAACATCTCCAGTGGATCTGTCACACCACTGGACTGTCCGAAGTAGTTAACATCTCCAGTGGATCTGTCACACCACTGGACTGTCCGAAGTAGTTAACATCTCCAGTGGATCTGTCACACCATTGGACTGTCCGAAGTAGTCAATATCTCCAGTGGATCTGCCACACCACTGGACTGTCCGAAGTAGTATACATATCCAGTGGACCTGTCACACCACTGGGCTGTCCGAAGTAGTTAATATCTCCAGTGGATCTGCCAGATCACTGGACTGTCCGAAGTAGTTAATATCTCCAGTGGATCTGCCACACCACTGGACTGTCCGAAGTAGTATACATCTCCAGTGGATCTGCCACACCACTGGACTGTCCGAAGTATTTTACATCTCCAGTGGATCTGTCACACCACTGGACTGTTCGAAGTAGTTTACATATACAGTGGATCTGTCACACCACTGGACTATCCGAAGTAGTAAATATCTCCAGTGGATCTACCAGAACACTGGACTGTCCGAAGTAGTTTACATATACAGTGGATCTGTCACACCACTGGACTGTCCGAAGTAGTTAATATCTCCAGTGGATCTGCCACACCACTGGACTGTCCGAAGTAGTTAATATCTCCAGTGGATCTGCCAGATCACTGGACTGTCCGAAGTAGTTAATATCTCCAGTGGATCTGCCACACCACTGGACTGTCCGAAGTAGTTTACATATTCAGTGGATCTGTCACACCGCTGGACTGTCCGAAGTAGTTAATATCTCCAGTGGATCTACCAGATCACTGGACTGTCCGAAGTAGTTAATATCTCCTGTGGATCTGCCACATCATTGGACTGACCGAAGTAGTTTACTTTTCCAGTGGATCTGCCAGATCACTGGACTGTCCGAAGTAGTTAATTTCTCCAGTGGATTTGCCTCACCACTGGAATGTCCGAGGTAGTTTACATCTCCAGTGGATCTGTCACACCATTGAACTGTCCGAAGTAGTTTACATCTCCAGTGGATCTATCACACCATTGGACTGTCCGAAGTAATTAACATATCCAGTGGATCTGCCAGATTACTGGACTGTCCAAAGTAGTTAATTTCTCCAGTGGACCTATCACACCACTGGACTGTCCGAAGTAGTTTACATCTCCAGTGGATCTGTCACACCACTGGACTGTCCGAAGTAGTTAATATCTCCAGTGGATCTACCAGAACACTGGACTGTCCGAAGTAGTTAATATCTCCAGTGGATTTGCCACACCACTGGAATGT
Source organism: Pteria penguin (assembly GCA_035048485.1). Taxonomy (NCBI): domain Eukaryota; kingdom Metazoa; phylum Mollusca; class Bivalvia; order Pterioida; family Pteriidae; genus Pteria; species Pteria penguin. The sequence continues at coordinate 46,180,537 of CM068587.1, forward strand.
CCGAAGTAGTTTACATCGCCAGTGGATCTGTCACACCACTGAACTGTCCGAAGTAGTTTACATCTCCAGTGGATCTGTCACACCGCTGGACTGTCCGAAGTAGTTAATATCTCCAGTGGATCTACCAGATCACTGGACTGTCCGAAGTAGTTAATATCTCCAGTGGATCTGCCACACCACTGGACTGTCCGAAGTAGTATACATCTCCAGTGGATCTGCCACACCACTGGACTGTCCGAAGTATTTTACATCTCCAGTGGATCTGTCACACCACTGGACTGTTCGAAGTAGTTTACATATACAGTGGATCTGTCACACCACTGGACTATCCGAGGTAGTAAATATCTCCAGTGGATCTACCAGAACACTGGACTGTCCGAAGTAGTTTACATATACAGTGGATCTGTCACACCACTGGACTGTCCGAAGTAGTTAATATCTCCAGTGGATCTGTCACACCACTGGACTGTCCGAAGTAGTTAATATCTCCAGTGGATCTGCCAGATCACTGGACTGTCCGAAGTAGTTAATATCTCCAGTGGATCTGCCACACCACTGGACTGTCCGAAGTAGTTTACATATCCAGTGGATCTGTCACACCGCTGGACTGTCCGAAGTAGTTAATATCTCCAGTGGATCTGCCAGATCACTGGACTGTCCGAAGTAGTTAATATCTCCAGTGGATCTGCCACACCACTGGACTGTCCGAAGTAGTATACATCTCCAGTGGATCTGCCACACCACTGGACTGTCCGAAGTATTTTACATCTCCAGTGGATCTGTCACACCACTGGACTGTTCGAAGTAGTTTACATATACAGTGGATCTGTCACACCACTGGACTATCCGAAGTAGTAAATATCTCCAGTGGATCTACCAGAACACTGGACTGTCCGAAGTAGTTTACATATACAGTGGATCTGTCACACCACTGGACTGTCCGAAGTAGTTAATATCTCCAGTGGATCTGTCACACCACTGGACTGTCCGAAGTAGTTAATATCTCCAGTGGATCTGCCAGATCACTGGACTGTCCGAAGTAGTTAATATCTCCAGTGGATCTGCCACACCACTGGACTGTCCGAAGTAGTTTACATATCCAGTGGATCTGTCACACCGCTGGACTGTCCGAAGTAGTTAATATCTCCAGTGGATCTGCCACATCATTGGACTGACCGAAGTAGTTTACTTTTCCAGTGGATCTGCCAGATCACTGGACTGTCCGAAGTAGTTAATTTCTCCAGTGGATTTGCCTCACCACTGGAATGTCCGAGGTAGTTTACATCTCCAGTGGATCTGTCACACCATTGAACTGTCCGAAGTAGTTTACATCTCCAGTGGATCTATCACACCATTGGACTGTCCGAAGTAATTAACATATCCAGTGGATCTGCCAGATTACTGGACTGTCCAAAGTAGTTAATTTCTCCAGTGGACCTATCACACCACTGGACTGTCCGAAGTAGTTTACATCTCCAGTGGATCTGTCACACCACTGGACTGTCCGAAGTAGTTAATATCTCCAGTGGATCTACCAGAACACTGGACTGTCCGAAGTAGTTAATATCTCCAGTGGATTTGCCACACCACTGGAATGTCCGAAGTAGTTTACATCTCCAGTGGATCTGTCACACCACTGAACTGTCCGAAGTAGTTTACATCTCCAGTGGATCTGTCACACCGCTGTACTGTCCGAAGTAGTTAATATCTCCAGTGGATCTACCAGATCACTGGACTGTCCGAAGTAGTTAATATCTCCAGTGGATCTGCCACACCATTGGACTGACCGAAGTAGTTTACATTTCCAGTGGATCTGCCAGATCACTGGACTGTCCGAAGTAGTTAATTTCTCCAGTGGATTTGCCTCACCACTGGAATGTCCGAGGTAGTTTACATCTCCAGTGGATCTGTCACACCATTGAACTGTCCGAAGTAGTTTACATCTCCAGTGGATCTATCACACCATTGGACTGTCCGAAGTAGTTAACATATCCAGTGGATCTGCCAGATTACTGGACTGTCCAAAGTAGTTAATTTCTCCAGTGGACCTACCACACCACTGGACTGTCCGAAGTAGTTAATATCTCCAGTGGATCTGCCATATCACTGGACTGTCCGAAGTAGTTAACATCTCCAGTAGATCTGTCACACCACTGGACTGTCCTAAAGCGTTCACCCCATGCAATCAAAGGTTTCATGATGTTGTACGAGATTATGGTATTCTCATTCAACGGCTGATATATTGGAGACGGAGTTGACGTTTGTTGCCCCCTCCCCAGAAAGAGAGAGAAAGAGAGTATTTGAGTCGTGAGCACGTTACTGGTTTACCATCTGTAGACATATATAATATATATGCAATCTCCCCAGGGTGTACGCGCTTAAACGTTCTATACGACAACGAAGATTTATCGCTGTGCTTCACAATAAATAACTACAGTGTTGGATTTCGTGTCATATGTTTTGTTTATAAGACTGAAAATCATTATTATAATGATACCATGTTATCTTTTTTTTTTTACTTTCATTGGTATCAATGGTAACCACTGACAACAAATTACCTATGAATAATTCATAACTTTGTATGACCCCGCCGTACGACAGAATTCACCATGGAGATGCATTGTTAATCATGTAATTATAGTAACAATCGGAATACGCTCGCCCTTCTTGCATCACAAATCATAGGTAAAGGGCGAGATGTTCCTATTGATATCATAGGCCACTATATTTGAATTAAATAAAACAGAAAAAATGATAACCAAAGGCCGAGATTTCTAGTTTCAAAACTGCTTAATCCGCCCTGATACAATACTTTTGTAATTTCTCGGGAATCTCCAAAAATTTCTATAAATGGTTATTTTAAAAACTCAAAATTAAAATTGCATTTATTATTTAACAAATTGGTGAACTACGGAGACGGTTCCTTTAAATTGCTGAAATGGAGTAATGATTTTTCCCCAAGGGGTTATAAAAGAAAGAAATGAAGAATAGGACCAAGACAATGAAATATGTCTAAACATTTCTGGAATCAATATTAGTAGTAGATATTTAATAATTAGAATGAAGATGGAAATGCTCAAAAGGACTGTTGATTGGTTCATTAGGGTCAACAGTTTGTTGCCAACAACCTTCTAAACAAGACACTAGACACAATAAATAATACACTCGAACTCAGGGCCTTCTGGTCACGAGCTAAGCACCTTACCCATTGAGTTACACCGGCTCTTATAAGAAAAAAAAAAGGAAATCTTCCACTAGAGAACCCATACTGAAATGACAGTTTATCATGATCTGATGGAGGAGGGAAATTGATAATACTTGACACTGATTCAGTGCTACCAAATGGAATATATTACTCGGCCTTTCCCGTCATATCGCGCAAAACAATGGCTGAGCGATGTTCCGATTGTAATTTTACTTGTACTGCAACACAAATGTTCATGAATCATGTAAAATCAATGTCTAGAACAATGGGGAAACAAGATCACGAGCCCCTGCCCCACTTGCAAAGGGGGAGGGGCCACATGTGGGTTTGTGACACCCCACTTTCCGCATAATGGTTACAAAATAGTTTGAAATCGCTTTAAATTTTTCGTATTGGAGAAATTAACCTGAATGAATTTTCAACATTAATTAACCCCCTCCCCCAATTGCTTAACACCAGGGGGTGTACGGTAAGGGGGAGTAAAAAGCACAATCCCCCTTACCTTCAAAGTGGTTGAAAGTGGTTTTGTTACCCCTCCCTCATTTTTTCGCAGATTAGATACACTAAAGGTTAAATTTTCATCATTAAATCTTTCTAAAATTGCACAAAAGTAGAAATATTAATAGTTTAAAGAAGTCATAAAAATCCACAAACAAAAAGCGGTGTAATCGAGTTTACTCGACGGTTGCTAGGATGTGCCGCTCCTCTTCGTTTGTCTCAGCTACGTCAATGGATATTCAACTAAAATATCAGTTTTCCATTATGAAGATCATATATATTCCTTTAAATATTTACTAGGACGATTTGTTAAAAATTAAAACAGCAGAATCAATGTATTTTTTCTGGGCATTTTGTAATACTCCTTTTTATGAAATATCAGTAATTCCATGAGTGTTTCTCTCTCTCTCTCGGTATCATCATGAGGGCACCGTGCTTTTTGTTTGTTACTGCAATATGGGAGACAGTGTGTACATTCCAAAATGACCAAGCCTATTTCCATTTGCAAACCCAAGGCAAAGGACTCCGGAATATTATACAAGGGAAAAGATACCATGGTGCGCTCATCACGATTTTGACAGAAATTAGTTTTATAGATTGTTTGAAAAACTGTATGACGAGAAAGCGATGTCAGTCTATCAACTACTCGACCGACATGAACTTGTGTGATCTCAATTTTGAAAGAGCAGCAGATCAAGACGATGAGAGATTCAGGAAAACGCATGGTTCAGTGTACACCAATATCAACGACTGGTCACCGGTAATTATATCTATAAATAAATCAAGAATTCTAAAAAAACAATTGATTCGTATTGTCTCTAAAAAGATATTATTTATAAAAGATAATAAGAAATCAAAAAATGTTTTCGTCATTTTTGTTGCAAGAAAATAAAATTAAAACGATGAATCTGTCCAAACGAAAAAATACTGAATGGATTTGATGGGGCATGGTTGTAATTAAAAAGAACAATATGTACATTTTTAAGTTTTGAAGCGACATGAAGGGGTCAACTTTCGAGAAATCCACAGTGCTCTCTGGGATAAACGGCAAGCTTCAAATAGCGTCGAAATGGCTACTTTCAATATTCCGCTTTATGTTTTACATATTTTATATAAAGTCATTAAACATTTTATATTGGTATGTTCAAATATATACATCAATAAACAAAATAACGAAGGCTACTGATAGCATTTCAATAGAATCGTTTTGAGATTACCGAGATTTATTACATAGTTATGACAAAAATAAATGTAGAGTCCGTTGTACAAGTATAAGAGGTTTATGGGAAGTTTCCCACAGATAGGGAGTTTTCACCTACAACAAAAGTTTATGTTTATGTGAAAACATTGTCATCCAAAACGGGGGGGGGGGGGGGGGGGGGGGGGGGGGGGGGCTGGTTTAGGTGGGTTGCCACCTACCATCATCTTGATACCCAAATGGTATATGTGTTGATATCTTATGTGAAGCTAGTATCATAAAACCTATATTATTTGTCAAAATTTATCATCATCGAGTTTTCACAAATTACTAGTATTTTATCGTTTGAAAACAACTTTATACATAAATAATGATTATATCATGTTGAATTTCTGAATTACCATTCACTTGACTTTTTAAATGATTGAATGAGTATTGGAGAAGTTCTGCACGATTAAAGCCAGCGTGACCTAGTGGTATCGCGCTGGACTCCTGATCGGGAGGCCGGGGTTCGATTCCCTCTCTGGTCATGCCGGTGTCCTGTCTTTCGGATGAGACAGTAAAAACCGAGGCCCCGTGTCGTGGTATGCATGGCATGTTAAAGATCCCTCACTGCTTCGGGTGGGTCCGTTGCAAAGGTCAAAATTTGTATGCCCCGCATCAGGCAGATGCCGTCACCATATACGTGAAATATTCGTGGTGTGACGTTAAACAAAATCAATCAATCAATCAATCAATCTGCACGATTATTGTAGAGTATCATTTGACAGCTGCAAAATAGCTCAATATTGAATAAACTAGTGTAATTAATATTTTCACCTGGAATTAGCATCAATCCAACATGTTAAGTACATGCCTTTAATATGAAATAAATAATTGAATAAATAAGATAGTAATAAAAAATATTCCGCTTAGTTATGAATTTAACGTAAAAGTTTTATTTTACAGAAATTAATTGCGCCTTGCACAGCAACACATTGTCTCAAAAACCAGACATGCGTCGGTCAAAATGGCGATGTAAAGTGTGAAATCACAGGTAATTTCTATTGATTTGATATGATTTTTGAAATTGCTTTTAAAATCTCGTACCGGGGAAAATTAACATGGATTTGCTGATTTCAAAACTTAAAAGCTTAATTAAGGTTCGAACTCTGATTTATTGTTTCGAGAGTCTACTACTTAAAGTTCACACTAACTTTCTCCCTTATTCAATTGACAATTGTCACCATAAATATATTATAGTTTTCCGTCTACTTGATAAATGGTTTTGCCATGATCATAGATTGTATTTCCTTTTCAGGAATTATGGATCTGGCAGTGTAATAGGTTTGTTTCTGTAAAAACAAAGACGTATCGTATGCAAAAGCTCACTGCCATTATGAGAAAAAGATTTCTACGACAAAATTGCATTTCTTGGTGCATAGAATGATAATTAATGTAATTAAAAACAAATTAAGTGAGCACACGACTTCTTACTCACGTTAAAATTTGTCAAAATGTGAAAGTTATACATATACAGTCAAACTTGATATAAAGACCACCTGTATTAAGCAGTCACCTGTCTTTAACAACCACCTTTCTCTGTTTCTTACTACTAAATGCCTATACAAAATCAACCTGTAGTAGGAGGTAACTTGCCACCTGTTATAAAGACCATCTGTAGTAAGCAATCTCCTACCTTATAAATTAATCAGTCACCATTTCCGGTTCCTTTCGTCTTATTGTCAATACAAAATTAACCTGTATTTAGAGGCCACCCCACAAAGCGACCACTTTTGCACACTCCTTTTCCTGGCTGCTTAGACGAGTTTAACCGAATTTGTATCACGATTTTTGAAATTAGACCGCCCCCACTCCTTCCTCTCACTTTGAAAAAAAAAACAGAAATGGTAAGAAAAAGTAGGTTTATGCGACCACTTTTCGCAGAATATTTACTTAAAAGTATGATTTTTTATGATAAATTGTAAATTTGACAAAAGTTTTTGGTTTGTCAGGTGAGAATCATTCAAGTGTTTCTGCCTTTTAAATATTATTTTAATAGAACGTTGCAAGTTGAGCCCTCGGCTCTGCTATGTCACCACACAGGGAATGTTTCTTCTATTGATCTGCTAGATATTTATAGTACACCTTTGCTAATGGACAGAGTTGCTTTATGTAATAAAACAGGGTATTTACTTCAAGGTGTATTTTAGTTTTTGAATTTTTCCTGCCATCATTTCAGATTGTGACTTTCCGCCATCTGTTGCCAATGCTCATAACGTATCAAATGGAATCGGTATATATTCAAAAGTAGAGTACTCATGTGACGAAGGTTTTCGGTACTTGGAGGGAAGACGCTATTCAGGGTGTCAAGTCAATGGAGAATGGCGTCCTGTGGATATGAAATGCGCTCGAGGTATAACATCAAAATGTCAAACTATCACGTACTTACAACCTACATGCTTCAGTTTTACTTATTTTCTCAACATAGATAAATGCATATCTTATTTTGGTAGACAATTTTGTTTTCGACTCATAAGTAAAGCGTTCGAATCCACATGAGTGATAAACTCATGTGGTATGTTTTATTATTGTAAGAACTAATTTTATTGGAGGATAGAGGGGTTTGGTATTTTACCTCGAATCCGGGTTATTTCACCTACATAGCCACGATAAGTTCGATTTGGTCAAAATCTACTTAAATGAACCCATTACTATACGCAATGATAATTTATGAAGACCGAAAAAGGGTTGTTTTTGTGCGTGTATGTGTGTGTGTGGGTGTGCGTATGTGAGAGTGTGTGTCTAGGTGTGTGTGTGTGTACATGTGTGTGTGTATGTAGTTGAATACGTTGGTACGTGAGAAGGACACTCACTTCTTTTGAGGATTTGTAGCACAGGGCAAAATTATGAATACTTGGTGCCGCCACCATATACATGAAATAAATGAAATGAGAAGGGTCGTAAAACTATGATGAAATGATGATAATGATGAAGATGATGATGATGATGATGATGATGATGATGATGATGATGATGGTGGTGGTGGTGGTGGTGGTGATGATGATGATGATGATGATGATGATGATGATGATGGTGGTGGTGGTGGTGGTGGTGATGATGATGATGATGATGATGATGATGATGATGATGATGATGATGGTGGTGGTGGTGATGATGATGACAAGCAACTCCCTTCCCAACAGAAAAAAATCCCCCAATAAACAAACAAAAGCCTAGAGCAAAAAACTAAAATAAAACAAAACAAATGAACTGAAAATACCCCTCTCCTCCCGAAAAAAAATTAAATAAAATAATAATGATAATAAATAAATAAATAAAAAAAATAAAAATAAAGAAAAATAAAAATAAAAAAAAAAGAAAGAAAATAAATAAAAAAGAAAAAAGAAAAAAAAAATGAAAAGAACAACAACAACAAACTTAAAAAAACCACAAAAAAACAAAACGTTTCTAATTTTCAGTGTGTGATGTGGGTCTCTACAGAGTCGGTTTAGATAAATGTGAGAAATGTCCAGTAGGAAAATACAGTGATGTTGCTGATATTTCTGATGAGTGTGCAAAATGTCCCGCTGGTACTCATCAGAATGAAAATGGACAAACCAGTTGTAAACCTTGTAGTCCTGGTTATTACCAAAATCATGTAGGTAAGAAGTCGTGTCAGAAGTGTCAGAGAGGGAAGATGGCATTCAGTAATGGGACTACAAACTGCGAGCAATGCCCTGCTGATACCTTCAGTTACCGCGTGTCTGAAAATAGAACATGCTGGAGATGTGCCAATGGTAGGTAATATTTAAAACCGATTAATTTGTTTATTATTTTTTTATTTTTATATCCTCGCCTGACAGATACATAGAGATCCACATTTGGATTTATTTGTGCGTCTGTCGTTTGTACGTCCATTATAGAAATACCATATCCAGATGATTAAAAGGATGCTGTTAGAGTACACGTTTCTATCCGTGGGAACTAACTGGCAAACTATGACAAACAAGTGCGATTTTCCCTACTTTCTATTATTCAGAAGAGTATTTATAGTAGCGGAAACTTTGGCAGGAGCTATCTTAAACCACCCGATCGTCTTCGCGTTAATGAGTAATATTTCAACAGTATTTATACCATTGGAACATCCATGACAGTTATGGCTAGCCAAACAGAAGATGCTTTCTCCTCCGGAGTACTCGATCTCACCCTCTAACAGGAGATGTTTTCTCCTCCTAGGCACTTGGCCCAAAGTCATAAAACTTTTGGGAGCACGACTCAGTGCTCCAAACTGAGTGCGTGCTCAAACTCGAGTACTACTCGAAATTCATCGAGGTTATAAAAATTGGAGCATGAAAACGTGCTCCAATCTTGTGCATGTGCTCGAAAATCTCAAGATTGGTTAGAATCATACTCAGAACCATACTCTAAATATAAATATGGAATCTTATAACAGAATTACCCAACTCGCCGTCCCCGTGTCTTTCATGACCGGTCAAATCCACTTGAGGGTCTTGAGGAAGATAAAGTTTTAGTCGTACTCGAAAGCGTTTATAACCTCGCCCGTATTCAAACACGAAAGCCGTTCTCTAGTGAGTACGGGTCTGGAGTCTGAGTGCGGGCTTGGAGTCGAGCACGGGTAAAAGTTTTATAACCTCGAAGCCAGATCTCACCTATGACAGGAGATGTTTACCTCTTCAGAGCGCCTGATCTCACCTCTAACAGGAAATGATTTCAACTCATGGGCAACTAATGTCACCTCTAACAGGAGTCGTTTTCTCCTCCCGGAAATCTGATTTCAACACTAACAGGAGATGCTTATTCCTCCTGAGTATCTAATCACGCCTCTAACACGAGATGATTTCTCCTCCGGGGTACCTGATCTCACCTCTAACAGAAGATTGTTGCCCATCCGGAGCACCTGATCTCGCCTCTGAAGGGAGATGCTTTCTCCTCTCGGGTACCTGATCTCATCTCTAACACGAGATTCTTTTACCTCCGGGAAACCTGATCTCACATCTAACTGGAGAAGACTACCCCAAACCACCTGATCTTGCATCTAACAGGAGATGCCTACCCCCCCCCCCCCCCCAAGCACCTGATCTCACATCTAACAGGTGATGCCTACCTCCAAAGTTCCTGATCTCATTTAACATGAGATGCCTACCCCCCACCCCCACCCCCCCCACACCCCCACCCCCAAAGCACCAGATTTCACATCTTACAGGAGAAGCCTACCCCCAAAGCACCTGATCTCGCATCTAACTGAAGATGCCTACCCCCAAAAGCACCTGATCTCACATCTAACACGGGATGCCTACCACCAAAAGCACCTGAGCGCACAGCTAACAGGAGATACCTCAACCCCCCCCCCCCCCCCCCAAGCACCTGATCTCACATCTAACTGGAGATGCCTACCCTAAAGCACCTAATCTCACATCTATAACGAGATGCCTACCCCTAAAGCACCTAATCTCACATCTAGCAGGAGATGCCTACCCCCAAAGCACTTAATCGCACATCTAACAGGAAATGCCTACCACCAAAGCACCTGATCTCACATCCTAACTGGATATGCCTACCTCTAAAGCACCTGATCTCACATCTAACTGGAGATACCTACCCCTAAAGCACCTGATCTCACATCTAACTGGAGATGCCTACCCCTAAAGCACCTGATCTCACATCTAACTGGAGATGCCTACCCCTAAAGCACCTGATCTCACATCTAACTGGAGATGCCTACCCCTAAAGCACCTGATCTCACATCTAACAGGAGATGCCTACCCCCAAAGCACCTAATCTCACATCTAAAAGGAAATGCCCACCCCCAAAGCACCTGATCTCACATCTAACACGTGATGCCTACCCCTAAAGCACCTGATCCCACATCTAACAGAAGATGCTTAACCGCCCCCCCCCCCCCCCAAAGCACCTGATCTCACATCTAACTATTGATGCCTACCCCTAAAGCACCTAATCTCACATTTGTAACGAGATGCCTACCCCTAAAGCACCTAATCTCACATCTAGCAGGAGATGCCTACCCCCAGAGCACCTGATCTCGCATCTAACAGGAGATGCCTACCCCTAAAGCACCTAATCTCACATCTTACTAGAGATGCCTACCCCTAAAGCACCTGATCTCACATCTAACAGGAGATGCCTACCCCAAAGCACCTAATCTCACATCTAACTGGAGATGCCTACCCCTAAAGCACCTAATCTCACATCTAACTGGAGATGCCTACCCCTAAAGCACTTGATCTTACATCTAACTGGAGATGCCTACCCCTAAAGCACCTGATCTCACATCTAACAGGAGATGTCTACCCCAAAGCACCTAATCTCACATCTAAAAGGAGATGCCTACCCCCGAAACACCTGATCTCACATCTAACAGGTGATGCCTACCCCTAAAGCACTTGATCTCACATCTGACAGGGAATGCTTTCTCCTCTCGGTAATCTGACTTCACCTCAGACACAGGAGATGCTTTCCCCTCCGGAGCATGTTTGTATGTAGTGATCCGTCCATTCCATATAATGTTTGTTTTTAATGATCTGTCCATTCTTTATAATGTTTGTTTGTAGTGATTTCTCCATTCTATATAATATTTGTTTGTAGTGACTTCTCCATGTCATATAATGTATGTTTGTAGTGATTTCTTCATTTTATATAATATTTGTTTGTAGTGATTTTGTCCATGTCATATAATGTTTCTTTGTAGTGATTTCTCCATCCTATATAATATTTGTTTGTAGTGATCTGTCCATGCCATATAATGTTTGTTTGTAGTGACTTGTCCATGCCATATAATGTTTGTTTGTAGTGACTTGTCCATGTCATATAATGGTTGTTTGTAGTGACTTGTCCATGCCATATAATGTTTGTTTGTAGTTCTCTGTCCATGCCATATAGTGTTTGTTTGTAGTGATTTCCCCATGCCATATAATGTTTGTTTGTAGTGGTTTGCCGATGCTATATAATGTTTGTAGTGATTTGTCCATGCCATATAATGTTTCTTCTAAACTTTTAACTCAGGGTTACAGATATCACAAGCTAAGAAAAACATTGGGCAAATTCTTCAGATCTTATTCAGAACTTCTATCTAAATTTTGAAATATTTCTTTTCAACAGTATGTATCCAATGGAATTTCCCATCCTCATTTTTACGGTGATCTCGTATATAAACTAAGGAAAGTAAAAGGCTCCGATAACGTATTTTTATCATGTAATAAAATAGTTAAACGTCTTCTAAATAGACAATATGACATTGAGATCATCAAAAAGACTATAGGTCTTGTATTTGTCCCCTCAACAGCCTTATGCAGACTTTTACTTAAACGTTGCACAAACAGGGCGGTGGGGATTATATGACGGGCCTTGTCCAAACCTCTTTCAGAGGAGACATTGTCCTGAACCTCGTCCCTTCTGACTGTTAGACGGGACTCCTACAGATCTAGGGTCTTAGCTCGCTTTCAGACTGGCAGAGCACGATTTATCATGTTGATGTCGCATATATTTTTATATCATTATATGTTTTACAATACCTCTCAATATGCGATACCTGTTGACCCTTGTTCTTTACTTGGAGGATTATTTATAAATTTTCAAATGTACGTCCTTTGATTGTTCTGCTGTTACGATGAGTGGGAAGGTGGGCCCGTAAATCGGTTAACCACACCATTTGTTTGGCTTTTGTCAAATTAAATGACCGTCCTAAGTCGGTATCGTAATTGCACTACAATCAAATATTTTTGTAATGTGCTATATGTGATAGTATATTATTTATATTCATGTATTGTATAGCTCCATGGTGACTTCTGCCAAATAACTGAGCCAGTAACTCCTCTTTTTTCTTTTGTAGTGATTTGTCCATGCCATACAATTTTGCATTGTTTGATTATTATTTTGCGCCACACCAAAATTCTTGCATTTATATGGCGACGGGATATAATGCACAGAAATTAAGAACTTTAGCATTTACATGCCCCGTCTACCGTGACACGGGTTTTGTTTTAATCTTTTTTGGTCTGTTTCATCCGAAAGAGGGACATCGACGAGTCATCTGCGATATTCTCGATTCTCAATTCTGGGACCTCTCAGTCAATAGTCAAGCACCTTATTGGGGTGGTGATTCACCAGGTCATTTTACAGAATCATAATTATTGTGATGAGAGTCAGCCATTCGGAACACACTCGCCTCTTTATATGACGGTTGAAAGGAAGAGGTGATCCTATTGGAGAGCGAATATCATAGCATTGACGAATATGATCCCCTATAGAAAATGACCAGAATAATGGTCTTGATCTATTGTATTCGCTCTTTGTCTATGTTGATCAGTATCTTCGTTTGAACGTCTGGTATAAACTTTTCACAACAATTATCTTTCTTTGGTTTTTCACAAATAAATGAATATAAAAATATCTTTCTATTCAATATTCAATTTTATTTCAGAGTCAGACAACTTTTGTGGGTCACCGCCATTTCGTAGTAAGACGCGAGTCAGCGTATATACATCTGACGACCAAGGAGATTGTATAGCGAGATATGAATGTACAACAAATGATACTCTGCATTATAAAGTGGAACTCGTAAAGTGTTCTGCTAAACTGAGGTCTTGGACTGAACCCATGATAAGCTGTGATATAAAGGGTATTATAACATTTGTATGCCTCTCTTATGAGGAGAAAGATATTAATCCTGTCTGTTTGTCTGTCCATGAAGGCTTAAATTGTCCATAACATATTTAACAATAGGTGGAGATATGATTTTATATTTAATATGCATATTCCTTGTGACATGACCTTCCCTGATACCAGAACATTTGACCTCGTAACCTTGATCCTGTTTTTGTCTTTAAAATTATCTCATACTTAATGCCGTTTAACGTCCTGTATGGGTTGGTTGTTGAGCACCATAACGTCATACCAGGTGAAACCTGTTAAAGTCAACAAAACTTATCCTTTAAATCACCAAATGTTATGCTTAAAATCACCAAATATTATGCTCTAAATCACAAAATCTTATGCTTTAAATCACTAAATCACCAAATCTTGTGTTTTGAATGACCAAATCTTATGCTTTCAATCATCAAATCTTATGCTTTGAATCACCAAATCTTATCCTTTAAAGCTATCTATTTAACTAGTAATTACCGTAAAAAGAACTCCACTGTTTAGTATCTCCAATAGTGAAGATGAATGTTTAATGTTAAACATATGCAGAGGATGAGGGGTTCAATTAAAAAAGTAGAATAATCACTTATTCCTGGTATACAGTGTATGACTGCAATCCCATACACCTCTAGATCCGTCAGTGTCGTTATCAAGCGATGGAGATTGAACTATACGAATATAGAACCCCCCCCCCCCCCCCCCCAACCTCAGTTCCTGACTAGTATACTCGTAACCCCGACCTGCGACTGACAGAGATAGGAGCTACAGTGAATTTGGCGATGTGTCTTAGCCTACCAGAATCAGGTTATCAAACTGCTGAACCTCGAGTAAAGGATTTTAAAAAAGTTTTCTGATTTCTTTGGCAGTTGGACCTGAATGCTATTGCATCATGTAGTAATCACAGCTTTGCTTCTCTGGATTATAGCATCATTCAAATATCACAGCTTTGCTTCTCTGGATTATAGCATCATTTAGTTATCACAGCTTTGGTTCTCTGGATTATAGCATCATTTAGTTATCACAGCTTTGCTTCTCTGGATTACAGCATCATTTAAATATCACAGATTTGCCTCTCTGGATTATAGCATCATTTAGTTATCACAGCTTTGCTTCTCTGGACTATAGCATCATTTAGTTATCACAGCTTTGCTTCTCTGAATTATAGCATCATTTAGTTATCACAGCTTTGCTTCTCTGAACTATAGCATCATTTAGTTATCACAGCTTTGCTTTTCTGGACTATAGCATCATTTAGTGATCACAGCTTTGCTTTTCTGGACTATAGCATCATTTAGTGATCACAGCTTTGCTTCTCTGAATTATAGCATCATTTAGTTATCACAGCTTTGCTTCTCTGGACTATAGCATCATTTAGTTATCACAGCTTTGCTTCTCTGTACTATAGCATCATTTAGTGATCACAGCTTTGCTTCTCTGGACTATAGCATCATTTAGTTATCACAGCTTTGCTTTTCTGGACTATAGCATCATTTAGTTATCACAGCTTTGCTTTTCTGGACTATAGCATCATTTAGTGATCACAGCTTTGCTTCTCTGGACTATAGCATCATTTAGTGATCACAGCTTTGCTTCTCTGGACTATAGCATCATTTAGTTATCACAGCTTTGCTTCTCTGTACTATAGCATCATTTAGTGATCACAGCTTTGCTTCTCTGGACTATAGCATCATTTAGTTATCACAGCTTTGCTTCTCTGAACTATAGCATCATTTAGTCATCACAGCTTTGCTTCTCTGGACTATAGCATCATTTATTTATCACAGCTTTGCTTCTCTGGACTATAGCATCATTTAGTTATCACAGCTTTGCTTCTCTGTACTATAGCATCATTTAGTTATCACAGCTTTGCTTCTCTGGACTATAGCATCATTTAGTGATCACAGCTTTGCTTCTCTGGACTATAGCATCATTTAGTTATCACAGCTTTGCTTCTCTGAATTATAGCATCATTTAGTTATCACAGCTTTGCTTCTCTGGACTATAGCATCATTTATTTATCACAGCTTTGCTTCTCTGGACTATAGCATCATTTAGTTATCACAGCTTTGCTTCTCTGTACTATAGCATCATTTAGTGATCACAGCTTTGCTTCTCTGGACTATAGCATCATTTAGTTATCACAGCTTTGCTTCTCTGTACTATAGCATCATTTAGTGATCACAACTTTGCTTCTCTGTACTATAGCATCATTTAGTGATCACAGCTTTGCTTCTCTGGACTATAGCATCATTTTGTAATAATAGATTTTGATATTTAAACTGTTGGCTCCTTAATATTTATTCTACTAATATTATGTTTTTTGGCGGAATTATATCGGAATAGTTGTGAAATGCCTTAGGACTAACGAGTCTATGAGTTGTTAGGGTTACGGTTTATAAGTCGTTCAGACGATTGGACATTTCACTTTGCAGTTTTCTTGATCTATTTGTACTTTGGACAATTGGACCTTTCAGTTGTCGGAGCTTTACACTTTTTATTGGATATATTAAGATTTCGGATAAATTAATAAACAGTTTTGGGGGAATCCCAATCTTAACACAAGAGACGTCTGAGGCGCCAATCGGCCTTTTTAAAGTGTAGTGCGGGAATTAATGCTGGTATGACGTCTAATCACAGACCTGCAGATTTTTCATATTTATCATATTTTTAAACTCAAAGTTCAATGTTTGACAATGTCACTGTAATGCGCACTAAACATGTGTTTTCCTCCCGGATAATAGAACTTTCAAAAATGATTGGTGCATTTTTGACAGCTTAATGGAATACAGTTCTGTTTCAAATTCAATTTCAGGAACTGCTGAATACAATAATAACGATACTGATGATGACGTCTACAACAGTACTAGTGGTGTGTTGATGTTTTAATTGTTGTTATTAATGATGATGATGATGATGATGATGACGATGATAATGATGGTGGTTGTGGTTGTGATGATGATAATGATGATGGTGGTGATGGTGATGATGATAATGATGATGATGATGATAATGATGATGATGATGGTGGTGATGGTGATGATGATGGTGGTGGTGGTGGTGGTGATAATAAAAATGATGATGATGATGATGGTGATGATGATGATTATGGTGGCGGTGGTGGTGATGATGATGATGATGATAATGATGATAGTGGTGGTAGTCCTGCAGTGCAAGACTCCGTTCCTCTTATTTACTTGCCGCTCGCGCTTGTCAGTGAAGTCATGTTTATAAGACTAATAGTGTTGGTGGTGGTGAGGATTTCATTTTATTTTATGGGGGTGGGGTGGGGGAGAAGGGGGGTATTTCCCTATCAGATTCTACATTTGTTATGTACTTTTTTTATTTTATCTAAAAACTGGTGTTTTCAATTCCAAAAAATTTTTAATTTCCTAATTTAATACAAATGTATAAAAATCTTAGAAATAACGTTATACACGCTATTTTGTCGAGCGAGCAGGACAACGACAACGGGCAGCATGCACCCTATCTTCGGACGCCGGGACAACAACAACGGACCGCTTGCACTCTGTCTCCGAAAGACGGGACAACGACAAGGGGCCGCTTGCATTCTATCTTTGGAAGCCAGGACAACGACAACGGGCCGCTGGCACTCTATCTCCGAACGCCAGGACAACGACAAGGGACAGCTGGCACTCTATCTCTGGAAGCCAGGACAACGTCAAAGGGCTGTTGGCACTCTATCTCTGGAAGCCAGGACAACGACTAGGGGCAGCTGACACTCTGTTTCCGAAAGATGAGACAACGACTAGGGGCTGTTGGCTCTCTATCTCTGGAAGCCAGGACAACGACAAGGAGCCGCTGGCACTCTGTCTCCGAAAGACGAGACAACGACTAGGGGCAGCTGGCACTCTATCTCTGGAAGCCGGGACAACGACAAGGGACTGTTGGCACTCAATCTCTGGAAGCCGGGGCAACGACAAGGGGCCACTAGCACTCTATCTCTGGAAGCCGGGACAACGACAAGGGACTGTTGGCACTCTCTCTCCGGTAGCCGGGACCACGAAAAACTGGCAGCTGGCACTCTATCTCTGGAAGCTAGGAAAATGACAAGGGCCCTCTGGCGCTCTATCTCTGGAAGTCGAGACAACGACAACGGACCGCTAGCACTCTATCTCTGGAAGCCGGGACAACGACAAGGGACTGTTGGCACCCTCTCTCTCCGGTAGCCGGGACCACGAAAAACTGGCAGCTGGCACTCTATCTCTGGAAGCTAGGAAAATGACAAGGGCCCTCTGGCGCTCTATCTCTGGAAGTCGAGACAACGACAACGGACCGCTGGCACTGTATCTCTGGAAGCCGGGACAACGACAAGGGGCCGCTGGCACTCTATCTCCGGACGCCGTGACAACGAATACGGGCCGCTTGTACTCTATCTTTGAAAAACGGAAAACGACTAGGGACAGCTGGCACTCTATCTTTGGAAGCCAGGACAACGACAAGGAGCCGCTGGCACTCTGTCTCCGAAAGACGGGACAACGACTAGGGGCAGCTGGCACTCTATCTCTGGAAGCCGGGACAACGACAAGGGATTGTTGGCACTCAATCTCTGGAAGCCGGGGCAACGACAAGGGGCCGCTAGCACTCTATCTCTGGAAGCCGGGACAACGACAAGGGACTGTTGGCACTCTCTCTCTCCGGTAGCCGTGACCACGAAAAACTGGCAGCTGGCACTCTATCTCTGGAAGCTAGGAAAATGACAAGGGCTCTCTATCTCATGAAGCCAGGACAACGACTAGGGGCAGCTGGCATTCTATCTTTGAAAGCCAGGACAACGACAAGGAGCCGCTGGCACTCTGTCTCCGAAAGACGGGACAACGACTAGGGGCAGCTGGCACTCTATCTCTGGAAACCGTGACAACGACAAGGGACTGTTGGCACTCAATCTCTGGAAGCCGGGACAACGACAAGGGGCCGCTAGCACTCTATCTCTGGAAGCCGGGACAACGACAAGGGACTGTTGGCACTCTCTCTCCGGTAGCCGGGACCACGAAAAATTGGCAGCTGGCACTCTATCTCTGGAAGCTAGGAAAATGATAAAGGCCCTCTGGCGCTCTATCTCTGGAAGTCGAGACAACGACAACGGACCGCTGGCACTCTATCTCCGGACGCCGTGACAACGAATACGGGCCGCTTGCACTCTATCTTTGAAAAACGGGACAACGACAAGGGGCAGCTTGCACTCTATCTCTGGAAGCCGGGACAACGACAAGGGGTCGCTGGCACTCTATCTCTGGAAGCCAGGACAAAGACTAGGGGCAGCTGGCACTCTATCTTTGGAAGCCGGGACAACGACAAGGAGCCGCTGGCACTCTGTCTCCGAAAGACGGGACAACGACTAGGGGCAGCTGGCACTCTATCTCTGGAAGCCGGGACAACGACAAGGGGTCGCTGGCACTCTATCTCTGGAAGCCGGGGCAACGTTAAGGGACTGTTGGCTCTCTGTCTCCGGTAGCCGGTGAAACGAAAAACTTAAAGCTGGCACTCTATCTCTGGAAGCTGGGCAAATGACAAGGGCCCTCTGGCGCTCTATCTCTGGAAGTCGAGACAACGACAACGGGCCGCTGGTACTGTATCTCTGGAAGCAAGGACAACGAGAAGAATCCGCTAGCACTCTATTTCCGAAAGACGGGACAACGACAAGGGGCAGCTTGCACTCTATCTCTAGAAACTGGGACAACGACAAGTAGCCGCTGGCACTCTGTCTCCGGACGCTGGGACAACGACAACAGGCCGCTTGCACTCTATCTTCAAAAGACGGAACAACGACAAGGGGCAGCTGGCACTCTATTTCTGGAAGCCAGGACAACGACAAGGAGCCGCTGGCACTCTATTTTTAGAAGCCAAGACAACGACCAGGGACAGCTGGCATTCTATCTCTGGAAGCCAGGACAGCGACTAGGGGCAGCTGGCACTCTATCTGGAAGCCGGGACAACGACAAGGGGGTGGTGGCATTCTATCTCTGGAAGCCGGGGCAACGACAAGGGGCCGCTGGCACTTTATCTCTGGAAGCCGGGGCAACAACAAGGGATTGTTAGCACTCTGTCTCCGGTAGCCGGGACAACGACAACGGGCCGTTGGCAATCTGTCTCTGGAAGCCGGGACAACGAGAAGGGTCCGCTGGCACTATGTCTCCGTAAGTCGAGACAACGATCAGGGGCCCCTGGCACTCGAATCCGAGACATCTCTACCACGAGCCCGGCACGCTACCAACTGAACTTCGCCGGTTCTGATATTAGATAGTAAATTATACTTTTACGTTGATGATGTTTATGTAGAAGTCAGTATTTGTCTACTTAGCTTACCGACTGCCCCTGTGACGTCTGCGTGTCGTTATAACACCCTCTCGTTTTGATTCAGACCGGGCAGCGTTGTTTTGGATTATATCTAGATTGTACAAAAGCATTCTAATATTCAGTGTCTGGCCCTGAATTATCTACAAATGTTTATAATAATTAACTTATAATACAAGTGGCGACTTGGATGGGATTGAATCTAAACATCTGGTTGTATTCTAACTTCAGTTGCCAAGTAGTTATAGGCAGCATATTGAAGTGTAGAATGAGAGTCAAGGGTCTGGTAGATGTGATTGTCTATGTACCAGATGAGTGTCCTGACCAATGAGCTGCTGTTGAGGTTTTTCGTGATATCAGAATTAACAGTCAAACTTTTTTATTATTATACAAAAGTTTATTTTGCAAGAAAATAAAACATGAGATAATTATATGCGACCATTATTAGCAAGTACTCTCTGACTACGTTAAAACAGGTTTGCAAGGCATGTAGACACAATATTCAATATATGCAGTATGTCTAATATTTTGCCATAGCCAACACACCTCCATATAATTACATACTTATAAAGAGGCATATACAGTAAAACTTGTCTTAGCAGCCACCTCTATTAAGAGGTCACCTGTCTATAAAGGTCACATTATAAATTCCCCAAATCTATGTTTTCCTTAATAAAAGACCTCTGTATAAAGGCCACCTGTCTATAAAGGCCACTTTTGACTCTTCCCTTAGCTGACCTTAATAGACAGGTTTGACTGTAATTATATATTATATAGTACTCATGTGGGCAAAAAATAACCATTGACCTCCTTCATACAGATTGTGCAAAAATAAAAAGGAATGGACGGAATGAAAGCGGTTATTATGTCATAGCTATTCCTGGAGGTAGTAAAAAGAAGGTGTTCTGTGACATGGAATACCGGACAGGCGGGTGGATGGTGAGTCTTACTTTCGTTTTTAATGTTTGATATAGTATTTAAACTACTACTGTGAAATCAGAATATTTCGTTCATCAATGAAATTACATCCCTAACGAAACCCTAACGAAAATTAAAACTATAAAGAGGGAAATGATTTTTTATTAAAAAAAAACTACATTATTATTATTATTATTATTATTATTATTATTATTATTATTATTATTATTATTATTGATAAATGTTTAAAGCAAACAATATTTTTAGTATGTCTATATGTCCCTGCAAAGAACACATATTTAATATAAAGAAATTTACAAGTACATAATTGTAGTTAATTGCATTTTTTGTCTTCAAACATATGATCAAGTACTAGAATAATCCGGTCTTTCGGAAAGCACTCTTAATTAAATCGCCTTTCATTAACATTTTCGCATGAGTGTCAATCAGCCAATTCGAATGGAGTGGCTTTAGTGTCGAAGTTTTTAAATCTGATCATCACTATCGGTACTTTCTTCTAGATTTTCAGTGACATGAGTAGAATACCATTCATGAAGATGATTTTTAGGATTTCTTTATAGTCGTAGTTAACAGTGACATCTAGAAGGTTAAACTTGCATGCAGCGGGTACATTGTAAATGTTTCACGAATCCCCAGGGACGAATCCCCAGCTGAGGATTGTTGGAGGCGTCGATTTAATTTTTCCAATTTTCAACCACTGCTCGGTCGGTACACTTGCATGTATCGGATAGAACAGTGTACTGACTGATTCAATACGATATATTCAAATGCGCTCATTGAGACTGAAATGTAATCACTTCTGACCACTGACATTTTAATTACGACATCAAATCAAAGGTGGATCACAGGTACACGTATACATAATAATAATTTACTTTAATAATAATTTACTTTATTATAGTGTCACATGTTTGATCAGCTGTACATATTATAACAATAAGATTACATTCATGAAATTAAAAAGATCGAACATCCAGCCATGTTATGACTTACGAGACACTTAAAAATACGTAAAACAATATATGACTTACGAGACACTTAAAAATACGTAAAACAATATATATATTTCTTTCCTTCATGCTTAAAACATTAACATACTAGTATAAAACACTAATCTAATATGTAGATCGAGTCTATTATTAAGATATATCAAGGTGTAAATAAAAATAAAATAAAAAGAGAATTGACTTTTAACAAATTATATAAATATTTTCCTTCTAGAATAAAATTTAAAAATGAAAAAAGCTAAGTAACATTGAAATCCCTGACATTCCATTATACGCGAAAATTGTTCGTTTATATTAAATGAATAAAAATCTGGTATGTACAACGAAGCTTTATAAAATAAATCAGATCGTATATCACTGTAGAGTTCGCATTGCATTAAGAAATGTATTTCATTCTCTACCTCCCCTGCTGTACAATATTTACAAGTTCGTTCGTTTAAAGGTGTTGGCGGCTTGGAATATCTACCCGTCTCTATTGCTAGCGGAAGTGACCCAGACCGGAACTGGGCTAGCAGTCTTCTATGATTACGCGGAATGTCTTCGGTAACATATGATTCCGTGCCTAGTTCTTGTTTGTATGTCCTGTATGTACGGAGTTTGTTCCCGTTCGGGTTATTTCTGTCGTTATACAGTTCGTCCCTCCAATTACTCTTGTCCGTTTCCTTTACTTTTTCGGTAATTAGCCTCACGACAGTTTTGGTTGAGATGGTATGGTTGTGCACTAAATTTTCGGTGTCGATTTCGGTAATGATTTTATTGGTGGAAGCGGCCCATCCTATACGGCGTCTAGATGACCATTTCATAGTTTTATTTAATATTCGGTTATCGTTCGTACGGATGATTTTACACATAAGACGAATGCATGCGATGTCTTGTTTGGTTTTACACGATGACCAACCTAAATCCCCTCGGACAGCTAGATTTGCAGTGTTTCTCCCGACAGCCAGAAAGAATCGCTGGGCTTTATTTTGAACAGCATTTATGACACTATATTGTTTTGTACCCCAAATTCCACTGGCATAGAAAAGTATAGGTTCAACGATAGTACTGTACAATTTTGAGTATACATCATAGGTCATACCCCCAGCATCTATGAATTTACCGAACAACGCCCCCAATGCACGTGACGCGGATTTGGCTAGTTCTCTAACGCACTTGTCCATACGGAGATGTTGATCGAACCAGATTCCGAGATATTTATATGAATCAGCTTTTTCAATATCGAACTGACCACAACGGAAGTTAGTAGCTGTTTCCGGTACAGAGGGGTTACGAAAATGGATGACTTTGGTTTTCCTTGGGTTGATTGAGAGTCCCCATACGGTACTCCATTCATCAACTATATCTAGCATAGACTGAAGGCTAGAGGGGTCGGGGGCAATCAGCGCAATATCATCTGCATATAATAAAATGCTTAATGTCATGTCATCAACACTTATTCCGAGCCCTGCCTCGTTTATTCTCACGGCTAAGTCGTTTATATAAACTGAAAACATTGTTGGGGACAACACACACCCCTGTTTTACACCGGAAGGAACCTGGAACCACGGAGTTCGTTCACCATTGACCTTTACTGTACATTTAACATCATGATACAGTGATTGTAGCGCCATATAAAATTTTCCTCTAATTCCGGTGCGCTGCATCTTAAACCACAAGAGCTCTCGATCGACCGTGTCAAACGCTTTACGCAAATCAATGAAACTGACGTAGGTAGACTGACGTGATATTTTTCGGTCATTGATAACGGTATGAAGCGTATATATATGGTCTTCACAGCTGCGACCACGTCTGAAACCATTCTGTTCATCGCACAGGCGGTCGTTTGCTTCAAGCCACGCTGTTAGTCTTGAATTCAGAATAGCGCAGTATATTTTACAAGGCACCGAAATCAATGTGATTCCTCGGTAGTTGGAGGGGTTGCGATCGTCGTCCGAGCCCGGTTTGTAGATGGGATTAATAATACCACTAGTCCATTCGGTGGGTACTTTACCCACATCAAAACAGCCGTTACAAAATTTCAATAGCATATCAACAACAGAGTCATTTTTCAAGACTTCCGATGGAATTCCGTCAACACCGGCAGCTTTTCCTAGTTTCGCCGCGTCAATAGCTTTACACACTTCAAGTCTACTGATAGGTTCATTAAGGACACTACAATCCGGCAAATCCGGTAAATGTTCAGTCGTATCCGGGATGTTCAGCTGATAATCGGTGTTGAAAAGTTCTTGAAAATCACTTCTCCATTTCTCAAGCACAGTTACTCGGTCCGTATGAGTTCGCCCCTCATTATCGACAACGGCCCATGGAATACGCTTATGTCTGTCATTTGCCATACCAACTTTGCCAATAGAACGCCAAAATTCGTTTTGATTTGAGTCGTACAATTGGTCATGGATTCGCAAACGTTCTTTCTTTTGGTACTGACGTTTACATTTTCGGTTCATTTTGTCAAAAACTTTCCGTTCCTTGCAGAATTCTTCTTTCAATTTACGCTTTTCTTGACAAGAACCGGGACACTTTAGCCATTGCCGTTCAAGCTGACGAGTAAGGTTCCATTGCACAGTTAGTGCATCATTCCAATACGGCTTATATTTTGAATACGCTTTATCTTGGTTATGAGCTCGTTTGACAGGAAGTCGTTTCGCCATCTCCGCATGTATCAAAGTACGGAACTCATTGTAGGCGCACTGAATGTCATTGTTGACATTGATCGCTTGTTCGATTCTCTGAATTGTAAGTTGTACTTGCAAACGCGCATCCTCGTCAAGCATGAAATCCGACGGAGTCGCTCGTGAGTTGTACGTTATGGCGGGGGAGTCGCGATTATCGCAGGGAGGATCGGAAACTGTGTCTTTGTGGTCACCAGTAGGTATGTTTAACACACACGTCAATAGCGAATGGTCCGGTATACTGTTCGGGTAATGTTGTATTGCGTCAATGATATCGGACATTTTGTTAATCGAGAATTCATTAATCTCGCTAAGTTGCTCATATGGTACACATATATAGTCTACAACCGATTTCCCTAAAGGTGATATATAGGACCATTCATGATCGTCGAAATGCCCGTTTAGCATGCAGAAATTTATATCCGTTAAAAAGTCAATAAGAAGATCTCCGTGACGGTTTTCTTTCTCATCTATAACGGTACGTTGTCTTACTGAATCTACACCTTCAATATAGTCCTGGTTAACGCCACATCTCGCATTAAAGTCGCCCATTATAACAACGTTACCTTTATTCTGATATAAGTAAACCTGTTGCAATAAACGGTCGAAAAATATATCGCCTTCAGTTAGATGTGAAGAGTCACTGGGGGGTAGGTAGCAGGCGGCTAGGCAGAATGAGGTCTTATCCTGTATTGACTTTAAATACAGCCACAAAATTCCGTCAGTATTACTATCCAACACTTCAACACTAAATTGGGTAGAGATGTCATCCTTCACAAGCATCCCTACGCCCCCCGAACCTCTATTAGCCCTTGTATTCGACACTGACCGATTATTGCCGAACCACTTGTAGCCTGAGATCGATAACACTTCATCGTTTCTCAAAAAAGTTTCACACAAAGCTAAGACATCGCAATCTATATGAGATAAAACTGCTTGCCGATACTCCGAGTTGTCATTAGGTTTTATAGACCACCCCCGGCAATTCCATAATCCAAGCCGCAGACTATCCTAATGCCTGCCGCGAGGGCCGTCCCGAAGATTAGAGTGTTCGCGTCGTGTGCTGGTACATATACGGTTACCTTTAACATACAGGTTAGAGCTTCCAACGGCTTTCACGAGGGTTTTGAGGTTTGATGACATTAATCTGTCCTCTTTAGACATGTCGCTATTTACATACACTTTTACATAATAAATCGTTTTATTATTTGGAAAAGTTCACTTTCTATCGTATTCTACACTATAAAAGGGAACATATCAATATAATAAATAGATTTTAAGTTAGGTATACTTGGAAGTTGCATTACTAAGGCTAGTTTTTGCAAAATTTATCTTTCTTAGATACCAATAGATATCCACGAAATTATATTCCACGAACCTACAAAATATCTCAAATCCACGAAAAATGTGTCCCACGAAAATAAATGATTTTACGGTATATCGCCATCTATGCAAAGAGATGAAAATGACATTTATACTAAAGTGACCTTCTAAATACATAAAATGAGGCCTATATAAGCAGGTAACCGCTTAATAGATGTGACATTTTAAGACATGTATTCTTGTAAATGTATACTATCAGCCTCCTAAATTAGGTATACAGCCCGATTTGGATGTAGTTCGTTCGACAAATACAGTGAAACCTCTTCAAGGTCACATAAAGTGGCCACTTGCTTATTAAAACGTTTTTAGCTCACCTGAGCCGAAGGCTCAAATGAGCTATTGTGATCAATCGTCGTCCGTCGTCTGTCGTCAGCTTTTCTATATTTTCGACTTCTTCTCCAGAACCGCTGTACAGAATTTCACCAAACTTCATTGGAAGTAAGTACTCAAGGTCCTCTATCAAGTTTGTGTTTTTCGTGCTGATCAGTAATCCAAAATGGCCGCCATTGGCTCTAATTGGTTGACACATTTTGGACTTCTCCAGAACCACTGCACAGAATTTCACCAAACCTCATAGAAAGTAAGTACTCAAGGTCCACTACAAAGTCTGTGTTTTTCGTACTGATCCGTAATCTAAGATGGCTGCCATTGGCTCTGATTGGTTGACGCATGTTCGACTTCTTCTCTAGAACCACTGCACAGAATTTCACCAAACCTCATAGAAAGTAAGTACTCAAGGTCCTCTACAAAGTCTGTGTTTTTCGTGCTGATCCGTAATCTAAGATGGCTGCCATTGGCTCTGATTGGTTGACGCATGTTCGACTTCTTCTCTAGAACCACGGCACAGAATTTCACCAAACTTTATAGGAAGTAAGTACTTAACGTCCTCTACCAAGTTTGTGTTTTCGTACCCATCCTTTGTCCAAGATGGCCGCCATTGGCTCTGATTGGTTGACAGATTTTCGACTTCTTCTCCAGAACCGCTACACAGAATTTCACCAAACCTCATAGGAAGTAAGTACTCAAGATCCTCTACCAAGTTTGTGTTTTTCGTGCCCATCCGTAATCCAAGATGGCTGCCATTGGCTCTGATTTGTTGACACATTTTCGACTTCTTCTCCAGAACGGCTGCACAGAATTCCACCAAACCTCATAGGAAGTAAGTACTAAAAGTCCTCTACCAAGTTTTGTGTTTTTCGTGCCCATCTGTTATACAAGATGGCCGCCATTGGCTCTGATTGGTTGACAGATTTTCGACTTCTTCTCCAGGACCGCTACACAGAATTTCACCAAACCTCATAGGAAGTAAGTACTCAAGATCCTCTACCAAGTTTGTGTTTTTCGTGCCCATCCGTAATCCAAGATGGCTGCCATTGGCTCTGATTGGTTGACACATTTTCGACTTCTTCTCTAGAATGGCTGCACAGAATTCCACCAAACCTCATAGGAAGTAAGTACTAAACGTCCTCTACCAAGTTTTGTGTTTTTCGTGCCCATCTGTTATCCAAGATGACCGCCATTGGCTCTGATTGGTTGACAGCTTTTCGACTTGTTCTCCTGAACCGCTACACAGAATTTCACCAATCCTAATAGGAAGTAAGTACTCAAGATCCTCTACCAAGTTTCTGTTTTTCGTGCCCATCTGCAATCCAAGATGGCTGCCATTTGTTCTGATTGATTGACACATTTTCGACTTCTTCTCCAGAAAGGCTGCAACGAATTCCACCAAACCTCATAGGTAGTAAGTACGTAAGGTCCTCTACCAAGTTTTGTGTTTTTCGTGCCCATCCGTTATCCAAGATGGCCGCCATTGGCTCTAATTGGTTGACAGATTTTCGACTTCTTCTCCAGAACCGCTGCACAGAATTCCACCAAATCTCATAGGTAGTAAGTACTTAATGTCCTCTACCAATTTTGTGTTTTTCGTGCCCATCCGTTATCCAAGCTGGCCGGCATTGGCTCTGATTGGTTGACACATTTTGGACTTCTTCAAAACGACTGCACAAAATATCACCAAAACTTATAGAAAGTCTTGTAGAAAAAAAGCAAAATTTTCTACTGAAATGAGCATGAATCATTTTATTGTAAATAAGTAATTTGTGCTCAATTGAGCGATATAGGCCCATTTCGGCCTCTTGTTTCTTCTTTTGCTGTCTTGTAATATAAACATTTGGATAAAGGTCGCCTCGATGTAAAGGTCAGTTTCAAGTCTTCTCTCCAATGATCATCAGACACTTATGTCAAACATTCTTCTGTATAATCATCTTTGCATAAAGATGTAGCTTAGTGCTTTGTGCGTTGTTTTATTGTATTTCTTCTGTTAATGTACGTCCATATAGTTTGTGTATATCTTTTGTATTAAATGGGGCTGACCGCCTCATATATTTGACAGTACATTTTCATTACGTTTAGTATAGTGGTCACTTTTACCTGCCTATATACATGTACTTGTAATTTAAAATTATTGTAAGTTGCATTGATTTTAGGTTGATTCAAGGTTTTTAAAATATTTTGAAAAAAGGCTTAAGTGACCATTCGTCAGAATGCCCCGTCCGTCGTCTGTAACTTTTTCAACTTCTTCAGAACCACTGGAGAGATTTTGATGAAACTTGGTGGGAATAAAGTACTTAAAGTACACTATACAGGTGTTGATGGTCAGATCCGTCACGGGATGGATCCATAATGGAACCATATAAGCTCTAAATGGTATCCTTTTTAGCTCACCTGAGCTGAAAGCTCAAGTGAGCTATAGTCATAGTGCACTGTCTGTCGTCCGTCGTCATCTGTCCGTCCGTCCATCATTAACTTTTTCACATTTTCGAATTCTTCTGTGGAACTGCTCTGCAGATTTGGATCAAAGTTTGTATATATGATGTACTCAAGGTCCCCTACTGAAGTTGCGTTCTAGATCCAAATTCCCTCAGGGGGGATCCAGGGCGGGGCCAGAAGTACCCAAAATGGTACCCCTCTTCAAAACATTTCTTCTCCAGAACCAGCGCATAAATGGGGAAACTAATTGCATTTCAACAATCTATAAAGATGGGTTATCAAAAATTGTGTTCGGGGTTAAGATCCGTCAAATAGAAATTTACACTTTTTTGACGTGTTTTTGAACTTAGTAATTTCAGTGCAGAAAAGTGTCATGTTTTTCAGTTAATTGATATTTTTTTTTATTCGCATTACATGTCATACAACCATTTCACAAAGACTGATGTAACATAGATAATTATATCATACAGGTGTATAATTATATAGATGTATATACTAAGAGAGATGAAATTGTAATTATACAAATAAAATAAAGAGTTTAATACTATAATGTTACATCAATAGTGTTATTATATAATGTGAATTTTTTTTTGAGCATGTGTATAAAGAAAGGGATAGGAACAGGTCCAAAAAAAGGGGGGGGGGGGAGGCAAGGGGGTATTGAAGGAGGGGGGAAAAGAAAAGAAGGGTGGGTGGGTGGGTAAGGGTTGTTTTGATCCATAAAGCCTGCATTTTCCAGTTGTGGATAATTTGAGAGTATGATATTTCAAGTACAAATTTTTATGTAGTGCAGATTTTGAGAAAAAAAAAAAAAGAAAAAATAATAACATATTATAGATCAGGACATAAAAAAAGACCAATCTTTCCAATTGACATTGAACATAGTAGAATTGTTATTTTTAATAGCGATGATTTTGGCAGTCTGATAGTGACTTTTTAGATCTTGAAGTAGACCTTGAATGCAAGGCATCTTTTCAAAGCATTTTGATCTGTAAACGTAATATTTAAATACTGCAACAATATTATTATAAGCGAATAAGTCGTATGAGAATTCTCCAAAAATAAAAGATTTTTTATTTGGGTTAAACACTTTGTTATTGTTTTGACAAAATTGAGAAAACTTTTGTAGGATGTCTTGTGTAGTAGGACATTCCCATAAAAGATGAATGATTGACTCTGGTTCATTTTTACAAAAGGTACAGAGTGGAGAGTCTTTCAAACCAATTTTATGTAGAAAAGCATTTGTTGTAAGGATATGATGATTGATCCTGTATTGAAGCCATTGTAGTTTGGTACCAAGTAAAAATTTGAAAGGAACTTTGTAAGTGTTATGCCAGAAAGAAGGATCAAGATCAAATAGTCCATTCCACTTGGTTTGACCTTTTGGAATGTGGTTATTTTTCACAAAATTATTATATATTGGTTTTGCACCATTACATGTTTTTAATAAAATTTTGAGTTGTAAAGGGATGTATGGGTATGGGAGTTTGTGGTTCAAATGTTTGATTTGTTTGACTTCAATATCTTTTTTAATTGCTGATGTAATTCCATAATAAGTCAAAAAATTTCTTTGAATTTGATACACATTTTGGAATTTTTCTTGAGACATAAATTCTCCATTTTCTTCAAGGAGATCATTAACAGAAATTATTCCTTTTTCAAAAAACTCTTTCATGAAAAAAGATTTTTAATCAATTTTGATCTCACTGTTATGCCAAAGAGGTTGGGATATATAGTCATTCCAATTGCCAATTTTTTCTTGACTTCGGAGATCATACCAGGCTTGAAGGACATCCATCCAAAAAGGATTACAACATCTTTTTAAACAGTTTTTTTATGAAGTCAGTACCACATAATAATAATTTTTGTAAAGGGACTATATTTTGAAACAAGTTTTTCCATTTAGATTCGCCAGATGTTATCAAGCGTCTTATCCACGTGACCTTTAGGCTTTTAATATAGTGTCCTATGTTTATCATTTTAATTCCGCCATTTTCAAAATTTTGGTATAGGACATCACGTTTTATTTTTTCAGTGTTTGAGTTCCATAGAAAAGAGAAAAGAGTATTATTAAATTTTTTAATGATGCTGTCTGGTGGGTTGGGTAAGGATATGAACAAGTGATTAAGTTGAGATATGATAATTGTTTTAATAAGACACAGCTTACCCAGTACAGTAAGTCTGCGTTTACTCCATTGATCAATGACAGTTTTGATTTTTACCAATTTTTTGTCATAATTTAGTGTAAGAACCTTTGAAAGGTCAACATCATATGTTAGACCAAGTAAAGTGAAGCGATTTGTCCAGGAAAGGTCAATATTCTTACAGATTCTTTCAGTAGAGAACTTTTTGCTGCCAATCCAGGTTACTTGGGTTTTAGACAGATTGATTTTAAGACCAGAGTAAAAATAAAATTCATTCAGTTCTTTTATGGTTTCTTGAAGGGAATGTTCTGAACCATCTAAGATCATGGTAGTGTCGTCTGCAAATAATGTTATCTTATGTTCAATGTTACCAATTGTAATTCCTTTTATGAGAGAGTTGCTCCTAATGTTTATGGCAAGTATTTCAGCACACAGTAAAAAATATGTAGCTAGAAATAGGGTCGCCTTGACGACAGCCACGTTCAAGTTTAAAGAAGTTTGATAGAAATCCACATTGGGATACAGCCGAAATAGTATTATTTTGAGTAAGGGATATCCATTTTCTAAAATTAGGACCAAAATTGAAAAATTCAAGAGTTTTATTAATAAATTTCCATGAAACTGAGTCGAAGGCTTTTTCAAAATCTATCATTAGGAGAGCACCAGGTATGTGATTTAAGTCACAATAGTGCATTATATCAAAGATAAGTCTAGTGTTTTCACCGATGTAACGTTCAGGGATGAAACCAGTTTGATCAGAATTTATTAAACTTGAAACAACTTTTTTGACTCTGTTTGCTAAAACACCAGATCCAATTTTATAAACTGTATTAAGGAGAGTGATTGGGTGCCAGTTTTTCATATAGTGTTTTGACTTATTTTCTTTTGGAACACATGTAATAATTCCTTGTCTTTGGGTTATTGACATGCAATCTGATTCGAATCCAAAATTTAATGATCTAACAATAGACAATTAAACAGTTAATTGATATTGATGATTTCTTAATGACTTTTGATCATAATTATGGTAAGGAATATTATTGTGAAAGAATTTTGTCAATATCTCAATTTTTGGATTTCTTATGAATTTTTTAAGACTTCCAAAAAAAAAAAAAGGGGGGGGGGTGGCCATTTTTCACATTTTCAACTTTTTCTGCAAAACTGTTGGAGGATTTTAATAAATCTTGGTAGAAATAAATCACTTATGATCCCCTTCAAATTATGCTGTTTTTGTCCAGACCTCTTTACAGGTGGCGCCACCATAGTCAAAAGTAGGTCACAAAAGAGTACCCTCCTTTGACAATATTTTTCTTCATACGGGCTGTATACAGAGACAAACAGAATGCATAGAACTGATCTAGAGGGATGAGTGAAGACGTATTGTCATTTTGGTTCCCTTCCAAAATCAAAAGCCGGCGTGGCCTAGTGGTATCGCGCCGGACTCCTGATCGGGAGGCCGGGGTTCGATTCCCGCTCTGGCCATGCCGGTGTCCTGTCTTTCGGATGAGACAGTAAAAACCGAGGCCCCGTGTCGTGGTATCCATTGCACGTTAAAGATCCCTCACTGCTTCGGGTGGGTCCGTTGCAAAGGTCAAAATTTGTATGCCCCGCATCAGGCAGATGCCGTCACCATATACGTGAAATATTCGTGGTGTGACTTAAAACAAAAATCAATCAATCAATCAATCAACGAAAATCAAATTTTAGAATTTTTTTTGGACATTTGTTTGGACTTGATGATTTCAATGCAGAAAAGTGTCATATTTCTTAGTTAATTGATAATGATGATTTCTTATGGACTATTGTGATCATAATTATGCTAAGGAATGTAACTTTGAAAGAATTTTATCAATATCTCAATGTTTTTATTTTCTATGAATTTTTAAGACTTCCAAATGAGGGTGTACAGGGACAATTCTTCACATTTTTAACTTCTGCTGTTAAACCACATGAAAGATTTAAATGAAACATGGTATACATGAAGTACTATAGGTCCTCTATCAATTTTGTACATTTCATCCAAATTGGTCAACAGATAATGCAGCCATGTCTAAAAAATAAGTCTCACAATGGTACATATACCACTTGGTAATTGAAATATGGAGAGTAGCGGTTCAAATCCAGCTGTGGTCAAAACTTTTTTTTCATCTTTTTACACATTTATGTAAGTTTATAGATGTTTCTCAACACTCAGCATATGAAATTAGGCCATTTTAAGTTGGATCTGGACTATATTTGAAACAATTGTTGTTCATGACCAAGACTTGAAATCAGCTAACAAAAGGTCCCACCTAAAGAAAATGACTAACTTATTGCCCCGAATCACATCTTGCATAGACAAAGCAAATGCTTAATGTAAAAATCACCTAAATGGATGTGCAAAAAAGTGTTGTTTTTTTATTCTATTCTGAAATAAAATTTGACATATTTTCAACATTTGTGTAATGCAAAATTAAACGAATTCTTCCTTCCTATATGACTGATCATCTAAGTGCTCAGGTGAGCGATATAGGCCCACTTGGCCCACACACAAACTACTGTAGACCGGCTGCATAGATATACATACCGAGAGTATAAGAGTGATATTAAATGTGTGTGTAACACGTTTTCGGAGTTAATATGTTTTATTTTCTCATTGTGTATTTCTTATATTGCGCTCATTGTGTGTATGTTATTGGATCTTAAGGAATTATATGGTATTGTGAAGAATTGGGTGCAGTTTTTGGGAATGTTTTAAAAAAGGGGGAAAATTCAAATGAAACTTAGTAGGCTGAAATAGACTGACTGGCATACTCAAAGTCTCCTACTGGTGTTGTTGTTTTTGTCCACCAGATCCGTCGAGGATGGATAAAGGACAAGGGCGACATAGACCCTAGAGTGTACTAAATATATAAGACCAAATGTACCAGAGCCATCTAAAAGGATGTGTCAAGAAATGTGGTGATAGTTTCCATTCCAAAATAATAATTTTCGGACTTTCTCATTCTTTGCACTTTTAATGTAATTTCTTTGAATTTTGGGTTTGATATACGATTTTATGGGAATAAGGAAATTAATGCTATTGAAAAGACCTAAAAAGCAATGCTCTAGTTTGTTTGTTTGTTGATTTTTTTTATTTCTGATATTAAAAAGGAAGGGAATGCATCTAAGTATTTAATAAACAGTAGGCGGTGTCACTGCTGGTGGACTGATAGTTCCCGAGGGCATCATAGGTCTAGTTTTCAGTGCTTTTGT
Organism: Pteria penguin; assembly: GCA_035048485.1. Taxonomy (NCBI): domain Eukaryota; kingdom Metazoa; phylum Mollusca; class Bivalvia; order Pterioida; family Pteriidae; genus Pteria; species Pteria penguin. The sequence continues at coordinate 46,214,559 of CM068587.1, forward strand.
ATTAACGTGAAATATATAAATATAAATATAAATATAAGAATAAAAATTTTCAGTCATGAAATTTTGTAAATCACTCTAAAACTAAGAAGTATCTCCCGCATGCGTAGCTCTGTCCTTAGATTGATTGTTTGGCTTACATTTTGGTTTTAACTCTGTTCGTCAAATATTTAGATATCTATAAGAATTCCAATCATTAGGCCATAAGCCTCACTGAAGAGACATAAATAGACGTACAAAATAATAACTTATATATGTTCAAATATCTATATCAAAATTTGATGGAAATTTTTTTCTAAAGTAGTTAACTGATTTTGATGAAACTTGAAAGTTCAAGATTCTTTTCAATTGCTGTTGTCTTTGAGCATGATTATACAAAGGATGGATCTAGAGCAGTGCGACATATGCCTCAGGCGATATCCTCCTTTGACAAACTTCATGTTGAGACTGGCCGCGTAGATCATCAATCCAGATAAGCTGCAAAGAGGAAAATGAAAACTAAATACATCACAGTTTTCTAGAAAGACTATGAAAGATGTGATCACAGGTATTTGAAACTCTGTAAGTCCACAACAAACATCTATCATGCCCCTGTAGGGGTAAACACCAAAGAAAAAAGAAAGGTATACTACGATTTTACGGCAAAAATACCACCAATTCAGACACTCGTTTCGGCCATTGAAATCAGGAATTTGCTCAATTTCAGCTCAGTACCACATAGTTCGATATCGAAACTAATAACTTACACAATGTATTTGTCAATCCATGCCCATTATCCCGTATTTCAAGAGCGTTTTATTCGCGTCCCTTTACCGAACTTGTTGAAGACTCCATGTACGAATCCCGATTTCAATGGCCGAAACGAGTGTCTGAATCAGTGGTAATTTTGCTTCCAAAATCGTTGTATACCTTTCTTTCTTTCTTCAGAGCTTTAAATACCTGTGGGTGTGATATTGTTTCTTTTTTTTCATAAATTCAGAATCTTTAAAATATCCGACACTTGCTAGTCTTATAAAAATCATGCTTTAGGTGCTCAGATAGGCAATATATGTATACCTAGTCATCTGCATATATTAATTGTTATTTGACTGTTACATTTAAATTCAGGTTATTCAACACAGAGCCACAAACGACACAAACAGCTTTAATAAAACATGGGAAGAATACAAGAAAGGGTTTGGTGAACCAAACACAGATTACTGGTTCGGTAGGTCAATCTTGTTCTGTTGTATGTTTGAGCTATAATAGCTACAATAATGTACCTTACACTAAATGGTAGCAATATTACTATGCCCTCTAATAAATGGTAGCTACAATAATGTACCCTGTACGTAATGGTAGGTATGAAACTATGCCCTCCACTAAATGGTAGATAAAATAATGTGTCCTGCACCCAATGGTAGTTATATTACTCTGCCCTCTACTAAATGATAGCTACAATAATGTACCCTGCATCCAATGGTAGCAATAATACTATTCTTTGCATTAATTGGTAGATACTATAGTATGCCCTGCACCCAGTGGTAGCTATAAGTAATGTACATTGCATCCAATGGTAGCTTTAAGAGAGCATTGAGAGAGTTTGGATTTATCCTAGTCCTAAAACCTCTATATATATATATATATATATATATATATATATATATATATATATATATATATATTATATTTGCCTTATATATATATATATATATATATATATATATATATGAGAGAGAGAGAGAGAGAGAGAGAGAGAGAGAGAGAGAGAGAGAGAGAGAGGAACAGTTTTAAAATTTTATATATTCAAATAACAGGGAACGAAGCACTGCGGCAGCTGACGGATGGAGCAATGTACAAACTGAGAGTTGTATTTTGGAATCATCAACTTCAAAATGGAAGACGACTTCTCAAAAACTTCAAAGTCGAAGGCAATAAATATCGTCTTAAGTCTGGAAACAATAGCGGTAGGTACATTCAAAGACGTTGTTAAGTATTGCAACCATCCTGCATATCTTCTTTTATCTACATCGTTTATAATACAGTAAGGATTGTTAAAATGATGTCTTTTGTCATAGTATAGCACGAAACCCTTGGAATCGGTCATTTGCATGTTTATTGAGCTCCACTTCTTAATAGGTCATATAGATAGGTACTAATGCTGTGTGCTTAAATGCACATATTTTATATATGTTGTATGTATTCTATACTCTTTATATCTTTATCACTTTAATTCCTTTTTAGTACACCAAGTGAACTATTGTTATAGCGCATTGTGCATCGTTCTCTTAAATTATTCATATTTAGACTTCCAGAACCGCAGGAGGGATTTTGATCAAACTTGATAAGGAAAATACTCAAGATTCTCTAAAAGGATGTTGTATTTTGACCAGATCCGTCAAGGGGACGGATACAGGGTGGGGTCACATAGGCCCCAGAGTGTACCTTCCTTTGATAAACCTCTTCTTTAGACAGCTATATAAAACGGTAAACCAAATGTATCAGAATGTTGTTATTCTTTGTTTCCATTCCCGATCCGAAGCCAAGTTTTTGACGTTGTAACGTCTTTTTGGACTTTTTTTTTTGCCTATTTTCAACTGATTTCTTAGATTTTCTCTTTGTATATTGCTTATAATGCATTGATGTAGTGTATTTTAATTGCTTTTGTTAGCTCACCTGAGCCAAAGGCTCAAGTGAGCTATCGTGATCAATCGCCGTCCGTCGTCCGTCGTCTGTCGTCCGTCCGTCGTTAGCTTTTCTACATTTTCGACTTCTCCAGAAGCGCTGCATAGAATTTCACCAAACTTCATAGGGAGTAAGTACTCAAGGTCCTCTACCAAGTTTGTGTTTTTCGTGCCCATCCGTTATCCAAGATGGCCGCCATTGGCTCTCATTGTTTGACAACTTTTAGACTTCCTCTCCAGAAGCACTGCACAGAATTTCACCAAACCTCATAGGAAGTAAGTACTCAAGGTCCTCTAACAAGTTTGTGTTTTTCTCGTGCCCATCCATTATCCAAGATGGCTGACATTGGCTCTGATTGGTTGACACATTTTCGACTTCTCCAGAACGGCTGCACAGAATTCCACCAAACTTCATAAGAAGTAAGTACCTAAGGTCCTCTACCAAGTTTGTGTTTTTCGTACCCATCCCTTATCCTAGATGGCCGCCATTGGCTCTGATTGGTTGACACATTTTCGACTTCTTCTCCAGAACCGCTCCACAGAATTTCACTAAACTTCATAGGAAGTAAGTACTCAAGATCCTCTACCAAGTTTGTGTATTTCGTACCGATCCGTAATCCAAGATGGCCGCCATTGGCTCTGATTGGTTGACACATTTTCGACTTCTTCTCTAGAATGGTTGCACAGAATTCCACCAAACCTAATAGGAAGTAAGTACTCAAGGTCCTCTAATAAATTTGTGTTTTCCGTGCCGATCCGTAATCCAAGATGGCCGCTATTGGCTCTGATTGGTTGACGCATTTCCGACCTCTTCTCCAAAACGGCTGCACAGAATTTCACCAAACTTCATAGGAAGTAAGTACTCAAGGTCCTCTACCAAGTTTGTGTTTTTTTTCGTGCTTATCTATAATCCAAGATGGCTGTCATTGGGTCTGATTGCTTGACACATTTTTGACTTCTTCTCCTGAACCACCACACACAATTTCACCAAACCTCATAGGAAGTAAGTACTCCACGTCCTTTTTCATAGGAATTTCACTAAACTTCATAGGAAGTAAGTACTCAAGATCCTCTACCAAGTTTGTATATTTCGTGCCGATCCGTAATCCAAGATGGCCGCCATTGGCTCTGATTGGTTGACACATTTTCGACTTTCTCTCTAGAACTGCTACACAGAATTCCACCAAACCTCATAGGAAGTAAGTATTCAAGGTCCTCTAACAAATTTTTGTTTTCCGTGCCGATCCGTAATCCAAGATGGCCGCTATTGGCTCTGATTGGTTGACGCATTTTCGACTTCTTCTCCACAACGCTCCATAGAATTTCCCCAAACTTCATAGGAAGTAAGTATTCAAGGTCCTCTACCAAGTTTGTGTTTTCCGTGCCGATCCGTAATCTAAGATGGCCGCCATTGGCTCTGATTGGTTGACACATTTCTGACTTGTTCTCCAGCAGCGCTGCACAGAATTTCACCAAACCTCATAGGAAGTAAGTACTAAAGGTCCTCTACCAAGGTTGTGTTTTTTTCGTGCCGATCCATAATCCAAGATAGCCGTCATTGGCCCAGGTTGGTTGACACATTTTCAACTTCTTCTCGAGAACGGCTGCACAGAATTCCACCAAACCTCATAGGAAGTAAGTAGTCAAGGTCCTCTACCAAGTTTGTGTTTTTTCGTGCCCATATATGATCAAAGATGGCCGTTATTGGCTCTGATTGGTTGACGCATTTCCGACCTCTTCTCCAAAACGGCTGCACAGAATTTCACCAAACCTCATAGGAAGTAAGTACTCAAGATCCTCTAACAAGTTTGTGTTTTTCTCGTGCCCATCCATTATCCAAGATGGCTGACATTGGCTCTGATTGCTTGACACATTTTCGACTTCCTCTCCTGAACCACCACACACAATTTCACCAAACCTCATAGGAAGTAAGTACTCCACGTCCTTTTTCATAGGAATTTCACTAAACTTCATAGGAAGTAAGTACTCAAGATCCTCTACCAAGTTTGTATATTTCGTGCCAATCCGTAATCCAAGATGGCCGCCATTGGCTCTGATTGGTTGACACATTTTCGACTTTCTCTCTAGAACTGCTACACAGAATTCCACCAAACCTCATAGGAAGTAAGTATTCAAGGTCCTCTAACAAATTTTTGTTTTCCGTGCCGATCCGTAATCCAAGATGGCCGCTATTGGCTCTGATTGGTTGACGCATTTTCGACTTCTTCTCCACAACGCTCCATAGAATTTCCCCAAACTTCATAGGAAGTAAGTATTCAAGGTCCTCTACCAAGTTTGTGTTTTTCCGTGCCGATCCGTAATCTAAGATGGCCGCCATTGGCTCTGATTGGTTGACACATTTCTGACTTGTTCTCCAGCAGCGCTGCACAGAATTTCACCAAACCTCATAGGAAGTAAGTACTAAAGGTCCTCTACCAAGGTTGTGTTTTTTTCGTGCCGATCCATAATCCAAGATAGCCGTCATTGGCCCAGGTTGGTTGACACATTTTCAACTTCTTCTCGAGAACGGCTGCACAGAATTCCACCAAACCTCATAGGAAGTAAGTAGTCAAGGTCCTCTACCAAGTTTGTGTTTTTTCGTGCCCATATATGATCAAAGATGGCCGTTATTGGCTCTGATTGGTTGACGCATTTTCGATTTCTTCTCCAGAACTGCTACACAGAATTTCACCAAACTTCATAGGAAGTAAGTACTCAAGGTCCTCTACCAAGTTTGTGTTTTTCGTGCCCATCTGTAATCCAAGATGGCCGCCATTGGCTCTGGTTGGTTGACACATTTTCGACTTCTTCTCCAGAACGGCTGCACAGAATTCCACCAAACATCATAGGAAGTAAGTGCTCCAGGTCCTCTACCAAGTTTGTGTTTTTTTTTCGTGCCCATCTATAATCGAAGATGGATGCCATTGGCTCTGATTGCTTGACATATTTTCGACGTCTTCTCCAGAAGCGCTGCATAGAATTTCACCAAACTCCATAGGGAGTAAGTACTCAAGGTCCTCTACCAAGTTTGTGTTTTTCGTGCCGATCCTTTATCCAAGATGGCCGCCATTGGCTCTCATTGGTTGACAACTTTTAGACTTCTTCTCCAGAAGCACTGCACAGAATTTCACCAAACCTCATAGGAAGTAAGTACTCGAGGTCCTCTACCAAATTTGTGTTTTTCGTGCTGATCAGTAATCCAAGATGGCTGCCATTGGCTCTGATTGGTTGACACATTTTCGATTTCTTCTCTAGAACGGCTGGACAGAATTTCACCAAACCTCATAGGAAGTAAGTACTCAAGGTCTTCTAACAAATTTGTGTTGTTTTTCGTGCCGATCCGTAATCCAAGATGGCCGCCATTGGCTCTGATTGGTTGACACATTTCCGACTTCTTCTCCAGCAGCGCTGCACAGAATTTCAGCAAACCTCATAGGAAGTAAGTACTCCAGGTCCTCTACCACGTTTGTGTTTTTTTCGTGCCGATCCGTAATCCAAGATGGCCGCAATTGGCTCTGGTTGGTTGACACATTTTCGACTTCTTCTCCAGAACCACTACACAGAATTTCACCAAAACCTCATAGGAAGTAAGTACATAAGGTCCTCTACCAAGTTTGTGGGGTTTTTTGTGCCGATCCGTAATCCAAGATGGCTGCCATAGGGTCTGATTGGTTGACACATTTTCGACTTCTTCTCTAGAACGGCTGCACTGAATTCCATCAAACCTTATAGGACGTAAGTACTCAAGGTCCTCTACCAAGTGTGTGTTTTTTCGTGCCCATCTATAATCCAAGATGGCTGCCATTGGCTCTGATTACTTGACACATTTTCGATTTCTTCTCTAGAACGGCTACACAGAATTTCACTAAACTTCATAGGAAGTAAGTACTCAAGGTCCTCTACCAAGTTTGTGTTTTTCGTGCCGATCCGTAATCCAAGATGGCCGCCATTGGCTCTCATTGGTCGACACATTTTCGACTTCTCCAGCAGCGCTGCACAGAATTTCACCAAACCTCATAGGAAGTAAGTACTCGAGGTCATCTACCAAGTTTGTGTTTTTCGTGCCAATCCGTAATCCAAGATGGCCGCTATTGGCTCTGATTGGTTGACACATTTTAGACTTCTTCAAAACGACTGCACAAAATATCACCAAAACTTATAGAAAGTCTTGTAGAAAAAAAGCAAAATTTTCTACTGAAATAAGCTGTCATTTTATTGTAAATAAGCAATTTGTGCTCAGTTGAGTGATATAGGCCCATTTGGGCCTCTTGTTGAAATAAATGTAAATGATAAGAAGTCTTCCGAAGGGAAGTATGAAATAAATAAATGAAATATACAACTGCTGGTTAAAGTCCTTTGCGCTGGGCTGATATAGATTTCATTACATATTTTGTTATTTTTATTTCCATTTGATTAAGGCCAAGTGGCCGTAATTTGTGGATGCTGAGGGGTTTTTTTTTTCTTCTTTTTTTTTTCTTTTTTGTTACTTATTTAAGTGTAAATGAACAGAAATTAAGTACAAAAATGATTTTGAGGAATACTTTTAAGGTATGTAATAATGATGGACTTCTCTTTCAGACCTAACTGAAAAAAAACTGTCTACAATTCACTAATGTTGCTATTTTTGGCCAGATCTGTCAAGCACTGAAGGGATGGATTCTTCAGACCGGCTCCATAGACCCTTTTTTATAAAGTATCTTTTTCAAGGATTTTTTTTTCAGTTTTCTTTATTTCTTTATCAGTTTTGTCTGTAAGTTTGATACGGGCCATTTCTAATGGAGTGTAGCGGTTCTAACCCCACTTAAGGTGAAAAATGTTTTATTTTACACGAAAGCAAGTTTTGAAACATTTTGCAGTATCGAAATGTTAGTTAAGTCATTAAGATACAAAACAAAAACAAGATAAAAAAAAGAAGAAAGAAAAGAGGATAAAAAAAGAAAAAAGAGGAATTCTGACGTAATATTTTTCTATCATTTTTATGTCATTGTCTTAATGTACACAATCAAAATTTACAGGCAAGTTTACAGTCAAGTTTATAGTCAGTTTGTTAAATTGTCAGAAAAATGTCAAAATACAGTAAGAGAATACATGTATATGTATTTTTTAATCAGTTCTTTGCGAATGAACAAAGTGTGCTTATGTGAGCAGTGTAGGCCAATTTAGTTCTATTGTATTATAAATATATGCTATTTATTTTTATGTGATTTATGTCATGTATAAATATATGTACTTACATTTATGTAGCAGATGGTAACCTGCCATTCGTTGCCCTTGGTAAAGGAGAAGTCAATAAAACTGCCGAGTGCCCTTACCGTTTGGGAGCCGGATGGTGGTATGTCTACAGAGACGGTACATGCGAAAGTCCAACATCCTTCTTCCCTAATGAATGGCAACCTAGATGCAATAATAAACAACGGAGAACAAGAAGCAAAATGCTGATTAAACGGATTTATTCGAAAGAGAATACCGCTTAAGTGTCTGGAATTTATTTTTATTTTTCTTAACCGTTGAGAAATGTTGATCGGATATCGGATATACTGAAATGATCAACGGGCAGAAAGTATCACACAAGTAGAGAAATGAGAAATTATATCCAGTTTTATTCAAATGAAAATATATATGTTCAGCTTTGTTCGATTTATTATATGTGAACAAAATAAATCTTGATTGATTGATTGATTGATTGATTATTGTTTTACGTCACTCCACGATTTTTTCACGTATATGTTGACGACATCTGCCTGATGCATTGCATACAAATTTAGACCTTTGCAACGGACCCACCCGAAGCAGTGAAGGATCTTTTACGTGCCACGCCTACCGTGACACGGAACCTCGACAGAACACCGGTGCGCCCAGGGCGGGAGTCGAACCCGCGACCTCTCGATCACGAGTCGAGCACCTTATCCACTAGGTCACACCGGCTTAAATAAATCTTGACATCATATTGGATTGCTTTGTTTTGTAACAGAAATCAACTTGTCAAAAATAACTTGGATAAATAATGGCGGATTTAGGGGGAGCGGAGTGGAACCCCCCCCCCCCCCCCGGGCAGTGACCCAAATTCTACCAAAACCCTGTAATTTTGTCAATTTTCGACTATCAATTGACAAAATTCTTATGACTCCTCGGCAAAGAGAGTGCTGGATCCGCCACTGGATAAAGAACGAAGACCAATTCACTATGCATTACTTCCCTCGTGTATGCAATGTTAATTAATTTGCTCCAATTAACATACACGTGTATCAGTATAGTCTAATGGCTGATGGGGTTAAACAGCCGACATAAACCCTGTAAGTTTATTGCGTAATACGGACGACAGTTTCTGGAATGTCGCTTTCACTTTTGTCAAGGATACCTATGCTGAGATATTACTGACCACAGGTGACAACCTATTTTTTCACCTATTACACAATCCATTTTCTGTTAGTACAAGCTAAAACTCGATATAGAGACATGGATCCAAGTAACAATGATGGGAATAATCAGAGACTTATGTCTCTGGAATAATTTAATTAAGAACAGTACTAAACAGTCAATTGTTCATAAAAAAACTCGCATTATTAGCAATAAGATTGGATCTATCTCCGTTTGCGTTAGGTTTTGTAAAGTAATGTTATTATGGCAAATGGCAAATAGTCTGTATTTCAGTCGTAATCACTGTCCAGACCGCCAAAATGCATAACAACTTATTAAAATTACAAATGATTGAAAAAATACCAGTAGGTATTATCAGCTGATGCAAAGACTTATAAACTTGTTTAAAAGTCCTTGGCTGATGATATGAGACTAGGCCTATAAAATACTAAGAAGTAAAGAGAGTCTATCGTCGTGAGATTCCTCAATGAATTTCAAACGTTTCAAGACTCATTTAGCTCCTGTGCTCAACATATAATTCAGCAAAGTTGCATTACAGTCTATGATAAACACCGAGTTTATCCCCCAGGCATCCTCGGAATGTTTTGGGGATTATCTTCATTTAGATCTTAGTGTGATGTCACGCCGACTTCAAGCAATATTCAGTACCGTAATGGCTGCTAGTCACGTGATCAGAAGATGGACGCGTTCGTGTATTACGCGTAGGAATGGTCTATATATAAAATAAACTTTAAAAGCACGAATTCAAGAGATAGAGAAGAAAAGTTCTATAAAACGATCACGATTGATCAAGTTGTTTGCGACAATAATTCAGATTCATACAAGTCGGTTTCAACCATGTAAACCAATTAGATATCTGGGAAACACCACGCGCGGGATAGACTATCGGGTATTACCACGGCCTGCTACCCGGCCGAAATAACGACTGTTTACAGATTCAGATACTCAAAAAAATTATATGCTTTATATTTTCATCTGTCACGTGAAGATATATGCGCTTCGAAACATATCCTGATTTGAACTCGTATTCATGCCATTCCTAAAACTTAAACTACAGTGGTTTTCCAGTAAACGAATTTATGAAGTAGACGGTTGTAGACTTCTTTGTCTATTGATTTATTATGCTTACTGAAACTTGATTTTTCGAAATATGAATACTGGTCAGAATGCTACGACCAACTTGGCATTCAGCTATTGATTTATTATGCTTACTGAAACTTGAATTTTCAAAATATGAATACTGGTCAGAATGCTACGACCAATTTGGCATTCAACTTGAATCGGGCGTACATATTTTTTGTGAAACTCAGTCTAGACAGAGACATACAACACATGTCTCTGGTCTAGAGACACATTTAGATGGGCGACATTCTGAATGTCCAATATTTCTTAAAACTATCTGGAAAAGGAACATAATTTAGTTACTAATTAATAGTGTGTCCAATCGGATAAGAGCTGACATATTTCAGTAGATAAAGTGTCATGATATTGACCGAGAGGTCCAGGGCCCGAGCCACAACGGCGGCTCGTCGCTGTCCTGTCTTTTACACAAGATCAAGGCTCAATGTCACAGTAGACATGGTCATCGTATGGGTCCGTTATATTCGTATAGGGGGCAGATAACATTGCCATATAAGTGTATTAGTCATGATGTGACATAATTAAACAATTAAACAAACACGACAATTGGAACAAACTAGTATTGTATGACGGTACGGCATAAAGAGCGAGTTGATTCGAATGCGACAAAACCGCATCTAATGAAACGGTTATACACGGTATGTTTGGTCATAAGGCGGACTATGATTTCATTTCAAAGAAAAATTCATATGATTTTGTTTTGATTAAAAACAATATTGTCTTTAAACCTCGACAATTTTTTTTTTTGAAATTACAACAAAATGAGCTGTTGACCGAAACCGCAGACAACAACTGTTTTGTTGTACTTTTTATATAAACAAGAAGGAAAGATGACTCTATTTTGAATATATCGAGGGGTCCCTAATGGGAGCTTGATTTTTAAAGAATTAATTTCATCGCTGAAAATGATTAAATTTACCAATATTCAGCGTCTAACTGAGGGAAGCAATAAAATAAACTTAGAGTAAAAAGAAAAAACTTGTTACCATAACGGCATTCTAGATCTCGTCGGTCAACAGTTTGTCACGTGACCGGTCCAACAGTCGATTTTAACAGCTCGTTTGGACCGGCTATTTTTAACAGTCGATTTATTGGGCTTTTTATTTTAATATAGATTATTAAGAGTAAAATAGTAAAGGGTATAACAATTACCAACGTTCAACAGTACGTATATTCCCTAAGCGTCATCATGTGACTCCAGGGTAGGACAGTTATGCTTTAGTTCGGCATTCGTGTTTCAAAAACAAAGATTGTTTAGCTGTAAATTTTACAAGTTCTTGAATTTGTTTTAACAACGCACTAGTCCGTTAATAATAACATAATTATCATAAAAGTGCCATAATAAACCTAAAGAAAATAATATGAAATGAAATAAAAACAATAATATCTTTGTGAACCCAGACGCCAGAAGAGGGGAGGCTGGAATCTTCTTTCCCGGCGCAATATGTCTGTATTTTAGTGTGGATGTATGCATTGATGCACCCCCTTTCCCAATCTAAATAGTAATTAATCTCGATGGTTCCCCATTGGCAGATCCAGAGCAAGGGGCATGGATGGTACGGATAATAGGACCCCCTCCCCTACACAAATCCCTTATATCATTAAATTATTTCCTGGCAATATCGGAGATTCTTTTTATGGCTATATAGTTACCACATTACACTTTAGATCTGTAACCCCTCCCCTTTTCATTAAGAATTGCTTCATTCGCTCCGGAATTTTAAGTTCAGTGAGTCTCCTACTCATAGTATTACTCAGTATACATCCGCTCTGTGTGATTATAAACAGATTCTTCTGTATAATTTCGAAAATTTCGTTCCATTTCCAGTTTGCATGTTACTTATTCGAACACTCCAAATATGTGTCAACAAACGGATGTGTAAACTGATATCTATTGGTTTACAGTAAAGTATATATGTATGAATACTATTATGCTTTCCAAATGTGTGGTCCGCTGTGGGGTATTGGAATTTGACTCTTGTAATTTGGAGAAAGGATAGTATTATCTGAATATCATAAGCTTTCAAATTACCTTTATCTCATTTGCCTTTTTACATTTAAACGGAGAGGGCGAGGTTCGTTACTATTACAACTGAACACACGATACTATTTGTACATTATGATGTCATACCTGGTCATACTACAATATCTAAATAACTATTACATGTAATATAATAGTTTTTTTTATTTATGTTTCGCACGGTTGGGTGGATTGCCTTTTCGTGTCGAAATACACACAACATAAAAGTATCGTGTGGTCTATTGTTATAACTAACTTGTTATTATTTATGTATGTTACTTCAAAATATAAAGAAAAAAATTAAATACGTAAAGATAAATACTTCCGTTTACGACTCCATGTTGTCTTTGCCGCGTCTTCGATCAAATGTCACGGTTGCATGACTGCACCTGTTTCTTTATTACGTGAGCGAAAGCTCTGTTCAAGCATTTGAGGCAGATGTTCATTTAGAATTCATAAAATATACGGGTCGAGGCTGACCTAGGTCGACTCGGTCCCGTAAAATTTTCGAAACATTTGGGCTTTTTTTTTTGTGGTGAGAGGCCAGCTTTAAGCACTTACTTCCTGTAAAGTAAACCGGTTGCAGAGGAGAAGTCGATTTAAAAAAACCGATAACACTGTAGAAGGAATGATTTTTAGAATTTCATAATTTAGGCTATATGTTTTATCTAAATAAATGAAGTAAGGGCTTTGATACTTGATACATAGCCTCCTTGATCACCAGAACTTTCAGTTTATGCCATGGCCTTTGACCCATTGGCCTTGAACTTGGACGTTGATCTACCTTTAAAAAACTATTTTTTTTTTACATGTATGTCTTCAATCAATAGGGATAGGGATATGATACTTCACACATTGGTTCTTTATGACCAGAGTTTTTAATTGATAACGTGACTATTGACCTTGTCACCTTGACCTTGCTTCGAATTTGCTTTGCAATTCCACCATACCGTTTTAGTGATTCCTTGCTTTGAGTATAATTTCGAACAAACACTGTGTCTGTTGGACAACAGCCGTTTATCCCATTATAGTTCAATTATAATAAAATATTGCATGATATAGAGAGTAAAACCTAATGTTATGAAAAAGAAAAAAAACTAACAAATTTTAAACAGAGTTTATGTTGAAAATTCGCGGCGGGTTGGCGTGGCTAGGCAGGTAGGGGAAACTTACTCTGCCTAGAATCTGATAATTCGTGGCAGGTGGGCGTGGATAGGCAGGTAGGGGAACCTAGTATTGTATTGTATTGTTTATTAAATCAGAAGCATTACAGCTTATAGATAATTACAAAGTATGCATGATGCATTATTATAAAATAATACAGTAATGATAATATAAACACAAGGTCAATCACATGTTACAAACACACAAATTAAACATAAGTATAATGGTACACAGTTACAAAGAATTTCTCACTGCAAAGGCTTGTTTTAAAAATTTCCCCAGGTTGCAGAGTACTTTTGTATTTGTGGAGCTCAAAAGCAGTATCAACTTATAGACAGAGGGTCTTCTAAAATAAAAAGGTTTCAAGAATTTCAATCTCAAATCATTATATAAAGGACATTTTAAAATAAAATGGAATTCATCCTCAATATCTGTAGTGCAAGATGGACAGATGCGTCTCTGTAATGGAATGTTTTTGAATCTACCACTTTCAACCACTAAACAATGTGACGAGAGACGTACTCTACAGATGATATTCTTATACTGATTATATATTGGTTTAGTTAAATATGGTTGTAAGGTTATATGATCAATGAGATGTCTATATATAGAACATTTTGAAGAGGAGTTAATTTCTGAAATCAATGCTTGTTTATTGATGTCAATCAATCTCTCTTTTACCGAAGCTATGATGTAATTGTCTTCAAGTGTATCATGGTTAATCCAGATATAATTTAGACCATTTTCTGATAAAATATGATGAACATTGGCAACCCAGTTTTTACAGTTTGGTTTTTCAACAAATTGCTCACAATAGTAATTATAACACGCTTTCAATATACAATTATCAGAATGCAACAACTTTAACCAGTATTTAATAATTCTAAGTTTTCTATAACATATCAAAGGTAGTCTTCCTAATTCACAATATACCATTGCATTTGATGTAGATCTTTTAACACCCAAAATATTTTTGCAGAATTCTAGATGAACCTTCTCTATATCTGGGGCAGAATGGAGACCCCATACCTCACTACCATAATAAGCAATACTAGAAACATATGTGTCAAAAAGTGATAATAGCGTTTGGTGATTAAAATTCATGTTTATACATTTTCTTTTCATAGCAAACATAGCTTTTCTACATTGGGAAGATAACTGTTTCTGGGGTTTTGAGAATTTTTCATTATAATTGAGTAAAATGCCAAGGTAACAAAATTCATCAACAATATCTAATTTAACACCATTATAAAACCATGTCTCATTTGTTTTTAATACACCACCATTTCGGAACACCATAATTTTTGTTTTTGAAACATTAACTGTTAAAGACCATTTATCTGTATATTGAGATAATGAGTCTAATATTGACTGGAGACCAAAACTGTGTCAGAAAAAATTACTGTATCATCTGCATACATAAGCAGAAAGAGAGATAACTCTTGTAACTCAGTTGGTAAACAACCGTTGCGAAGGAACTCCATCTCACAGTCGTTGACATAGAGGGAAAAAAGTAATGGTGATATTATTTCCCCTTGTAAAATTCCAAGGTTGTTTTAAAAAATTCAGAATATTTACCATTCAGTAAAACAGCATTTTAATGGTACTATACAAAGATTTAATAACACAGAGGATTTTACCATTCAAACCTAATTTGGAAACTTTCCCCCACAGTTTTATCCTATCCATGGTATCAAAGGCTTGCTTATAATCTACAAAACAGCAGTATAGTCGCGATTTATTGTGGAGATATTTACTGATAAATGTATCAAGTGCAAAAATAGCATCTACTGTAGAATGGTTAGGTCTAAAACCAAATTGAGCGTCGGATACTATGTCATTACTGTCAGACCATTATAACAATCTAGCGTTGAGAATTGATGTAAAAAGTTTGCACATACAACTTATAAGACTAATCCCTCTATAGTTTTTGGGGTCTGATGTGTCTCCCTTCTTATATACTGGCACAGTAAGGACATTACATAAAATTTTGGGGAAATATCCCGTATCAAAAATTGCGTTAAATATAGTATGCAGCAATGGTAGTAACAAATCAGAAAACTCAATGAAATACTCATTCAGAATGCCATCCGAACTATGACTCTTATTGCGCTTAAGGCCCTTTATAGCTTTCACTATCTCATCGTGGGTAATTTCTGCATCTAATTCATCATAAATAGCAATATTGTCTAGACAATCGATACCTGTGCTCGTCTCATATGTCATACCGCATAAGGATTTGAAATGTTCTAAAAAATCCTTCATAGAAACATTAGATGTTACGGGTTTCTTTTTAGAAAAACGTCTATAGAACTCTTTGGGATTGTATCTTCGCATATGATGAAGCATATTACTTTGTTCAAACATATATTTTCTTTTCAATTTGCGTTCTGTACGCTTATACTCATTTTTACATGAATGTAAAACACAGTGATTTTCAGGTGATTGACAGACATTAAAATCAGACAGAGCTTTTCTATATTTACCATACAATGTACTACAAATCTCATTAAACCATGGTTTGTGACATGCTTTTTCTAACTAGGGTCTTTTACCATTCGTGTTATGTATAGTTCTTGAAGGGGCAGGTGCTTTATGGTGATCACACATAATACTATTCAACTCATGTATAAAAGTCATTACACAATTATCTACACCTTCTGCCGTTAGCATATCATTATTATCTATACAATTCTGTAGGCGACACAGATTCTGTTCTAGTGCCAATTTGCTCTCTAACGCACTATTTTCATTCCATCTATATCTTACATGATCGACTAATTCAGATTCATTATCATCAACGCTTGAATGATCTATGTATGGTAAACATGTATTTAGTTCAATGTGCAATGGAGCATGATCAGAGTAGGTATTAAAATTACACACAATAAATTTACTGATGAAATCAAATAATTCGGGTGATGTTATTACATAATCAAGTACACTACACCCATTCGGCCCACAGTATGTAAAATCGACAGAAAATTGTGAGTGTCTACCATTGAGAATTCGTAGACCACTTTCTATACACAAATTTAATAATTTCAAACCATAAGTGTTAACACAATTGTCCGGACAGACCCGTTCAGGTAATAATTCATCCTTGTTGTAATTAAACAAAGGTAACAATGTATCAGACACAGTATCATGTAAATAATCAGACTCAATATAATCTTTTAGGTTTGAACACCTGCTATTAAAATCACCAGCTAAAATAACATTCCCTCTTTCAGAATACACAGCAATCTGATTTTCTAGTTCAAAAAATATATCACAGTTATAATATTTAAAGAAAGAGGACTTGTCTGGTGGTATATATACACAACAAATATAACTCACATCATTATTCTTATTCAATGATTTAACTTTTAACCAAACAATAGTATCAAAAAGAATTTCTGTGATAGATACATATTGATCAAAAGTACTACGTATTCCAATCATCATCCCTCCTCCTTGTTTACATTTAGTGAGAGATCTGGGTATAAATTTACAAGTCAGGAATTTGATACTCAAAATTATTTTCAATCCAGCATTCTGTTAAACAGACTATATCATAAGTAGTTATAAAATTAAGAAAAGGGGGGTCATTCAGTTTTTTCTCTAAAGCCCCATTAATATTCCAGCAAAGGAAAGTAAGGCTGGACATACAGTCACTGATTAATTGTCCTTTATCCTCCTGTCTGTCCTACCTAGGTGTGGAGCCCACGCGGGGGCGTTTCCTGTTTCTCTGGTCTGGAGTATGCGTAATATTTCGATCCGGCTCATTTATCATCGATGCTTCTGGTGGTATATATTCCGATCCATTAATGAATAGTTTGTCTTTCACTAATTTCACATGATTGTTTTTTCGTCTCTCCTCTCGCATCACGGGGTACAACGACTTTCTCCGCTGTTCAATCTCAGGCGGATATTGTTCCTGGACGTAAAACTCGGTCCCTCGGAGTGTTTTCGGTGCCTATTTTCGCACTATTTCCCTGTCCTTGTAGGTGGTAAACTTTGCTACGATGGGTCGCGGACGATTTCGGCTGGTGTTAGGCCTGAATCTTCCCACTCTGTGAACACGTTCGAAACTGACCTGTTTCCTCACTTTCATCCTTCTGGATACGAAGTTTGTAATTGTTTGCTCACAGTTTTCCTCTGGCTCTTCGGGATTCCATAAAACAATAAGTTGTCCCTCATCGATCTACATTTGAGGTCTAGAATGTCCTCCTTCAGTTCGTCTCTCGTGATCTCGATTTCATTATTCAATTCACGTATGGAAGCATCAGTTTTTATCTGCATCACGTTTGATGTTTTGTTGATTTCCTTTTGTTCTTGAGCATCTTTTCTCAACGCACTTATACCCTCCTTCAAGCCCTCAAATAGGTTACTCTGTCCCGATATATTCTTCTCTAGTTCTCTATGTTCTTTCTAAATTTCCTTTAAATCTCTTTTCACCTCACTTAGATTCGATTCCGTCCTTTTCACTCTCGCATCAAGGTTTTCCATTTTAGACACGATTCCCCCAATTTTTTCTAGTCTCCTTTCTACGTCATTGAATTTGTTAAGTTTTTCGTCAATGTTTTGGAGAATCCTTAAAATGCCATCTAAATCCCTCTCACATATAACTCGGTCCTGATCACTAGCCACATTGTTCACCACATTTAAACTAGTGGTTATTATATCACTGGTCTCGCCTAAGTTTGACATTTTCAGAGTGAGAACTAATCAAGCTCCAAAAATAAACACTGAATCAAAAAATTAAATCCAAAAGACGTCCAAACTACACATCACAATGATGTGAAAATCGAGATGTCGCATAACAAATACAATATATCCATGTTTTGAAGGTTTGATGGTGATATTCTGCGTTAATCCATCGTAATTTTGCAAAAAGTTGGAGCGCTAAAATATATGTCTATACACGTGAGAATGACCATGACCTACTCTGCTTAGAACCTGATAATTCGTGGTGGGTGTGGGTGGCTAGGCAGGTAGGAGAATCTTACTCTCCTTAGAGCCTGATAATTCGTGGCGGGTGGGTGTGGATAGGCAGGTAGAGCATCTTACTCTGCCTAGAACCTGATAATTCGTGGCAGGTGATTGTGGCTATGCAGGTAGGAGAATCTTACTCTGTCTAGAACTTGATAATTCGTGGTGGGTGGGTGTGGCTAGGCAGGGGGAATCTTAATTTGCCTAGAACCTTATATCACTTTCCAGGGCTCCATGAATTAAGTTTTTATTCATTTTAAACATTTATATGTAAACAGATGATGGTTTATCAACACGTGCCATGTATTAGTCTTCTACTGTATAAGAAGTCAGCCCCGGAACAATCTTTATAATGATACTCATAATAAAATTATTCCAAAAAGGAGAATTAAATGTATAGATGAATTAAGGGACGGGGATTAATTAATGAACGTACCGATATCAGGAAATAGTGATGTTGATTGATTGATTACTGGATAGGTGGAAGGATGGATGGATCGATTGATTATTGTTTTAAGTCACTCCACAATTATTTCGCGTAGTTGGTGACAACATCTACATGCATCTCATAGACATTGATACCTTGGCGACGGATCCTCCCGAAGCAGTGAGGATCTTTTACATGTCACGGGGACCTGGGTTTTTACTGCTTCATACGGGACAACGGTGCACCCTTAGCTGCAGTCGAACCTGGGCCTCCTAGTAACGAAACGAGCACCTCATCCACAAGGCTACAGCGGCTTTAGTGATGTTCGTAATGTCATCCTTAATCTTTTATACATAAAACAGATGCCATAAACCCTATATAAACAACTATGAAATGTCCTTGCAAAAGAGTTACTTCAAAATAAATCTCCATGCTTTTATTGAAAATAGCGAAAGCGAAAGATGACGCCTTTAGAGATTTTGCCCTATTGGTTAGGCTTGTTTAAGACATTAATTGCATTATAGAATTAAGGAAGGAAAAGATAAAAGGATCTGACAGATGTCACCACGGAAATACACTGTTAATAATGTAATAATTGAAAAAAATAGAGCATGCCTCCACTGTGAGCTCAATTTATAGCAACCAAGTTTTCCTAAATTATACGTTTCATGGGCTATAACTCTGATAAATGTTACAAATAGGAACTTTGCCTTTCGATATATCTCCTTACTTTGTACACTAGATCACCGTAGAAATTCGGATGGGAAATACCGCTGGATACGTATTGTTGAAAAGTCACATTTCCGAATTTAGATAAAATGTCTGAATTAGATCTGTAAAAATTAACAAAAGTTTTTCGAAGTTCATGATATCTATAACCCTGAGTCAGAAGTTTAAAAGTAATCTGAGATTTTTTTGCGTTAAAATCCAAAAACGTTAGTGCAGACGAACCGAGCTAGTTCACTAATATAAATACCATATGATGAGAGTCTGGGGACATCACTGTCTAGATAAGGGAAATTTACAATAGGAAACCCAAGTTGTCACGTTTATCATGTGTTTGTATGAATATTTTTGTTAACAATTTTAATATTAAGTCCAAGAAAGGTGTTTCCAGATCGGAAGTATTGACTATATTAAATTGAACTTCGGGTGGATAAATGTCAGTAATATAGTTTTCAAACTCAGGGTTATCGATAACTAAAATATCATCAAGATATCTAGAGGTGTAATTGAACTTATCAATAATGTCGAAACGTTTAGAGGTTGAATAGAATGCATAAAGTCCCTCTCATAACAGTATGAAAATAAATCTGCTATAAGGGGAGCGCAGTTGGTGCCCATAGGAATCCCAATAATCTGTTGATAAATCTTGCCATTAAATGATACTTAAATATTGTCGAGCAAAAATGTGTACAAGTCCAATACTAATACTTATCTTATTGTTTGTTAGAGAATAATCCAGATGTACTTGAAGTACAGAGATTTAGACTCACTTTTGATTGATTGATTGATTTTTGTTTTACGTCACACCACGAATATTTCACGTATATGTTGACGGCATCTGCCTGATGCGGGACATACAAATTTTG
Organism: Pteria penguin; assembly: GCA_035048485.1. NCBI lineage: Eukaryota > Metazoa > Mollusca > Bivalvia > Pterioida > Pteriidae > Pteria > Pteria penguin. Next base: position 46,234,914 of record CM068587.1, read on the forward strand.
ACCTTTGCAACGGACCCACCCGAAGCAGTGAGGGATCTTTAACGAGCCATGCATACCACGACACGGGGCCTCGGTTTTTACTGTCTCATCCGAAAGACATGACACCGGCATGACCAGAGCGGAACTCGAACCCCGGCCTCCCGATCAGGAGTCCGACGCGATACCACTAGGCCACGCCGGCTTGACTCACTGTTGAAATACCAGCGTATGAAAGACAAGAATTTGGTTTTGATTAAGCCATGAGTTAGAGGGAGAGAGGTATATAGTGTCGAAAAATCAAATATAGAAACAGGTAATTGACGTTACTATTGCTAAAACAGCATTACATTACTTGATGACATGGTCTTTAACTGTAGTAAGAGCGGAAGTAATATGTTTAGAATGAACAGTTGTAGAACAATGGAACAAGAATTTGATATAAAACGTAATTTATATGGATTTTTGTGTAATTTGGGAAGCCAGTAAATTAAAGTCACACATAGTATAGCTTTAGAATGGGTCTGATAGGGTCTTGTCCTTAAACAATGGGGTTTCAGCATACTTAGAAGTAGAGTTCAATTCAGTTTTACGAAATGTTAAATAGTATATTTTCAAACAGTGATAATACTGTTAGCTGCTTTGTCAGCAGATACGAAGACATAAGTATTATGTAAATCAGCCATTTTCTTTTTTATAGATTGGACCGGTATATGATGTGGCTGTTTGGACAAATGGGGATTAAATGTGAAAGTATCGATGCGAATATCGATACTTTTTCAGATTTCACTTTTCCAGTCATTTAAGGCATGTATTTTACACCTTCTTATTACACCATCATTTACAATCAGTGTTTAGTGCTTTTTCAACAATATCCCGGCATTCTGTAAAATCTATCCTGGAAGGTAATTTATACTTTGGCCCTTTATTGAAAAGCGAATGTAGATAATTGTGAAAGTACAGTCTCAATCGACCTTGGCTTTTCATACTTTGTTTTGGCAGGATTTACCATTGATTGTGGTTTTCATTCTGTTTGGTGTAAGTACAGTCTCCGTCTACCGTGGCTTTGCATAATTTGTTTTGGCAGGATTTACCACTGTGGCTTTCATTCTGTTGGTGAAAGTACAGTTTCCATCGACTGGGGCTTTGCATACTTTGTTTTGGCAGGAATAACCACTGTGGCTTTCATTCTGTTGGGTGAAAGTACAGTCTCTATCGACCATGGCTTTGCATTCTTTGTTATACCCCCCCCCCCCCCCCCCCCCCACGCAAACGAAGTTGGGGGAGGGTATATAGGAATCACCTTGTCCGTCTGTCTGTCTGTCTGTCCAGAAAACTTTAACTTTGACCATACCTTTTGAATCAAAAGAGACTAGGTATTCATACTACACATGTATACTCCTTGTGGCAAGACCTTTCGTTTGGTACCAAAATTTATGACCTTGTGACCTTGGCCTTGACAATTGACCTACTTTTTAAAATCTTTAACCTTAGCTATAACTTTTGAACCAAAAGAGACTGAGTATTCATACTACACATGTATATTCTTCGTGGCAAGATCTTTCTTTTGATACCAAATTTTTTGACCTTGTGACCTACTCACCGCAGGGGAGGATTGATAGATCACATCTACACCAACATGCCTAGTGATAACATGGTTGTAGACACAATAGCAACATATTACAGTGATCATCATCGATTGTCATTAACAATACCCTTACAGCAATTATAGTAGCACGGGTATACATGAAAAAGTGCAACGTATGATTAAAATATGTTTTATAAAAGTTGTAAATGTAAATGAAAATATTTTTAGCATAAAAATTTGTATTAAAATCGCGAAATTTAAATGCAGGCAATAAAAGAAGTTTACAGTACTGTAAATTGCAACTATTCAGGAGACTTTATCTGTGAATTGAAACTTTACAATGTATCTGATGTTTCTGCTTTGAATTGTAAATAGTAGATCTTTTATATTGCACACGAGATTCCTCATGAACAGATTTTTCATTTGAAACCATTACTTTTTGTCCTTGGTCTATGCCCTATTTTGAATTTTGGTGCCGCGGGGTATTTGTCCCGTTAGGACAGTTCTAGTTTTGGCAGGATTTACCACTGTGGCTTTCATTCTGCTGGTGTAAGTACAGTCTTCATCTATCGTGGCTTTGCATACTTTGTTTTTGCGGATTTTACCGACTTGCCACAGTGGCTTTCATTCTGTTAGTATTAATACAGTCCAACTCCAAGCAACTAGAACGTCGAAAACTCGGAAGTTCGATGTAATTGTGGAAACTTCGAAAACTCAATTCTTCCATAACTCGAAGGTTCGATATAATTTTATTCACCATCATTAATTAACAGAGACTTTGTCTTTTGATTGTCTGTTTCACTTTTTGTGTGATATTCTATTCTCTCTTTTGTCTGTTTTCCATTGGGAACAATAGTCTTCGTCAGTTTTCGTCGTATCTTTAACGATTGATTCTACAATATTGTTCATATTCTGGTATTTTCCCAATAGAGTTATATATATATATATATTTAAAGCACAAAGATACTACAGCTAACAAGGCACCCTGTATTTCACTTATATTCGTTCCCCGTCTGGGACTCGAACCCACGACATATAGTACCGAATCACCTAGCTGTCATGCATCCGACCGTCTAACCGACTGCTGGTTGCGCCGCTAAGTTTAAAAGGTTGGTTAGCTCCTGCCTCCATGTTGCGATATAACTGAAATATTGTTGAAAGCGACGTAAAAGCCCAATATATTGCAATTGTTTATGCAAGCCAAATTGAAATTCCTAACCTTTAAATCTATAATAAATAGGAGCAAATGAATGCTCAAAAACCTGTGAACAGATCTAGATGATAAATATCAACACTTGCAAGAGACCATGTGTACTTTATTCATACTAATGTTCATCAAAATCCTTCCAGTGGTTCTGCAACAGAAGTTGAATATTGTTGAATAATACCCCCATCCCTCTTTTTTTCGGGGTTGGGGGTGGGGTGGGAAGCAGTGTTTAAAAATCATAGAAAACCCAGAAATAAGAATATTGACAGTAATATTCCTTACCATAATCATGATTAAAAGAAACCAAATTAAAGTAACATTGTTTACTCAAGGAGAAACATTACACTTATCTGCATTGAAATCACCAAGCCCATAAAATGTTGACGAAATGTTAAAACATTGACTTTGGAATTGAACCAAAACATTAACACTTCTTCACACATCCCTCTAGATCATTCCTTTGCATTCCAATTGTATGCAGCTGGTCTGATGAAGATGTTAGTCAAAGTAAGGTATCGTCTGTGACATACTTTTGCCTGTGGTGGCGCCGCCTGTAAACAGATCTAAATGAAAAACACCGACTCCTTCTCAGCGGTTAAGAAAAGTAAAAATAAATTCCAGACCCTTAAGCGGTATTTAGTGGGGCGGGAACCTGACAAAATAGTTCTTTTGATGATACAAGCAACAAACTTGGCATGATTCTTCTTTTGTATGTACTTGTTCATATTAGACCGTGTGCCACGCAAATTTTGGTATTTTCAAGGTGGCCGCCAAATTCTAAAAATGGCGGCGAATATTCGCTTGCCTGTATATATAGTATGGTCTAATGGTTATATTGAAACATATCTGGAACGCTGAGGGGTTAAGATCTGATGGAAAATTAACCTGTAAATACTTTAAACTACATTTGGAGTAAATTATGAACTGTGCATGCGCAAGTTTTGCATTTAATTACTTATTTTGACAGCTTATCGACTCAAATCCCGTCACAAGTACAACTACAAAGTGCTGTGCATGGTAAACCTGATCTATGTCCCAGAGAGTTTGATATGTCGTGTAAAGGGTTCCATCTTAGGTCCTTTCTTTTGCCAAATGTAACCCAGAATCTGTCAATATTTAATTGATCAAACATTGAGGCACCTAGGACAACACCATCTGTATCCGAACTCACCAACATAACACTCTCACTTCCTTTATCCGCTTATCTTTTGCATGGAGAAACATTCTGGTGTATGCTTCTTCGTGATTACACGGTGATATATGTGAAACATCAACATCGTTGTTTGTTACAACATGGTCCTCTCGAGTCGCAATTATGTCTGTTTCACACTTCAGCCCAGACAGTTTTTCAGCAAGGAAACGCAAAAATTCACTTTTATTTTTATCACATCTTAAGAATGTGTTCCAAGACTTTGGTGGTCTACTGTTGGAATAGATATAGAAAATATATACATTTTAATTTTGTGCACCAGATGCGCATTTCGACAACTTATGTCTCTTCAGTGATGCTCGTAACCGAATGGTTGGAATTCTCATATCATATAAATATTTGAAGAGCAGTATTGAAACCGAAATGACCGAAAAAGTGAACCAAAGAATCAATCTAAGGACAGAGCTATGCCTGAGGGAGATTCTCCTTAGTTTTAGAGTAATTTACATAATTTCATGACGGCAAATTAGTTACTTTTCTTCTTTCACCCGATCCCCGTTTGCGTCTAGTTTCGCCTTTCAAACTATCCTCATGGTATTCGTCAAAAACAATATCTATCCTCCGGTGATGATGTCTACACCGTTCTACATAAGGCAAAATCATTGGCATACTCATCAAATGTTTTACATACTTTGCTTTGCTTCGAGTAAACCAAAGCAGCTCCATCAATTATGAGAGTGTCTGCAGGTGGTGCAGCTACGGGAATTTGTACATTACTTTCTAATATTGGCATAAGTTGTGACTTTGTACCAAAATTCAGATTTCCATTCTGTGATATTGATGATGGAAACTTCTGATTTTCGCGTCTGAAGAAGTCTTCCAAATCACATTATCTACTTTGGCAAGAAATGAATAATCTTGAGAACAAGCTGCATTCATCTTTCAAACTAGCTACCTTTGTCTTCGAGGCAATAGAGTTTAACTTCGATTTGGAACCAAACAAAGGAAATTTATTCTTCGTGATGGGGTCATAGAATCCAGACATTTCAGTATCGTTATTAAGTTTTATGAAAAGATCATACTGGTGTAGACCAACTTCTAATAGTTTCTGAAGCGATTCGGAAACATTGCGCTCTGCAACATTTTTGGAATCAATAGTATACAGATCTTTTGACTCTTCATCAAATGGATTTCCCATTTCCTCAAATACTGCCACAAGCTTACGGACTTTTTCAAAGAATTGTTTTGGAGCAGAATGAGTTTCTTCGTGGTGCTTTAAATGTCTCACTTTTACATTACCATTTGCTTTTGAAAACTCTTCAACCAATATGCTGATCTCTGGTCCAGTTGTCATCCACCCCCTAAGAGCTGAAGCATCTTCTGTCAAGCCGATTGCGCTACCATCACCTTTTACAAGTGCATTATTCTGTTAATGTGCTTGATAAATAGCAATGCATGAAAACCTTCTCCTTGTTTTCTTTACGGAAAAGTTACCTTTTTGAAATTCGTCATAGACATCAAGATGTAGTTTTTCAAGAGATAACATGTCCCGAATGTGAATAAGCAGCCATCTGGCATAGTTCATATGATCGAGGGCAAAAATAGGGAATAAGAGCTGAAAGACTTTCAACGTAGAGACGAAAATCACTTTCCCGATATGATCGCATAAACGAAAGGACTAGTAATTCCAAATTCAATATCAAACCCAAAAATTGAAATTGAGGAAATTCTTTCTCGCGCAATGAAGACCATTCTAACATTTCATTGACAGCAATGTCCTCTATATTTATTTGACCCTCGATGCTAGCTTCATCTATTCATACAGACTACAAACCGTTATCTGATGAATTTGTCTCGTCTTTGCAACGTTTGAAACTGTTAGGAAAGATTCAGCAGATCCTGAAGATGCAATTTCCGCCTCAGTCAAAGCTGTTACCCAACCAGATCCCTTCAGTAAACCTCCAAACATTATCATAAATTTATCTTCACCATAGATGTCTGGCCAATGCCATTGTATCTGTTTTGCAAGAACAAACAATGGTTGGTCTGCTGTCATAACTGGAGTTTGAGTGGGATTTTGGAAATTAGTGACCTCTCGTATTTTATCCATGGCATGTTTAATTGTCGACACAGAGTGTGCCCGATCCTGCAACAAAGGAAGTAACGATGTTGTGCTGACTTTTACATGAGGACTCCTACCTCGCGAAGAATGGTATGTCACCCCAATTCCCACAAAGCTGACACCATGCCAAGTTTTGAGGCAAGAATGTTGCATGAGTTTGTCCAAGTATTGTAAACAAGTAACTCATGAATTATGAATTAATTTTTCGTATTTAGACCAGTGGACATGAGTAACAGGCCAGAAACAATTGTTATTTAAAAGTTTAAATGTTAAGCAGCCTCAAGGAAGAAATTTCATGAATGATTCAGACTAAAATCGCAAAATAACCCTTAGTTAACCATGCATCCAACATACAATTTTGAACATAAATCCTATTCAGCCGCCATTTTGAATTTTGGCCGTCATCTTAAAATGGGAGGAAAATCCAGTTGGCACACAGTCTATGATGATTATATACTATCAGAAAATTATTCCTACAAATTTTCATGCTTGTATCACAAAAAGAACTATTTTGGTGGATTTTAAGCATAAGCCGCCCCACTAATTCTATTCCGGATAAATCCGTTTAATCAGCAGTTTGCTTCTTGTTCTCTGTGCAGTTTTCCATCTAGGTGGCCATTCATTAGGAAAGAAGGATGTTGGACTTTCGCATATACCGTCTCTGTAGACATACCACCATCCGGCTCCCAAGAGGTAAGGGCACTTGGCAGTTTTATCGACTTCACCGTAACCAAGGGCAACGAATGGCAGGTCATCATCTGCTCACAGAAATGATTATATATATGGTTAGACAGTAGATCTACATAAAACAAATTACGAAATATTTATTAAACAAAAGAACCAAAACGGGCCTTCATCACCCACATGAGTACACTAAGTTCATTCCCAAATAACTGACTACTTGCAACAACAAAAAAAAATTGCATTTACATATACAGAAAGTAAAAACATCATCTTCAATGCTTTACATATTTTATTCACCGTTCCGAGACTCCGCCTATTTACTTATCGCTGACCAATCAATGAACCGTAAAATTGTACACAGAAACGAACATGTTATCGGCCACCATATTGTCCTACAAACATTACTTGTGGAAGAACAAAGAAAGATGGTTTTACGTTGCGCTTGGGGAACTTGTAACGGAGATGAACGATATCCTGAGAGACAGGGACCAAGGGATTAATTCTCTTCCCCAAACCAAAAACAGATCTAGAGAAATGTCTTCGTTGGATAAAGGCGTGTGGCAGACCGCACGATCAGTTGAATATAAAAAAGATAAACAAATACAAGGCCGTTTCTTCCAAAGTAAGTTAAATTATACCACTTTATGATTTTACAGGTTTGGCTAAAATTCATAATGATTTCATGTCATTATTTAATAGAAATATTCAGTAATCGGTTCTATTTGTTTAAAGTTAATTACTTGTGCACGCGTAAGAAAGGGTGGAGGGGGAATTGTTCCATAAGGCCGTTTATAATCGAGAAGGGGTAAGTTTGATAAAATTTCGGATTGAAAGGACATGAGAATAATTTATATAGTATTGATATTTTGTGATAGGGGAAAGGAATTAAATGTAAATGGAGAGTTTAAAAAAGGGGGTGGGGGTTAAAACGCAACTTTTGCATTAAAAGAATCAATATCCTTAATTAAAGGACCTTTAACTTAATTTTAGCATTTTGTTGGTGGAAAAGGGCCTACAGAACAGTTTCCTGATCCAATACAGGCTGATGGGTCCACTATTAAGCCTAACAGACCAAAGTCTAAAAGAAGGTGTGAAACAGCCACAAAAGAAAAGGACCCAAATAAAATAGGAGGACATTGTTTAATGATAAAAGGTATTTCATTAATGCTGGAATCAATAAGTTAATATTGAAAATAAAAAGACCAATACAATATAAATAAAATATTACATTTATTTTCATTATATACAATTTATTCTTTTTATAATATGCAGATACATACTACTGCATGTAGTTAATACATGTGTTTTTATTTCAGAGATGATTATCATTCCAGTACTTTTCAAGATTTGGAGATGCAAAATTCAAAAGCAGTGCAGACTGAAGAAATTTGTAAGTTCAAATACAAACCAAATGATTTAATTAAACTTAATCTCTCTCAAGAAAAGGTTTTGCATGGTTTTTGAAAAAAGATGCTAACTTAACTAGCATTGTGTTTATGAATGTCACATCAGGTAATATTCTTTCAACAAACAAGTCTTTTTGAGTAAAAACTATGAATTCACAAAAATCACAGCCTGTTATCATGAGCTGTCCTTGAATTTGTATATAATATTGATGTGATCTTTTGAGATGTATATTGCCATTTTGGTTTTTCTCGAGACAAATTTTTTTTTATTATTTCCAATGCCTGATTTATGCTGAAGTTTCTAGCAGAAATGGACACTTTATCTCAACAATGCCACAAACTCCTTTGTCACATAATTTGCCATCTGGACTAGCTCCTAAAAAGTGAATTTTTCATTTATTACTAAGCCACATTTATGAAAATGTCTCGATGGATTTTGTTTGAGATATTTTATTTTTGCATTTTCCTCATTTCTTTTTCCATATTCCAGACTCAGCAAATACATTTTTGGGTCTAAATATATTTTTCAAAATTTTTTCATTTGGTGCTGATTTTCTGTCCAATACTTTTCCGAAATTAGATGCAGTTAATCTTTTTTTCCTTTCCTTAATCCAGAGTTGTGAATCAGTCTGATTACCTGTCCCCCTTTCAATTTTTTTCGGATCACATGATTCATTTAAGAAGTTGTATTCAGATGGCAGATCTACAGGTGACATCCTATGGACATTTGTGTCTCCACAGCCCTCTGATTCCACAGGGCACATCTCTTTGATATTCTTTGTCTGAAAATTGATGTAAATAAGATATTATTAATATTTCATAATATTTTACAGGGATAAGTGGCATGGACATGTTTACCCCGGCAGCTGAAAATCATGGACTTAAAAGTGAAATAGAAGACAAGGACAAACAAATATCTAAATTACAAAAACAGCTTGAAGATGCCAAACATGATGTGGAGAAAAACAAAAACATTGCCACTTTTGGTGTCGATATTGTGCTAGGAAAAGAAGATAAAATTAAGCGACTTCTTAAATACTATACTGGAATAACTTATGCTAGATTTCAAATGTTGCTCTCATTTCTATTTCCAAATAAATCTACAATTGGATATGAGAAAGGTAGAAAAGATTTGACAAATTTTTCTGAAAGCGATGCTCTTTTCTTGACAATTTGTCGTCTTAGACAAAATTTCGGACTTAAAGACATCTCCATTCCTTTTAATCTTTCACTAAAGTCTTCAGGTGTTGTTTTCAACACTTGGATTAATCATATGTATTTGAAATTTGGTCAATTATGTGTATGGCCCCATAGAGATGTAATTATTAGTAACATGCCAAAGGAGTTTAAGCAAGATTACCCAACCACAATCAGTATTGTTGATGGTACTGAATTTAAAACACAAACACCATGTGCACTTGGTCTGCAAAGTCAACTTTACAGTGATTACAAATCAAATACAACATTGAAGGCATTAGTAGGGTGTGACCCTAATATTTATTTCTGAATTATTCACTAGTTCCATTTCAGACAAAGCTGTCACTCAACAAAGTGGGTTTTATGATGTGATAGCATCATTGAAATCTAAGGGTTATATAAAGGAAGGGGATGCAGTTATGGCAGACAAGGGATTTACAATTAAGGATGAATTAGCTCAGTTGGGTATCTTGCTAAATTTACCACCACTTACATCATCAAGTAGCCAAATGTCACACATTGAGCGCTTAATAGCCAAGATAAAACATACAAAATTACATCAGACTGCATTCCTACATCCCTATTTCAAAACATTAACAAAATCTGGCCAGTATGCAGTTATCTTACTTTGTTTCAAGATGTTTTTGTTAAGGACTAAGCAAATTATGTACTTACATGATAAGACAATATTGATGCTATCTGCACCTCACCCATAGGAGTGCTCATAGTTGGGTGACTTTCAGATATCGTGTACTCAAGTGGGGTGCCTTTTAGGGATTTCAGCACCTGAATATCAGTAGAGGAAACCTTTGGCAATCTGCAATATTTTTATATACAAATTTATGCATAATATATCTTTTTGTATACATATATATGTATGTTATTTGAATTGAAAGTTCATTGTTAATTTCAAAGTTTAAGTAATTTTGTAGTACATGTACTGTTTTATCCCAAGTGAGTTGTTTACAATACTCGGATATACTGAACAGCAAATTAAAATCCATTAAACTTTGTAATTTCATGTTCTTTATTATTTTCTATTCTGTATCTAAAACTTTACCTTTGAGTTAGATCAAAATGACATATGACTGGTTTTCTTTTCTATGTTTCGACTGGTTTTGCCACCACAAGATGATTAATGAGTACAGGAATTATTTTCTTTCCCCTAGGAACGTGCCATTGTTGAGGTATACTTGTACAGCTTTGTTGATCGGGGACGGATGTAAAATTGTGTAATTTGAACCCTTGCAGACTTTTTAAAAGACCAACAATATGGGAGCAATGACCATTTAGTCTAGAAGAATAAGAAAAATCCCATTTAGACATGCATTTGTGAATTTTCAATACAGATGTCGATAAAAACTCTACTGTATACAGTAGAGTAAATCAGCATCGTGTCATAAAATGATTAGTTTGTTTGTTTGATTATTGTTTTACGTCACTCCACGATTATTTCACGTATATGGTGACGGCATCTGCCTGATGCATTGCATACAAATTTAGACCTCTGCAACGGACCCACCCGAAGCAGTGAGGGATCTTTTACGTGCCACGCCTACCGTGACACGGGACCTCGGTTTTTACTGTCTCATCCGAAAGACAGAACACCGGTGTGCCCCGGGCGGGAGTCGAACCCGCGACCTCTCGATCACGAGCCGAGCACCTTATCCACTAGGCCACACCGGCTTCATAAAATGATTAGAGAGCATGTAATAATCACATGCCGGATCGTTTATACAATAGATAAAATAAAAATTACGAGAGGTTTTATAGGCATTAATAAGATAAGGCTTAATCACAGCAGGTATGCTGCATTTGTTACAGTCCGAGTAATTAATGCCCATATGTTTCGTTTTATAGCGTCAACGTTAGATGATTGGTATTTACGTAGATCTGTTGTGTATAAGACGAAGAAAACTAAAATAAAATTAAAGAATGAAGTATAAAAAGTGTAATTAAATAAAATACTTACCCAACTTTACAAGTGCAATAAGATTCAGTCAGCTTATCATCCTTAATTTCGATGTGAAGTTTATGCGGCTCTTGTGATTTTCGCATTGACCTCCAGCACTTGGCATCAACGTGGACATTTCCAGCATCATTAATTTTGATTTCATGAATATAACCTTGTGTAAAATAATTTAAACCTTTCTGAAGAATCTTTTGCGACAACGAGTTCGAATTTGGCAGATATTTTACAGAGATATCCTCAGGAATTCTAATTAAACTATCGGAACTTTTATGTGCAGAGGTCGCCATCTTGTAAATGATGCTGAAAGCTTGGGGCGCATAGTAACAGTATCTAAGGGGGCGGGGCTTATCAGAAATTCTCGGAACGGTGAATTCCATTACTACACGGTTTTGGATTTTAAAAGTCATTATCCTAAAACCTGTATAAAATCAATATCATACACTCTTGCAAGACGTATATGTACAATTATAAAACCTTCTGAATTAAGAGTAACTATATTAAAAGAATTACACAATTCTTTACTGTATGGCAGGTATTCTATGACATTAATTACTAAAGGATTCGAGACGGCCGAAGCAATACCAATATCTATTTAGCGACAAACAAAAATGAAAGACACGAAACACTCATTAGCATTTGTATCAACATACAATAAACGAAATCCAGAAAGTTTCACTGAAGCATTCAAACATTTGGAATATCTAAAAATGGGCAATACGATGAGCACAATTCTAAATGAGATACACATTATCAGAAGCAAGAGACACTCACAGCATCTTAAACAATTAAATAAATGTAAAGTATGTGATATCATTATGAAAGGAAAAAAAGGTTCCTAGTAAAACGAAATCTAACTTGCAATTTTTAAAATTTAATATATATATATATATATAATCTCATGTGACAAATGTAAGGAAGTATATATTGGGTCTACAGAAACTTTAAACTAGAGTAGCTTTACATAAAAGCAATATGAAGCACTCACAAAACCGAGTTTTATTTGAAATTTTATTAAAAATAAAGAAAATCAACTTTTGACATGAAACTCTCAAATAGTCCTTGAAAAGAAATGAAAGATCTATGGAGCCGGTCTGAAGAATCGAATCCACCCCTGGATAGATCTGGCCAAAAATGGCATCATTTGTATAGGTGGTACTGCATATCTAGAAAGTTCCATCAATTTTATTTTTCAATTAGTTCTTAGGAAAACGCGTTAGCGCATTATATCTCATAAATGCATCATACATTGTAATTCATTCCTGCATGGAAACACAAAATAAGACACTTACTCTATATGTATGTGCTTTTAACGCCAAAATATCATACTGGAAGCTTCAATTTACTATTTATATGCCACATCAGCAAATCATTTCGGAGGTAATTATAAGTTATAAATTGAAAGAAACAGCTGGTGTCCTATGACAACGTAACGTTTATCCAGAATGGCATACTTTCGTCGAATAATGTCAAATACTTTAACGCAAAATATGACTGATGACGTCACGCAAAATTTAAAATGTGTGACATCATAAGCATAAAAATCAAAAGTCTGACAAATATCGCTTTCTGTGCTGAAAAGTGGATCAAATATGGGGCGTTATGACGTCACCGATCAATGTTTCTGTGTTGGCTAGAAAAGCCAACATACTATGCTGTCGTGCAGCGTGTGGAAGTTGCAGGCGAACAGCTACTCATTAAATCAACAAAAGTACGCCTTGAGAAATAATTCTCAGTTGTTCGTCAGTGGAACACATTTATCCAAATTGATTTATCGAAACAAAACGGCCTGTGAATAATGCAAATATGTCTCTTTATAGAATTTGGGGTTATTCCACATAACTGCATTGTAAATTTCGAAATATTTTTCGTTTGTTTTGAGAAATCGCGTATGAATATATACCATTGTCAGACAACTACTCAACTTTTCGTTCGATCCTGTTACTAAAATTCGCATCTATTATATACCTTACTTATTATTGCTTGGGTGCGTTTTGAGAATGAATGATATCTGAATTTCCTAAAATTAGATAGTTTTGGTCAAGATAATTGTACATACATCTAAATAAAATACAAAGCATTTTCTCGAATATCGATATTTTGACACGATTTACTTTTGCGCGAGTTGCCTATCTTGTTTCTACCTCCGCTCAGCTGTTTTCTTGAAAAGCTCTCGAAACAGTCACGGACCTGTGTAGATATTAAACTGAAATTTTGGCAAGTACATATCAAAAGGTTACAGAGAAAGGTGAAGTTTTCGTAATGCTTGACTCATTTTTTGCCAAGCAGCGATTCTTGACTTAGAAAATTGCTTAGAAATGTCAAGTTTTCCATACTTTTTAGGCTGTTTCATCAGGACCGACAGTTGGCGGGTGAAACGAAATCCCGAAACGGCACCTAAACACAGAAACGGCAGGGTAAACACCGAAACGGCATTTATATACCCATTATAATGACAAATTTGCCCATTTCCATTATATATAGGCTAAACAACATTGGAAATGCTGATTTTTTTTTTATTTTGACTTGGAAGTAAAAAGTTTGGTATTTAGAATTTCCTCTGATTGATATCCAATTAATATGATAGTTTCAATAAATTAACATTTCAATGCATACATGAAAGGTGCAGTTGCCGAGCTATAATAAGTAACTGTGCATAATAAAGGATTGTCATGGGAACTTTCGCCAATTATCTTGTAAACAAAAACTTGCCAAATTAATCAAAGTTATGCTATTATCCAAATCTTCAAAGTTTTGATATTGCAAATTTATCAAATTTCATTTCTTTAATATTAATACTACTATAAATGCTACAAATTAAATTGCGATAATAAGAATAATGAATATATACTGGCTATAAACCTCTTCATGACATGAAGACAGTCATTTTCACAACCTGAAATAGCATGGAAAAGAAAGTGCAATAACTATGTTAATATGCATCAAATCATAATATAACTTGGTCATTGTGTGTATAATATATATATCTATCATAAAAAAGTTGTCTTTTGTTTCTTTGATTAATAGTAAGTGCCGTTTCGGTGTTTACCCTGCCGTTTCTGTGTTTAGGGTGCCGTTTCGGTGTTTCGATTCACCAACAGTTGGCATGTGAGTACAGATCAATAAGTTGCGGAGCAAGGGAAGCTTTTAGTGATTAACCTTATTGTTGCAGTTCCTTCACTTAAGAATCTTCAGATTTCCAGACTCTTTCTGCTGCTTATGCAGATATCAAGTTTGTATGCAAGTACATATCGATAGGTCACAGAGCAAATTTCAGTTTCATAGTGATATCTTATTATTTGCCGAGTTACAGCTCTTGGACTTGGAAAGAAAATTGCGTAGAAATTCTAGTTTCCCAGACTGCTTTCTGCTATTTCTTCAGATATTGAACTGAAAGTTGACATGTGAGAACAGATCAGTGAGTATCAGAATAAGTGAAAGTTTCTTGCTGGTTTACCTGAATTATAGTCAAAATGGCCCAAAAAACAAAACGGCCCAAAACAAAACGGCCCACACCAAAATGGCCCAACTTTTTTTTTTACCAAAATGGCCCAACTTAAAATTTCTTTTTTAAACGGATTTATTTGTTGAAATTTTGGAAATCACTTATTAAATGAATATTGAATTTTGAACTGAGGTTGTTAACCACTAAGAAATTGGTGTTTCCAGCTCTTGCCACGTGGAGGCCACCTCAAGAAAGAGCCAAAAATTTGAAATTTCATATGAAGAAATAATTGAAAAAATATCTACGGTTATCTAAGATTACATTGTCCTTATAGATAGAAGTATTTTTTTAAATCAATAAAACTTGTTGAACTGCCTTTAGAGTTAAAAAAAAATTAATACTGGCATAAACGCTTCCCTTTTTCTAATCACTTTTTCTTCTTATATATCATAATAGTCTCTACAAAATAAAGGGGCTTGTACTTTGAACTGTGCACATATTTGTTATTGTATGACTTTTCTCTAATAAATAAGCCGGTGTGGCCTAGTGGTATCGCTCTGGACTCCTGATCGGGAGGCCTGGGCTCATTCTTTTGAATGAGACAGTAAAAACCATGGCCCCGGGTCGTGGTATGCATGGCATGTTAAAGATCCCTCACTGCTTCGGGTTGGTCCATTGCAAAGATCAAAATTTGTATGCCCCGCATCAGACAGATGCCGTCACCATATACGTAAAATATTTGTGGTGTGGCGTTAAACAAAAATCAATCAATCAATCGATTTTTCTAATAAATTATGCTACATATTTTTTTGTTCTATTTTTTTTTTTTGTATATATATATATATAGTTTGTTAGTTGTATACATTATCTTTATGAATTGCCTACATTTGGGCTAGAATTTACAAAATGATTAATTGGTAATGCCCTTGGGAGATATTGTACTTTAGATGAAAAATCATTGTAACAGAAGTTAAGCAACGTCTCATTGATATATATATATATATATATATATATATATATATATATACATGTATAAGCAGTCTATTATAGCTGAAATAAATGCATCGTTGAAATGTTCTTCATATAAACACATTATTGATCACGTTACATTACAGCTTTATTTGACCAAACCTATTTATATGCAAAGAAACATATTAACAGATTGCGCCTTTCGTCACATTGTTCGAGTATTGAGACTGGGCAATATGAAAATATAACTGTTGAAAGACGTTTATGTAATATTTGTAAATTAGACAGAGAGGACGAGTTTCATTTTATTTTGAAATGTCCCGCTTTTGAAAACATAGGAATTAAATATTTGAAAAATTGTTATTATAGAAGACCCTCCATCTTCAAATTAGTTCAACTCTTGAGTTCCAATAACACAAAGGAACTTTGCATTTTTGGTAAATTTCTAAAATGTGCTTTCAAAATTAGAAGTACTTTAAGTCATAATGAAGACTGTAGTCACATTTTATAGTTATATATTGTACTCTATTTGACATGCAAACATATCTATATTTTTAATTAATGTGATATATAAATCATTATGTTGACCTTGACATTATACTATATTATTGTTGCTTATTATATATTGTACATGTGTATCTATTGAACTTGAAAATGTTTTTTTAAGTACCTAATAAAAGTCTAAAAATAGCTAATTATAATCATTGCTATTATCATTGCATGGCTTGCACACGATTAACTTTAGAATTAAACCAAAGGCATATATATCAATAATGTTTTTATAACTTTCTGAAAATTGTTGCAATTACCGTAAATAGCGAAATAAAAAGTCGGGCCGTTTTATCTAAAATATATATAGTGAATAAAAAGTTGGGCCGTTTTATCTATCATATATAAAGTGAAAAAAGTTTGGCTGTATTTGTAGTGGATTTGGGCTGTTTTGGTGTGGGCCGTTTTGACCATACACCGTTTACCTAGTTTTTACCTCAACTGAACCTTAGGAGCAAAAGTAGGTAACAGATGGTACTCTTGTTTGACAAACTTGTCTCTTTTTTGTTATCATATGTATGATAAGTACTTACAATGAAATATTTTTTTTCAACAGCTCACTCTTAAGATATTTTTTATTTAAAAAAAGAGGGGGGTTGTATTCACATTTTCTTCATTATTCTTATGAACTGTGTGAAGGAATTAGATAAATCTTAGAAGAAATGAAATACTTATGACCCCCTATTGAATTTATTTTTTTGTCTAGATCTCTCAATAGGTGGTGCCAATTAACTCATGTGGACAGAATTATGTACCTTGGACTTTGATCATTTCTGAGAAATCAATAGTTTTCTTGACTTGTCTCATTATCTTACAAATATTTAATTGTAATTGGTATGTATGTAGACATTTGATAGTTTGCAGAGTTCATATTTAATAACTCCTTTCACACTAGCCAACACACAGGACTTTCAGTCCTTTGATTTCATAGAAATAGGTCCTGAAAGCTTTATTTCGGACAATGGGGTTAGGCGCCTGTTATCATCCGTTAGGCGGCGCCTGTGTATTATGATTTAGAAACGTCGATTTGAGTTGGCAACCTTATGACGTCACAGTAACGTACCATTGTTATTTACGTCATTTTTGCGAGAATATGTTGTATTTCCTCCTTAAATATCAGGACCGCAATTAATGGCGGCGAACCCCATTACAGTGGTTGTGCGTATATATACGTATGAATGCACTATAAACAACGTTCAAGGAAAAATATAAGAAGTTAAGAGGTAAAAAATGACCAAAAAGACGCCAAAGTCGAAATGGAACCCAAAACAAATACACTCCTCTTAAGACAAATTTTTAACACTGATATTTTCAGTTTGTCGTTTTATATAGCCCATTTGAAGGTTTTTGTCAAGAAGGGTGCATTCTGGGGCCTTTGCTACGAGTGTACGCCAGGTCTCAGGTGTGCTAAAAAGGACAAGAATTAAAGTGATGAAGATATTGAGAATTAAGAATAGATACAACGCATAAATCATGTGCATTCAGGCACACACAATTATCATTCATCTAGATTGCCTATCAAGTGCTGGGGGCGGTGGAAGGGCTGTCTGGAACATTGCTAAATGAATGTTGACTATTGAAAAGACACATTCCAAGGATTTCTTTCTATACCATGATTTAAGATATTGTTTAAACAATCATAATTGTATTATGAACGACATAGATAAAAGGAGATGATGAGGATAATTGACAATACTTCGTTCTATACTATGGCAAAAACATCATTTTAACAATTCTTACTGTATTATGAACGCTGTAGATAAAAGGAGAAGATATACAGTATGGTTGAAATACATAACAACTTCAGTGAATATACCTACTGTTATTGTTTTTAAACTTTAGACGATATTCATTGCCTTCCACTTTGAAGTCCTTGATTAGTTTACTTCTACCTTGAAGAAGGTCAACCCAAAACACAACCATCATGTTGTACTTTGCTTTACTCGTCAGCTGCCGCAGTGCTTCGTTCCCTGTTATACATATTTTCAAATAAATTAAGTATTATGTGAGTGTATACAGCACACATTGGGGTGGGGGGTGGTGGAGTGGGGATGGGTTTAGCTTTTAACTATAAGCGATATATATAAATCATATGCATGTAGGCACAATCTATACAATTGAGGATGGGGAACTGTCCTGTCCGCCGCTTAAATCAAAAACTCTCTCTCTCTCTCTCTCATATATATATATATATATATATATATATATATATATATATATAGAGGTTATAGGACTAGGATAAATCCAAACCATGAGTTCCAAAATCATTAAACCAAAAGACACACAAAATCAGTGAAAATGAAAACCAAATTTAAAACAACGAAAAATGTCTACTTGAAGTGCATATGTGAACCCCCTTGATGGAGGGAGATGCTTTTAAATACTGAAATTTTGAATGGTAACAAAACAGGATGTAATATGCGGACACATGTGACGTTATGGTAAGAAAATGATATTTTATACACAAAAATACAGATGGCATTGTAAATATTTGTTGAGGAAAAATTAAGGATCTTTGGGTTGCCACCACTGGGCACAAGACACATTATCGTAGGAACCATTTAGTTGTGTTCATACTATTGTACCTACCATTGCCTGCATGGCACATTATTGTAGCTACCATTTAGTGGAGGACATAGTATTATACCTACCATTAGGTGCAGGACACATTATTATAGCTACCATTTAGTGGAAGACATAGAATTATACCTACCATTAGGCGCAGAACACATTATTGTAGCTACCATTTAGTGGAGGGCTTAGTATTATACCTACCATTGGACGCAGGGCACATTATTGTAGCTACCATTTAGTGGGGGTATAGTATTGTACCTTCCATTGGGTGCAGGCCACATTATTAAAGCTACCATATAGTGGAGGGCATCGTATTATACATACCATTAGGTGCAGGACACATTACTTTAGCTAAAATTTAGTGGAGGGCATAGTATTATACCTACAAATGGGATTGATTGATTGATTGATTTTTGTTTAACGTCACATCACGAATATTTCACGTATATGGTGAGTTGAACCCCAACCTCCCGATCAGGAGTCCAGCGCGATACCACCAGGCCACGCCGGCTTACCTACTAATGGGAGAAGGGCACATTATTGAAGCTACCATTTAGTGGAGGGCATAGTATTATACCTACCATTGGGTACAAGGCACATTATTGTAGCTACCATTTAGTGGAGGACATGGTATTATACCTACCTTTTGGTGCAGGGCACATTATTGTCTCCACTATTTCCTGGAAGGCATAATATTATACTTACCATTAGTTGCAGGGCTCATTATAATAATTACCATTGGGTGTAAGGCACATTATTGTACTATGGCTCAAACAGAACAAGAATGACCTACCGAACCAGTAATCTG
The DNA here is from genome assembly GCA_035048485.1 of Pteria penguin. Taxonomy (NCBI): domain Eukaryota; kingdom Metazoa; phylum Mollusca; class Bivalvia; order Pterioida; family Pteriidae; genus Pteria; species Pteria penguin. The sequence goes on from CM068587.1 coordinate 46,254,558, forward strand.
TATTTGGGTTACCAAAGCCTTCCTTGTATTCCTCCCATGTTTTATTGAAGCTGTTTCGGTTGCTTGTGGCTCTATGTTGAATGACCTGAATTTAATAACAGTCAAATACAGCGTTATATATCTAGAAGACCAGGTTGGCCTACATAGCTTATCTGAGCACATAAAGCATAATTACGATAGGATTAGAAAGTGCCAGAGGTTAAAAAAAATAGAATTTATCCCAAAACAATACCACATCCTTTCAGAATACTTTGATATGTTTAGTTTTTCACCTGTGCAGCTTATGTTTTTCTCTCTCCCACCCCCCACCCCCAAATACTCTTCTTGATGTTCATTACCTTCCATCAGGACGTATCATGGAACAGATGTAGCCAAAATACAATTTTCATTATTTATATACACATGAACATTATCTCCATGAAACCAGATAAGATACACAAACTCAATGCATATTAAGCAATGTGCCATTAGAAAATCAATGCCATCAATTTGTAAAAAAGTGACAAAATCCGAAATACTTTCAAAACCTTTCAAAAATCTTATTTCGGAATTTGAAAAAAAAAACAACAGTCCGTAAGACACCTGTCTTATCATTCTGATGCAACTGGATTGATGGCCTACGCGATCCTTGTGAGGACGAAGTTTGTCAAAGAAGGGTATCGTGCTGCTCTGGGTTCATCCATTGTATAACAATGCCCCAAACAGCACCATTTAAAGGGAACCTTAAACCTTCAAGCCAAGTTTCATCAAAATCATTTCACCAGTTTAGAAGGAGGAGTCCATTATAGTTTCATATAAAATAGGGTAAATGCATTCCTTCCTTTTATAATAAAAAGAAGAATTAGTCTCCTTAGAACCATAAGGTTTTCGGCTCTTTGCCCCCCCCCCCCTCAATTATACCAATATATTGGTATAATTGAGGGAGGGACCAACGAGCCGAAAGCCCTGTGCTTAGAACATTGCATTTTAGTTCTTTTCAATGGCATTTATTTCAGTCATGAAATTTTGAAAATCACTCTAAAATAAAGAAGTATCTCCGTCATGCATAGCCGTGTCCTTAGATGCATTATCTCGTATATATGTTTGAATATTTGTCAGGTCTCACTCTTTCGGTCAATTTGATTTGAACTCTGCTCTTCAAATATCTATATAGCATTCACAAAAGCCCGATAACTCCATTCACCGGAACATGTGATATTTGACAATAAAATGAAAATCATGCAGAAAACACATTTGACCATAACACCAACAATCATGTTCACGTGTAAATATCGGCAAAAATAGGAAAGACTAGGATGTAAAGGGACATGTGCTAGAATCAACGATGATGATAGGTGTATGTGTGAATATGACATGACAGATATAATAATCGGCCTTGCACGTTTGGAGGGGGGAGGGGTTGTCGAAAAAGTACTTATTTTCTAATTCTATTGAAAAGGAGAGGTGTTGGAAGCTGTCGGATATTTAAATGGTGACCTACTATAATAGCTTGTGGAAAGGCTTATATTGCGTAAATTTGAAGTATTCAAAGGAATGCACTAATGATTAAAAAGCTGAAGCGAGAAAAATCGATCAGAATGCGTGCAAAATTATCGTTCTTTGTATATAGTTCGTTTCAAAAATAATTCTTTTTAATTGCCTCAACTTTAACAACATGTGCTTCGTCTCAATAAAACACAGTACGTTACATTACATTCTTAGTACTAGTGGGAGTCAAGTTGTTTTCAAAATGCGTCTCATAATTGAGTTAATCCCCTTTTATGACAAATTTTGAAATAGACTTCTTTTTAATCTTTTATTTTTACAGAAGATATCGTGTTTTCGGATGCACTTCAAAGTAAAAAAAACACGGTTAGAACAAAATAATTACCATTTCAAATTTTAGTTGTGAATGCTAATTTATGCATTACCACATTTATATAAAGCGACCACTATATTTTAGTATTCGAGGTGGTCACTCCCTTCGTATAATAAGGATATATACAAACTACAAAACATAAACTAGAACACTGATTAAGTCAAAATTTTACATTAAAAATTGTTTTCCTTTTATCTTAAAATCTTTAAACGTAACATCTTACACTGACGCCGACATTTGACCTTGAAAGGTATAGGTGTCTACCACTAGTCTTTCTTTGTCTATCACATCAGATCCAAGTATTGATGTGTGAAAACCATGATTTTAATTCACCTTTGACTGTGTCCTTGATCTCTGACCTCGATAGCTCTTGGTGTCTTCCTTTCACCATCTTCTATCTTAGTTTGAATGATATTTATGACAATCTTCTTTTAATAAAACTCAATGCATGCCACCAGGGGACGTTTACTCCTCCCGGGCACCAGGGTCTGGCGCCATAAACTGAGAATATACTTAAGTCAGAAATTCATATTCTTCAGTTAGTCAGTGAATTAATAACTGGGATTTGGATTCTATTTAGTTTAATTCTACTGATAAATAGAATTAAACCATTCTGCATTAAAATTTATTTGAACGTTTGATAATGGAATAAATTAAAATGAAATTTTTGACTTAAGTATATTCTCAGTTTATGGGGCCGGACCCTGGTCTCACCTCGGTTTTATTGAGGTTCGCATTTGTCTGAATATGACACTATACACGATTTTGTCCTTTTATTCCATGGACTATGAGATATGGTTTACCCTTCAATACTTCTTCGTTTTTACCTATGTATTCCATACAAAGTGCTGACAGGATACAATTCTATTAGCATGATAAAAAAGGCCGTGTTGGAAATCCGTACTTTCTATCTTTAGAAACCTTGTATTGTGTGGGTCACCTTTACATAAAAGTCATTTTTATCTCTTCCTTTTCATAGCGCTGCACTACTTTAAATATTATATTAAACTGTAAAAGGGAAAGTAAGACTCACCATCCATCCGCCTTCCCGGTATTCCATGTCACAGAGCACCCTCTTTTCTCTACCTCCAGGAATAGCTATGACGTAAAAACCACTTTTATGTTGTCCATTCCTTTGTATTTCTGAACAATCTTATTGTATTAAAAGAATAAATTTCATTGTCAAAATCAGATACAATTATGCTAAATAGACGAATACTGACCAACTACATCATCATCATCATCATAATCATCATCATCATCAAGCCGCCCTTTGGTGGTAGTCCCGGCTTCTGGAAATACTGTCCAGACCAACAAACCTGCTACCCGATAAAGTAGTGTTTATAACGTTATCACCAAGATATTTATACATGTCTAACAAATGAATTTTATCGTTAGCAAAGACACCTGTTTCTACATAAAAATCCTAAAACAGTACTATCATAACAAATGTAAAATTTGTTAGGGAAACTGAAAAAGAACTAACATATTCGCCCGAAAACAGCGTATGTTTGAATATTTCTAATGTTATTACTGAAATTTCTGGCAATCTTGTTTATTCTATTTTGAATTCTATTTTTGTCATATATTGCCTGTTGAATTTTATCAAGAAAAATACCGATTAAAATTGAATTTTGGTTACAATCAACAGATTAAACTGCCAATGTGTCCGGTTATTTTACATAACGACCAAGCCGTTACCGGATAATCTGGATAAGTTTAGATGACTATGTCTCCAAACATACTCGAACTATCGCGATTTTCCGAATGCACAGACTTAATGACTCGGGCAGTAGACATAAGTTTCAGTGCATTACATCAAGTAGTTACCGTCACAATAAAATCAGAAATTAGCAATAAGACAGGAAACAAGAAATGAAATAGTATTGCAAAAGAAATTTGACTCGCCAGTATTAATACACAATAAAGCTTTATCGCGACAGAGAGCTATGACGTCATGCAAATTGTGAAAGGTATGCACGCCTGTTTCACATTTCATGATAGAACTATATAAAATGGAAATACAGATGATAAAATACTGTAACACGGTCACAAAAATCTATGTAAAATATATATCGCTTTAACACTTACCTACACTGCTAGAACGGAAGACCTCGTCTAAAAATAAAAGTTATCATCATCATCATCATCATCATCATCATTAACACTACCACCACCACCATCATCATCATCATCATAATCATCATCATCATCATCATCATTATCATCATCATCATCATCACAATCATCATCATCATTATCATCATCATTACCACCACCACCATTATTCTCATCATCATCATTATCATCATTATCAAAATCATCATCATCATTATCATCACCATCATCATCATCATCATTACCATCATCATTGTATTCAGTAGTTCCGATGTAGTGAAATTTAATTTGAAAGAAAATTAAATTCTAAGAAGCTGTCAAGAAATTAAGTCTTAAAATTCTATTATCAGGCAGGGAAAATGTGCATTACAGTGACATTGAACTTTGAGTTCAAAATATAATGAATATGGAAAATCTGCAGGTCTGTGGTTTGACATCATACCCCATGCTTAAAATATCCCCGCTTGGCACCCCTGGCATCTCGTATGATAAGATTAGGATTCTCAAGAAAATGTCTATTAATTTATCCGAAATCTTACTTAAAATATCCAATAAAAAGTGTAGACCTCCGACAAATGAAAGATCCAATAGTCCAAAGTACAAATAGACAAAGAACACTGCGAAAAGAAGCGTCAAATCGTCTGAAGGACCAAAATGACCATAAACCCCAACATCTCACAGACCCATTAGTCGAAAAATATATCACAGAGATTCGGAAATGAATCGGCCAAAAACATAATATCAGTAGAATAAAACTTAGGGAGCCAACTATCAAAAGAACCAAAGCTGTGATGACTAAATGATGCCAAAGTGCAAAAAACCATGTTAATCGACAAAACGTCATCGATGTATCTGTAGGTAAAGATAAACCGAGATGCTAATTGTTTATTACCTTCGGAACCAAAACAGTAACAACTAAATCATTCGATATGAGGACGGTTCAATCACCAATGAAATGAGTATTTCGAAGATCAGCATTTCGAAAAACCAACATTTAGAAAGTCGGATAATCCGTTAGTCAGATAGTCTTAAAGTCTGAGAATAGGACCAATAGGTTATTTCCGACTTTCGTTTTCTTTTTCTTTTTATTATAAAATCTTAAGTACAAGTGGAATATTTTTCTTTATGCAGGTGACTTGACCAATACTCTTTAAGACTAGTTGAAGCAAAAGGATTACAAGTGAACTATACAATGTGAAAACAATGATATCTACTCAACACTGAAAACAAATTTGCACTTCGATTTGTAATATTGAAATTGAAACGTCCATATTGTTAGTAGTCATGCGCATTATATGGTAATATTTAAGAATTTCAAAGCATAATTGAAAAGTCGCAATAATAAGAGAGTCCAAAAATTTGATAGTGTAAAGAAGAAAAACAGAAAACATCTGACAAAGTTGTATGACACAAATCACCAAGGACCTGCACACAAAAAATGATAATAGTAGAATATACACGGAACGACATTACAAAAAATCATATCTCTACCTATTTAAAAGTGGACCATTTAATATTTCATGGGCATACAAACAGACAGGTTTAAGATCCCCCTCCCTATAAAAGAGACATAGAAATTTTATAAATACCCTTTATATCACAGCTTATCATGGGTGCAGCCCAAGATCTCCGTTTAGCAGAACACTTTACGAGTTCAACATTATACGGTAAAGCATCACTTGCTGTACATTCATATCTCGCTATACAATATCCTTGGTTATTTGATGTATCTACACTGACTTTCGTCTTTCTATGAAATGGCGGCAAGCCACAAAAGTTGTCCGACTCTGAAATAAAAAAGCCTTTACAAAGAATGTTCAAAACAAACATATATAAAATGGACAAATGACTACAAACAAACATTATATAGAAGGGACAAATCACTAAAATATTTTATATTTGCAATCACAATTTGATAGTAACAAGGGTTAAGACACGGTTTAAAATCACTGCAAACAAACATTATATAGAATGGACAGATCAGTACAAACACACATGATATAGAATGAACAAATCAACGCAAACAAACATTATATAGAATGGACAGATCACTGCAAACAAACGTTATACAGGATAAACAAATCACAAAAAGGTGATATAAAATGGACAGATCATTTCAAACAAATATATAAAATATATAAAATATATAAAATTATATAAAATATATTATATAAAATGATCACTAAAATGTTCTATTTTACAATCACAATTTGATAACAACAAGTGTTATGACACGGTTACAAACATATAACAAATATCGGAGATGAGATAAGGTGCTCTGGAGAAGTTAATATCTTCTGTTTGACTAGCCGTACCTGCCATAGATGTTCCAATGGTATGAATACTATTGAAATACTAAAGATGATGGAGTGATCAAGGATACTATGTACAGCTTTTCTTTTTAAACGATGAAATTGAAAAGAGGGAAAATCGAAATATTTGTCATAGTTTGCATGTTAGTTCCCACAGATAACTTGTGCTCTTGCAATCATTTGGAAATGGTATTTCTATGACGGAAGTAGAGACGTCAGACGAAAACACAAATCGGCATGTGGATCTCTATGTACTCGTATATGTTAGGCGAGGATATAAAAATAAAAAATCTAAATTAATCGATTTTAAATATTACCTACCATTGACACATCTCCAACATGCTCTGTCACGCACAGACACAGAGTAACTGAATGTACCAGAAGGGCACTGATCGCAGTTTGTAACCCCATTACCGAATGCCATCTTCCCTCTTTGACACTTCTGACACGACTCCTTACCTACATGGTTTTGGTAATAACCAGGACTGCAGGGTTTACAACTGGTTTGTCCATTTTCATTCTGATGAGTACCAGCGGGACATTTTGTACACTCATCAGAAATATCAGCGACATCACTGTATGTTCCTACTGGACATTTCTCACATTGATCTAAACCGACTCTGTAGAAACCCACATCGCACACTAAAATGAGAAACGTTTTTTGAAGTTTTTTGTTGTAGTTGTTCTTTTCTTTCTCTATTTTCTATTTTTCATTTATGTATATTTTTATTTATTTATTTTTTATTTAATATTTTTTCCTTGTTTTTTCTTTTATTTATTTATTTATTTATTTATTTATTTATTTATTATTATTAATTTTTTGCCAGGGGGAGAGTGGTATTTTGAGTTCATTTGTTTTGTTTTATTTGAGTTTTTGTTTTTGCTCTTTGCTCTGGGCTTTTGTTTGTTGGTTGTTTTGGTCCTTGGAGTGTTCGCTTGTTTTGTTTTGTTTTGGGTTTTTTATTTCAATGGGGAGGGGGTTGTTGTTCATTGTTGTTACGTTTAGTGAATTTGATAATCCCCCATAGATTCTTTACAACATCACTGTAACCGAGTCAAATCCTATTAAATAACTTCTATTGATGTGTACTTATAACTTAATAATTAAGGTAAGAAGAACTTTATTTCTTATTCAAATTTATCAAATTCATCATGAGATGCCAGTTTTTATGAGAATTCTCATTACATTTACGATTCATCACCATCGTCACCACCATCATCATCATCATCATCTTCTTCTTCTTCTTCTTCTTCTTCTTCTTCTTCTTCTACTTCTTCTTTTTCTTCTTCTTCTTCTTCTTCTTCTTCTTCGTCTTTACCATCATCATCATTTCATCATAGGGGCAGGCTTGGTGTAGTGGTTAAGCGCTTGGTTTGCGGCGCCGACGATCCGGGTTGGATTCCCGGGTTGCGTCACTATGTTTAAGAGGTTGGTAACCTCCTACTTCCATGTCGCGATATAACTGAGATATTGTTGAAAGCGACGTAAAACACCAATCAACCAACCAACCAATCATTTCATCATAGTTTGACGACGCCTCTCATTTCATTAATTTCATGTATATGGTAGCGGCCTCCATCATTCTTCATTACCATCATCATCATCATCATCATCATCTACTTCTTCTTCTTCTTCTTCTTCTTCTTCTTCTTCCTCTTCTTCGTCTTCGTCTTTACCATCATCATCATTTCATCATAGTTTGACGACGCCTCTCATTTCATTAATTTCATGTATATGGTAGCGGCCTCCATCCAGAACAAGTATTCATAATTTTGTCCTATGCTATAAACCCTCTGAAGAAGTGAGTGACTTTTTACATAGCCACATATACACCTACATACACACACACCCTCACACACACACACACACACTCTCACGCACACATCTAGACACAAACCTACACACACGCACAAAAACTACCCATTTTCGGTCTTCATAAATTGTCATTGCATATAGTAATGGGTTCATTTAAGTAGATGAAACGAAATTTCCTATCAAAATAAGATATGCATTTCATGTATGCTGAGAAAATAGGTAAAACTGAAGCATGTAGTTTGTAAGGACGTGATAATCTGACATTTTGATGTTATACCTCGAGCGCATTTCATGTCCACAGGACTCCATTTTCCATTGACTTCACGTCCTGAATAGCGTCTTCCTTCCAAGTACCGAAAACCTTCGTCACATGAGTACTCTACCTTAGAATATAAACCGATTCCATTTGATACGTTATGAGCATTGGCAACAGATGGCGGAAAGTCACAATCTGAAATGATAGCAGGAAAAATTCAAAAACTAAAATACACCTTGAAGTAAATACCCTGTATTATTACATAAAGCGAATTTGTTAATTAGCAAAGGTGTAATATAAATATCTGGCTGATCAATGGAAGAAACATTCCCTGTGTGGTGACATAGCAGAGCCAGAGCATGTTTCTTGAAGTTTATTATTATTGTCGTTGTTTCTTTTCCTTATCTTTTTTTTGAGAATTTTTATTTCATTATTTTTTGTGGGGCGAGGGAATCATCATCATCATCATCATCATCATCATCATCATCATCATCATCATCATCATCATCATCGTTTCATCATAGTTTTACGACCCTTCTCATTTCATTTGTTTCATGTATATGGGGACGACACCAATCTAGTACAAACATTCATAATCTTGACCTATGCTACACCCCATTCCCATCCCGAAGCAGTGAGTGGCCCTTTTGTGTGCCAAAATATATACGACAGGGGGTCTCTGTTTATTCTGTCTTAGCTGAATGATAGAGAGAAAGGCAGAAGAAGATGCTAAAGCACCTACAGCCGGATCTGACTTCGGGCAATCAGATTTAAAAGCCATTGCGATACCACAAAAAAAGGACAAAAAAAAAAAAAGAAACAAGACAATACAACGCATCCCCACCCTCAATAACAAAAAAGGAAAATAAAACAAAAAACAAAAAACATAGCAAAGAAAAATTTAAAAAAAAAAAGGAAAAAAGAACAGAAAAAGAAAAAGATAGCGTTGTCAGAGACCGCTAGATGGCGCGCGCGTGACCTCTTAAATCTAAAGTGAAAGTTGTGATCTGAAAAAGAAACCGGAAGTTTGGCAAAATATCGAATGTTCACGTGCATTTTGCCAGAATAATAATCGACAGAGTGATAGCTGTGGGACCCATAGAGAGAGAAAACCAACAGTGAAGTGTACGACATTGCACTAAGTGAAGTTACAGAAGACATTCAAGGCGGCTTCCTTACCATACTTACTTAAGGTAGCTTGGGGTTATGAAATGCAAATCTTTGCATATATATATATATGTCATAAAAGGCATAAATGTTGCATTTTCTTATTTATTTCCCATATAGTATAATGTTACTGTTTAGATGGTCTTTAATGAAAGGACAATGTCAAATATCAGTTGCAGTATATTATGAAAGTTTTAATAAAAATGGGCTTGAAAATACTGTAAATATAGGAAAACAAGGAATATTAGCAGAGAAACCCGAGTTACAAAATACCTTACATTAATTCTTTATGATAAAGACTATTAACTCTTCATTTACTTTAGAGTTGTCTTTCTTTACTTGTACTGACCACCAACTTTTAGAGTTATCTTCCTTTAATGATAACAGACTTTGCTTTGTTGACATCATATGTCACATGCATGGGTCATTGAAGGGGTCAACAGATTTGATTGGTTTAATGTTCTTTGAGTTCCTTAAGGACACAGGATGTGATGTCATGGGTAGATAACTCTTTGAATTTATTTTCTGAATTTAGCTGAAGTCACTAAAAAGAAAAAAAAAACCTACCTCTTTTTGGTCTTCATATATTGTTATTTCATATAATGGGTTTATTCATTATCTATTGGGGAAGGTGGGCCCATAAACCGGTCAACCTCACTATTTGTTTGGCTTTTGTCAAATTAAATGACCGTCCTAAGTCGGTATCGTAATTGTACTACAATCAAATATTTTTGTAATGTGTTATATGTGCTAGTATATTATCGATATTCATGTATTGTATAGCTCCATGCTGACTTCTGTCACATAACTGACCCAGTAACTCCTCTTTTTTCTTTCAAGTGGCTGGAAGATTTTAATTAAATCGAATTTATCGTTGCTATGTAGGTGGAATACCTCAGGTTCGTAGTAAACTACCAAACATATTTGTCTTTCCTCTACTACATTTACCTGTTACAGTTATAAAACATATCATGGGTGTTTATGATTCGTGTGCTTTCGAACGCTGTACATCCGAGTCGAAAAAAAATTGTCTACCAAAATACATGTAAGATATACAATTCATCCAGGTTGACAAAATAAGTTAGAATGAAAATGTAGGTTGTAAGGAGGATATAGTTTGACATTTTGATGTTATACCTCGAGCGCATTTCATATCCACAGGACCCCATTTTCCATTGGCTTGACATCCTGAATAGCGTCTTCCTTCGAAGTGTCGAAAACCATCTTCACATGAGTACTCTACCTTAGAATATATACCGATTCCATTTACTACGCTATGAGCATTGGCAACCGATGGCGGGAAGTCACAATCTGAAATGATCGCAGAAAAAAATTTAAGATTCATTACGCTTTGAGCTCAAAGTCCAAACAACAGTGACAATATTTGATACAAACAATCATGGACCTCTGTTAAAACAGAAGTGGGATAAGGTGCTATGGAGGACGAATCACAGCGGCCGGGATGCCATGTGTATGCATTTTAGTATTATATGCAGTCACATAAGTAGGAGACGATACAGCCGTAGTCAGAATCGCTATATCCTGTACTACTATATAATGTGATGTATCTGCCCATTATCAAAGAGATTTATTTAGTTGGTTGATTGGTGGTTTACGTCGCTTTCAACAATTTTTCAGTTATATCGCGACATGGAAGCAGGAGGTTACCAACCTCTTAAACATAGTGGCGCAACCCGAGAATAGAACTCGGATCGTCGGCGCCGCAAGCCAAGCGCTTAACCACTACACCAAACCTGCCGCTTTAGCAAAGAGAAAAGAGAGAAGATATATCGCCCAGCTGTAAGATACATATCACAAAGAACATGCACATAAACATGATAATTGTAAAAAAAAAATCAGAAAACGGCATCATAACAAAAATATTTGATTCTACTGCAGGTGGCAGATGGCCTCCAGATACAGGAAGACAGTGGTGAATATCAGAGAAAGGTTGTCATATAAGACAGACGACTGCTTAATGCAGGTGGTCTTTAAAGCAGGTTGCATGTGATCTCTTATTACAGGTTGATTTTGTATAGACATTTAGTGGTAAGGAACAGAGAAAGGTTGTCATATAAAACAGACGACTACAGGAGGTCTTTAAAGCGGGTACCAGGTGACCTCTCAATACAGGTTAATTTTGTATAGACATTTAGTAGTAAGGATCAGAGAAAGGTCGTCATATAAGACAGAAGACTGCTTAATGCAGGTGATCTTTTAAGCAGGTTAGACTGTGTGTATATGTCTAACCTTTCAAATTTAGACAAGTTTTAATGTAAGTTTTCATGTGCTTACTTTATTTTTTCATTGCATTACATTATCATATTATGCACCAAGAAATTCATTGTTGCTATAGAATTTCTTTTTCATAATGGCTGTGAATTACGACACACACCTATTACACTGTCAGTTCCTTGAAAGGTAACACAATCCACTCTTTCATTTTATATGTAAATGTACTATAAATTATGTCATTTTAGTGACTGAATCATGAAAATCGAACCACATTCATACAACATCTCGTTCGAACGACAAAATAATCTTCTTTTTTAAACAGCCTTAAGACTTAAGTCCAGCGCAAATTCTCTGAATGTTAAACGCACATGAGCAAAATGAAATTAGGAAAAAACAATATTCTGTGTATGGGTACATAATGGATATTTCATATCAATAATATAAAATTTGCAAATATTCAATATTACTAGATATTCAACATATATATAAGGTTTTTATCAATCGAGTATTGATAAAACTATTAAGTTTTGAAATCAGCAAATCCAGGTTATTTTTTCCCGATACGAGAATTTTAAAGCGATTTCAAAATTATATCAAATCAATAGAAATTACCTTTGATTTCACACTTTACATCGCCATCTTGATCGAAGCATTTCTCGTTTTTGTCACAATCTGCTGCTGTGCATGGTGCTATTAATTCCTGTAAAATTAAATGGTTTGTATTCAACACATAACTAAGCGGAAGGTTGTTGGGATTTTTATATTAACGATTTGTGTATGGCATGTTGGATAGTTGCTATATTCCGGGGAAAACATTGATAACACCAGTTTGTTCAGTATTGAGCAATTCACAGCTGTGAAATGATACTCCATAACAAGAAAGAAAACTTTTTTTCACCGGTATATCCCTAGGGCTTTACAAGATATGAGGAATGGAAAATGGAAATAATCGCATTTTCATACCTCTTTTTAGCAAATCAAAATGCGCGATCTTGCAATTTTATGAGTGTATAAGTTAATCAGTTATAAATAAATGTGTAATTTTTTATATTAATCTACTGTATGTACCACAGGTAGTATGAAATAAGATATAAACATTGATTATAAGTCTTATGATCTCCAGTTCGTCTTGGGACTGACCATGTGATTGAAGAGTCATCAATTTCGCTGTAATTTTCATGCGAGCTGTACTGAAAAACACATGTTTTCGAGTGTCAATTACAGATATATAGGGGGAATATTAAAATTAAAATTATTTTTCATGAAGTCGTCAATATATATTTATTTGAATGAAATAGAAAATTACGCATTTAAAACCTTTAATTTTCATGAATCTTTAGGTCACGTGATTGGTGTTTTGTCGTACCATAACATAATTTGTTCTTTCCTTCTGATATATATAGTGGCGGATTTATAAAGGGCACCCCTTTTTTCGTCACAAATATGAGGAAATCTTCAGATTATCACCTAAAATGGCGGGGTATTTTGGCTAATAATTGACTTTCATATATGCTCCCTCCCCCCCCCCCCTTTCAACCGAAATTCGGTATTCGCCACTGATGTAGATACATGTACCAAAAATTAACGTCTGTGTACCCCTGTCGACCATCGTTTTAGCTTCGGTGATCAGCTGTTTAAAGGTAATGGACGTATTTACCTGTAAAACCTCATTTCATTGCATTAAAAGAGAAAACAGAAGACATCTGACAAAGCTGTATGAAACAAATCACCAAGGACCTGCACACAAATATGACAATAGCATAAAATACACATTACAAAAATATTCGATTGTGCTGCGGTTACGATACCGACTTAGGACGGTCAGTTAGATTAACAAACGTCATTCAATTGGTGTGGTTAATCGGTTTACGGGCGCCCACCTTCCCAATCACCGCAAAAGCAGCACAATCAAAGGACACACATTTAAAAATCTATAAATAATCCTCCGTATAGAGAAAAAGGATCAACAGGTTTCCCAAGGAGAGAGGTCACGAAACAATTATAGAATAATCTTTTGCTATCAAAAATATGTAAGGAGACATCAACATAAGTAAACCGTGCTCAACCCGTATGTAAGCGAGCTCAGGTCCTTGATCAATATGGTTCCAGACTAACAGTCCGAGGGGACGAGGAACAGGACTTTGTAAAAGTCTGCATTGGGTTGTGGAGGGACCCAATACAAGATCTATGGTCTTAGCGATGATCTCGGGGTCATACTGTCGATGTCGAAGACGTTTGATAATATCAGAACCAGCCGATATGAAATTATCGGAACCTTTGTCCCTCCTTGGTTTGTTCACTAGATCACCGTAGAAATTGGGATGGGAAAGTCCTCTGGATACATATTGTTGAAAAGTAACATTTCCGAATTTAGATAAAATATCTGAATAAGATCTATAAAATTTACCAAAGTTTTTCGAAGTTTATGATATCTATAACCCTGAGTAAGAAGTTTAAAAGTAATCTGAAAATTAAATACAACTTGTTCCCTGTCAACGCCAGTGAACATATCGCTTTTATGCTCGTTTATTCTAAGCGCGCCGCCGATTACAATGCTAAATTAGTAAATAACCATCTCGCTGAAGCGCCGCGTTACCGTTTAATATTTTTTTTAAATCTTTCAAATTTTCAAATTGTCGTAATTACTTTATTTCTACTCCAAATGAGATGAAATATGAGAAGCGAGAAGAAAACAAAATGAATATTCTAATGTAATGATATGATTTTGATTTACACGTTAATTATATTTTTTGATAAATTTTTAATGTGAAAATGGCAAGCAACGCATTTTGATCAATTTGAATTTAGTCATGTGCGATGGGCCTCACTACCACATTCCATTATACTGCAGAGTTATGCACTTGTTTACCTGGAAACGTTTCTTACTTTCACTTTGATAATAAAATCTCTCAGTTTTAAAACTTAGTGATAAACAATGCTTTCAACCGAAAACTTCTGCACCTTGGGTAAGGTAAATCAATCAAGAGCCAATAAATTATTCAATCAATCATTAAATAAATCAATCCGTTAATAAGCGAATGAATGGATAATCAAATAAATACATAATCATTTATAAATAAAGTGAATGGTAATTCAGAAATTCAACATGATAAAATCATCATATATGTAAACACTTGTTTTCAAACGGTAAAAAATTGTAATTTGTGATAAATTTTGAAAAATAATATGAAGTTTTTTCAATGATACTAGTATCTTCACTTAAGATATTAATGTATACCATTGGCGTATCCTGGTGATAGTAACTGGGGTTGCAATCCACTTAGCCCTCCCCCTCCTTTCCTTTTTTTTCGATGGCACGATGGCAGATTGTTTCACATGAACCTATACTTTAATCGCTTTTTTAAGATGCGGCTCCCTAACTGTGGGAAATTGAAACATCATACTTTTAAGCTTAAACGGGATCAGTAGCAATTGTGTGCCTATTATTTCTTATCTGTAGCGGGTATGGACCCTATATATTTATTTTTGCTATAAGTATGTAATGAATCTCAGTAATAGGTCATGAGTTACTAGTGGGATTCCTGTTTCATTCCTTTCTGTTTGTTTGTTTGTTTGTATGTTGTTTATTTTAATTTTTTTGAGTAGTAGATTCTATTCGTGTACTGGAGTGCATTTTCATGTCATGTAAAGGAGAAATATATTTTTCATCTATGAATTATAAATGGTATTAAACCAGAATTCATTTCGAATGAAATTTCATATCAAACTTAACAAATGCATATGAATTGTTGCATGATTTAATGTGAAGTATGTATAAAATATAGAACGGATTATTGAAAGTAGCCTTTTTCATGCTATTTGTAGCTTGCTATTTATCCTAGGGGCGCTGTCGATTTCTCGGAACAAAGTATGCTGACCCCTTCACGTCGCTTCAAAACTCAAATATTCACATACTTTTTTCCTAACCTCTTAACTACAACCATGCCCTGTTAAATCCTTTCAGGAGTATTTTGCTAAGACAGATTCATCTTTAGAATCTTTTTTTCATGCAACAAATATGATGAAACATTTCTTGATTTATTATAATTAACTGTTTTAAATAATTATAAAATATTAAAGATTTAAAGAAAATACAGATTAATCGTTTTAGAATTCTTGATTGATTTATAGATATAATTACCGGTGACCAGTCGTTGATATTGGTGTACACTGAACCATGCATTTTCCTGAATCTCTCATCGCCTTGATCTGCTACTCTCTCAAAATTGAGATCACACAAGTTCATGCCCCTCAAGTAGTTGATAGACTGACATCGCTTTCTTGTCATACAGTTTTTCAAACAATCTATAAAACTAATATCTGTCAAAATCGTGATGAGCGCACCATGGTATCTTTTCCCTTGTATAATATTCCGGGGTCCTTTGCCTTGGGTTTGCAAATGAAAATGGGCTTGGTCATTTTGGAATGTACACACTCTTTGCCATATTGCAGTGACGAACAAAAGGCATAGCGCCTTCATGATGATACCTCGAGAGAGACGCTCAAGGAATTCTAATGACTGATATTTCATAAAATGACGTAATGTAAGGTGCGCAGACTTATATATATATCTCATTGATTCTGATTCTGCAGTTTTAGTATTAATGTATGATGGATGTAAGTACTACATAATGTAATATTGATATTTAGATGAATATCCAGTGGTATAGTAAGAAGAAGACAGAAGAAGAAGAGAAGGGAAATCCTTGTAACTCTCGACTAAAATCAATCTATTGTTATTTTTATGATTAATCTATTAAGATACTGCTATTTGGAAAATTTGGGAGGATTTAAAGATGAAAAATCTAATTCATTCTTTTATATATCAAATCTGCGAAAAATAGGAGAGGGACAGCAAACCCACCTGTCCATTTGCACCCTCTTTGAAGGTTTGGAGGTGTTGTGCTTCTGCTGCCTACTCCCCACTATCCTAAACTTATGATATTTGGCTATTTAAGGGTAATGAATTTTGACAATGCATTATTTTAATTCAGTTTAATTTTCTCCGATACGAAAATTTTGAAGCAATTTCAAACTATTTTGTTACAAGTATGCGGAAAGTGTGTGTGTGTGTGTGTGTGTGTGGGGGGGGGATTGGAGTGTAACACAAATCCATGTGTGGGGGAAGGGCTCGTTCTTGGTGTTCAGGATACTTCCAGATTTCTGTCATACGGCAGGGTCACTTGTTTCTATCTTTCCTTGGTATTGTGGATACTTCCAGATTTCTGTCATACAGCCGAGTCAGATGTTTCTATCTTTTCCTTGGCATTGTGGATACTTCCAGATTTCTGTCATACAGCCGAGCCATATGTTTTCTACCTTTTCCTTGGTATTGTGGATACTTCCAGATTTCTGTCATACAGCCGAGTCAGATGTTTCTATCTTTTCCGTGGTATTATGGATACTTCCAGATTTCTGTCATACAGCTAAGTCAGATGTTTCTATCTTTTCCGTGGTATTATGGATACTTCCAGATTTCTGTCATACAGCCGAGTCAGATGTTTCCATCTTTTCCTTGGCATTGTGGATACTTCCAGATTTCTATCCAGATATACAATGGTTCGCTGTTCTACATCTCATTGTGTCCTGGAAACTCAAATCAACTATCATTGCTTGTCTAGTTTCTTCCTCACTTATTTGATCTCATTCTGTACCATACTATATCTTTGCTGGATATCTGCCATCTTCTAATAAGATAATTTAGTTGTATCCAGTCTTTGCTGTACATTTGGTACTATTCCAGCAATATATTTGTATGGCTCTTAGTTTCGCCTACTGGTTTGGTAGTTAACCATTTTCTTCCTGTCCTGACCTGCCTGCTAACCGGACTCTCTCATCTCGGATATCCTTGAGAATCATGGTCAGTCGCACATCCCCACTTTGTACTTCTCTATCAAAGACGTAATAGTGAGCTGAAACTGTGCTGAGCGACTGTAGAGAAATTAGCGGTGAATTCCTAACCATTTGCTAAGGTATTTAGTGATGATCCTTCCAAGTTTCTTGTGTTATTTCAGAAAGTTCCAAAAGATAGGATAGACGTGAAATCGATATCTTAAATTTTCCTGAAAGATTGATTTTGTCACTAATGCCTTCATCCACCTGTCATTTTCACCTTGGGGCGTTCTCCCCACGGGTCACAACATACTTTGTTAGACATTTGTTTTGTGGTTTCCAAGTATAGATGGGGTCTTTTCCCTTTAGATTTTCAGCTTAAACTGCTCAGTTACGCTTTTATCTTTAATACCAAGAATCTAGATATTTTATTGTGCAGCTTCCTCTGGCGCCTAGGTATCCACCTAGCCTGGATCTGGGTGTCGGTTGTCATGGTGACGTCATCCATGACACTTCTTTGTAGCTCTCTGATGTAGCTTGAAATTTTTCAGCCACTTGTTTCTTATTCTCGTGCTGTTGAGTATAAACTTAATATTATCAAAAAGAAAAATGTAACATTTCACTTTATTCTGATATTCCTATATCAATATTCTTTGTGATAAATATATTTCCGTGCAAGTAATATAATTCCGATATTCAGGTCTATTAACTTTAAGCTATTTTGACTTTGCCAGCAATTATTCTTTATATGCTTAATTTTACACAAAGTCTCAAAAAGTAACAAAAGTTTAGTCAATACCACACCTGAATTGTCTAATACGGACCACCGCTCATCAAAATCTCTTTAACAATATCTCCTTGTGTACTTGTGTACTCCAATGATCCAAATAATTGTTTAAACGAATTATGTAATGAATTATTGAATAGGTCATTCGTTGTCAATGGCTACAAAACAAAACTTACGACACGAAATCCAACACTACAACACTATGGTTATTAGTTCTGAAGCATAGCGATAACTCTTTGTTGTCGCATTAAAAGTCTAAGCGCGTGCACCACGGGTAGATTACGTGTACATCATATATGTCTACAGATGGTAAACCAGTAATGTGCCCATGACTCAAATACTCTCTCTCTCTCTCTCTCTCTCTCTCTCTCTCTCTCTCTCTCTCTCTCTCTGGGTCCCCTCCGACTCCAATATATCTGTCACTGAATGAGATGTCTATCATTTAAATTTGATTGTATGGAAGTGATATGACAGATCCAATAGAGATGCTAACTACTTCGGACAGTCCAGTGATGTGGCATTTTCATTGAAGATGTTAACTATTCCGGGCAGTCCAGTGGTGTGACAGATGTATGTATGTATGTATGTATGTATGTATGTATGTATGTATGTATGTATGTATGTATGTATGTATGTATGTATGTATGATATATGATATATATATATATATCTAGTATATGGTGACGGCATCTGCTTGATGCGGGGTATATAAATCTTTTTTTTTTTTTGCAACGGACCCATCCGAAGCAGCGATGGATCTTTAACGTGCCATGCATACCACGACACGGGGCCTCGGTTTTTACTGTCTCATCCGAAAGACACCGAGGCCCCGTGTCGTGGTATGCATGGCACGTTAAAGATCCCTCACTGCTTCCGGTGGGTCCGTTGCAAAGGTCAAAATTTGTATGTCCCGCATCAGGCAGATCCCGTCACCATATACGTGAAATTTCGAAGTGTGACGTCAAACAAAAATCAATCAATCAATCAATCGTAATGATGTGGTATGTTAATGGTAATGTCACCTGGTTTCCTAATGATGTGATGTGTTAATGGTAATGTCACCTGGTTTCCTAATGATGTGGTGTGTTAATGGTAATGCTACCTGGTTTCCTAATGATGTGGTGTGTTAATGGTAATGCCACCTGGTTTCCTAATGATGTGGTGTGTTAATGGTAATGCCACCTGGTTTCCTAATGATGTGGTGTGTTAATGGTAATGTCACCTGGTTTCCTAATGATGTAGTATGTTACTGACAATGTTAATTTCTCGGCTAAGTAAATAATAGAATAGCACACATCTTTAAATATACAGAAATGCAATTCTTACATTTTATGAATTTTATCAAGAAGTCTTTGAATAAATATGATACTGATAATTTCAAATTTAATAATCAATTTCAATATTGCACCTCCTGGAAACTTTTGTACGCAGTTTTCCAATCCAGGGATCTTCCATTATAAGTATATTAAAAATATTTTCTCTTGATTTTGTGGTTATATCCTCATAAGAATCACGTTTGTCATGATTTATAAAGTGTCTCGTTATCGGTTTGTTTCTTTCGTCTATAATAATTTTTCTTTTAATATACCAACAACAACAGCAACAACAACAACAACAACAAATTCTATTCTCATCAATGCATAAAAATTACAGTGTACAGAAAATATTATATTACAATATATATACATACAATAGTAAAAACAGCAAAACATGCGTATGATAATATTTCATCCCGGGGGTGAACTCCGATTTTAACTATAGAGATAAATTTTACAGTAAAGGTCTTCCAGCTTTTGGTGGTAAACTATGAAATGAACTTAAAGGTGTTGGGGTAAACATAATAATATTTCTTTAAATAAGTTTTCTTAGCATTAAAATGTCTGCGTTTGTGCGCCTGAACAGCCAGTGCATCTGAGCTCCTACATCATTTAAATTACAAATATTACATTTTCTCTTATTTCTATCTAAATTTCTATATCTGTTTCTACGGGTAATTTAAAATATCCTGTTCTGAACTGACATTATAATTTTGGGTTTTTTCCGGAGTTATTTCAATAGATAGTCTCAAATGAAAGGTCAGTTTTAAATATTCTATAACTAATGCCTTTAGATCAATCAAAAACGATGCGGATGTTTAGATAAATTAATTATATTATGATTTAAAACAGCGTTTTAAAGCCAGTTAATATAAATAAAAGACTTGTTCCAGGGGCTGGCTTGGTGTAGTTATTGAGCGCTTGGCTTGCGACGAAAATCCGGGTTAGATTGTTAATTACTAATAACTCATGCACTCATGGTTTTTCTCTGACCATCTTTACGGTGGTTGCCCATAATTAATATAAATATAATAAACATAAAAAGGGGTGTTAACTTTCTATAAGAGCAGTCTTTATGTTCAGTTCAAATGCATTAGGATGTCAACTAGTATGTGAACAGGTGGGTCCTGATTGTTTCATTAATTTCAATTGTAGAAATAAAAAGGCTTCCACCAAGGACAAACAGATTGCTTTATTCTAAAATAGTGCATGTGCATCTCCATACTGTATCAGTTGGTTGATTGGTGTTTGACGGTGTTTTAAAAAATGTTTCATGCAATATCATGGAAGCAGGAAACAACCAACTTCCTGTACCTTTAGATAATGGAGAATCGAACCTTTATGGCCTTTTCCGAACGACAAGTGCTTAACCACTATACCAAGCTGTCCTGTACAATATTGGTGAATGTAAAATACGAAAATAACTGGTGTGACATGACTATGGCACTAACAATGAACCACAGTAGAAATTCACGGACCCCTGAAATTCACAGATGAGACCAGGTGTCCGGGAGGGGTGAGCGTCTCCTGTTTGGCTAGCCACACCCGCTGTGAATGCCTTGACATACAGACGAAACAACATAATTCAGCATTATATATATACATGAATGTTAACAAACACTGTGTAGAAAGTGTCACAGCCATGTGACATGAGGCAAAGGGTACTAATAACACTCAAGTCAAACCCTCCGCGGGGAATAATATTTTACAAATAGTACTATTTATTGAAAACCAATCCTGACCGGAAATGACATAAAACAAAACAGCTTCAGATCAACATATATATAAGAGGTTACTACAAAACTATTAAATTAATAATTCTGATTATGTCCTGAAATGACATTTAGTAAACCATTCTTTCTTTTCTTTTTCCTCTTATACGCATTTACGTATACATAAATATGTACAAATTCGAACTTTTTTAAGCCATTGTAGCCAAATGTTCAACGGTGTTATGTATCTCGGATCGGATGTGGCATTATAAAACAAGGTCCCGTGTCACGTTAGGGGTAGCATGTAAAAAATCTCTCAATGCACACACGAGTGCTGAAATTATAAACAATAATATAAAACCACATGTTATATTCCATCAGTTATCACCCCAAATGTTTATATTTAGCGACCAGGGTTCCATATCCTACATGGGCCCTCTATTTTAAGGAGATTATTAACATACTGTTTCTTAGATGCAATATGAAGCAATAAATGTATATTGGAAATCTATGACATATATTTTGTGATAAGAAGTATTTTTGCCTACAATAACAAGTTAATGAACGCAAAAATATAACATAAAAAACACAAATATACATTATGTGTTAAAAGAAGAAAGAAAAACAAAAATAAAAAACTACATGTAATATTCCATCAATTTCGCTCTAAATGTTTATATTAAGCGACCCGGGTTCCATTTCTTAAATGCGCCTGTATGTTAAGGAAATTGATAACATCCTGTTCTTTAGATGCAATACGACTAAAAAAATGAAACATAACACCCTAATCAAGCAATCAACTGTTTATAAAACCCTAATCAGATAATAGCCTCAATTAACCAACTATATATAACCCTTATCAATCAATCAATATGACCAATCAACTAGCTATATATAACACCCTAATCAGTCAATATCACCAATCAACCAACTGAATACAGACCCAAAAGCACAAAGATACTACAGTTAAAAGGCACATTTTATTTCACTTATATTCGTTGCCTGACGGGAACTCGTACCCACGACCTATGGTACCGAATCACCTAGCTGTCATAGCTTTATATGATTCTTTCTGTTTCAGTGATTGTATTCTTTAAGAGGATCCGCCTGCGTTTACGTCGGGTAAATCCCTTCACTTTCCGCGGCTGTGTTGTCATGCATACGTTTAGCTAATGGTTGGCTATTAAAGCTCTATTTTTGTAGAGCTCGGGTAGCTACATATATACATATATATACATACATACATATATATACATACATATATATCCCTATTCAATATTGCCCCATTAACCAACAATATATAAAAACCCGAATAAGGCAATCAGTCAATTTCATTTATCAACCAACTGTATATAAAACCCTAAACAGTCAATATCACCCATCAACCAACTATATATAAAAAATCTAGCAGTTTTCAGTTACATTTTTGTACAAGTATATCAACAATGACACGGTTGTTATTACTCTAAATTACTGAATTTAATGACTTCAAGGTTTGACTGTGGTGATCCCTATAAGCAAGATTTTCTCAAAATGCCAATACAAAAAAATTCTAATTTTCTTTTTATAACGGATGGGGCTGACAAACACTTTTATATGTATGTTATAAAAATCTCCGATAGAGTGCTGCGTAATTGTTTGTGCACGTTGTTCTGTTCAGTATTCGATTCTATGAGAATTTTGTCACCATGCTCTATACTTTATGAAGAATTCAACATTTCTCAGGGGTTAAGAAGAGTAAAAATAAATTCCAGACACTTAAGCGGTATTCTCTTCCGGATAAATCCGTTTAATCAGCATTTTGCTTCTTGTTCTCTGTGCATTTTTCCATGTAGGTTTCCATCCATTAGGAAAGAAGGATGTTGGATTACTGCATCTACCGCCTCTGTAGATATACCACCATCCGGCTCCAAAGCGGTAAGGGCACTCGGCAGTTTTATTGACCTCTCCATTACCAAGGGCAACGAATGGCACGTCACCATCTGCTCACATAAATGTTAGTAATTAGACAAAGCATAAATCACAAAAAAACAGAAAAAACCCCGAAAAAACAAAGAATATATATAAAACAATATTATCATACGGACCTATAACGCTCACAGGGGCATACTAAATTTTCAGTCATGAAATTATGTAAAGCATAAAAAGTAAGGAATATATCCCTCATGCATGCCTCTGTTCTTAGATTGATTTTTTGGTTCTGGTTTAGGTTTTTCGGTTAATTTGCTTTGGCATCTAGTGCAAAAAATGGAAAGGTATATATGTTCTATATTTATCATTCAGAAACAATTCACTACTTGAAAATATATATCCTTTTCCACATTGTGCATTGACAACTGACTGTATTTTTTTTTTTTTCTTGATTGTAGAAACCAAGAAAATGACAAAAAAGGAATGAAAAGATTAAAGTTAGAATTTGACCTAGCAAAAATACTGAGTGCCGCAAAACATTTTAAATTTGTATTCGTGTAAAATGAAATCAAACATTTTTCGCCTTTAGCGGGGGTTTGAATCATATAGGAATAGCCTTTATTAAATTAGATATAAATTAGATATAAAAATGATCAAAAATCAGGAAAATTAGATTTTAAAACTCAATACTTAAAAAAGAATATTTTTAAAAAGGATCTATGGAGCCGATCTGAAGAATCCATCCCTTGACAGATCTGGTCAAAAACAGCAACATTTTTAAGAAACGTAGTGATACTACATGCGTAGCAAAATTCTACACTTTTTTTATTAATTCTGAAGGAGAAGTCCATAAATAACGCATTATTACACCATGTAGTATATCCCCCTCTTTTTTTAACCTTAAAAGAATTGCAAAAAATTACTCAAAATTAATTTTGTATTTTTTTCTAATTACATTTACTTTAATAAAATGAGTTGAAATACAGTAAATAAATGCACTATAAGCAACGTACAAGGAAAACATATAAGGAATTACTTGAAAATAGGTAAAAATTACCAAAATATCATTTATATATAGATATATACCCATCATAGTGGTCTATATAGTTCCACATATCGGTAAGCAGTGGGTTCGATTGCTATACCACCAAATACCTTGTTGTCCGTTCAATAGCTTTCATCTGTACAACGTACTAGGTTCGAATCTATGACTCCCTATGTATTCTTTTTAATTGCTCTTGTTCTAAATAGTCCGGGTTCGAATCTCTAGTGCCAAATATCTATACCAGTGATCTTCGCACACACCTTAAAAGGTTTGAATCAATTACCACAAAACTGTCTTTCCTTCAATTCCTGCATACATGTAACTGAGGATTCGTAGGTGTTTTTATCCAATTGAAAACTACTGACTACGTAAGTTGTTGTGCATTGCCACTGAAGTGACTGTTTATTAACTAAGTACAGCAGATAAAAATCTACTGTTATGATTCTCTAATTATTAAACATTACATAAATTTATGTAATAGATAGTAACATCAAGCAATGACTTATCAAAACATATCAGAATAAAAAGGGGAAATAACCCCTATAAAATTGACTGCTATATTAATATAATTATCTTTGTGGTCTGAAACCGCCAAGTACTTGCGTTATGTAGCGGGTTCGGCGATGGAAAGAAATTGCAGTGTTCCCACAATCCGCTATAAGACAAAAGTGGTAGCGAAACTACCATCATTGACTTGATCAACGAAGTCATTGTGGGTATATTGCTGATTGAATCTTGGCAATAGTTTACACACAATTACTTTATTTACCTTGAAGCGGTAGTGTAAAGTTGTAACCACCGCTTTTATCTCAGACGCCAGTTCTTCGGGAGAATCCCGAATCAAAACGTCGTTGCCACCCGCTATCAAAATTATCATATGTGGTCTAAATTGTTCTATATATTCTGCTTCATACTTCAATATATCGCTTACCAGTCTGCCACCTACACCTCTGAATTTAATAAGGTGCGTGTCTGGAAGGCCTAAATCTGGCCGATATCTATTATCCGTGTCGTTTTTAACAAAATTAAAGAAGCAATAGAATGACCTACCACGAGAATTTTCGTTTTATTTTCCATTTGCGCTAATGAATGAATCAAAAGATACAATAAATGGCGAATGTAATATTCTTTTTCTAGTTAAAAGAATTGAATATTAAAAGATCAGAATTAAAGACTTGCTTACCAGAAAGTGGAATTTTAAAACTTAAATTTTTCCGGTAAAATAAAGCACTACCGAATCTTTAGACGACCCAAGCGAAGGTGCCGAAAGCGCGGGCTTGGCCCTATGTCCTAAGCTGGGAAAGTGTTTGATTGGATGTTGCAACCAGTTTCATTGCGTCCTCCTAATATAGTCCGACCATGCCACCCTCCTGGTCATCGCGCAAGAGAGACAACTCTAATTCAACAAATAAAATAAGCAAAGGAAATACGCATATCTCTAAATATAAAACTCTTTAAGTTATTCTACTTAAAAATTATTTTCGGAATGAAACCAAAAACAACAACACATCTTAAAGATAACGTTTTAACATACCTATAAATTTAGTTTGTCATTTTATATAGTTGGTCTGAAGAAGTTTGTCATAGGAGGGTATCTTCTGGGGTCTTGTTGACCCGCCCTGCATTTTCCCTTGACATATCTGGCCGAAAAACAACAACCCAGTAGAGAACCTTAAGTATTTTCCCAATCAAGTTTGATCAAAATCCATATCGGGGTTCTGGAAGTCGAAAATGTTAAGAGTTTACTCCGGGCGGACGATGAACAACATTTCAATAGCGCCTTTATCTCAGGTGTGCTAAAAATAACGAGAATTAAGGTTATGAAGATATTTAGATTAAATAGTACATACAACACATATAAAACATGTACATTTAGGCACTTACAGTTATTCTATATGCCCTATTAAAAAGTGGGGGATCGGGTACAGGAGATTGTCTGGTGCGTAGCTTAATGAATGTTGACTATGCAAAAGACGCATTCAAAGGGTTTCTTTATATACCATGGCATAAGACTTCGTTTAAGCAATACACCTTGTAGTATAAATGGTGTAGATAAAAAGAGAAGATGTGCAAGATGGGTGACAATACTTAGAAACTTAATTGAAAGTACGTACTGTAATTGTTTTTGAACTTTAGATGATATTCATTGCCTTCGACTTCGAAATCCTCGAGTACTTCATTTCCATCTTGAAGTAAATTATTCCAAAACACAATTCTCATGTTGTACTTTGCTATGCTCGTCAGCTGCTTTAGTGCTTCGTTCCCTGTTATATAGATATATGTACAATCAAGTTAAGTATATGATTGGTGAATGCAGCGTGAGATGAGTTTGGCTTTTGAATCAGGTGAGCTAAAAGAACAGGAATTAAAGAGATATACAAAACAAGTGCATGTAGGCCACTACTATCAATCTATATGGGATATTAATGGAAGGAGGGGGCAACTATCTGTCTCTTTTATACGCAAAACTAGAGGTGGCATTATAAGTTTGTTGAGGAAACATAAATTATCTGCTGAAATGAACAAAGGACAGCTGGAATTAATGCTCCAAACACAGGAAGTTATTTGCTCTTCCTTGACAAGAATCGAGAAAGTCACAACCAAACCCATAATGTCAACAAAATGGTGAAAGGACACATTATTGTAGCTGCCAGGGGAGGTTAAAAATGCCACTGAGGGAAGTGCACACTATAATAACTTCCATTACGTTCAGGGCATTTTAGTATATTATTACAGCTAACATCTTATACAAGGCACATTACCATAACTACCATTAGATGCAGGGCTCATTATTATGGCTAACATTGGATGTAGGGGACATCATTATAACTACCATTGTGTTCAGGGCACACAATTAGAGCTACTATTGGGTGCGAGGCATATTGTATTTTTTTCATCATATTTCTCTCAATGAGCTAGACAGAGGATCCATGGTGGAGTTTATTCTCTATGCCCGCTACTATGGCACGTGCACAATAATGAAGTAATTAATGGACAGAGCTAATACAAAAAAAAATGGAGTAAGGGAGAATTTAACAATTTGCCAGCTTTCAAAGCAGATTTATTTTAGACATTTAAGTATTTAAGGGGCGGAAAATTGATCTGTAAATTATAAAATATTCGCAAAAATACTTCGTGATGGACATAAGAATGAATGCCTTATCGATAGTGTTCATGGGAAATGTAGCCAGCATGTCACGTGCTGTTGTTGTTGAACATAAACAATACTCATTCCTTAAATAGCTAACATATGGTGCATGGAAGACTAGTATCGCTACCAGCCATTGCAGGACACACCATTATAGCTACCATGCAGGGCATATTACTGTAGCTACAATTGGGATATAATTGGAAGCAGAGCGCATTATTGTGTCTGTCAATGAGTGCAGGGCATAGTATTATACCTACCACTGGATGCAGGGCACATTATTGTAGCTAACATTTAGTGCAGGGCATAGTATTATACCTACCACTAGGTGCAAGGTACATTATTGTAGCTACGATGGGGTGCAGGGTACATTATTGTAGCTACCATTTAGTGGAAGGAATAGTATTATACCTACCATTTTGTGAAGGGCACATTATTGTAGACATCATTTAATGAAAGACATTGTATCTGTTAGGTACAGGACACCTTATTGTAAATACCAATTAGTGGGGGCAAAGTATTATACCTACCATTGGGTGCAAGACGCCCATTATTGTAACTACCATTGGGTGCTTGGCACATTAATGTAGCTACCATTTGGTACAGGACATAGTATCATACCGATCATTGAGTACAGGACGCATTATTGTAGCTACCATTTAGTGGAAGGAATAGTATTAGACCTACCATTTTGTGAAGGGCACATTATTGTAGGCATAGTATTATTGCTACCATTAAGTGCAGGGTACATAATTGTATTGAACATACAACAAATCACGAATGACCTACCGAACCAGTAATCTGTGTTTGGTTCACCGAAGCCTTCCTTGTATTCTTCCCATGTTTTATTGAAGCTGTTTTGGTCGCTTGTGGCTCGATGTTGAATGACCTGAATTAAAATGTAACAGTCAAATAGAGCGTTATATATCTAGAAGACCAGGTAAGCTTATATTGCTTATCTGAGCACCTAAATGATAATTTCGATAAGATTAGCAAATATCAAAGATTTTTAAAGTTATAATTTATCCCAAAAGAATACCATATCTTTGTAGAGCACTGTGATATTAAGGTACCATCCTGGATCTCCATTACCCTTCACAGGAATGGATTTATGACCTATGCAGTCAGTCTGAGGACGAAATTTGTCAAAGCGGGGTATTCTCTGGGACTTATGACGCACTGTTCTGGATCCATTTCTTGATAACCATGCCTAAAACAACGCCACTTGAAGGGAGATTTGAACCTTCAAGTCCCATTTCATCAAAAACTTTCACTACTTACAAAAAAAAGAAGTCCATTAGACTTTAATATAAAATAGGTAAATGCATTCCTTCCAATATTAGTACAAAAAATTGCATTGCATTTTTATAGCATTAATTTCGTTATTTCCATACAATCAGATAACAAACACAAAAATCAAAGAAAATATTCAGAAAGTGTAAGAAATGAATAAGTCCCAAAAGACGTCAAGGACGGATAAAACATGTGACTTTGGAATGGAAACTAAAACAACATTTCTTGACACATCCTTTTAAATCATTCGATACATTTGGTCTTATACAATTAATACACTCTAGGGTCTATGTCGCCCGCACTGTATCCATCCTCGACGGATCTGGCCGAAAAACAACACCAGTAGGGGACTTTGAGTACTAAGTTACATCTAAATCTTTCCTTTTTTAAAACATCGCAAAATTGCACTCCACTTCTTCACAATACCACATATTTCCTAAAATTCAGATAATATACACACAATGAGTGCAATATTAGAAAAACACAATGAAAAAATGAAACTAAGTCGGTAAACACGGAAACAAAAGACCCAAGTGGGTTAATATCCCTCACCTGAACACAATTTTTTTTATTCAATTGATATATTGAAAAATTGCAGATAAATATACATATTTCCTGATGTTTAATGTGTTGTGACCACAGTTTCTACTGAAAACTAAGTGTATAATTTGAATCATCATCAGCATTAAACAATGGTTTACACAGGCCAAATTAAAACTCATAACCTTTAAATCTATCATAATTTACAGCGAATGAATGCTCAAAAGATTCTGTATACAGATCTGAATGTAAAATATCAAGATTTGCAAGAGATCATGAGTACTTCATTCCCCTCACTGTTTCTGCAGCATTAGAAATTGTGGAGAAGTGCTTCTACTCTCTTTGCTTTCCTCCGTCTTAAAAACTTCATGACAAATTCAAAAATTAAGATATTGACGAAATTCTTTCACCTTTACATTCCTTAACATCATTATGATTAAAAGAAATTAAATTAAAGCAATATTGTCAACTAAACAAGAAAACTTAAGTCCCGTTATAGATCTGTTGTTGATTCCCGGTCAGATCCATAGTGGGGTGACATAAGCCTTAAAGATCTGACCGAGAATCAACAACATTTGTTGGGTACTTTAAGTACTTTATCCCTACATAATTTCAACAAAATCGTCAGCGGTTCTGAGGAAGTTGAAAAAGTGAAAATTTACGGAGGACGACGGACGGCGTATTCTGACGATAGGTCACTCGTGTGTTTTCGCTCATGTAAACTACAAGTTAGAAAATATTACTAAACAGTTGAATCAAACAAAGGTAAATGCCAAAAAGTTAAAACAAAACTTAAAATATAAATACATGTGGATGAGCAAGTGAAATCGATCACTATACTAAATATTATGAAATGTACTGTTCAGTATTCGAGGTGGCCACCCCCTTCTCATACAAAGATACAAACTACACAAACATAAGCTAGAACACTGACAAGTCAGAAAGGGCTCCGCCGAACGACTTTTAAAGCAAACAGCAGCATTGTTAGTCCATATTCCATTCAATAAAACTTACATTAAATGTTTGTTTTCCTGTCATCTTAAAATCTTTAGATGTAGCATCTTTTTGTGACGCTGATCTTTGCCCTAAATAGGTATAAACGTCTACCACTAGACTTTCTTTACCTATGAATGAAGTTTGAAGACTCTAGGATATATTCTTGTTGAGTTTTCACATCAGAACCAAATATAATTGATGTGTTAAAACCATTTTTATACGCCCGTCATATGGCGTTGTCAGTCTGTCCATTCGAGGTCACGTTTTCTTTTTTCTGCAGCTTGTCAAGGTATTGGAGTGAAACTTGGCATATAACTTTATATCAATGAGGGTAAATAGTATTTCGCATTTCGGTATGATTGACTTGGTTTTGCAAGAGTTTTTGCACTTCAAGATTTTCACAGTTTTCTGGACTTTTTCTGCAGTCTTTTAAGGTATTGGATTGAAACTTGGCATATAACTTTATATCAATGAAGGTAAGTACCATTTTGCATTTTGGTATGATTGACTTCGCTTTGCCAAAGTTATGGCGCTTGAACTTAGAAAATTTCAAGGATTTTACAGTATTACCGCTGTTATTCCTGCAGTCTTTCAAGGTAATGGAATGAAACTTTTCGTTTCGGTATAATTGACTTGGTTTCGCCAGAGTTATGGCTTGAACTTAGATTTTTTCATTGATAGCATAATGGCAGTTTCTTTGGGATGTAACAACTTCAGTAATCATGAATTGATTTTCATAAAACTTCTACAGAATACTCAGATCAAATAAAAGAATATGTCTTTCGATTTCGAAAATATCCCTTTTGTCACTTATGGGTCTTTAATTTTATTTATTTATTTTTTTTTTTTTGAAAAACTTTTGGAAAATTTTTAATGATTCATTTCTCAGTCTATCTGTTTCAAATTTAAATTTGTGATGGAATTATATATGAACTTTTTATAAATATATATTACTAGTTTTTATTTCTTCTGTATTCTTACGTTTTTGACGTAGAAGAAAAAAGGGGGTGTTTAAATTCTTCTTTTGGCGATAACTTCTTACTACCTTTATGGATTTCATTACCATTACATGGGGTTGTTGCCCTGGCTCAAATCATGTGTAATCTTGAATATTTGGCGGAGAAAGCCTCCACTCTTTATTTTTTTCCCGTCAATCTAAGCGACGGGCGTGTTATGCCACGCTAGGCGTTGCTTTTGTTATATTTCACATCTGATTATGACTTTGACCTATGACCTCGAAAGCTACTGGTGTCTTCCTCTCACCATCTTCTGTCTTATTTTGAATAATATTTATGACAATCTCCTCAAACTCAAGTTATGGTGCCATAGAAAGTGCTAACAGGAAGTAATTCTATCAGCATGAACAAAAAACTCTGAGTTCATTTACTCTATAAATACAAATCGAATAATCGTCAAAATCGAAATGCTTATTCCTCTTATTCATCCAAATATTATGTATAAAATTTATGAAAATTGTTAAAAGGAATTCAAAATATCGCGTGCAGACGGACTGACAGACAGACAGAGTGATTACTGTAGGGTAATTAGGAGAAGAAATACGAGAAAACAACTTACAAATTACTTAGCTACATGTATATGTATAGATCACTGTAGCTAAAACTTGAAATTGACATGTATATGAAGGTGGCCTTTATACAAAAGTTTATGTTACAAGGTAACATAGAAAACGAGGATTCAAAAGGTATGTATCAGCAAGTGATCACTTAATAGAGGGGACCTTTATATAATAAATTTATGTTACAAAACACATAGAAAGTGATATGATTGAAAAAAGTCTTTATAAGCCAGTGACCTTTTTACAGAGGTGACTTTATACAAGAGATTGTCTAACAAAAGAACATAGAAAGTGATGATTGAAAAAGATCTTTATTAGCCAGTGACCTCTTTACAGAGGTGACTTTATACAAAAGTTTGTATAACAAAAGAACATAGAAAGAGAGGATTGAAAAAAGGTCTTTATAAGCAAGTGACCACTTTATGGAGGCGACCTTTATACAAAAGTGTAAATTACTAGAGATCAAAGAAAGTTAAGATAGAGATTAATGTCTTTATCAGTAAATGTTTCAACATTTTTCAACAAATTTCTCTAAATGAATTATACAGAGGATGGTGGAGTATATTTTTCATGAACGCTAATATGACACGTGCTCAACAAAAACGTAATTTATGGGCGGAGCTGATACATGAAGCTTTGAAAATTGTCAGCTTTCAGCGTATCAGATTTATTTTAGCAATGAAAGTATTTAAAGAATGAAAATCGCTTTGCAGATCACAAAATATTTCCGAAAATACATTGTAATGGAAATGTAAGGAATGAATGTCTCATTTCTGTTCATGGAAAATAAAACCAGCATGTCACGCAACAATTCTCCAAGAATCACTTCGCAGTTCATTGAATTTGCACGTGACATTCTGGTTTCATTTTCCATGAACACCAACAATAAGACACTCCTTCTTAAATGACCACTTTTTAGAGGTTGCCTTTAAGACGGGTTTCACTGTATTTGTCGAACGAACCACATCCAAATGGGGGTGTACGCCTTATTTAGGTGGCGGAAAGTATACCTTTACAGGGATCTATCTTTAAATACCACATCTATAAAGCGGTTACCTTCTTATAGAGGTTGCTTTGGAAATCCCCACTTTCTGTGTTCAAAAACGTTGACTTGTGAGGGTCACCACTGTGTAAAGGTAATTTTTTATCTCTTCCCTTAGGTAGGCATGGGTGGTACTGTACTATTTTAGATATTATATTTTAAATACTGTAAAAGTGAAAGCAAGACTCACCATCCTCCCGCCTTCCCGGTATTCCATGTCACAGAACACCCTCTTTCCTGTACCTATGACGTAATAACCACTTTCATTCCCTCCATTCTTTTGTATTTCTGAACAATCTGTATCAAAAGAGGAAATGTCATTGTTAAATTCTGATACAATTATGCTAAATAGGCAATTACTGACCAACTACAACATCACCATCATCAAGGTGATAAACAATTTTCTATATAGTATCAGAACCGAGTTGGTAGCATGCTGGGCTCGTGAAAGAGAGGTCCCAGGTTCGAGTGCCAGCGGACCTTTGTCGTTGTCCCTGTTTCCAGAGATAGATTGCCAGCGGCCCATTGTCTTTCTCCCGGTTTCCAGAGATACAGTTCCAGCGGACCCTTGTCGTTGTCTCGACTTCCGGAGATAGAATGTAAGCTGCAAGTTGTCGTTGTTCCGTTGTTTCGGAGACAGAGTGCCAGCGGCCCGTTGTCGTTGTTCCGTATTTCGGAGAAAGAATGTAAGCTACCCCTTGTCGTTGTCCCGTCTTTCGGAGATAGAGTGCCAATAGCCCTTTATCGTTGTCCTGGCTTCCGCAGGTACTGTCCGGACCAACAACCCCGCTCGCTTATAACCAAGATTTTTATACATGTCAGTCAAATTTATTTTGTCGGAAATAAAGATGCCAGATCTTGCATAGAAATAAAAATATGAAAGTACTATGACCACCTTAATTGGGAAACTAATATAGCCAAACAACGATAACTCCGTAGAAGGAATGATTTTGAATATGTCATATCTTTCAGGAATGCTGTCAGATCTATTTCATTACTTGGTAATTAAATTTCTATCCTAACGTTTCAATGGAAAATTAGTATAGCAAAAAGAACAAATACAAAAAAAAAGATTAAAAAAATAAACAAGAAAAAAGCAAAACAAAACAAAACCGATAACTCCGCAGAAGGAATGATTTTTAAATATCGTATCTCTCAGGAATGCAGACGGATCTTTTTCATTAATATTAGATGGTGGTAAAATTCCTATCGCAATAGTGAATATATTTATGCCAAAACTTTTTCATTCTATTGTAAATTATATGTTTTGTCATATATTTCCTGTTGAAATTCACTAAGAAAAATGCCCTATTAAAACTGAATTCTGGCTACAATCAACAGATTGTGTTTCCAATGTGTCAGGGTATTATTGTACGTAACGGCCAAGCCGTTCGGATAATCTGGATAAGTTTAGTTGACTATGTCTCTTGACATATTAGAACTCGCGATAAAATTAGAATATAGTAATAAAACAAGAAACAAACAAATAAAATCGTACTGCAAAAATAAGTCGACTAACCAAAATCAAGACACAATAATTGCCTATCGCGACAAATTCAAATTGAGAAAAGTGCGCAGTTTAAATACAGTGGAAATACAGATAATGAAATACTGTAATGTTAATCTGTCTAACATATATATCACCTTAACACTTACCTAAACCTTTAGCAATATAGAACATGGCTAAAAAGGAAAAAAGAAAATAAGTACTACCATCATCAAAACACTATCATCATCATCATCATCATCATCATCATCATCATCATCATCATCATCATCATGTTGTACTCAGCATTTCCTGTTATAACAGTTCCCGGAATCGAAGTAAGATAAAACTGCATTCTAACTCATTGTTAAGAAAATCACAAAATTTTTTGAGAATTTAAAACACTGGTTTAAGGGTCTTTATTAAAGAAAAACGGGTTTCAAGGGGAAAATCTCCTTTGTTTACAAATAATAAAGGGTTATAACTCTGTGGGATCGAAAGATAGAATTCTACAAGTGGTATCACATGAAAGGTGAGGTCAAGACCTT
The DNA here is from genome assembly GCA_035048485.1 of Pteria penguin. Lineage (NCBI taxonomy): Eukaryota > Metazoa > Mollusca > Bivalvia > Pterioida > Pteriidae > Pteria > Pteria penguin. Next base: position 46,289,552 of record CM068587.1, read on the forward strand.
TCCACTGATACCAAATTTGATAGGGTTTGTAAGGTTTAAGGGTCTTTATTAAAGAAAAACGGGTTTTCAAGGGGAAAATCTCCTTTGTTTACAAATAAAAAAGGGTTATAATTCTGTGGGATCGAAGGATAGAATTCTACAATTCAATTGATGTCAAACTTTAATATTCAACTTTGAAATTATTATAAATTAGAGAAATCTACAAGTCTGTGGATTGAAAAGCCCACTCGACTTGCCGGCGCACCTTGTGTTGCGTTTTTAAGATTAATGTCTGTCTATAAACTGTCAGTTCATTAATGTGAAATCTGATGAGATTGATGCATTGATTCATTTTTGTTTAACGTCACACCACGTATATTTCACGTATATGGTGACGGCATCTGCCTGATGCGGGGCATACAAATTCTGACCTTTGCAACGGACCCAACCGAAACGTACCATGCATACCACGACATGGGGCCTCAGTTTTACTGTCTCATTCGAAAGACAGGACACCGGCATGACCAGAGCGGGAATTGAAGCCCGGCCTCCCGATCAGGAGTTCAGCGCGATACCACTAGGCCACCCCGGCTTAATCTGATGAGAACAAGATCTAACAAATAGTATGAATATTCGACAATTACAGATTTCAATAGTCTAAAGAACTAGCAGACCAAGAAGAGAAATATTCAAAAATTGTAAGGACCAAAAACTCCATATATGCGACAATTAAAAGGCAGATAGTCAAAAGGACTAATATTACAAAGATTCTGAAATAAACGCACCAAACGGATCTTATAAACTTCGCACCTTACTACTACACCACAATAGCTTGTTTACTCCATGATGATTATCTATATAAAATAAGTAACGCATGATTTTTAATATCATGAACACAACAGAACAGCAACACACAATGAATCTTTATTCAGATGTTTAAATTCTGTTATTAAAATTGAAGAATTTCTTTACTCGAGGACCCTACCCAATGTGCTAACTGGTATATTTTTTATTAATAATTTTTAAGGCCAAATATTTCAGCAAGGCATTGATACAGAAAAGGTTTTCATCACGTAAATGCTGTTTAAAACGTCGTCTGTATATACTGTACATGTATAAAATGTAAAAACTTACCTGCAGCGCCGAAGTTGAAATCGACTAAAAAGAAAACAGTATTTGCAATTACTTTCATCATCACCATTCCCACTATCATTATAATTATCATCACCACCACCTGCATCATTATCATCACCACCACCATCATCTTCATCATCATCATCTTCATCATCATCATGAATCATCATCTTCATCATCATGAATCATCATCATTATTATTCATCATCATCATCATCATCTTCATCATCATCATAATCATCATCTAGTGAAATTGAATTCGAAACAAAACTGAATTCTAATAAGCTGTTAAGCAATTCACCTAAAATCTTTAAATTCTATTATCAGGTATAGAGACAACCAACCATAAGTACCAAAGGGTTAACCAAATCTCGACGTCCATGGAATAAAATTACACTACTGTGTACAATGTCATATTCAGACTTATGCGAAGCCCAATTAAATTGAAGTGAGACCAGGTGGGGTGGCATGAAACACATGCCGCAAAAGTCCTGCAACAACCCTTTAGGAAGTAAATACACACACACACACACACACACACACACACACACACACACACACACACACACACACGAGCACATGGAGGTGCAAAGGACACTAAATCAAATTATCCCATTCACGGTATGTAATGCTTCCGGAAATTCATGTGAACAATGGTCTATATGTATACATACATGTCATATAAAGCATAGTTCAAAGTTCAAGGTTAGTTTGTATGATCAGATCCCAAAATCTCCCAAATGTCAAATTGAAAGGAGGATTTCAAATTGCGCTATATCCCTATATTGACCAAAGAACTTCCTCAGTGAAAATTTCTAATGTTCATCAAAATATCCTTGCGAGGGTAGTTTCGTGTCAAGAAGCCTCGCTCTCAATATGAAATCTTCGCCCTTTGCATAGAATACAAATTGTGAAATGAAGACGCCATATGCGGGAGAGGAAGGTATGTTGCTACTAAGGAAAGGGAAGTTGGTGATAATGAAATTGAAATCGTCAAGTTTGTCACAAAGAAGCGCAACCAAAGATCATCCATCACTAATTGACAGGAGTATATTGGTGTATAAAGCAGAAGATGCGTGTTCTCAGTTGTTTCTTTTATCTCGAGTACCTTTGCATATGTTGTTAAACAGGGTTGTTAATTTACAAAACGTCATCGATGTATCTATATTTAAAGTTGAACCGAGATGTTAATTGTTTATTGCCTTTAGAGAGCATAGACTGTATGAATACTACTTCGTATGAGCACAAAAATGTCGGCTAGAAGTCGCATACAATCTGTACCCATCGGAATGCAAACAATCTGCTGGAACCCTTTCCCACCAAAAATCAAAAAAGAGTATTTATAAGAAATTCTACCATTTAGATGATCTCTTTTTCCTTATACATGATACTGGAACCAGACTGTTCCCATACAAGGTATGTATTGATGTGGCCTAAAACGAGACACGTAAGTTGTCGAAATGTCCATCGAGTACACAAAATTACGAAGTATATATATTGTTATATTCATTATAACTACTAGATCGGTGTTACTGCTGGTGGACTGATAGTTCCCGAGGGCATTATAAGTGTAGTTTTCAGTGCTTTGGTACTGACGTGTGAACTGTATTCTTAAGATTTTCAGTAATCAATTTGCAAATCACTCTTAAAGTAAGGAGTATATGCCTCATGCATAGCTCTGTCCTTAGATTCATTCTTTTGCTCACTTTTTCTGCCACCTTGATTTTAACACTGCTTTTCACACATTCATATTTTATTAGAATTCTAATCATTCGTTCATGAGCATCACTAAAAAGACATAAGTTGTCAAAATGCGCATCCAGTGCACAAAATTATAAGGTATATATCTTCTTATAACTATTAAACCTGGAAATTCCATTTTTGTTAAAGAGGGAGTTTTGAATAATTGATGTTATTCTGTGCTTCAGTTATTGATAGGAATGGTAGTATAAAGAGTTGAAAATTCAAAAGACGTGATGCTAGTAACATCATTAAAAATAGATATCATCTGCTTTAGAAGTTCCTTGGAGTTCTTTAGGATCCACATCTGATTGATTCCGCTTCTCGAATAAGGAGTAGAGCAGTATTTCTGAAGACCAGGTTTGATTTCCGTTAGAATTGTCGTCAGTAATATGGAAAGAGGCTTGGTGGAACACTTGGAAGGTCCAGCAATAAATCGATACTTATATGGAGTTTTATGCGTCTTTCGAATCCAAAAGATGTACAGTAGCTCTAGATCAGATTCATCTGTAGTGATGCCAAATGAAATGAGAACTGACTTGTGGTTATCCATAACCTATGAAGGAGATCAATTTATAACTTACATAACATCGTTGGTCAAACATTGTACTTTGAGCTTAGAATATGATAAATATGAGAAAATGCGCAGATCTGTGGTTTGACATAACAACAGATTTTTTTCCTGCGCTACAATTAAAAAAGCGCGATTGGCGCCTCGATCTTCTCTTGTGGTAAGATTAGGATCCCAAAAAAAGTCTATTCAGTTATCCTAATATCTTACTTAAAATATTCCATAAAAAGTATAAAGCTCCGACAACCGAGAGATCGAATTGTCTAAAGTACAAATAGACCAAGGATACCGCAAAATGAACTGCCCAATCGTCTGAAGGACCAAATAGCCCATATCCCCAACAACAAACAAACCTATTAGTCCAATACTCAAATACTCTCAAAATGTGAAAAATGGGTCAATTGTAATAATAATGTCCAAATTTCGATAGTGAAAAGGTTCAATGACCAGTGAAAGATCCGAAATTGGGAATATTTTAAAGATTTATGATACACATTGAATGAACAAGTTTTCTTAAAATCCGCCTTTGGTTACAGCTCATAGAATATGACTCCTCCTCCTTCTTCGAGTCTGAAGTTCATACCTATGTATATTTACCTCTATACTCTGTTGTAAATTACGAATCGTAATCGTAGAAAGAGTCGTGAAAGGACTTCATATTGTCTAAGTTAGAGGCGTTAGAAAAGGTGCCATAATGTTTACATTCGTTTGTGTCGGTGATTCCAAAGACACCACGTGCTTGAGACGTCATATAGGATGAGGAACATCGCCAAACGTCATCGTAACTCCTACCTCTGTCAATCGCTGGTCGGGGTCATGAGTGTACTCGTCCGGAACTGAGGTTTGTGGTTTTATCCTTGAGCAGTTCTATCTCCAGAGCTTGATAACGACATTGGCGGATCCAGAGGTGTATGGGATTTCATTCTACATTTTTTGTTGAAAAAATTTTACCAGGAATAGGTAATTATTCGACTTTTTAAAACTGAACCTCTCTTGGCAAATGTTTACCACTACACATTCATCTTCACTATTGGAGATACTAAAAAGTGATGTCATTTTTTCGGTAATTACTAAATAAATAGATGATTTAAAGGATAAGATTGGTGATTTGAAACTGGTATGACGTTATGGTGCTCAACAACAAACCCATACAGGACGTTAAACGGCATTAAGTATGAGATAATTTTAAAGACAAAAGATGGGGACAATATTACAAGGTTAAATACTATGTTTCAAAGGGAAAGTTATGTCACAAGGAATATACATATAAACTTTCAAATCATATCTCCACCTAAAAATTTAAGGACCATTTAACAGTTCATGGACAGGCAAACAGACAGTATTAAAATCCCCCTCCTCATAAGAGAGGCATACAAATGTTATAAATACCCTTTATATCACAGCTTATCATGGGTTCAGTCCAAGACCTCAGTGTAGCAGAACACTTTACGAGTTCCACTTTATAATGCCAAGTATCATTTGTTGTGCATTCAAATCTCGCTATACAATCTCCTTGGTCGTCAGATGTATATACGCTGACGCGCGTTTTACTACGAAATGGCGGTGATCCACAAAAGTTGTCTGACTCTGAAATAAAATCGAATAGCAAATGGAATATTTAAAAAATATTACACAGAATGGACAGATCATTACAAACACACATTATACAGAATGGACAAATTACTACCAACAAATGTTATGTAGAATGGACAGATCACTACCAACAAAGGTTCTGTAGAATGGACAGATCACTATAAACACACATCACAAAGATGGACAGATATTGAAAGTAGTAAACATCACTACAAACAAACATTACATAGAATGGACATATCACTACAAACAAACACTATATATAATGACAAATTACTACAATGTTCTGTATTTATAATTTGATAGCAACAAGTTTTAAGACATGGACCTTTGGATATCGGAGTTGAGATTAGATATTCCGGAGAGGTACACATCTTCTGGTTGGCTAGCCACACGTGCCAGGGATGTTCGAATGGTATAAATACTATTGAAATACCACACATTAACTTAAAAAAGATGATCGGGTGATCAAGGATAGTTCCTGCCAACGTCGGAAAATGGAACTTATTTATCATAGCTCGCAAGTTACTTCCCACAGATAGAAACCTGTACCCTAACATTATCCTTTTAATCATCTGCAAAACAAGCATTAAATGGAATGGAGAAATCACTTCTTTGTCTTTACTGTTTAATCTGGATATTTCTGCGTCGATTTATTTTTGCGAATTTAAGCAAAATGCCTATAGATTTACTTTTGTGTTTCTTATTTTTGGAATATATATTACGCATCCGAGTATAATATGCACCAAAAATGACCTCGAAAATCCTAAGAAAAAAAAACAACCCATCAATAGAAAGGGAAAAATCCAGAAAATAATTCTAATTTTGTGTTGAAACAGCAAGACCGCGAGACGCAATCGAGATTTTTCAACACATGTATATGATTTTTGTTTTTATGTTTAGTAATTCGTCTTCTGTGTACCTCTTCAATTAACCTGTGATTTCATCGTTGATGTTGTCAATTGAATTTGCTTTGCCGTATACCTTTTACAATGTGATCGCATTATGTGTATTATCATCAAAAGCGGCATGGAACGATCAGCCTTTATTCATCATGTGATATCAACGCTTTTCACTCCCTCTCTCGTTCATTTCATTTATAATCAAACTCGCGTAGACTTCAAATTTCTTAACTATTGCGACCGCACTAGTAGTTTAACCCTCATCCCCAACGACCGCTTCTATTTTTTTGTTTTTTTTGTTTTTTTTTTTTTTTGTTTCGTTAGAATGAACGTGCGTGTCCACATACATTACATGAAATTTACGCAGGGATCGCCCATGTTTGTGAAGAAAAAAATAAAGAACGAATGAATGAATCGAGTGTTATCTGCAGACATAGTCCAATTTAAGTACCAGTTCAATTCTTTTTAATCTAACATTCTTATGATAATAGGCCAATCTGTCGATGCTCGTGCCGTTACGGTCAAGTAATTTTGCTTATTGGGTAACTGTCAATTAACCAATTAAGGCTAGATCACTATATCACCCGTTCAATCCGCCAATCAGAAACCATCGTCGTAATAAACAGAGACATAGACCACTTTGTCACTGATAAAGTAGTTAAATATTTATAGACGGGATGTCGAGATACGGAAGTTTAAATGGCCATTGAAAACTCAGAGAAAGGGGTCAGCGGACGACAAATTGCAGTCCAATCATAGTTAACGCAAAGTTGATAAGAGTGTGGAAAATTTTTCTAATCCTATCGTAAAGAATGTTATTGTCCAGTGACAAGAAATGATAACATTATGGTTCTAAATATTGTATTTTTAATGAATTATCTTTCAGGCGTATCTAAGTAACTGAGGTTAACGGACATAATGGCATTTTTATCTCTATGTCAATCGCAGTTTTTTGGGTAAACATTGTTCAAGCTTAATGCCAGCGCTAATAAAGTTATAGAATCCCTCCGATTGTCGTAATTTGAGACTCGGAATAAAGTACTTCCGATTTCGGAAAGTTCCGATGCTTAACAAAGTATCTAATTAGTACATTTTTATTTCTTTTCTTTTATTTACATTTTGAATTTTGTGTAAACAATGTTAATCATTCCACAAGTAATAGATTATGCGGTGAAATTTATTGAAAAGAATTTTTCATAGTTTTACATAGAATTTCGGTAGGATTTGGCATTGATACATCACGTGATCAATGTGACTTCAGAAAGCGAATTTTACTTGGATGCGCATTCCCACGAGAAACGTCCAGGTTGAATGATGTAGTGTATTAGTGTAGAATGGATTTTCTTTTACAAACTGTTGATTCTGCAAAGTCTATATGAAGAAAATGTAGTTAAATGGAAAGTCTAAACGCAGAATGTGTGAATACATGTTGATTAGTTTAGTGCAATCAGGGGTGAGTGTGATATGAAATATTGTAATACTGAATTGTTGAAATCTTATATATTTCATATAATTACTGTTGGTGTTTTCATATATTATACAGTTTAATTTTGATTTATTTTCATGTTTTTGAAATAATGTGTTAAAAGAGGGTTGAATGATATTTTCATTCTTTTGAGCTGTTTAATGAGTATTTCGTAATTTGTTATGTGAATTTTGATAATTTCATATCACATAGTATACAAATTTATTATCTCATTTCAGGTCTCGTGTTCTATGCTTTGTGCTTGATCTTCCAAATAAATGAATCGAACCAAAGATTGGTCTCGTGGCTTGTTATTGGCTGATCGGAATTAATTCTCTCTTTACACTATGTATAATACGCGGTCAAAACCTGATTAGATAATTGGCTTAAAAAGTGCGTATTATATTCGAGTATTTACGGTACTTAAATGGAATGTCGACAGCGTCTACATTTCCAGCTTAATTTATCATTGGCGAATCTAGATCTTTTTTTTTGCAGTAGATTTAATTTTAGGAAAAATATTTTTGCAAATTCAACTGACTTGCGAAAACACTAAAAATTGTTCGACAACAAAATATCCAGGTTAACGATATCAACAATCGTAATTTGATAGTAACAAATAATATAACACGGTTACACACATACGGCATGAACCCCTGGATATTGGAGGTGAGATTAGGTGCTCCGGAGAGGTAAGCATCTTCTGCCATAGGTAAGATTAGGTGCTCCGGAGGAGTAAGTATCTCCTGGCAGAGGTAAGATTAGGTGCTCCGAAGGGTTAAGCATCTCCTGTCATAGGTAAAATTAGGTGCTCCGGAGGAATAAGCATCTCCTGTCAGAGGCAATATCAGGTGCTTAGGAGGCGCAAGCATCTCCTGTAAGATGTGATATCAGGTGCCCGGGAGGAATAAACAAAGAAGTGAGATCAGGTGCTACAAATGGGTAAGCATCTTCTGTCAATTCTTATCAGGTGCTCCGGGGGGGGGGGGGGTAAACATCTTCCGTTTGGCTAGACACATATGCTATGTTTCAAAGGTATAAATACTATTGAAATAATGCTTATTAACTTATGAAAGATGATCGGGTGATTCCGGATAGCTGATGCATACGTTTCCGTTATTAAAAACGGCCATTCTTTTTTAATGATGGAGTTGAAAGAAGGAAGAAAAAGGGGAAAATCGAACTTCTTTGTCATAGTTTGCAAATTAGATGCCATAGATAGAAACTTGTATTCTATGTATCTGTTAGGCGGGGATATAAAAATGAAAAATATTAATTAATCGAATTTAAATATTACCTACCATTGGCACATTTCCAACATTCTCTGTCACGTACAGACACGTATACATAGTAACTGAAGGTATCAGCGGGGCATCGATCGCAGTTTGTAGCCCCATAACTGGATATCATATTCCCGCTTGGACAGGTCGCACACCACTTGTTACCTACTCGGTTTTGGTAAAAACCAGGACTGCAAAGTTTACAACTGGTTTTTCCATGTTCATTCTGATAAGTGCCAGCGGGACATTTTGTACATTCGTCAGAAGTGTCAGCGACATCACTGTATGTTCCAATTGGACAACTCGTACATTGATCTAAACCGACTCTGTAGAAACCCACATCGCACACTGAAAATGAAATACTTTTCTTTAGGTTTATTGTTGATGTTGATGGTGTTCTTGTTGTTGTACTCGTGAGGTTTTTTGATGGTGTAAGGGGGGGGGGCTTTCTTTTTAGTTCATTTGTTTTGTTTTATTGAAGTATTTTGTTTTCTTTGTTGTTAGTTGGTTTTGTCTGTTCGATTTTTGTATCGGTTTGTCTGTTTTGATTGTTTTGCTTGAATTTGTTTTGCGGGTTTTTTTTCTTATTGTTTTTCCATTTGAATGGGGCTGTTTCGATGTTGTTGTGTTTAGTGAGCTTGATAACTGATCATCATCATTTCATAATGGTTTTACGTACGCTTTTTAGATCATGTATATGGTGGCGGCACCCGCTTCGTTTATGATTTTGTCCTATGCTTTTGTCCCTCAGAAGCAGAGAGTGTCCTTTTTACGTATCAAGGTATCTTGATTTATTCTGTCTCAGCGGAAGGACAGATAGGAAGGCAGAAGCTGCTAAACCACCGACGGCCGGATCCGATTTCGGATTTGAAATCCAATACGATACCATAAAAACATACACAGAAAAAATGAAATGAAAACAAAAACAAAACTACTCTTTTCGGTCTTCATAAATTATCATAGCATGTAATGAGTTCATCTAAGTAGCCGGAAGATTGTAATCAAATGGAATTTATCGTCGCTATGTAGGTCAAAGATTCGATGTAAACTGCAAAACATATCTGTCTATCCTCCAATAGAATTGGCTGCTACAGTAATAATACATATCATAGGAGTTTATGATTTGTGTGGTTTCGAACGCTGTGCCTATGAGTCTAAAACAAATTGTCTATCAAAATAAGATATGCATTTCATCTGTGCTGAGAAAATAGGTAAAACTGAAGTATGTTATTTATAAAGACGAGATAGTTTGACATTTTCATGTTATACCTCGAGCGCATTTCATGGCCACAGGAAGCCATTTACCATTGGCTTGACATCTTGAAGAGCGTCCTCCTTCCAAGTGCCGAAAACCGACGTTGCATGAGTACTCTACTTTTGAAAATATACCTATTCCATTTGTTACGTTATGGGCATTGGCAACGGATGGCGTGAAGTCGCAATCTGAAATGATCGCAAGAAAAATTAAAAAACTCACTATACTTAGAAGTAAAAATCTGAGATACCGATCTGATATCCACAACTCAAAGTCCAAACAACGTGACAATATGTAATACAACCAATTTCGGAACCCTGTTAAAACCGATTTGGGATCAGGTACCATGAAGGAGTAAGCATTCCCTGCCCACCGGTCACACCCACCGTGATGTCATAAATGTATGCGAATTAGTATTATTCGCAGTCAGAGTAGTAGGAAACGACGCCGCCGTAGTCACTATATCTTCATCCTGTATTAATATATAATGCGACTTTTCTGTTCAATAGCAAAAGTGTATTATAAATATCCGATAGATCAGTGGAGGAAACATTGCTTATCAGCGTGATGACAAAGCAGAGCTAGCGGTGGAGCACAGCTTGCAACTCTCTATTGAAATATATATATTGATTTTATATAGACATTTAGTATTATGGAACAGAGAAAGGTGGTTGTAAAAGACAAGTGACTGCTTAATACAGGTGGTCCATAAAGCAGGTTAGGTTGTATGTATAGGTCTATCTTCCAAATTGACAAATATTAATGTGAGTAAGTATTCATGTGCTCACTTTGAAATTGCATTAATTATATATCTATGCACCAAGAAATTCGCTGCTGTTATAGAATTCCGTTTTCATTAGGGCAATGAGTTTTTATACAAGATACGTCTCTGGTTTTACAGACACAAACCTATTTCTCTGCCGGATCGATAGTTCCTGGAAAGTAAAATCAATCTATCCTTTTATTATATATAAATATTTTAATGACCCAATAATGAAAATTGGATCATATCTCTATATTATGTCGTTCTAAAGAGAAAATTATCTTATTATTATTATTTTTTTTTTCTTACTTTAATTTTTTTCTAAACAACCTTAAGACTGAAGTCAAGCACAAGTCTCTTGTAATGGTAAAAGCACATGAGCAAAATGAAATTTAGAAAGTACAATATAATATGTATGGGTACATAAAGGATATTTCATGTCTACACAATAATATAGAATTTGAAGATATTCAATATTACTAGATATTCAACTTATTTAAGAGGGTCTTATCAATATACAAGTAATATCCATTTATGATTGATAGAAGTTTCATTTTGTCCTTCATCTTACATTTATCATTATTATTATCATTATTATTATTTCAAAAACCACATTTCGATCACAAACATGGCAATACAAATGCGTAAACACAAAGCTTAATGATAATACTAGTCCCACTGAAACAATTTAAACCGAAAAAATTAAGATTTTAACAAAATTTTCAGAATGAATTCCATATCTGTCATATGACATATTTGAAATATTTAGGATATTGAGATATGCATAATGTCTACTTATTTTCTCCTTGCAACGATTGCTTTCGACCAGATAGGTCGACTAAACAGTGAAACTTATACAAAATGCATGACCATGGCAAAACCATTTATCAAGTAAGCAAAAAACGATAATATACTAGCGGAAGAAAGAAACTGTGTATACCTAAAAAAAAGTTGAATTAAAATAAAAAAAAGTATTCTTTGATCGCTCTTTATTTTTAAAGGCATATTTTAATATACTAAACGCGTGTTTGAGTACTCAAATTGTTAAATATCGTGTTAGATTCGCCTTGTTGGCCACAGTACGTTTTCGAGTTTCGAACCTAATACAAGCGTGCATTCATTGACAGTTTTAAATGTTTTGAAACACAAGAAACATTGGTTATGAGATGTAATTTGACTGAGAGACGCATGATTTTCGTGCTATTGGCGTGCTGGAAGCTGGGATATCTCACAGTAAGGCTGGGCTTGATGGAGACGATATCAGCAAAGTGGCACCGTTCGGAAACGCCCATGATCAGGATGTCCGTGTGTGACGTTACGTCGGCTAGATATCGATATCGATATCGTAGGGACCAAGAAAAATATGTCAAGATATCGAGAATCAGCCAAGCCGTCAGTACGCAGGTCGTCACGGTCAAGTAATTACCCGTGTCATGTAACAATCAATTAATCAATTAAGGCTACATCAGTGATATAATCAGCTAATAAGAAGCCATTGTCGAGATAAATCAGGTAAATTTTGATAACGTGACTGCAAAATGAAGTCGAGATAAGCATGGTAGTGGACATAGGGGATGTCGAGATATCCGGACTAAATCTAATCAGATTATTAAGAAAAAAAAGTTGGGACCGACGACTGACGTCCAGATAAGCTGGGTAGTCGAGATATTCGATGTCGAGATATCGAAGTTTACCTGTATATACGGACGTTACATTTGCGTAATAGATTCAAATCGGCTTCTTTGATCGCCAGAAGCATCCGTGGACATCGACGGATAAGTCCTTGTTCCATAAGGAAAAGGTTGCGAGAGGTTTACATCTTCGACGTGCTGACACCCGTCCTGTTCTGCTCCGGCGTCACCGTGTTGCAAGGTTAGTGGGTGTGGGAAGCATCGTCCTTTCAATAACAGAGATTTTGCGAAAGTTTCATTTACGGACAAGTCGAGATTTCTCAGCAGTGACGATGTGTTCGGACCGAAGAACGCTACATTGAATCTTTCAATGATTGACGCATGCGTTATTCAGAGCCGCCGATTCGGCGGAGGGAGCGATATTGTCTAGGATGGAATTGCAATACATGAAAGGACCCCTTTGGTGATAGATCTAGTGGAGGGCAGTTTAACTGGCGTACGCGACCGTGACGAGATTCTACGTCAACAGGCCATTCTATTAATTCACAACAATGTGCGTTGCGTCATTCTGCAACAAGACAACGCACGACCGCATACTGCACACGTTGTTAGTGACTATCTACAACACTAGAACGTGAATGTGCTACCCAGAATTGCGACGTCACCGAAATTTTGTAGAGCTCGGGTAGCTCAGTCGGTTAGACGGTCGGATGCATGACAGCTAGGCTATTAGGTACCATAGGTCGTGGGTCGAGTACCCATTGCGGGAATGAATATAATTGAAATACAGGGTATCTTGTTAGCTGTAGTGTCTGTTTGCTTTATCTGTTTGTCTAATTTGTCTTTATTTCCACATTTATTTCTTCTGAGATCCAAGATCCATAGTACACCATGGTGTTTCACTGATTCTATATATATATTGTGCCATATACATTTTACCCGATACGAAAATTTTAAAATGATTTCAGAGATCCTTTCAAATTAATAGATATTACCTGTGATTTCACATTTGAGTTCGCCATCATGGTCCACACATTTCTGGTTTTTCTCACAATGTCCTGCTGTGCATGGTGCAGTTAATTTCTGTAAAATAAAAATTTTATGTTAAATTCATAACTGAGTGGAATATTTTATTTTTCATATTAATGATAGGTATTTGCCATAGACAAACAATCTAAATGTAAAATAATCAATAAATATTAAAGTCCTTACGATCTTTACCTAATATCAAATATTTTCCTAATTTCTAAGTTCTTATAAATTCTTTGTAATAAATTAATTGCAGTAATTAATGAGCTGATAACTTGCGCCAATTTTTTTATCAATATACATTTGCCTCAAATCACAATTATGTGGAAAGGATATAACAAAGTGAAATTATATGGAAATTATATATGAAAATTATAAAACGGATTATTGAAAGTTGTCCTTTTGACGCTATTTGTAGCTTGCTTTTTATCTTAGGGTCGCTGTGGATTTCTCGGAAGTATGTATGTTGATGTCGCTTCAAACTCAAGTATGTACACATTGTTCACGACCATGTCCCATTAAATCCTCTCAGTAGATTTTGTGTGGACAGATTCATCTTTTATATCTATTTGTTTCATACTGCAGAGGTGACGGAAGCATTTCTTGATTTATTATAATTCAGTTTTATAAATATTAATAAATTATTATTATTATTATTATTATTATTATTATTATTATTATTATTATTATTATTATTATTATTATTATTATTATTATCCTTTTTTCTTTTCTTTTTTGTTTGTTTGTTTGTTTGTTTTTTTAATTTAAAGAAAATACAAATCCATTTTTTTTAAATCTTGATTAATTTATAGATATAATTCCCGGTGACCAGTTGTTGATATTGGTGTACACTGAACCATGCATTTTCCTGAATTTCTCATTGTCTTGATCTGCTACTCTCTCAAAATTGAGATCACACAAGTTCATGCCGCTCAAGTAGTTAATAGAATGACATCGCTTTCTCGTCATACAGTTTTTCAAACAATCTATAAAACTAATTTCTGTCAAAACCGTGATGAGCGCACCATGGTATCTTTTCCCTTGTATAATATTCCGGGGTCCTTTGCCTTGGGTTTGCAAATGGAAATGGGCTTGGTCATTTTGGAATGTACACACTGTCTCCCATATTGCAGTGACGAACAAAAGGCATAGCGCCTTCATGATGATACCTCGAGAGAGACATTCATGAAATGACTGATATGTCATAAAATGACGTATTGTAAGGTGCGCAGACTTATATATATATATCTCATTGATTTTGACTTTGCCGTTTTAATTTTTCATAGATCTATTTCTGAAACTGTATGATGGATGTATGTTCTACATAATGTAATATTGATATTTTAGATGAATATCCGGTAGTATAGTTAGGACAGAAGAAGAAGAGGGACACATCCTTGTAACTCTCGATCATACCTAGTTAAATAAAGTTTATTTGGTATTAAGTATGTGAGCGAATTTTTCTATCAAGCTGTTGACCCTGAGATAGGTTCCAGTTCCTGCATGGTTGAGAATTCCAGATGCTTTCGTTTTGATTTCCTTTCCTGCCTATCCTGGTCTTGCAAGGGAATTGATGCAACCATCTGTCGTTCTCGTCTGCTTTTCCTCTCTTTGTCCATCGCTTCTGCTAGCTCTCAAAGTAACTCGTTATGCTAAAGTTATATCTATCCTGTCCATCTGCGGTATCATAGGAAGACAAAATATGTTAAAGGGGCCCCTCCCTCCATACAAGACATATGATAAATCTTCCACATGCCTCATATGAGGAGATTTGCTTGTGTAAGCAATGTGTTGTAAATTGATCTATGATGGAATTTGAGTTGTGTCTTACTCTGCATTACTTATACATGTTTATATATATGTTAACGACCTTTCAACTTGAGAAACTTGTTGATCCTTGTTCTCTATATGGAGATTTTTACATGTTTGTCGTTTTATTGCACTGCTTTTGTGATAAGTGGAAGAGTGGCCCCTAAACCGGTCAACACCAGTTGTTCATATGAATTGACCGTATCAAGTAGATATTGTATCTGCACTTTAATCCAAAGTTTTTGAGATGTTTTTATGTTTATTTGTTTTGTAAATTATTACATTATTAACAGTGCATCTCCGTGGTGATTTCTGTCATACATCCGAGTCAGATATTTTCTATCTTTTCCACGGTATTGTGGATACTTCCAGATTTCCGTCATACATCCAAGTCAGATATTTTCTATCTTTTCCACGGTATTGTGGATACTTCCAGATTTCCGTCATACAGCCGAGCCAGATGTTTTCTATCTTTTCCACGGTATTGTGGATACTTCCAGATTTCTGTCATACAGCCGAGCCAGATGTTTCTATCTTTTCCTTGGTATTTTAGATACTTCCAGATTTTTGTCATACAGCCGAGCCAGATGTTTTCTATCTTTTCCTCGTTATTGTGGATACTTTCAGATTTCTGTCATTCAGCCGAGCCAGATGTTTTCTATCTTTTCCACGGTATTGTGGATACTTCCAGACTTCTGTCATACAGCCGAGCCAGATGTTTTCTATCTTTTCCATGGTATTGTGGATACTTCCAGATGTCTGTCATACAGCCGAGCCAGATGTTTTCTATCTTTTCCATGGTATTGTGGATACTTCCAGATTTCTGTCATACAGCTGAGCCAGATGTTTTGTATCTTTTCCATGGTATTATGGATACTTCCAGATTTCTGTCATTCAGCCGAGCCATATGTTTCTATCTTTTCCTTGGTATTGTGGATACTTCCAGATGTCTGTCATACAGCCGAGCCAGATGTTTTTTTTCTTTTCCTTGGTATTGTGGATACTTCCAGATTTCTGTCATACAGCCGAGCCAGATGTTTTCTATATTTTCCATGGTATTGTGGATACTTCCAGATTTCTATCCAGATATATAATGGTTCACTATTCTACATCTCATTGTTTCCCTGGCAGCCCACCTCAACTATCATTGTTTTCTAGTTTCTTCCTCTCTTATATGATCTCTTTCTGTACCATATTTCATCTTTGTTGGATATCTGCAGTCTTCTAGTAGGAACCTTTAGTGGTACCCAGTCTTTGCCGCCCATTTGTTTATTCCAGCGACATATATTTGAGTGGGAGTCGGCTCTCTGTTTCTTCTACTGGTTTCGTAGTTAACCATATTCTTCCTGTTCTGACTTGCCTGCTAACCGAACTCTCTCACCTCGGATATCCTTGAGAATCATGGTCAGTCGTACCTTCCCCACTTTGTACTTCTCTATCAAAGACGTAATAGGAGCTGAGATTTTACTGAGCGACTGTTGGGAAAAATGGCGGTGAAACATGACTGGAATTCCTAACTATTTCTTCAGGTATTTATTAACGATCCTTTTCAGTTTCTCAACCGATGATTGTGATATCTAAATAAAGTTCCAAAAGCCAGGATAGACGTGGGATCGATACCTTATATTTTCCTGAAAGGTTGGTTTTGTCCCTAATGCCTTCATCCACCTGTCATTTTAACCTTTATGCGTTTTCCTTTCTCCACGGGCGGGTTACAACATACTTCGTTAAATATTTGTTTTTGTTTCCAACCATAGTTGGGAACTTTTCCCCTTTTCAGCTTAAACTGCTCGGTTGCCCTTTTGTTTTTAATACCATGAATCTAGATATTTCATCTATTCTGCAGCTTTATCAGGCGCCTAGATATCCACCTGGACTGGATCTGGGTGTCGGTTGTCATGGTGACGTCATCCATAACACCTGTCCTATGTAGCTGTCTGATGGTGCTTAATATTTTTCAGCCTTCTGTTTCTTTTTTTTTTTCGTGTTATCGAGTATAAATAAAACTTACTAATCACAAAGTTTTTTTTTTTTTTTTGGTTATTTGGTGTTTTAAGTCGCTTTCAACAATATTTCAGTTATATCGCGACATGGAAGCAGGAGGTTACCAACCTCTTAAACATAGTGGCGCAACCCGGGAATCAAACTCGGATCGTCGGCGCCGCAAGCCAAGCGCTTAACCACTACACCACGCCTGCCCCCACTAATCACAAAGAAAAATGTAACTTTCACTTTATTCTGATATTCCAGTTTCAATGTTCTTTGTGATAAATACATTTCCGTGCAAGTAATTTAAGTCCATTATTTTGGTCTATTAACTTAATGCTATTTTGTCTTTGGCAGAGATTATTCTTTTATATTTAATTTAATGCAGTCTCAAAAAGTAAGAAACGTTAAGTCAATACCATACCTTCATTATAACTCTTCAAAATCTTTTAAACAAACATCCATTGTATACTTGTGTACTCCAATGAACCCAATGATTGTTGTAACTCTATGAATTATTGAATAAGTCATTCGTTGGCAATGGCTACAAAACAAAACTTACGACACGAAATCCAACAGTATGGTTATTTATTCAGAAGCACAGCGTTAACTTTTAGTTGTATTGAAAGTTAAAGCGCGTGCACCCTGGGTAGATTACGTGTAAATCATATATGTCTACAGATAAACCAGTAATATGCTCATGACACACACACAAACACACACACACACACACACACACACACACACACACACAAACACACACACTCTCTCTCTCTCTCTCTCTCTCACACACACACACACACACACTCTCTCTCTCTCTCTCTCTCTCTCTCTCTCTCTCTCTCTAGGTCCCCTCCGATTCCAATATATCCGCCACTGAATAAGATGTCACGAAAAGTTTGTATGGAAGCGATATGACAGATCCACTAGAGATGATAACTACTTTTGACAGTCCA
Organism: Pteria penguin; assembly: GCA_035048485.1. Lineage (NCBI taxonomy): Eukaryota > Metazoa > Mollusca > Bivalvia > Pterioida > Pteriidae > Pteria > Pteria penguin. The sequence goes on from CM068587.1 coordinate 46,307,645, forward strand.
GAGATGTCACAGATCCATTAGAAATGTTAACTACTTTGGACAGTCCAGAGATGTCACAGATCCATTAGAAATGTTAATTACTTTGGACAGTCCACAGATGTCACATATCCACTAAAGATGTTAACTACTTCGGACAGTCCAGTTATGTTACAGATAAACTGAAGATGTTAACTACTGTGGCAGTCCAGTAGTGTGACAGATGTATGTACCGGTATGTATGTATGTATGTATGATTGATTGATTTTTGTTTAACGTCTGTATATGGTGACGACATCTGCCTGATGCGGGGGATACAAATTTTGACCTTTGCAACGGACCCTTTAACGTGCCACAACACGGGGCCTCGGTTTTAACTGTCTCATCTGAAAGACAGAACACCGGCATGAACAGAGCGGGACTCGAACCCCGGTCTCCCGATCAGGAGTCCGGCGCGATACCACTATGTATGTATCGATGGATGGATGGATGGATGGATGGATGGATGGATGGATGGATGTATGTATGTACGCATGAGACCGAAACTATTGAAAGTAATGGCAATGTCACCTGATTTGTTAATGATGTGGTATGTAAATGGCAATGTCACATGGTTTCCTAATGAGGTGTTGTGTTATTGGCAATGCCATCTGATTTACTAATGATGTGGTGTTTTAATGGCAATGTCACCTGGTATTCTAATGATGTGGTATGTTAATGGTAATGTCACATGGTTTCCTAATGATGTGGTGTGTTAATGGTAATGTCACCTGGTTTCCTAATGATGTGATGTGTTAATGGTAATGTCACCTGGTTTCCTAATGATGTGGTGTGTTAATGGTAATGTCACCTGGTTTCCTAATGATGTGGTGTGTTAATGGTAATGCCACCTGGTTTCCTAATGATGTGGTGTGTTAATGGTAATGTCACCTGGTTTCCTAATGATGTGGTGTGTTAATGGTAATGCCACCTGGTTTCCTAATGATGTGGTGTGTTATTGGCAATGTCTTCTGATTTATTAATGATGTGGTATGTTAATGGAAATGTCACATGATTTCCTAATAATGTGGTGTGGTAATGGCAAAGTCACCTCGTTTCCTAATAATATGGTGTGTTATTGGCAATGTCACCTAATTTATTAATGATGTGGTATGTTAATGGCAATGTCTTCTAAGTTCCTAATGATGTGGTTTCTTAATGGCAATGACTCCTGGGTAATTAATTAATTCTGTGGTAGGTAAATGACAATGTCATCAGATTTATGAATGATGTGGTTTGTTAATGGCAATATCACTCGATTTCTTACTGATGTGGTATGTCCTGAGTGATTAATAATGTGGTATGTAAAATGTCACCTGATTTATTAATGAATGATGTGTTGTGTTAATGGCAATGTCACCTGCTTTATTAATGATGTGGTATGTTAATGGCAATGTCTCCGGATTTATTAATAAGGTATGTTAATGACAATGTGAATTTCTCGGCTAAGTAAATCTATGATAACGTGAAAAATAATAGAATAGCACACATCTTTATATATACTTTGCTTGAAACCGCTGAAAGACCGTCGTCAATGAAGAGCATGTAATTAATGAAATGCAGTTTTTAAATTTTATAATTTTATCAAGATGTGTTTGAATAAATATGATACTGATAAGTTCAAATTTTATAATTCATTAGTTTTCTTATCCAAGAATCTTCCATTATAAGTAAATAAAAATATTTTCTCTTGATTTTGCGGTTATTGCCTCATAAGGATCACGCTTGGCATGATTTATAAAATGTCTCATTATCGGTTTGTTTCTTTGATTTCTAATATTTCGGTTATGATCCAATAATTTAATAATTTTTGTTTTAATATACCATCAATAATAACAACAACAACAAACAAACAAACAAACAAGAACAACAACAACAAATTATCTATTCTCATCAATGCATAAAAATGACAGTGTAGAGAAAATATCATATTACAATATATATACATACAATAGCAAAAACAGCAGCACATACATGTGATAATATTCAGCCAGGAGGGTCAACTCTGATTTCTACTACAGAGATAAATTTTTACAATATTTTTCAGGGTCTTAAAGTTTTTGGAAATTGATTTTATTCACAATGTCAAAATCAATAACACCGATGGGTGGGGCGGGGCTTTTAAACTCATGACTGCTTAGTAGACGTGGTGATTCTGACCGTGAATATATCGGAGAATAAAGCACGGTGAAACTCTATGGGACATATAGGGGGAAATTCTCAAGTCATGTTAGAATAATATCTTGGATCTTAGATATGTTTTCCTGGCATTAAAATGTCCGCTTCTGTGCACCTGAACAAGTAGTGGAACTCATTATCTGCATCATTTAAATTACTAATATTACTTTTTCTCTCAATTCTATCTAAATTTCTATATTTCTATATCTAATATAATTGAAAATTTCCTGTTCTGAACTGACATTATAATTTTTGCGCTTTTTTCAGGGTAATTTCAATAGATCGTTTTCAAATGAAAGGTCAGTTTTAAATATTCTATGACTGATGCCTTTAAATCAATAAAACGATGCCGATCTTTGGATAATTATATAAACTGGTTATATGATGATTTAAAAACAGCGTTTTAAAGCAAGTTAATATAATGAAAAGACTTGTTTAACTAAATATATGACAATCAATCCACATTCATTTAAAATTGATTCGATATAGTTTGACCATGGCAGTAAATCTTTCAACATTAGAACATACAAGTCAGTAGATAGTATATTACAGCATTACATCTTGGCTCAGAAAGGAAGAAAGAAAAGTTGCTGACTCAGCCGTATGACAGATGTCACCACCGAAATATACAGTATACAGTGTAGTGATATGAAAAAAAAACCCACAAAATTTTCAATTATAGTGCAGTTAAGATACCGCCTTAGGACGGTCATTTGATATGTGGTTAAAGAAAGTAATCATTCTAACTTTTATGTTAATAGATAAAGGGTGTCTGCCAAGTTCTCCATATATCATAAAATTAGGTGTACAGTTATTCATATGTATAAATAGGTTTGCAAAATTTCAAGTGCAGCCTTATAATAAAATTTCAGGTTTTGGGGTTTCCTCCAAATATAACAACTTTTCTCAATATTGACCTTTAAATGTCTTTAAATACGGTATGAATGAAAAAAAATCGGCTGTTGTTGTAACTCATATGACGCCTCTGACATTAGAGAAGTATCATCTAAATTCTACCATCAAAGTTATTCTATACTAGAAGGTTACCTTCTTTGACTTCTCCATATATAAATACATATAGAATCTACACGATTTGACTCTTTCTACTGGGTCTATGTGACGGTGTTGCTAGCAAGCCGGAGATGCTCACTCTCCCCGGGCACCTGATCTCACTCCCTCACAGGGGTTCACATATGCTCTTCAAGTAGACATATTTTGTTATTTTCCACTTGTTTTTCATTTTCACTGATTTTGTATGTCCTCTGGTTTCATGATTTCTAGACTTATGGTTTGGATTTATCCATCATCTTTACATGATCCTAATCACTCAAAAGAATGTCAAATCTAAACAATGTTCCCACAGATGGGTTCCTTTCTTTACCTATGTGGTATAATAAACACTTCATGTATAGAAATAAAACATTATTCCATAAAAACTGGATAAGTTGAGTTATATATCTTATAGATTTATTTAATGAAAAAGGTACATTTAAATCCATGGAAGAGTTACAGGATGAGATAACCTGTAAAAAGAACTGGTTACGTGAATATCATATCTCAGAAATATCTTTTAGAAAGTGGGGGAAAAATTTGATTGGTCCGAAGCATAAAATATAAATATATGTATTAAAAAATAAAAATAAGTTATATGTTTTACACCATGTCAGCCAGTTTGTGAAAAAGTGTTATGGTTCAATGTATCATAGAAACACATTACCAGTGGTTTCTATTTAGAACATAATCAAGATACAGAATTATTTTATTACTTTATTTCATTTGTAGCATACAAAATATATAAATATATAAATATAAGATGAAAATGAGAGAAACAGATACAGAATTTGAACAAAGAAATTTTTACATATTAAAAAAAAAGAAGAATTCTTTATAACAGGTATGTCCTTGAGATTTTTAAAGTTTCATAACTGTGCAAAGCTAATAATGACTTTGTCTGACCCACTATACTTCTATAAATATCATATTACTCAAAGGAATACGTTGTCTATATACATAATTATATGTGATTGTGTATATTGTCTTTATATGTGATTGTGTATACTTATACTGCTATTGTTACGTATATATTAAGAATAAAATGTGAAAAAAGAACAGTATTATCTGCATATAATAAAATAAGTAAATCTAAATATATACAAAATTCTTCCTCATAATCAATAAATCAATAAATCTGCAATATACATTTCTATGCTTTTTCTTAATTAGAACAAAGAAATCTTTCTACATTCCCACTCAAACAGGGTTATATATGTGCTAGACTAGCAACGTCACTGAGGAAGTTCTACGGTCGTTACGAGACTCTTATTACTCCATATGATATCTCGTTATCCAGACTTTTAAATGATATTCTGGACTGAGACCGATTCCGATCATTTTACACAGATTTGACACCTTCTATACTAGGTTACCTACTTTGACTTCTCCATATATAAATACATATGGAATTTACACGATTTGACTCTTTCTACTGGGTATATGTGACGGATGTTGCTAGCAAGCAGGAGATGCTCACTCTCCCCGGGCACCTGATCTCATTCCATCACAGGGGTTCACATATGCTCTTCAAGTAGACATATTTTGTTATTTTCCAATTGTTTTTCATTTTCACTGATTTTGTATGTCCTCTGATTTCATGATTTTTAGACTTATGGTTTGGATTTATCCATCAACTTTAAATTCCATTATTCTAAAATAGATACTACATACACCTCACTATACTGTATGGGTTGGTTGATTGATATTTAACGTGGGTTTTTAAAATGTTAAGATATGAATAAATCCAAACCATAAGTCTGAAAATCATTAAACCACAGGACATACAAAATCAGTGAAAATGGATATCAAGAAGAAAATAACGAAATCATCTATTTGAAGAGCATATGTGAACCCATATGATGGAGTGAGATCATCTTCTGTTTGCTAGCAACAACAATCACATATACCCAGGGGACAGAGTCAAATCGTGTTAATTCCATATATATTTATATATGGAGAAGTCAAGGTAGGTAACTTTCTAGTATAGAAGGTGTGTAAAATGTGTGTAAAATGATCGGAATCGGTCTCAGTCCAGATTATCATTTAAAAGTCTGGATAACGAGATATCATATTGAGTAATAAGAGTCTCGTAACGACATAGAACTTTCTCAGTAATGTTCTTAGTCTAGCACATATATATAACCCTGGTTGAATAGCTCATCTGAAAGTCGCCTAACCCTCAGAACAAAGTCAATGTAATTTGAATATGCTCTGGAATAACGTATTACCTAAGATATGAATACGCCGTATGCGGGCGATGATGGAATGTTGCTTTTTATGAAAGGAAAGTTTGTGAGGTGTTCAATTGTCCATTAATGTCGAAAGTACGAAGTTTCTAAATACGAAGTAGAATTACTACTTTCTGTGGTTTCTTTGACCTCCAGTTCACGTGGATAGATGATGCTAAGGTAATCCGCGAATGAAGGATTATTAATTGAAAGCAAGTGATCTATATATATATATTTGTAAGTGAAATTGAAGCCAAGAGCCAATTGTTCCTTTCCTTGCGAAAGCAAAGACTGAATGAATTCGGCTTCGTATGAGTAAAGGAATATGTCGGTCAGAAGCGGGGCACAGTTAGTACCCGTTGGAATGCCAATAATTTGTTGAAAAACCTTTCCTACAAAAACAACAAAATGTTATCGATAAGAAAGTTCAACATCTGGATGACATCTGTTTCAGTATATTTATTTTTGGAATCAGAATTTTCCCTAACAAAGTGAGTTTTATCATGGCATATAACTATATATTTAAATTTGTGGCTTCCGTTTTAACTGGTAAATGCATTTTGGAGAATTTCCGCTAATCAGTCTTTTCTGACGGATCGTTATGTAAAGAGTCGAAAAGTCAAAAGACTTGATGGAGTGAATGTTAGTAAAAAGTTTTGATTTCAGATGCTTTAACAACTCTTTTGAATTTTTAAGGATCCACATTCATTTGATTAATTCCACTTCTGGAATATGCTGTTTCGCAATACCTATAAAGGCCAGATGTTTAATGTAATATCATGGAAACAGGAGGTAACAAACCGAACCCTGATGGCCTTCTCCGGAAGACAAGTGCTCAACCACTATGCCAAGCTGTCCTCCTGTACAATATTGATTAGTAACAATACAATATTTTACAATTAGTACTATTCATTGTAAACCAATCCTGGCTGATAATGGCATAACATATGCTATTAAACAAAACATTTTTGGATATACATATACAGTGTATATAACTTACAGATTAATACCAAATTTTAAAGATTAAATCAATAATTCTGCATTTTATCCTGATATGACATTCAATAAAACATTCTTACTTTTCTGATACCTATTCTACGCATGCGTACACGTATCCATAAATATGTTCAAATTCGAACTTTGTTGAAGACATGGTAGATAAATGGATAAGGTGCTCGGCTCGATCAACTCCCGCCAAAGGTTCACCGGTGTTATGATAAGGCAGTATAAATCGAGGTCCCGCGTCTCGTTAGGTGTGACACATAAAAAAATCTCTCAATGCCCTCACGTAGCAAACAAATCTAGATAATAAAAAATCACTTACTATCTTTAAATAGATTGAATATTCTCAATCTACAGACAGTAAGTTCATCTGTACAATGGATTTGTAACCTTATTTAATCATACTAGTTTTGAAATTGAATAATTAGATATATATATAAATATACATATATATTGAAAATTTGGGGCATATTTACCATAAGTATAAAAACTCTGAAAAGCTCTGCCTATATGTGTGTATGACCAAATCAGATTTAACAGATACAATTTTTATTCATTTGTTTTTTTTTAAATTTTGATTTTATTCATTTTGTTATCATTTTATTTTATGGAAATATATTGGAAAAAAGCAATATAAAACCCTAAACATTCAATATCACCAATCAACCAAATGCACATAAGACCCTGATCAGTCAATATCACCTATCAACCAACAGTATATAAAACCCTAATCAATCAATATCACCTATCAACCAACTGTATATAAAACCCCAATCAGTCAATATCACCTGTCAACCAACTGGATATAAAACGCTAACTAGTCAATATCACCAATCAAGCTGTATATTAAAATAGGGCACCGCTAACGAGTGCATGATACGCCCGCATCATGTTTTAATGTGGTGGTAATGGATGTGTAAAAGTAGAACTAAGTTTTTAAACTCTGATACCAGAGAAACTTTCAAGGTCCTACAAAATTCAATAAAATAAATATATATATATATATATATATATATATATATATATATATATATATATATATATATATATATATATATATATATATATATATATATATATATATATATATATATATCAGGTCCAAAAATAACGGTTAACATTCTTGAAAGAAGGAATCTGAAATTGCACAAGATCCCTATATCGACCATAGAACTTCCTCAGTGACAATTTCAAACGTTCCTCAATATACATGTATCCTTGTGAGTAGTTTTTTTTTTTTTTTTTTGGCAAGAAGCCTCGCTCTCAGGACGAAATTTTCGTATTTAGCGTATAAGTTTTGAAATGGAGACGCCATATGCGGGAGAAGAAGGTATGGTGCTACTCAGAAAAGGAAAGTTGGTAACTAATGAAATTGAAATCATCAGGTTTGTCATAGAGAGAGGTTATTAATGAACCATCGTCACTAATTGACATGAGTATATCTCGAATTCCTTTGGATATATGATGTTGAGGTGATCCTCAAATTCAGTATTGTTAATCGACAAAACGTCATCGATGTATCTGTATGTAAAGTTGAACAGAGATGCTAATTATTAATTGCCTTCAGGGAGCAGAGACTATATGAATTCTGCTTCGTAAGTACAAAAATATGTCAGCCAGAAGAGGCGCGCAATTAATGCCCATTCGAATGCCAACAATCTTTTGGAACACTTTCCCATCAAATATCACACAATGTAATCTATAAGAAATTCTAACATCTTTTTCTGTATACTTGCTGCTGGAATCAGAGTGTTCCTTTACAAAATATGTATCGTTGTGGCCTAAAACGAGATACTTATACCTGCGAATTCCTTTTTTTTTTTTTTTTTTTTTTGTTTTTGTTTTGTTTTTTTTTTTATTGTTTTTGTTAAAGAAATCGTTTTGAATAATTGATGTTATTCTGTTCTCAAGTTTTTGAGAAAGAATGGTTGTAAAAAGAGTTGAAAATTCAAAAGATTCGAAAGTCAAAGGTCAAAAGACATTTATATGTAGGTTATAAAAATCTTAGATAGAGCTGCACCTTGGTCTGATATTCGATTCTATGAGAATAATGTCACCATGTTTTATACTTAATGAAGATATTTATAACATTTCTCAGCGGGTAAGAAAAATAAAAATGAATTCCAGACACTTAGGCGGTATTCTATTCCGGATAAATACGTTTAATCAGCATTTTGCTTCTTGCTCTCTGTTCATTGTTCCATCTAGGTGGCCATTCATTAGGGAAGAAGAATGTTGGACTTTCGCATATACCGTATCTGTAGACATACCACCATCCGGCTCCCAAGCGGTAAGGGCACTCGGCAGTTTCATTGACTTCTTCGTTACCAAGTGCAAAGAATGGCAGGTCATCATCTGCTCACAAAAATGTTAGTAGTTATATATGGAATAAATCACTAAAATAAACAGGAAATATAAACAAAAGTACCATATGGGCCTAAAACGCTCAGAGGGCATACTTAGTTCATTCACATACAATTGACTGCTTGAAAATAAAGAAAATTAGATATATATGTATTCTTTTGCTTATTAAGTTTTGACAACTGACTGTAATTTTATTCTTTATTGTAGAATCCTAGACAATGACAAAAAAGGAATGAAAAAGATAAAGTCAGATTTTTTTTTAAATAACTTAGCTATAATACTGAGTGACGTAAAACATTTTCGATTTGTATTCGTGTAAAATTAAATCAAACATCTTTCGTCTTTGGCGGGTTTTGAATTATACCAAGAATAGCTTTTATCAAAATTAAAAATAAAGATTATCAAAAATTAACAAAATTACATATTGATGTGAAACTCTCAAACAATCATTGAAAAAGAAATTTTCTTTAAAATTATTTCTGGATTCCATCTGAAGAATCCATCCCTTGACAAATTTGGTCAAAAAGCAACATTTGTTAAAGAAAAATAAAAACAAAACGTAGTGGTACCTTAAAAGAATTGCATATATATATATATATATATATATATATATATATATATATATATATATATATATATATATATATATATATATATATATATATATATATATATATATATATATATATATATATATATATATATATATTTAAAATTATATTTCTATTTTATTTCCGTCTAATTTATTTATCTCAACAATATCAATTGAAATACACTAAATGAATGCATTATAAACAACGTTTAAGGAAAAAAATACTTGAAAACAGATAAAAATGACCGAGAAGACGTCAAAATACGATTTTCGGAATAACATAAAAAATAACAACACTTCTTAAAGATAACCTATACATTTGGTTAATCGTTTTATACAGCTGGTCAGAAGAAGTGGGTTCTGGAAGTCGAAACAAAAACGAAGGACAACAGTTAACTAGAGCCTTTGTCTCATGCATGCTAAAAGGACAATGGAAGTTATGAAGACATTGAGAGTAAAGAGTACCTACAACACATATAAAACATGTGCAGTTAGGTACTTACAATTATAATTGATCTATTTGTCCTATTAAGTACTTGTCCATATAAGAGTCAGACAATATTGAAAAAAAGTGATATAGGCTTTGCCATGAAAAACAGATTTTTTATCATAAATATTTAGTATATCCATAAAAAGTTGAGTTCTGAAAGTTTAGTCTGCATTGAAGTCATAATTACGATGCACTGGCTATCTAAATATCAAGATAGGCAAAAGCTCAGTCCATTAGCTACAGTGGTCATCATTTAAACTTTAATTAAATATTCTGACTAATAACAGACCATATATAATAAGAGAAAGTAACCAACATATCTAATTTGATACTAGCTTTGAGTTTTAGCTTAATTTTTTATGGGTTTTTTAAACACTATTGAATAGTGGTTGAATAAAATATGCTTGAATTGATGGGAAAAGTAGAAATTTGATTACTTCCCTTGTGGAACTCTCTAATGTTTGAAACAACATTAGATGATAAAAATGGCGGACGTCAATGTAAACAATTCTAATGGTTTTGATTTAAAGTGTAGTTTTTCTCAATTTACTGATTTTTTATGTAGACTTTCCCAAAATTATCCATATGACAAATCCATCATACCTGTTAGTCGGTGCCAACGCCCTCTAACAACCCACCTGAGTAACCTACACTTGTCAAAGGTAACATTAGAAATGAGTGCAAACTTTTTTTTTTTTTTTACCGTGTCGGGATTTTACATGTTTGGGGTATTTTACAATATGTCCTTTACATGTACCACGGTCTAAATTGGGTGTCATGTGGCGGGCTTCAACTTCATGTTCATACCCGGGACATAGTGGAAAAGCCAGGCCTGAACGACCAATATCTCCGCAAATGTCATATTACTTAATGCGGTGATACTAAATGAAGACAAGAGAAGACCAAAGAAGACCAGAAGAAATCTAGTGGTGGGGCTGCATAATAAATGACATCCAGAGATAGAATAGACCTTAACCTTCATATTTTTTTTCTTATTAATTTAGCACCTCAGACCCCTCCGCTATACGGTAGCCTGTTCGATTTTTTACATTCTTTTTTCTTATTAATTATGTGCTTCTTTAGGTAGCAATTTTGTTTTAGTTGTGTGACATTTTCCTCTACATTTGTTGGGCGGTATCGAACGATTTACTTTTCAACTGAAGGTAAAATAAAGGAAAGACAAATTAATTAACCTGATGTTTTAGTTAGATACCACGTGGAAATAATGAAAATTCTTTTAAATCCCTTAATTAGAGAATGTCGTTTCAACATGTAAACTTTAATACGATCATATCGGACAGAAGCATCGTAAAACGTCAAATAAGAGAAACCTAAAGTCAAAATGACTACATACGAAAAGTCGAATCCAGAGACATACATGTATTTTAGTATTAAGATACACATGAAGTTTTGTGTATACTTCAAATTTTTGATATTATGATGGAGTAGCATGACTCCAGCATCCATGGGAACACGGAAATATCGTCTTCAATGTACAGGAAATAGTGGCGAGTCAAGGTGAGCCGGATGTTTATTCCCCGCGACCCCGTGTCAGGTGACAAATTAACTGGCAATCCACAATCAGCCTCCAATAACCTTACTAAGGGAAGAGACATATTATTTGAATTTATATGTACATTATCTTAAAGCTTAAAAGAAAGAAAAATAATTATCATTCTTGCAGTGTTTTATAGAAAAACTCCCAGTTAAAGGCGAAAACTTAGAGCGCGATTTTACGACCCTTTAGCCTTTGCATAAAACATGAAGGTGGGCATCTTTTATTGTAGTCTTTTGCATGTGACTATAACCAGTGGCGGATCCAGTCAAGCTATTTAGCCAATTTTTGGTTTTTACTTGTAAAAATGTGGCGAAAAGAGGGGGGGGACCCTCCTCTAAATCCGACACTGGTTAAAGAAATTTGGAATTCGTCTTTTATCGTATTTGTGATCAATACAATGAAATATTTTTACTCTTCTCACGATTTCTACTTCTTATAGATTACAAAATTTCCAGGGACTTGTAAATCTAAATTGATCGTCTAAAGTAGTAGTTTAGTCCCTTTTTTTGCCTTGTTAAAGGTGGTCTCCAAATGGTAAGAACTGGAAACGTATGATAGTACGAGTGTATGAGAGAGATATTTTGTATTTTCGCTACTTTGTCTTGTATGTTTCAAGACTGATATCGATCTCGAGGGCATAGCTCACTTTACGCACAAACGCAAATGAATTCGCGGTAATTTATAGAGCATGTAGCATGTTTCACATTTTCAATTTTTTCTGCAAAACCACATGAAAGATTTTACTGAAACATGGAATACATGAAGTACTAAAGGTCCTCTACCAATTTAGTAAATTTCATCCAAATTGGTTAACAGATAATGCTACCATTGAAATATGGAGAGTAGCGGTTCAAATCCAGCTGTGGTCAAAATTTGTTTTTCATTTCTTTACACATCTAAATAAGTTTTTAGATGTTTTTCAATAGTCAATATATGAAATTAGGGAATTTTAAGTTTAAGACTTAAAAAAAAAGGGGGGGGGTTGGCCATTTTTCACATTTTCAACTTTTTCTACAAAACTGTTTGAAGGATTTTAATAAATCTTGGTAGAAATAAGTCACTTATGATCCTCTTCAAATTCTGTTGTTTTCGTCCAGACCTCTTCACAGGTGGCGCCACCATAGTCAAAGGTAGGTCACAAAAGAGTTCCCTCCTTTAACAATATTCTTTTTCATACGGGCTGTATACAGAGACAAACAGAATGCATAGAAATGATCTAGAGGGATGAGTGAAGACATATTGTCATTTTGGTTCCCTTCCAAAATCAAATTTTAGAATTTTTTTTTCGACGTTTCTTTGGACTTGGTGATTTCATTGCAGAAAAGTGTCATATTTCCTAGTTAATTGATAATGATGATTTCTTATGGACTATTGTGATCATAATTATGGTAAGGAATGTTACTTTTAAAGAATTTTGTCAACATCTCAATTTTTGGATTTTCTATGAATTTTTTAAGACCTCCAAATGAGGGTGTATAGGAACAATTCAATCACATTTTTCACTTCTGCTGTTATACCACATGAAAAATTTTAATGAAACATGGAATACATGAAGTACTTAAGGTCCTCTATCAATTTGGTAAATTTCATCCAAACTGGTTTACAGATAATGCCACCATGTCTAAAAGGTAGGTCTCACAATGGTACATATACCACTTGGTAATTGAAATATGGAGAGTAGCGATTCAAATCCAGCTGTGGTCAGAAATTGTTTTTTTTTTATTTCTTTACACATCTAAATAAGTTTTCAGATGTTTCTCAACACTCAACGTAGTAAATTGGGCAATTTTAAGTTAGATCTGCACAATATTTGAAACAATTGTTGTTCATTACCCAGACTTGAAATCAGTCAACAAAAGGCCCCACCTAAAGAAAATGACTAATTTGTTGCCCTGAATGACATCTTACAGAGACAAAGGATATGCTTAATATGAAAACCACCTGAATGAATGTGCACAAAAGTGGAAGGGGGGGGGGGGGGTTTATTGTAGTCTGAAATAAAATTTGACATATTTTCAACATTTGTGTTAACATAGTCACAGTACTGCAAAAATAAATGAATACTTCCTTCATGCATGACTGATCATCTAGGTACTCAGGTGAGCGATATAAGCCCACTTCGGCCTCTTGTTTTAAGTGTAAGTTTTTATTTTTGGTAATTAAAACTCAAACAAATACATTTCAAAATATAATTGTATAGATGTTGCCAAGAAAATATGGTCACCACAACAACATTACCTATATATGAACATTTCAAAATGTTTGTTGATTGCAAAAACATGACTTATGGTAACTGTTCATGTATTGAATTTTAAAGAAAAATTTGAAATTTGATTTTTGTATTGGTTGCTAAGGACTATCAGATGGTTGCTATGCACATATTTGGGGAATTATCATTTAGAGAAAGAAAATAATTTTACATAATTAGTTACTATTGATTTGAAACAATTAGAATGAAAATTATCAACAAATCACAACTTATTATGGCCGTTGCTAGGTAAAGTGATCTGGTTGCCATGGAAACAAGATTTAAATGAAAGATATAGTTCTAAGACTTTTTTTAGATATTATTTTAAGGCATTAATCTTAGTGAATTATAATTTGAATCATCTAAAATAAATATTATATACAAAACACTTATTTTTATGATCGTTGCTAGGTAAAATGACCATGTTGCTATGGAAACAAAAGCTAGAATAGAAAATATATTCCCTGAAATCCTTAAATATAAAGATGATTTATTATTACATCATTTCAAACATAAAAACTGTTCACTTTTCATACATTGGTTTCTTTTCTTTGAATTTTTGTCACGAAAAAAGGTTAAATCATATGAAAAACCACCATTTTTTGTTGCCTAGCAACATTTTTTATTATCAAAAACCCATGGATATTTTTATATCTTGATTAAGATATTATCTTGGACTAATGAATTTTGCATATCGATTTCTAGTTTACATCTGATATTTTTCTCTATTGGCTTTCAAAAAATATAGAAAATAGCACTTTTTGAATAATTTGGGAAAAACCGGAAAATTACCAATTTTAGTTTTTTAAAAAATATCTATATAATTCAAAATTGTGAAAAATTCTTATATTTCCTTAAAGAGCAAAGATGTGTTTGCTAGATAACCAGGGAGCAAATTATTGCATCTACTTTTATTATAAAATATTTAAACTTAAAAACTTGTTTGTTTTTTACCGAATTATTGTAATTCAGCTAATGTTGCTAGGGAAAAATAAAAATGCTATTTCCATGGCAACGGTTTGACACAAAGAAAAAACACTTCGGATTTCCAAGTTTCAATGCAAGATAAAACTATGGTGTGAATTTCATCGAAATTGGACAACCTCACTATATCACCTTTTGTCTGATTCTTATATGGACATGTACTTAAGAAGTGGGGATCGAGGTGGGTTGTCTGGCGCTTTGCTTAATAAATATTGACTATGCAAAAGACCCATTCCAAGGGTTTCTTTCTATACAATGGCATAAGATTTCGTTTTAGCAATTCTCATTGTATTATAAACGATGTAGATAAAAGAAGATGTGCAGGATGGGCGACAAGACTACTTAATTACTTTATTGAAATTACGTACAGTAATTGTTTTTAAACTTTAGACGATATGCATTGCCATCGACTTTGAAGTCCTCGATTAGTTTACTTCCATCTTGAAGCAGATGATCCCAAAATACAACTCTCATATTATACTTTGCTTTACTCGTCAGCTGCCGCAGTGCTTCGTTACCTGTTATATATACATGTATGTACAATCAAATTAAGTATAAGATGGACGAATCGAGAGCGGGGGGGGGGGGGGGGGTTGGGGGAGGGGGTGCATAGGTGAGCTAAAAAGGACAAGAATTGAAAAGATATATAAAACATGTGCATGTAGACTCACGCAATTATCATCAATCTATATGGTATATTAGTGGGGGGAAAGGGGGGGGGCGCAAATGTACCTCTCTTTCATACGCCAAAATACAGGTAGTATTATAAATCAGGGAATAATAAGTTATGGATATCTGGAATTCATGCTTCAAACACAGGTATTAATATGCTCTTCATAGTCACTGCCAACACCATAATGTTAACAAAATGGTGAAAGGATAAATCACTCGCTACCAATGGAGACTGAAAATGCCACTAAGAGAAGGGCATGCTATAATAGCTACCTTTGCGTTCAGGGCACATAATTAAAGATGACACCTGGTGTAGGTCACATTATTAGAGCTACGATTAGAAGCATGGCATATTATTATAGCCAATATCGGATGCAGGGAACAGTATCATAACTACCATTAGATGCAGAGCACATTATTACAGCTGCCATCGGATGCAGGGCATGGCACATTATTACACCTACCAGTGGATGCAGGGCACATTATTATAGCTACCATTGAATGGAGGGCAAATTATCATAACTACCATTGGATGAAGGGCACATTATTAAGCTGCCACTGAGTGTAGAAGACATCATTATAACTAGCATTGCGTTCAGAGTATATAATTATAATTGTCAATTGTTGCAGAGCACATGAATAGAGCTGTGGAGGGTGGAGTTTATTTTTCATGAACGCTACTATGGCACGTGCACAATAATGACGTAATTAATGGGCAAAGCTAATATGCGACGCTTTGAAACTTTGAAAAATGAGCTTAGGAGAATTTAACAAATTGTCAGCTTACAAATCAGATTTACTTTAGGAATGAAAGTATTTCAAGGAACAAAACATCCATCTGTAGATCACAAAATATTTGCAAAAATACTTCGTAATGTAAATATAAAGAATTAATGTTTTATTTTTAGTGTTCATGGGAAATAAAGCTAGCATGTCACGTGCTGTTGTTGTTGAAAACCAACAGTAAGACACTCATTCCTTAAAAAGCTACCATGGGGTGTATGACACACTAGTATAGCTACCATGGGGTGCACGGCACACTGGTAAAGCTAACAATGGGTGCAGGTCACATCATTATAGATATCATTGATGCAGGGCATATTATAATAGCTACCAATGAGTGCAAGACACAGTATTATTGCTACCACTGGGTGCAGGGTACAATATTATCGCTACCATTTAGTGGAGGGCATAGTATTATATCTACCATCGGGTGAAGGGCCCATTATTGTAGCTACGAGTAGGTGCAGGGTATATTATTGTAGCTACCATTTAGTGGAGGGCATAGTATTATACCCATCATTGGGTGCAGAGCACATTATTGTAGCCATCATTTAGTGGAGGTCGTAGGATTGTGCCTATCATTTGGTAAAGGGCACATCATTGTAGCTACCATTTAGTGGAAGGCATAGTATTATACCTACCATTGGGTGTAAGATACATTTTTGTAACTACCATTAAGAGGAGGGCATAGTATCATACCTACCATTCGGTACAGGGCACATAATTGTAGCTTCCATTTAGTGAAGTGCATAGTATTATACGTACCATTGGATGCAGAGCACATTATTGTAGCTACGATTGGGAGGAGGGTACATTATCTTAGCTACCTTTTAAGGAGGGCATAGTATTATACCTACCATTTTGGGAACAGCACATTATTGTAGCCATGATTTAGTGGGTTGCATAGTACTGTGCCTACCATTGGGTGCAGGGCACATTATTGTAGCTACGATTAGGCCCAAGGTACATTATTGAAGCTACCATTATAGTAATTATTATTGTGTGTAAGAGTGTATTATTGTAGCTATTATGGCTCAAACATACAACAGAACACAAATGACCTACCGAACCAGTAATCTGTGTTTGGTTCACCAAAGCCGTCCTTGTATTCCTTCCATGTTTTATTAAAGCTATTTTCGTCGCTTGTGGCTCTGTGTTGAATAACCTGAATTAAAATGTAGCAGCCAAATAACATCTGTATATATATAGTAGAACAGATAGGCCTATATTGCTTATCTGACCACTTAAATGATAATTCAATATGGTTAGCAAATATAAGAAATTTTAAAAAGTTTATCCCAAAACCGATCTTTCTAGAGCACTCTGATATATTTAGTTTTTCATTTTTATCTGTGCAGTTTATCAGATGTTCTGCTTTTCCCAAACAAGGTACCCTCCTGGATCTCCATTACCCTCCCCCTGAATCTATCCCGGAGCAGATGTAGCTAAAGTACGATTCTTAGTGTTTATATAAACACGAACATTACTTCCCTAAAACCAAATGATCTACACACACTCAATACATAATAAGCAATGTGCCATGAGAAAATCAAAGACATTTAATCAACTTACGCCTCAAAATTTGATTTGGAAATGAGATAAAAATACCAACAGTACAGAAAACACCCTTCTAGATGCAGCTGCAACTGGTGCAACTGGATTCATGACCTATGCGGTCAATCTAGTTTAGAAGAAGTTAATCAGAGTTTAATATAAAGTAGGTAATGCATTATTTCCATTTTTAGTAAAAAATAACCCCTACCACTGCATTTAGGTTATTTTCAATAGCAATTATTTCGTTATTCCCATAAAATCAGATAACAAAAAAACACAAAAATCAAAGAAAATACTCGCAAAGTCTAAGAAATGACCAAATCCAAAAAGACGTCAAGATTAAAACATGTGATTTAGGAATGGAAACTAAAACAACATTTCTTTAAACATCCTTTTAGATCACTCCGATATATTTGGTCTTATAAGATTAGTACACTCTAGGGCCTATGTCGCCCCGTCCTGTATCCATCCTCGACAAATCTGGTCGAAAAACTACACCAGTAGGGGACTTTGAGTATTTCTTCCTACTAAATTTCATTCAAATCTTTCCCTTTTTAAAACATCCCCAAAATTGCACTCCAATTCTTCACAATAGCATATATTTCCTAAACATTAGATAACATACACACAATGAGTGTAATATTAGAAATACACAATGACAAAATCAAACATATTACCTGGAAATAAGTCAGAAAACTCAGAAAAAAGGTCCAAGTGTGTCAATATTGCTCACATAATAAAAAAATAGAATAAAATAAAATAAAATAAAATAAATATTGTTCACATGAACACAATTTGCTTATTCATCTGACAGTTTGAAAAATTGCAGATAAATATACATATTCCCTTATGCTTAATGTGTTGTGAATACAGTGTGTACTGGAAACTGAGTGTATGATTTGAATCATCATCAACCACTGCTCGCAAAAACTCTGCAAAACTCATAAAAACTCAGAAAAATACTAAAAACCCCTAATGGCCTTGATAAAAACTGCAGAACTCTGAATTCTACACTGAAAAACACTGAAAAACCCTGACGGTCCTGTGAACACTGCAAAATTCTGAGGTCTACACTGAAAAACTCTGAAAAAATTGACGATCATGAAAAACTCTAAAAAATTCTGACGACAGTGAAAAACTCTGCAAAACCCTGACCCCTATCGCGATGCCCTACGGCCGTGCGGTCGCGGTCATGTGTACTTCTAAACGGTCCCTTCTATAAGCTCTATAAGCTTTAATGTATATATAATGTGATGAATTAATAAGTGGTGGATTAGAAAAAAACAGAAAGAAAATAAATAAAAAATATTTCGCATTTCTTTGAATGATATTTTGAAGTGGAATTATTTTAGCGATTTTCTAAAAATCAATTTTACTGGTATAGTGTTCCTTTTCTGAGTAACGCTTGTAAAAATCACAGTAGAAACAAATTTACAAAACACAACAAAACCCCCGAAAGAAACAAAAGAGAGAGAGACAGACAG
Source organism: Pteria penguin (assembly GCA_035048485.1). Lineage (NCBI taxonomy): Eukaryota > Metazoa > Mollusca > Bivalvia > Pterioida > Pteriidae > Pteria > Pteria penguin. The sequence goes on from CM068587.1 coordinate 46,326,850, forward strand.
AGACAGAAAGAGAGGGTCAACCCATCAAAACCAACCCAACAGCGGCATCCTGTACAGCAAGGGCTTCTCTTACCCAGATTTATAGATACATTTATATTTGAAGTCTTTCCAAATTAAAAACAAAAATCTATACAACAAGGCATCTTTCAAATGTAAACAATCTGGTGTAGCCTAGTGGATAAGGTGCTTGGCTCTTGATCAAGAGTTCCCGGGTTCGACTCCCGCCCTGGGCACCCCGGTGTTTTGTCTTTTGGATGAGACAGTAAAAACCGAGGTCCCGTGTCACGATAGGCGTGGCACGTAAAAGATCGATCCCTCACTGCTTCGGATGGGTCCGTTGCAAAGGTCTAAATTTGTATGCAATGCATCAGGCAGATGCCGTCACCATATACGTGAAATAATCGTGGAGTGGCGTAATACAATCATCAACCAATCAATCAATAGAATGTAAGAAAAACCCCACATATTTTGGACAATAAATAAATAAATAAATAAACCATAAATTATTGAATAATTAAATGAATGAATAAATAAATTAATAAACAAACAAGCAAATAAAAAATTAATATATATTTGAGTGTGATCAGTCTTTATAAATCTTATACGAAAAGCGAATTTTATACATCGGTACGGATAACAAATCGACGACAAAGGAAATCATTTATCATCCATTTTAAATAATACAATGCTCTCTGTTTCATTCTTATTGCAACCTTTATAGAGACTCATTCATGTATTGTCATGTGACGACCTTTGGGCTTAGCCTCCTACCCCCTTTCCCCTCTTTTTCTTTGTACGAATAATTTTCCCACAAAATTAAAATATACTAATTTAACTTTTATTTTTATTATAACAGCGTAATATAACAAAGTTCAGAGGGTGACCACTCGATATTCCGAAATCCCGATAGTCCGAAACATCTGCAGTTCAATAGTGCGAGAGCCCCACAGTCCGAAGATCCGATAGTCAGGAGACTCAATACTCCGAAGGTCTTGTAGTCCGAAGGCCTGATAGTACGAAAATTTGAATCTCCCATACGTCGAAGACCCAATAGTCCAAATGCTTAGTGATTTGAAGGTCCAATAGTCGGAAGGTCCGATAGTCCGAAGGGCATATAATAAAAATTTTCGAAAATATTACAACATTAATACATGAATATGAAATTATTTTTTAAAATAAGTTGATTCATAGACACTCATTTAAACCATGGCAATTTTGTATAAAAAATTATATGTATATATACCTCACGGAAACAGCCGAAAAAATACGACACATAAGTAGTAATAACATATTGCGTAAATGACTATGTCACGAAGAAAAGTTTAATTTATATACATAACGTTTATATTCAAATTAATTGGAATTATAAGTTTAAAATTTTAATATATTTGAAACTGTAGTTTTCCATTTTTCCAAATTTTTTAAAATTTTTTTGTAAGAAAATTCAAAATACCTTATTTACATATATTTTATTTCTATTTCTTTCAACTTAGGCTCCGGTATTTCTCACTTTTTAAAGCCTTAAGATTTGTCTTTACCTTAGGTCTTTTTTAAATCTTAGTTAGTGTATTAAAACACTTGTCGGCTATTTTTAGCAAACTTTCTTCTGACATGGTGTCATCTAATTACTCTATGTCCTGACTGTTTATTGATTTCGGCGATTTCATCTTTAAAGTTAAGTGTTCTTTTTTTAAGGAAATTTCTCGCTGGCCCTAATTGTTGGTTTAATGATCTAGTGTCTAGCATGTAGAAAAAATATGAGCTTTGATTGGTCATACATTGAAAACTTCGGGAAATCGCGTTTTACCTGAAAGGAAATACGCGTCGGTAGCGTCATTCAATGAATGCGCACAGAAAAAAATTAGACATGTCCTTGAAGACATTCTTTCTTCTTCCAATTCAGGTACATATCTCTATATTTGGTCTTTGTTTTGTACATTTTGCTATAAAGTAAATTTTTATTTATTTATGCATTAAATTTCATATGGGAATAATTTGTTATATACATTTTAATAACTAAGTGTGACATGATAATATATTTTATTAAGTCATATTTCACATTTTTTATGAGAATTATAATTTAGAGTAAAAGCTTAGTTTATTCTTTCATTTCTTTGAAAGTTTTGATATTTAGTTTTCATTTAGTTTAGTTCAATATGTAGGAAATCCTACTTATACTCTCACGAACTTTTCGGTTTCGGAAGTACTTGAGAATCATAAATCTGTCCTCAATACGTTTGGTATTGACACAAATAAATTAAATCTAGAACTCCCATATTTGTACTGCATTCCAAAAATGCACAAAAATTATTACAAACAACGCTTTATCGCTGGTTCCTCGAAGTGTTCCACAAAATCTGTATCGATGCTACTCACAAAAATATTATCAGATATTAAATCTGGCCTTTATACATATTGCGAAACAGTATATTCCAGAAGTGGAATTAATCAAATGTGGATCCTTAAAAATTCAAAAGAGTTGTTAGAACATCTAAAATAAAAAAGTTTTACTAAAATTCACTCAATCAAGTCTTTTGACTTTTCGACTCTTTACATAACGATCCCTCATCAGAAATTAAAAGACAGATTAGCGGAAATTATTCCAAATGCATTTACTAGTAAAAACGGAAGCCGCAAATTCAAATATATAGTTATAGACCATGATAAAACTTACTTTGTTAGGGAAAATTCTGATTCCAAAAATAAATACACTGAAACAGCTGTCATCCAGATGTTGAACTTTCTTATCGATAACATTTTTGTGGTGTTTGGAGGAAAGGTTTTTCAACAAATTGTCGGCATTCCAATGGGCACTAACTGTGCTCCGCTTCTGGCTGACATATTCCTTTACTCATACGAAGCTGAATTCATTCAGTCTTTGCTTTTGCAAGGAAAAAACAATTGGCTCTTGGCTTCAATTTTACTTACAGATATATAGATGACTTGCTTTCAATTAATAATCCTTCATTCGCGGATTACCTTAGCATCATCTACCCAAGTGAACTGGAGGTCAAAGAAACCATACAAAGTAGTAATTCTACTTCGTGTTTAGATATTATGTTGTCTTTCGACATCAATGGTCAATTGAACACCTCACTCTATGACAAACGTGACGATTTCAATTTCGCTATCACAAACTTTCCTTTCATAAGTAGCAACATTCCATCATCGCCCGCATACGGCGTATTCATATCTCAGTTAATACGTTATTCCAGAGCATGTTCAAATTACAATGACTTTGTTCTGAGGGCTAGGCGACTTTCAGTTAAGCTGCTCAACCAGGGTTATATATGTGCTAGACTAGCAACGTCACTGAGGAAGTTCTACGGTCGTTACGAGACTCTTATTACTCCATATGATATCTCGTTATCCAGACTTTTAAATGATATTCTGGACTGAGACCGATTCCAATCATTTTACACAGATTTGACACCTTCTATACTAGAAGGTTACCTACTTTGACTTCTACATATATAAATACATATGGAATTTCCACGATTTGACTCTTTCTACTGGGTATATGTGACGGGTGTTTCTGGCAAGCAGGAGATGCTCACTCTCCCCGGGCACCTGATCTCACTCCATCACAGGGGTTCACATATGCTCTTCAAGTAGACATATTTTGTTATTTTCGGCTTGTTTTCATTTTCACTGATTTTGTATGTCCTCTGGTTTCAAGATTTTTGGACTTGTGGTTTGGATTTATCCATCATCTTTATATGTACATATATTTAATTTGATTTGATTGTTTAAAATCATTAATTACTGACTTTCACGTTAATCTCATTTTGAAGATTAATGACCTAGACCTATATAAAGTTAAGTTTTTGAATAAGGCCTTCACCTTTAAAATTCTGAATTACTGTCATGCTATATTTTGATTTATTGATATTATATCACATTACATTTTAGGGCCCTCACTAAAACTAGTAGTCGGATATGAGATATATTATTGCCGACTGATTGAAATAAAACTTGGTGAATACCTTTATTGTGTTGCACTTAATCGTATACAAGTAGCAGACTATATAGATTAACTGTGTTTGCAGCGATCCAAGCCATAATATACTGTCAGCTACTTCACTAAAAGTAGTGGACGGCGGAGTCGGATACGAGATCTATTATCGCAGATTTCTTCTCAATAGCTGAACTGATTGAAATTAAACTTGGTGAAATCATTTATTGTGTTGCATTTTATCAGATACAGTTCATGGATTATATGTATTACTTGTTTTGCAGCGAATGGAGCTATCTCACAAAAGCATGGCTTGTGTTATTTATCGGACTAGCCAACTATGAATGTCGGATACGAAATATAAACGGTTACGGAAAAGTTTCATTTTAATGAAGACGGGCAGTTAAGGACGTTTTCTTTTAGTTTGTTTTTTATTCATAAACTTATAAATATTTAACAATCTATAAACTAAGGCTCTTACTTAGCGTTCAAGCTTGGCTTTTGTGAAAGTGTCGGACTAGCCCAATATGAATGTCGGAAACGAAATATAAACGGTCTTGTACCTTGTATCTACTAGTTTTAGTGAGTTTGACCTAGAATGTCGGATATCGTATTTACTCAGTTTAAATACAAAATTTATACTGGCTGACCTCCTTTTATTTTATTTCAAAATCGACAACTCCGACTCCAACCGTTTAATTACGGTATCCGACATTCCATGTCAAACTCACTAAAACTTGTAGTCGGATTCCATAGGTATTGCATGTTGAATACGATATTGGTGTATCTTCGGTTTTAGTGTTGTATATCAATGAGTATTATTTAATATAAGTTATGAATATAGAAGAAAACTTCTTTCAAATTAAAAAAAAGAAACCACCAAAACCTAAAATAGATAGATATTATTTTTTCATAACCGTTTATATTTCGTATCCGACATTCATAATTGCCTAGTCCGATAAATAAACACAGTCTTGGCTCAATTTGCTGCAAAAGAAGCAATACATATAATCCATAAATTGTATCTGATAACATACATCACAATAAATAATTTCATCAAGTTTATTTTCAATTAGTTTGGTAAATGATAAGAAATCTACGATAATAGACCTCGTATCCGGCTCCGCCGTCTACTACTTTTAGTGAAGTAGACAGTATATTATGGCTTGGATAGCTGCAAACACAATTAATCAATGTAATCTGCTAGCTGTTTATGATCAAGTACAACATAAGTAAGGTATTCACCAAGTTTTATTTCAATCGGTTCAGTATTTGGTAAGAAATCTGTGATAATAAATCTCGTATCCGACATTTCTGTGCGGTTGTATCCTTCACTTGATTTGCAATGCAGGAATGATAAATAAAATGACAAAGTATCGGTTTTGGGAAAGATAAAACTATAGAACAACTCTGACGACATTGAAAAAACTCTGAAGTCTACGATGAAAAACACTGACGACCCTATAAAACTCTGAAAAACTCTGACGCCACTGAAAAACTCTGCAAAACTGACAAAAAACCCTGAAAATTACTGACGCCTACCGCAATACCCTTCAGCCGTGCGGTCGCGGAAACTCCAATACGGTTTCTATTAAATAGACCACTTTATAGAGATGACTTTTACACAAGGCTTTAAATTATTAGAGAACAAAGAAAGTGAGGATGGAGATTAATGTCTTTATCAGTAAATGCTCCCATTTTCAACATATTTCTCTAAATGAACTATTCAGAGGATGGTGGAGTTTATTTTCCATGAACGCTGCTATGCTACGTGCACGATAATGACGAAATTAATGGACAGAGCTAAAACATTAAAGTTGTACGCCCTACAATTTGGTATAATGTCAAATATTAGGGCATGTAAAACAAAAACTGTATTTTTTCTCGTATGGCGGAAATTAGTAACTTTGCGTTAATAACATTTTTGTTCCTTCAAACCCTCGGTGATATCAAAATAAAAAGAAAATACTTCGTAAAGAGGGTATTCCATAAATACAACCAGCCATAACCTGATTTCGCGCACGCGCAGTGTAATTAAAACAAATACATTTGGAGACTCCAAAATAAAACAATTTCAGTAAATACTAACTTTAGCAGACTTGAATGCAGATTTTTAAAGTTACTCGTCAAGTTAATTGACCTCGCCCTCCATGATGCGGCTTCCGAATTAGATCACGTGATAAGGTGGTTGTAAACATTCTGTTTTAGACAGCCGTATCTCTCTTAATACGACGAATTTGAACACACCATTTTCAAGGGTCCCTTTTTGATATGTGTTAGGGTTTTATATATATATATATATATATATATATATATATATATATATATATATATATATATATATATATATATATATATATATATATATATATATATATATATATATATATATATATATATATATATATATATATATATATATAAAAGCACAGGTAAGCTTTAAAGATACTAAAACAATTAAAAAATTGCCTAATTTTCGAAGCAATCTGCTTATTCTTCAGGACACACACAAAAACTCACACAAATATAAAGACACTAAGATAAATATAGAAAATATATACTAAGCACTAGTATAATAAAAACTTTTTTATTCAGTTGGCTACATAATGAGCGTTTCTCTATGCGCTATCTAATAGGAATATATATATATATATATATATATATATATATATATATATATATATATATATATATATATATATATATATATATATATATATATATATATATATATATATATATATATATATATATATATATATATATGACGCTAGGAGAAGCATTTTAGGAACGAAAGTATCAAAAGAATGAAAAATCGATTTGTAGATCACAAAATATTTCCGAAAATACTTTGTAATGGAAATGTAAGGAATGAATGTCTCATTTCTGTTTATGGAAAATGAGGCCAGCATGTCACGCAACAATTCTCCAAGAATCACTTCGCGGTTCATTGAATTTGCACGTGACATGCTGGTTTCATTTTCCATGAACACCAACAATAAGACAATGCTTCCTTAGGTGACCACTTTTTAGAGGTTACTGTTATTATACCCTTTTTCCTGATGTTATGTGGCTGTGACACTTTCTACACAGTGTTTGTTCACATTCATGTATATATACAGTGCTGGTTTATATTGTTTCGTCTGTATGTCAGGGCATTTGCGGCAAGCCAAACAGGAGACGTTCACTCCTCCAGGGCACCTGGTCTCACCTCTGAATTTCAGGTGTCCGTGAATGCCCACTGTTGTACATTGTTGTTAGTGCCATAGTTGTGTGACACCGGTTATTTTCGTATTTTAAGTAATGGTTCACTGTATTTGTCGAACTAACCACACATCCAAATAGGGGTGGGGTGGGGGGGGGGGGGGCTGTACGCCTGATTCAGGTTGCTGACAGTAATCATTTACAGGGATCTGTCTTTAAATGCCACATCTCTATAAAGCGAATACCTGCTTATAAAGGCCTCTTTGGAAATCCTCACTTTCTATATGTTCAGCAACTCTGTGTTCTGTAGGTCACCTCTGTATAAAGATCGTTGTTTTATATCTTCCTTTAGGTAGCCTTAGATAGCCTGTACTAATTTAGATGTTAAAAACTGTAAAAGTTAAGGCAAGACTCACCATCCATCCGCCTTCTTGGTATTCCATATCACAGAACACTTTCTTTCCATAAGATGAAGTACTGGCTATGATGTAATAACCACTTTCATTCCGTCCATTCCTTTGTATTTCTGAACAATCTGCATCAAAAGAGGAAATGCCATTGTCAAAGTCTGATACAATTATGCTAAATAGACAAATACTGACCAACTACATCATCATCGTCATCATCATCGTCATCATCAAGGTGATATATAATGTTCTATATCATATCAGAGCCGGCGTAGCATGCTGGGCTCATTGCACAGAGGTCCTGGCTTCGAATACAATCGGCCCCTTGCCGTTGTCCAAGCTTCTGTGATAGAGTGCCAAAGTCCCCTTGTCATTGTCCCGGCCTCCAGAGATAGAGTGCCAAACTTTTAAAGGAAAATTATTATAACTAATAATAATAATGATAATAACGATAGCTCCGCAGAAGGAATTATTTCTAAAATATCATATCTCTCAGGAATGCAGACGGATTTTTCATTGTTTAGTGATTAAATAAATTTCTATCGCAATACTGAATACATTTATGGCAAAATTTTTCATTCTATTTTGAATTTTATTTTTTGTCATATATTGTCCATTGAAATTCACAAAGAAAAATGCCATATTAAAACTGAATTCTGGCTACAATCAGCAGATTGTATTGGCGATGTGTCAGGGTATTATTGTACCTAACGACCAAGCTGTTCGGATAATCTGGATAAATTTAGATGACTATATCTTCAAACATACTAGTATTCGCGAGTTTTAGAACGCACGGACTTCGTGGCTCGGCAATAGGCATAAGGCTGTTTAAGTGGAAATAAAAGGAAACAATTGAAATACAGATAATGAAATACTGTACTATAAATATATATCACTTAAAAACTTACCTACACCGTTAGTAAGAAAAGCCCAGACTGAAAAGGAAAAGAGAAGAAAATAAGTGTCATTATCATCATCATCATCATCATCATCATCATCATCATCATATCACCATCGTCATTGTAATCACCATTATCATCATCATCATCATCATCATCATCAACAACAACAACAACAACATTCGGCATTCTAATACGCTGTTAAGTAATTCACCAAAAGTTTGAGGCTCTAAAACACTGATTTAACTCACATTTCATTGATGTTAAAGTTTGATGTTCAACTTTGAAATTATTATAAATAAGAGAAATCTACACGTCTGTGAATTTAAATTTCAAAGCCAACTCGACTTGCGCACCTTGTGTTGCGATTAAGGTTAATGTCTGCGCTGCCCTCCTAAGAAACTGTCAATTCATTAATGCGAAGTCTAATGAGAACAAGATCCAATAAATAGTATGAATATTCGACAGTTACAGGATTCGATAGTCCAAAGGACTAACAGACCAAGAAATATCTAAAACACGTAAGGACCAAAATCTCCATATATTCAACAATTAAAAGATCGATAGTCCAAAGGACCAATATTACAAAGATTCTGAAATAAATACACCAAACGAATCTTATCACTTCTCACCTTACTTCTACACCACAATACCTTGTTTACTCCATGATGACCTATATAAGTAAGTAACACTACAGGCACATGATTTTCAATATCATGAACACAGCAGAACAGCAACACACAATGAATCTTTATTAGACCTTGAGCTACCATATACCCCTGTCCCCCCCGGGGAATTTCCGAGGGTATATTTTCCTGAAAGCTTATTTAAAATGCTACCAAATGAGCCATGTTTGCACTCTGGCTGTTGGGGCTTTACTGAGTTATGGGGCAAAAACATAAAATTTTTATCAAAAATCGCTGAAAATTGGAAATTTTGAATAAAATGTAAACAACTCGATAAATTCATGAAAAAACATGTAATCTGATAGATCTTGATATGATCTATCAAATAAAAAGGTTTCAGTACCATATCATGTATCAAACATGTTGTTTTTGGGGTTAAATATGCTATTTTTGCAAAATTAATAGATTTTTTTCTTATTTTATTCCATTTCGTCTATCCGGTTTAGGTCCAAATATTTGTTTTAATGGTTATGGAATGATAAAACAAAATCTAATCTATTTAATGATATGCCATTTACCCAATCATGAATTATCGAAAAGGGATATTTAAAAATATTTTCCATTAAAGTGTTTCTGGATCAGGGACTATCTTCTTCTTCTTCTTCTTCATCATCATCATCATCATCATCATCATCATCATCATCATCATCATCATCATCATTATCATCATCATCATCATCATCTTAAATAGCCCGATTGGCGCCTTTGACGTCTCTTGTGGATCCCAAGAAACTGCCTATTTATCCTAAATTTACTTAAAATATCCCATAAGCAACGTCAACTGAAACATCCGATAGTCCAAAGTACAAATAGACTAAGGATACAGCAAAATGAAGTGTCCAATCGTCTGAAGAACCAAATAGACCATAACCCCCGCAACAAATAGACCTATTAGTCCAATACTCAGATACTCTCAAAATGTGAAAAAGGGGCTAACTGTTATAAAAAAATCCAAAGACTTATATCACACCGATTTGGAAATAAACCCGACAAAAGTATAATAGTAGTAGAATAAAACTTAAGGAACCAACAGTCCAATGACCATAGCTGTGATTACTAAATGACGCTATAGTTCAAAGAACCAAAGCTGTAATAACTTAATGATACTATAGTGTTAAGAACCATAGCTGTGATAACTAAATGATGCTATAGTTCAAAGAACCATAGCTGTGATAACTAAATGATGCTATAGTTCAAAGAACCATAGCTGTGATAACTTAATGACACTATAGTGTTAAGAACCATAGCTGTGATAACTTAATGACACTATAGTGTTAAGAACCATAGCTGTGATAAATAAATGATGCTATAGTTCAAAGAACCATAGCTGTGATAACTAAATGATGCGATAGTTCAAAGAACCATAGCTGTGATAACTAAATGATACTATAGTTCAAAGAACCATAGCTGTGATAAATAAATGATGCGATAGTTCAAAGAACCATAGCTGTGATAACTAAATGATGCGATAGTTCAAAGAACCATAGCTGTGATAACTAAATGATGCTATAGTTCAAAGAACCATAGCTGTGATAACTAAATGATGCGATAGTTCAAAGAACCATAGCTGTGATAACTAAATGATGCTATAGTTCAAAGAACCATAGCTGTGATAACTAAATGATGCTATAGTTCAAAGAACCATAGCTGTGATAAATAAATGATGCTATAGTTCAAAAAACCATAGCTGTGATAACTAAATGATGCTATAGTTCAAAGAACCATAGCTGTGATAACTAAATGATGCGATAGTTCAAAGAACCATAGCTGTGATAACTAAATGATGCTATAGTTCAAAGAACCATAGCTGTGATAACTAAATGATGCTATAGTTCAAAGAACCATAGCTGTGATAACTAAATTATGCAATAGTCGAACAAACCAAAGCAGTAACAACTAAATTATCCGATAGGAGGAAGATTCAACCGCCAAAGAAATCAGAAAACTTTTTTTTTAAATCGAATATTTCGCCATTTAAAAAGTCGAATACTCAAATAAGTCAGATACTCTCAAAATGTGAAAAAGGGGCCAATTGTAATAAGAAAGTCCAAAATTCGATAATGAAAAGGTTCAATGGCCAGGGAAATATTTTTAAGTTTTATGATACACATTGAATGAACACGTCTTCCTTAACATCCGCCTTTGGTAAGAGCTTATAGAATACGACACCCTTGTCCTTCCTCGAGTCTGAAGTTCATACTTATGTATATTTACTCTGTTGTAAATTACGAATCGTAATCGTAGTCGTGAAAGGACTCCAAATTGTCAATGTTAGATGCGTTAGAAATGTTTTCTTGGGGTGCAATAATGTTACATTCGCTAGTGTCGGTGGTTCCGAAGACACGACGTGCTGCAGACGTCATATAGGATGAAGAACATCGCCAAACTTTACCGCAGCTTCTACCTCTGTCAATCGCTGGTCGGGGTCATGAGTGTACTCGTTCGGAGGTTTGTAGTTTTATCCTTGAGCAGTTCGATCTCCACAGCTTGGCATCGAAATTGGCGGATCCAGAGGTGTATGGAATTGCTTCCTACATTATTCGTTGAAAAAATTTACCAGGAATAGGTAATTATTCGACTTTTTAAAATTAAACCAAGCCCTCTTTGCAAATGTTTACCACTAAATATTCATCTTCACTATTGGAAATACTAAAGAGTGGTGTCATTTTCCGGTAATTACTAAATACATAGATGATTTAAAGGATAAGATTTGGTGATTTAAAACTGGTATGACGTAATGGTGCTCAACAACAAACCCATACAGAACGTCAAACGGCATTTGTATAAGACAAAAGACCGGTCAATGTTACAAGGTCAATTATTATGTTTCAAAGGGAAGGTCATGTCACAAGGAATATTCATGTAAGATATCAAATCATATCTACCTATTTAAAATTTATGGACAATGCTTCATGGAAAGGCAAACAGACAGTATTAAAATTCCCTTCCTCATAAGAGAGACATACAAATGTTATAATACCCTTTATATCACAGCTTATCATGGGTTCAGTCCAAGACCTCAGTGTAGCAGAACACTTTACAAGTTCAACTTTAACATTTGTTGTACATTCATATTTCGCTATACAATCTCCTTGGTCGTCAGATGCATATACGCTGACTTGCGTATTACTACGAAATGGCGGTGACCCACAAAAGTTGTCCGACTCTGAAATAAAATCGAACAGCAAATAGAATAGATCACTGCTATCAAACATTACATAGAGTGGACAGATCACTACAAACAAACATTACATAGAGTGGACAGCGAACAAACACTATATATAATGACAAATTACTACAATGTTCTCTTTTTACAATCACAATTTGATAACAAAACGTGTTAAGACAGGGACCGTGGGATTCCGGAGAGGTCAACATTTTCTGTTTTTGGCTAACCACACGTCATGGATGTTTCAAAGGTATAATTCCCCGCTACTATAAAAGGCTATCTTTCTGGAATGATGGACTTGAAAGTAGGAGAAAACTTATTTATTATAGTTTGCAAGTTACTTCCCACATATAGAAACGTGTACTCTAACAGTATCCTTTTAGATGATATCTGGATATGTGGATCTCTGTGTATCTGTTAGGCGAGGATATAAAAATCAAAAATATCTATTAATCGATTTTAAATATTACCTACCATTGGCACATCTCCAACATGCTCTGCTATGTACAAACGCATGGTAACTGAAAGTACCAACAGGGCATTTATCGCAGGTTGTAGATCCTTCACTGAATGCCATCTCCCCGCTTGGACACACCACACACCACGCGCTACCTACATGGTTTTGATAACTACCAGGACTGCAAAGTTCACAATTGGTTTGTCCATATTTATACTGATAAGTACCAGCGGGACATCTTGTACATTCGTCAGAGTTATCAGCGACATCACTGTATGTTCCTACTGGACATTTCTCACATTGATCTAAACCGACTCTGTAGAAACCAACATCACACACTGAAATTGAGAAACGTTTCTTTAGGTTTATTGTTGTTGTTGATGGTGTTGTTGTTGTTGCTAATTTCTCTCTCTCTCTCTATCTCTCTCTCTCTCTCTCTCTCTCTCTTGTTTTGGAGGAGTTTTGGGGTGTGAAGGGGGCGATTATTTTTAGTTCATTTGTTTTGTTTTATCGGGGTTTTTTGTTTTAGGTTTTTCTTTGTTGTTGGTTGGATTTTGTCTTTTGGGTTTTTGTGTTTTGGGGTTTTCTGTTTATTTGTTAAAAAATAAATAAAACTTAAGTGAAGTATGATAAAAGTCTAATGAAAGGTGTAGGAAATATACGTACTTCATTGTATTTTAAGTCATGGTTAATAAGTGATCTAGACCTTTCAGAAATGACCTTGAGTGACCTTTGTCCAAAAGCCCTTAACCTAAATAATATTTTGGTGAAGTATGATAAAATTTTGATGATAAGTGTAAGAGATATACTAACTTCATTGTATTTTAAGTCATAGTTAATAAGTGACTTTGACCTTGCAGAAATTACTTTAAGTGACCTTGTCCAAAAAGCCCTTAACATAAATAATATTTTGGTGAAGTATGATAAAATTCTTATGATAAGTGTAAGAGATATACTTACTTCATTGTATTTTAAGTCATAGTTAATAAGTGACCTTGACCTTTCAGAAATTGCTTTGAGTGACCTTGTCCAAAAAGCCCTTTGCCTAAATAATATTTTGGTGAAGTATGATAAAATTCTGATGAAATGCGTAGGAGATATGAACTCGGACGGATAGACGGACAGACACATAGACACGACAGAGACTATATGCTCCCCCAAAAATTTTCGGGAGCATAAAAATTCAATGCGATACCACAAAAACAAAACTACTCCTTTTCCTTCTTCATACATTGTCATTGCATGTAATGGGTTCATCTAAGTACCTGGAAGATTGTAATCAAATGGAATTTATTGTCGCTATGTAGGTGAAAGATTCGAAATAAATTGCAAAACATATCTGTCTATCCTCCATAAGAATTGGCTGCTACAGTAATAAAACATATCATAGGAGTTTATGATTTGTGTGGTTTAGAACGCTGTACCTATGAGTCGAAAACAAATTATCCACCAAAATAAGATATGCATTTAATTTATCTTGAGAAAATGAGTAAAACTGAAGCATGTAATTTATAAAGATGAGATATTTGACATTTTGATGTTATACCTCGAGCGCATTTCATGGCCACAGGACGCCACTTTCCATTGGCTTGACATCCTGAATAGCGTCTTCCTTCCAAGTGCCGAAAACCTTCGTTGCATGAGTACTCTACTTTTGAAAATATACCTATTCCATTTGTAACGTTATGGGCATTGGCAACAGATGGCGGAAAGTCACAATCTGAAATGATCACAAGAAAAGAGATACCGATCCGATTTCCACAACTGTAAGTCCAAACAACGTCAAAATATATAATACAAGCAACGGACCCCTGTTAAAACAGAGGTGGGATCAGGTACCATGGAGGAGTAAGCATCACCTACCGACCGGTCACACCTGCCGTGATGCCATCAGTGTATGAGAATTATTCGCAGTCACAGAAGTAGGACACGACGCCGCTGTAGTCACAATAGCTACATCCTCTCTTAATATATGATTAGACTTTTCTGTCCATTAACAGTGGTGTATCATAAATATCTGGCAGCTCAGTGGAAGAAACATTCCCAATCAATGTGGTGACATAGCAGAGCCAGATGTGGAGAACAACTTACAACTCTCTATTGAAATAATATTTGAAAGCAGAAACACTTGAATGATTCTCACCTGACAAGCCATAATCCTCGCTTTTGTCATATGTTACAATTTTTCATAAACGTCTTACTTTTAATTAAATATTCTGCGAACAGTGGTAGCGTAAACCTACCTTTTCTTCTCATTTCATTAACAATTAGAAGGAAGAAACAGAAACAGGTGACTGTTTAAGACAGGTGACTACAGTGATGCTCTGTTTATCCGGACACGTTTGTTCCCGGTCGATTTGTCTGGATAAACGGATTTTCCGGATTACCAGACCATCGTACCGGTACATTAGATGTCAAGGATTCTTATTTCTTGACAAAAGAAGTGTGTATACAGTACACGATAAAACACAAGTGATAATCCTTATATTGTTAATTTGTATACAAAGAAATATATATGTATTACGTATTTAGTATATTAACATCTTTAGTAAATTGTGCATTAATTTCTGCCAAACTTCTAAAACCTGCATGATTTTTCAACTCTTTGTCCTCCATTCAAATGTTGACAGACGCCTTGTTGTCGTGCTTGACCAATTAATTCACTTCTATCGCGATTGGAGTGTTTCTCTAACGTCCTGGTGTGTCATACAAATTTAGAATTGAAAAGAAAATATGTCCGAATAAATTTATACAATGTTCATATTTTAAAGATAAAAAACTTTCTATAACTATAAAACAGAAGAATAACTAAAAGTTAAAACTTCTCTACAAAATAATGTAATGAGCACTGATTAGCACTAAGTAAGGATACGTTATCAATGATCGATCTCCGACAGAAGAGTGACGGTACTTAAAGTTTGACTACAATTTAAAGCCCCAATATTTGATTAACAATGCAAGATGCGGCAGTTTACTTTTATTTACTATCATTCAAGTAACAGTAATCTTCATTTCTGGTGTGAGCGTGTACTCACGGTTAAAAACCAATCATCATTGACCCCCAATATGACGTTTGACAACACCATAAGCGGTCAATTCTTAATTGGATAGGTAATTAACATACCATAGGTACATGTAGGTGACCAGGTAAACGCGTCGTTTAACTGTTAAACAAACAATCAATCAGCACAGAGAGGAGATAAGCAGTGAAGCTTTGTGTATTAATTAAACTGCAGTTATATGCTACAGCTTCGTCTGGAAAGCAAAATTTTGTCCCGATTATCGGAGCAAATTTTACGTACTTTTGGAATTCCGTACCCGTATTTCCTTGTCCGGATCCGGAACGAGGATTTCCGGACTATCGGATCAAAATATCATTTGGGAAATCCGTTCCCGCACTTCCTTTCCGCAAAGTGGATTTTCCGGATAAACAGAGCCCGGATTAACGGAGCATCACTGTACTTAATACAGGTGGGCTTTTTAGCAGGTGGCAGGTGATCTCTTAATACGGGTTAATTTTATATAGACATTTAGTAGTAAGGAATAGAGGGTGGTTGTAAGAGAATGGTGACAGGTGGTCTTTAAAATAGGTTACCTTGTATGTAAATGCCTAACTTTCAACTTGATAAATATCGATGTGAGAAAGTATTCGTGTGCTCACTTTAAAATTACATCAATTATCATTATATTCACCAAGAACTCGAATGCTGCTATGAAATTCTGTTTTCATAATGGCCTTGAGTTTTTGTACAAGTTGCGTCTCTGGATTTAGACACAAACCTATTACTCTGTCGGATCGATAGTTCTTGGAAAGGAAATTCAATCTACTCTATTATATATGTACATTTTAATGACACAATAATGAAAATCGAACAATATTTATATAGTACATTGTTCTAAACGAAAAAAAATATCTTTTTTTCTTACTTTATTTTTTTTTTCTAAATAGCCTTGTAATGGTAAAAGCACATGAGCAAAATTGAATTTAGAAAGTACAATACATGTATAATATGTATGGGTACATAATGGATATTTTATGTCTACACAATGATATAGAATTTGAAAATATTCAAAATTACTAAATATTCAATATATATAAGAGGTTTTGATCAATATACAAGTAACATCCATTTATCCATATATAAGTGTCATGTTGTCCTTCATTGTACTAAAATTTAAACTAAAAATTAAAAAATTTTTTTTTTATTCTTTTCAAAAACCACATTTTGATTCCAAACATGGTAATACAAATGCATAAACACAAAAATTGATAATTTTAATAAGGATATAATAATTTTAATAATAATCCCACTGAAACAAATGTAAAACGATAAATTAAGATTTTAACAAAATTTTCAGAAGGAATTTCATATCTGTCATATGGTATATAACCTTTAGGATATTAAGATATACACAATGTTTACTAATTTTCTCCTTGCAACGATTACTTTCCACCTGAAAGCTCGATTGAAACAATAAGATATGCATATGACAATGCCTATTAGTTTTCCCCTGGCAACGATTGTTTTCGACCAGAAAGCTCGACTGAACAATGAATCTTATACAAAATGCAAGACCATGGCAAAACTATTTATCAAGTAGGCAGAAACGATAATATACTAGCGGAAAAAAGAAACTGTGTATACCTAAAAATTATACAGTTCTTTGTTGCGCATATATCAGAACATTTCCCAGGCATTTCTGCATAACCTGATTTGTTCAATGCATCGTAAGTATGAAGAATGCATCCGCGGTCGTGTTGTCATGCGTGCGATTAGCTACTAATTGGCTATTAAAGCTCCAGTTTTGTGGGGCTCGAGTAGCTCAGTCGGTTAGACGGTCGGATTCATGACAGTTAGGTGATTCAGAACTACAGGTCGTGGGTTCGAGTCCCCGATGCAGGAATAAACATAAGTGAAATATAGGGTGCTTTGTTAGCTGTAGTGTCTTTGTGCTTTATATGTTTGTCTCATGTGTCTTTATTTCTACAGGTATTTCCTCAGAGATCCAAGATCCATAACGCTTCAAGGAGTTTCACTGATTCTATCAGTGCTGTATATATTTTACCCTATACGAAAATTTTAGTGATTTCAAAGATCATATCAAATCAATAGATATTACCTGTGATTTCACATTTAAGTTCGCCATCATGGTCGACACATTTCTGGTTTTTCTCACAATGTGCTGCTGTGCATGGTGCTATTAATTCCTGCAGAATAAAACTTTTATGTTTAAATTCATTTCTGAGTGGACTATTCTTTCATATTAACGATAGGTATATGACACGTCGGATAGATGCTATATCCCGGGGAAATAACACAAGTTTATTCAATATTGAGCCATTTTACAGCTGTCAAATGATACTTTCTAATAACCGTGTAAACCTTTTTACTTCTTCTCCATTATCATTTTCCTCTTCCCTCACTCCATCATTCTACTAAGTTATGCATTTTGTTTGTTTTTTTTTGGGGGGGGGGGGGGGGGGGGGGGTTTTTTTACTTTCACTTTTGAGAACAAAGAGCCTCAGTTTTAAAATTTTGGTGATAAACAATGTATTCAACCAAAAAAGCATGTGAATCTTGACATAAATAATTAAGTCAATCAATCAATCAATCAATACACGAACGAATGAATAAATAAATACATTATCATTCAATAAATAAAATTATTGTTAATTCAGACATTATTTATGTATACACTTGTTTTTCAATCGGTTAAATGATTGTAATTTATAAAAACTCGATAGTGATAAATTTTGACAATAATACGGAGTGTTATGTTAACACTACCTTCACATAAATTATCAATGTATATACCATTGGCGTATCCTAGTGAAGGTAACTGGGGTTGCAAATCAATTAATCCCAACCCCCCACCCCCCACCCCTCTCCCTTTCGATGGCAAATTGTTCCATATAAACATATAATTTTACTGCTTTTGAAGGTGCAACTCCCTCTTTGTGGGAAACTTTTACCATCAAACTCTTATATTTGTACAATCGACGGTATAAACCCCATATTTAGCCTAATAAATCTCTTCTCTGAAGTCATTATGGACCCTACATTTATTTCTGCCATAACCATGATTTTTTTTCTCAATAGTAATTTCTATTCTTGTACTGGATTGTATTTTAATACCATGTAAAGGATAAATATATTTTTCATACAAAATTATTAACAGAATGCACTTCGAATGAAAGTTCACATCAAACTTAACAAATCCATGTAAAACGCTGCATTATATAACGTAAAGTATGTATAAACACTAAAATGGGATGTTGACAGTAGTCATTTTAACGCTATTTGTAACTTGCTATCTATCCTAGGGGCGCTGTGGACTTCTCAGAAATAAGTAGATACAATATAAGTAAGTAGTTGTTTTTAGGGGGGTTGCCAAAACAACAAGTATTTTGTGAGCTGCTGACCTGCGCCAATAATATCTAATACAATGTATTTTTAATTAATATACATTTGTCGTACATCATAATTATGTGGACGGGATAAAACAAAGTGAAATTATATGAAAAGTATATATAAGATATAGAACGGATTATTAAAGGTAGCCCTTTTGACAATTTTTGTAGCTTGCTTTTTATCTTAGGGTCGCTGTGGATTTCTCAGAAGTAAGTGCAGTATATGTTGATCTCTTCATGTCACTTCAAAACTTGTACACATTATCCACGACCATGTCCCATTAAATCATATCCGTAGCTTTTGTGTGGACAGATTCATCTTTAAAATCTATTTCTTTATACAACAGAGGTGACGAAAGCATTTCTTGATTTATTATAATTCAGTTTTAAAAATATTAATAAATCCCTTTTTTTCTTTCTTTTTTGGGGTTTTTTTTTTCTTTTTGAGTTTAGAGAAAAAACATATCAATCGTTTTAGAAATCTTGATTGATTTAGAGATATAATTACCAGTGACCAGTCGGTGATATTGGTATACACTGAACCATGCATTTTCCTGAATCTCTCATCGTCTTGATCTGCTACTCTCTCCAAATTGAGATCACACAAGTTCATGTCGGTCAAGTAGTTGATAGACTGACATCGCTTTCTCGTCATACAGTTTTTCAAACAATCCATAAAACTAATGTTTGTCAAAACCGTGATGAGCGCACCATGGTATCTTTTTCCTTGAATGATATTCCGGGGTCCTTTGCCTTGGGTTTTCAAATGGAAATAGGCTTGGTCATTTTGGAATGTACAAACTGTCTGCCATATTGCAGTAACAAACAAAAAGCACTTTGCCTGCATAATGATACCTAGAGAGAGACACTCATGGAATGACTGATATTTCATAAAAAGACGTACTGCAAGGTGCGCAGACTTATACATATATATCTTATTGATTTTGACCCTGCCGTTTTAATTTTTCATAAATCTAATTTGTGAAAATGTATAATGGATATATGTTTTTGGGTAATGGAAAACTCCTATCATAAGTTGATCATCCAATGATGTAATTGAGGCCAAAGAAGAGAAGGGATGCATCCTGGCAACTCGACTAAAATCGATTACATTTTTATTTTTTTTTGAAAATGGAAGAGGGATAACAAACCTATACGGAAGTTTCAAAGCGGTTTCAAACTATTTTGTAACCATTATGCGGAAAGTTGGGGGTGGGGGGTGGGGTGTCACAAACCTTCATGTGCCCCCCCCCCCTTCTTTGAAAGTGGAGGAGGGCTCGTGGTCCTGCTTCCCCTTTGTCCTATACATCAATATTACATGATTCATGAACATTTGTGTTGCAGCACATGTAAATTACAATCAGAACATCGCTCGGCCTTTTGTTTCTCGACATGACGGGAAAGGCCGAGTAATATATTCGGTTTGGTAATACTTCATCAGTATCGTTCAAGTATTATCAATTTCCCTCCTCCACCAGATCATTATAAACTGTCATTTTAAAATGGGTTTTCTACTGGAAAATTTCTTTTACTTTAGTAATAAAAGCCGGGGTTGCTCAATGGGTTTCTCACGATAGATGGGCACTTCTCCCCTGGGATTTTCAGCTTAAACTGCTCGGTTACCCTTTCATTTTTTTATATCATGAATCTAAATATTTCATCTTGACCCATTCTACAGCTTCCTCTAGCGCCCTGTGTATCCACTTGACCTGATCCTGGTGTCAAAGTAACGTCATTCATGACACCTCTTCTAGGTAACCGTCTGACGTTGATTGAAAGATTTCAGCTTCTTGTTTCTCTTTCTCGTGCTGTCGGATACAAGTAAAATCTATTATCTTCATAAAGTTCTTGTCTACGACAAAATACAACTCAAAGCTGTAAATTGTAACTTGTCCGTGGATAACATTTCCAGATTATCTATAATGGTGAATAGTGCCATATCCTAAAACAGTGCTATCTTGTCTACATTACATCTGTAGGGGGTAGGGGGTAGGGTGGTAACCATGAAGCATATGGTATGTATTGATGCGTTTGGAGTTTTCCCAATGGTAATTCAAACGTAGCATAACGATTTTGACACTTGTTCTCCAATGACCCCAATGATTGTTATATACATTTTTGTGTAGATCTATGAATTATTAATAGGTAATTTGTTGTCAATGGCTACCTTTGATACCAATGGAGGTATAAAACTTGAAAACGTGTTCACATTATAGTAGCAATAATTAGTAATAAACAAAAATATGCCAAGATATCCATAACTGTGGTTATTTATTGTTACAGCACAGCAGTAAACCTTAGATGAAAGTTTGAACGCAATACCAGTGGCAGATCCAGGATTTCCGAAATATGGAAAAGGGGGGGGGAGGGGGGGGCGCTCCGCTAAATCTGCCATTGTCTACAGATGGTAAACCAGAGGCATGCTCATGGCACAAATAATTCATACATTAATAGCTTCTAGATAGAAAGATGGCTGAATTCACAAAGTATTCTGTTTGATATAGTCAGTTTTTGCAAAAAAAGGAAAAACATAATAAAACACACACACACTAATAAACGAAACCCCCCCCCCCCCAAAAAAAAAAAAAAAAACCCAACAATAAACAAACCAAAACAATTCCAAAGCAAAACCATACATACAAACAAAAACAAAGCACCATGAAATTTGTATATTTTCTATAACGATATTCTCAGACAAATATAAACATATATCAGTCATATATTTTACAGAATGTAGGTCAGTGATGAGTTTTCTTAATGTATGTCAGTAATAAGTTCTCTTAATGTAGGTCAGTAATAAGTTCTCTTAATGTAGGTCAGTAATAAGCTCTCTTAATGTTTGTAAGCAGTGTAAAACTATTGGAAAATTTGAGAAGAAATTCTTCAGAGAGCTGAAGTTGGAAAAGTCGTCTATGAATATGTAATAGAAGATCTTATACGTCAAAGTCCATGGCGGATCCAGAAGGCAACCGGGAGTACAACTTTACCAAAATAGGGTCATATTTATCATTTCTGAAGGTGGATTGTGTGACCCCTTTGTGTTTAGCAATTTGTTTTTTCGAAATTTAATGGATGTGTCCTTTGACAGACTTCATTAGTAAAGATAGGCATTCACTTACTAGAACTCGTGACCGGAAGATACGGGTCGACTCCCGCCATGGGTACACCAGTGTCCTGTCTTTCGAATGAGACAGTAAAACCGAACCGAAAGATAGAAGACCTGTGTGCCCACGGCGGGAGTCGAACCCGGGAACTCTAGGTCACGAACCGAGGACCTGATACAAAGAGAAAATACATGGTGTATCATCCAGCGTTATAAATCTTTATAAAATCTTTCCAGTAAAATTTTACGTTAATGAAACTTTGTCAGGCTTATTCATGCATGTCTGTGTTATTGTTTTATTCTAATATGACCAGCCTTGTCATAAAATGGCATCAGAAGATTCAGTATAAATTTTGAGTTTATATGACTTCATAATTGTTTTATCAAATAATCAGATACGATTTAACACCTACTGAACACTCTTTCTTGAAATTTGAAATAACTGTCATGTTTTAATTTTGAAGTAAATTAACAATGGCTTAGGCTTAGGCACAGTGAGATGTACCCAAGCAACATATCACCTGCCACAAGGAGGTACCCAAGCAACAGACCATCCGACGCAGTGAGAAGTACCAAAGCAACAGACCATCTGACGCAGTGAGAAGTACCAAAGCAACAGACCATCTGACACAATGAGAAAGTACCAAAGCAACAGACCACTTGACGCAGTGAGAAGTACCAAAGCAACAGACCATCCGACGCAGTGAGAAGTACCAAAGCAACAGACCATCTGACGCAGTGAGAAGTACCAAAGCAACAGACCATCTGACGCAATGAGAAGTACCAAAGCAACAGACCACTTGACGCAGTGAGAAGTACCAAAGCAACAGACCATCCGACGCAGTGAGAAGTACCAAAGCAACAGACCATCTGACTCAGTGAGAAGTACCAAAGCAACAGACCATCGGACATAATGAGAAGTACCAAAGCAACAGACCATCTGACACAATGAGAAGTACCAAAGCAACAGACCATCTGACGCAGTGAGAAGTACCAAAGCAACAGACCATCTGATGCAGTGAGAAGTACCAAAGCAACAGACCATCTGACACAATGAGAAGTACCAAAGCAACAGACCATCTGACACAATGAGAAGTACCAAAGCAACAGACCATCTGACACAATGAGAGATATTTTGCATGCCAACATATCCTGTGACATGGGGTCTCTGATTATATCATTTTGTCCCAAGGTCAGATAAGACGGCAGAAGATGGTAAATTACCTAAGAAAAGTAACTTCTGACACCTATAGCCAGAACTGAATCTTGGTTATCGAGTAAGAAGCCCACTTTGATACCACTAGACCAATCTGCATACCTGTCCCCATTGGCATTCCACTTGTAAAATCATCATAAAAGTCCAGTTAAATCATAGCACAGAAAAGTAACGTTCATGGATGGACAGACAGAAAAACCTGGTATACTTTCCAGATAGTAGTTTTACAATAAGCAATAATACTCGTTATTTTGGTGTGAAGTTTTATTCATCATATACATATTCAATAGATATGTAAACTAAACAGACGACAACAAATGGTACAAATATTCATGTAAAAACATCTAAACAAAATCATATTCCATAACAAATTCTCTCTCTTCATTCATACAGAGTGATACACACATTACTCAGGATTTTATTATTCATATATAATACTGTAATAATATATTTGATTATCTATGATGGATATCATCTATTTTTCTCAACTACACTGATTCAAGAGGTGTACAAACAATCTATAAGAGTATCACAGACATAAAAAGAATGGAATTTACCAGATCTAACTCCTTACAAATTATATTCAAACAGATCTTATAGAACTTCTGGGTAAACTCATACATATGTTAGAATTTTATTGTTACTAGATGTATTTATGGACTACCAGAAGAGCATTTCATTCAACAAAAAAAAAAGATCAAATTCCACACATTCTCAAATCTATGAAAATTACAAAACTTTTTGAAAATATTTTTTAAATTCTTAAAATTCAGTATGTATGGACATCAAAAATTTGTTTTCCAAGTATAAATGAATAATATTATTCCAAAAGTTTTGGAAAAATAAAAATAACTAGAAATTTGGATTTCACACATGTGCTCAGTACCATCTAAATGGTATAATTATACATACATGTACATTACATTATCACAGTTAGGAATTGACCCAGGATAGCTTAGTTTTATTAATGCAAACATTTTACATCAGAATAACTGATTCCTGGGTAACATCAATAAATGTAGATATATATCTACACACAGAATGAAAAGAAAGGGTGGGGGAGGGGGGTCAAATGATGATTTTAATGTGTTTTACACTATTCACATTTTCACATTTCAGAAATGATTATAAGATTTTCAAATAATGCATCTCCTTAAAAACACATATAATGTATACACAAGAAAATTCATGTAAAAATGTCCTTGAATACCCAATGTTGTAAAATCATAAAATGACCTTAATTTGCAAAAATGCAGTTATGAGACAGGACGGTTCTTGAAACAGGATATCAAATGGCTCATGTAAATATAGAGCACTAGATATGATATTGATATAAAATAATATATATAGTATCTACAATATATACAAAAATAAATTATTATAATACCTGGACTGCATAAAAATCTACAGTTCTAATGATATCAGTAAAGCTGTAATCAGAATTTGTAAATACTTTTTGAAGTATTTAGTTCACTATGAAAAACAAGTCTCAATATCATTAACCACGTTATGAAATTAACTTGGAAGTCCTTCATTATCAACACAGTGGGCTTTTTGACCTTGGACTTCGAGCTGGACTTTTTGACCTTGACCTCCCGTTCCTCAGAATTCCATTGACTTTCTTCTTGGGTGGTGATTTTCTCAGATTATTCATATTTCTCTCCAATTCTATCAACTGATAAACAAAAGGATTTAATCCAATATTTCAATAAATAAAGAAGTTTGACCCGTATCTTGGTTATTCCTTGTTCAAATTCTGAATGCTGCTGTGCCAGCCTTGCTATATGTACCTACAGAGTTAGACTATACAAGCATATCCCTAACACTGCTTTCATTCTACATCCCAGCTATATGATGTATACTCATACAACAAAGGCTCTTGGCTACATCAAATTTTTGCCTGAACTTTCATGATGCAAACCAAATTCTCTACATCTTGGCTGAGAAATCTTTAGCACAGAAGAGAATTGAAATAATGCATAGTCAGAGATATCAAAAATCAAAAACAATCATCTGTAATAAGCACTGACTTATCCTAAGGAGCCATCTTATTAACTTTTTGAACAAGGAGCACTTTTTTATAATTGTCTTTGATAATGATTTTTTATCTTCAAAATAATTTCTTGTTCAAAACAAACCTGCATAAAGATGTTATTTTTTTGTTTTATCTTCCCCTTTGTAGAGGGCATAAGATATGTATGACTATTCCTTTCAATGAAAAATCATCATCTCTTACATGAATTCACTTACTTTATCACCGGCGAAATTGGCTGACTGTATCTCATCTTGTAAGGATCGCAGTGTTCCCTGAAGCCTGATGTATCTCTCCTCTATCCTGGCTTTCTCTTCTCTCACATCCTACAGTATAAATAGTAGCCAAATTAAATCATCAACTATAAACTAACACATTAAGCATAAATGGAAAATATTTTGTCCACTGCCCTTAAAATAAAAAATCATCACTGTCAAATATTACTCTTTTTCATATCACTTTTACATTTTTAGGAATGTTTTCATCAGTCCAGCTGATGGAGCTTTCTTACACAAAAAACGCTATTAAACTCATATAATAATTCTATTTTTTCACCATACCCTGAGCTCTTCGATTTCTTCGATGATATGTTTGTTATCTAAAGCTTGATTCCTCAGAATCTCCTCCTCTCGAAGCTTCCTCAACTCTAATTCATCTGTCATGTCCAGAATTTGGTCCTAGAATAAACGAAAACACTTCTTTATATGCCATACATTCCTGATGTTGTACATTGCCTTTCTCAAGTCTCAAGAGACTTTAGAGTAGCAATCAACTTTCAATATAGATGAATGAGTTCATTTTATTAAGTGGCGGTATTATGATAAGAATTGGTCATTTTTCTGTTAGACATTATATTACGCTGGATTTTTACAACACTTTCTTTATCAATAGTCTTAAACATCATGTCAATATCCACCTAAAAGTTTCAAACAACAAATTCTCAAATTCTTCTCTTCCAATTTTGTCTGATTTTTCAAATATAGATTATGCTACGAGCATCTCACAAAAATGATTAAAAAAACTTCTATTGCAGTTAGTCTGATGTTAAATTCCTATACTGAGAAGTCTGTAAAGTTTACCATTAAAAAATGAATTCATCATTAAGTAAGTATGAAGCACACATTTAATATAAACAAGAAACCTCTACAAACGGTATGGCCGGATTGCAAAGCAAAATTCGAAACACGGTCAAGGTCAAAAGTCATGGTATCAATTGAAAGCACTTGTCATAAAGAAGTTTTGAGTGAGGTATCAAAGCCTTACCCCTACTGATTCAAAAGACAAAATTAAAGTTCTTTAGAAGTAGGTCAAAGTCCATGGTCACTATGTCAAAAGTCATGGTATAATTTCTGGGTCCGGCACCATAAACTGAGAAACTACTTGAATTTGGATTTTACTGAGTTTTATTTCATTGATAAATAGAATTAAAACATTCTGCGTGACAATTAATAAATTAATATGAAATAACTGACTAAAGTATTTTCTCAGTTTATAGGACCCAACCCTGGTCATAAGGAACCTATGTGTAAAGTATTATGTTTATTCTCCTCTTAGTTGCTGAGATTTTGCTTCATCCAGAAACTTTAACCAAAATCTTGATGGAGAGACAGAGAGACAGACAGATGGACATCGGCAATGTATAGACTGGAATTGCTTTGCACAAGCATTATCTAATACCAACCTGCAATTTCTCTACACACTGGTAGCTTTCCAATTCTCTGTGAGCTAATTCTGTAAGAATTAAAAAGTAATTTTATTTTCAAACAAAAGAAGAAAAAAAGAAAGTTGTATACATAATTTATCTATCAGGAATTCTACCATATTTAAAAAAAAAAAACATTTACATAATAAAAATGTTTACTATATTCTGAAGCAATTAACTAATGGAAGAGTTACAGTCTCAAATTGTAAGAATAATGTTTTCTTTGTTTGATTCTTTCTTTACTTCACACCAAGATTATTGAACGCATATGGGATGGCATCTGCCTAGCACACTGCACAAAAATATAGATCTTTGAAACAGACCTACCCGACCCAAAAAGGATGTTTTAATATGCAATTTCTACCTTTACAAAGTTCTTTGGTTTTTACTGTCTGATCCAAAAGAGACAAAACTGACGTGTCACCACTTGAACCCTGATTCTATAGTTCTCAAGCCAAGTACCTAACCAAATGTACTACCTATATAGTAATGGCTCATAAATAATATCTACCTGACAGTCTGTAGTTTTTTAAATTTTTAGACACAAAATTGATTTTGCAACCTTTTTATGCCTTCTAATTCCACATTCAAGTCCTATAAATAGTTTTCCAATGCATGAAATTTACTTGAAGTTACTTCCCTTTTCTGCCATTTTGGAGGTGAAGCTCGAATTTTTGCTTCATATTCATACAAATTGTACTGAATGTCTTTTAGAAAATTGTCTATTTTTTCACTCCTCTGAAAACATTTTGACATTGTTCAATGGTTTTATCATTGCAAAACAAATGAGAAAAATTCAAGAGGCACCCTAAGTTTGGAGAAATTCCTTACAGAATATGGTTGATTTATGTACACATATTCAGTCATATACCTCCAATTTGGCGGAAAAGAGAATTAACTCCAGTTAAATTCTATACATTGGAAAGCTATCTTTCGGATACAACTGATGCTGCATCACTATGGGACATGGAATAGCATACTATTACAGTAGACATTCAGTGACCCCTGGAAATAACAGGTAAAACCTTGCCCCTTAAAGAGCCGGTAGCCCCAGAACAAGTAAGTTGAATTCCTACCTGATTTGACATGCGAGATCTCCTCAATGATGCCATCACGCTTCGAGAGTTCTTTTAAGAGAATTTTACGGTCGGCCTCGTTGCATGTCAAAGCCTCATGTAATTCTTTGTTCAATCTCTGCTCTGTTTTGACCTTTTGTCGTATTTCTCCTCTCAGCCACTTCATCTTGCTCTAAAATGTTAAGTTATCACGAAAATAAAATTTACATTAATGAAATTTTTTCAAATGATACGTTTCCTCAACTTTTAACTTCAAATATTACTTTTTTTAATCATTATTAGCCATTTTGTAAAAGTCAGCTGAGGGATTCACAAGTTTCATTAAACCAATATGTGTATTTTTAACTGTGGCACAAAAGGCCATTTTACTACATGGCATGTCTCAAAAGAATTCAATAAACTGAGGACAAAACTCACAGACATTCATCAATATGAAATATCGCATCTAAACTAATGCCAACTTACATACACACTTTGTGAATGTTATGATATATAATTATGATGTAAGTTGCTCACATGAAAGTGCCCACGTTGAGAACAATGGATTTGGTAGGTGACTAAATACAAACTGTGACATATTTTTAGGAGCTGTGAAATTGCATATTATACAGCATTTTAAAACAGAAATTCATCAAAAAATGAGAACTACTTGAAATTCGACAACTGGTTAAGTTTCAGTCTATGCATACAGATTTCCAAGCCACAGTCAAAAGTAAGTTGTGGATATTCATAAAGATCATAAAGAATCAATTTCCCCTAATATTGATACTTATTGCATTTTTATTACTATGAATTTGATACTCAAATATGGAATCTATGAAAGGTCAATGTAAAACTTACATTCTGTAAGATAGTGCCAGAAATTGATGAAAGTAATTGCAAAATTCATGCATTCTTCATTTGTGGTCAAAACATATAATGTAAGTACTTCATGGTTTAAGAAACGTATCAGAAAAACGTTCAACTTCTGGGCAAACCAGTACAGAATCTTTTGAGCAATATACCTCAGAGATAAAAAGAGACTGCATCTGACCACTCATTGACAGCAACAGGGAGATGGGATCTCAACCTTATCACCGTCAGGTAAGTGGTCACTCATATTCGCCTTTTGTCATCATAGGTAGAAGTGACCATAGCTCTACACTGTACTACTAATGCAACCGGGGTTAGGGACTTTAAAAAATGAGGGATACATAGAATAACAGAGTACAGAAAAATACATGATGCTGGTTCTAATTTTCAGAAAACTAGGATTTTGAGAAATGTAGGAATTTCTGTCTCCATTTCTAATTGTAAATTATCTCCTTCAGTTTACTACACATATAGATATTCAAAAAGGTTTTAAGAAAAAGCAATGTTCTTTGTGTAATTATTCATAGGTGCTGTAATTGGTTGAAAAACTCTACTTTCCATTCTAAAACTTGTGGTACTAAAGTAAGAACACATACAATATATTCTAATCACATCTATGACCAAGTGCAGCGAGCTTGCTTCTGAATGTTGAGAAAGATGCATCTAAAGTTAGAAAAGACCCAAATGGGGAACACTAACTAACACAAAGTCTAATTTTGACATTGAATCTTCATTTTAAAGATCTCACACATGATAAGATGCTAGTTAGTACACACTGGGACTTATATCACGACCCAGTGAGAACATTTGGCAGTGCTTGATTAAACCTTTATCTCCATCATAGTAAGAAATTCATGTAAGTACTTACCTTTAGATCAGAGATAGTAGAACTGGGTCCATTAGGAGCTCCCTTGCAGGAAAGAACCGTCTGAAAGAAATAGTAAAATGTTGTATATATCATTTCTATATGTAAAAAATTTGATATATTCTGTAAGAAGGAAACATCTTAGAGTTCACACTGTCTATGCAATTAACACATTTCACAATATTTTGTTCTAAAATGCAACAGAAATTTCAAAAATGTAACACTTCATACACTATTATTTTATAAACCAGTGCCTTTGTTTCCATTGTTTACAAAGAGTTTGAAAAAAGACTGTAAAAATCTTTGCAACACATTTTTAAGTCCAATGTGGCCTCTGCATCTACATGCCAAATTGATGGTATGCAATCCATTGTAAATCATACTGGAAATTGCAGTTCAAATGATCTCCCTTAAACCTTAAGTGCTGTTGAAAATAAATTTTACAATTCTACTGAAACAACCGAGTGCTAAATCAAATTCTATTTACGTCTATTACACAGTGTCATTGTGACATCACAATGAAATCAATGTTTGGCAGACCATATATTTATGACATCATAATCATTATCAAAGAAAATGTCATGTCATGTCATGTCATGCCGTGTCATACATTTGGCATTCAGTCAACTATCGACCATCTTTACCTCTAATTTATTCTGTGATCCAGCAGCAGCTATTTCCATCAATGCATCCACCTCTGCCACCATATCATGTATGAGGCCTTCGAAACTCGATGCCAGTCTCTTACACTCACTCTGTGACAGGAACAATTCATCCTCTACCTTCTTTACCCTGAAAATAATTTATACTTATGTATAGTGATGTATTGCCTGATTACCTGTCGTTTTACCTCACATCCTGAACATTTTATTTGTGAAGTGATATGGTTGATGAATTGCACAGAATTTATAACTCACGAAATGGATCCACCCCTAGCAGTGAGAGATCTTTAACATGCCACAACCCCGGTTTATACTACCTCATCTAAAAGACAAGACACCAATGTATTAATGATGGGTTTAAAATTCAGGATTTCTCGTCTTCAAGCCAAGTATGCCACATACTGTATGGAGTAATTGTAAATCACTTTTATTTGTGCAACCAGGACTTTATTTTGGCACAAATTTGCAAGTATGACTCCATGCAAAAATAAAGTCCAAGCTCCCCTTGCTCTGATAATCAAAATATTGCATATACATGTGTAATGTTTCTCGCAAAATTTATGCTTCACAAATACATTTCTGGTGGGATAGGGTCATCACAGTTATGTGGATTTTACAGTACTCAGGCTCAATTTTACTTGTATTGTTAAATTTCATTTCTCAGGAAAGACCAAATTACCCCGCAATATCGCATTTTGCTTCATAAGACACAACCACTTCCAGAAGGGACATTGCAAAAATATAGCATTCCTATTTTATGCAAATTCCAACCAAAAAAATTGATACTGATTTCGTTTACAATTATTTTATTTCCCTGGAATGTTAACCAAAATATATATATATATATATATATATATATATATATATATATATATATATATATATATATATATATATATATGTATATATAAATATTTGGAAGATTCCTAACTACAAACGACTGTACCATTAACAGTCACCAGAGCAACATCTTCTTTTATACTCCAATCACTGTTGTTTTTAAAGTTTTCTAAATTGTTTAATGTCCAAACCAATTTCTTGAAAATTTGGAAAATCAGCACCATGTATTTACCTTGATAAATCTGTTTCTGCCATTTGAGTCTGCAAGATACAAAATACATCAAATCATTTCTTCTGAGATATGAATCTTCTAATGTAATTCAACCACAGTGTTGTAAATAGACTATATATGGATGAATTGATTTAAGCTTTCTTTGCCTACTAAATTGAACAAAATCAATTCAATACCTTTTATAAACAGCAATACAATTAAAATGTGCAGCGTTGTGAAAAAATTCAGATTGAATTACACAAAAACATGCATTTTATCATAATCAGCGAGTCCTTTTGTTAAACAGAGTTATTTCCCATTGGCTAATGTATCTGGCGTAAAACAATTATGACATCATCAATAACCTATAAAAACGTCATTTGTCGACCATCATGTTCTAAATCAATTTGATGATGTCATAATTGTTTTACATCAGAAACCGTCCCAAATTGGAAGTAACTCTATGTAACAAAAAGACCAAATTAAACACTTGTATTCCATTTCAGAGAAAATCATTTAGAAGAAATTGGAAGCTGATGTTTGTAAGAAACAGTCTATAATGCATGCACAGGAACCATTAAGAAGGGCTTATTTGACTAAGCTTTTAGTAGACTAGCAAACCATGTCAAACCATTCTCTATTAAAAAATGGCTGATGTCTAGGTGATATGAAATGTGTGTTAAGTGTACACATTGCAACAGTATTATCGAAAAGTACTAAAGGGATGCTATAAATATTACGATTTTTTTTATAAGTATGACGTTCAAATACTACTAAAAATTGCTAAATTTATTTAATAGGACTTTCATTGTATTTTTTTTTCTTTTCTCATTTTTCTCCTTCTTTGTTTTTTTAATCATTATCTAAACATCTTTGTCAGATTTCTAAATCACTATTTCAAGTCTGACATTTACATCAAAGAATCGTCAAAACGATTTTTCAAATTTGTTTGCTTTGCCCTATGGGAATGGCTGCTATAAAATCTAATCATTCTAAGTACATGTACTGGGACAACAAAATATTGTCTCCGATGTAAAAAACTGGTTTTATAAGGAATTATACCATTATAATTTTCTACTTCTTCAGTATCAATTTATTATCAGTAAAACAGTGAAAATTACATATACATTTATAATAACAAATCATTACAAAAGGAAGGAAGACCTACATTTTAATGATAAAACTCATGCACTTTCTAGTTTCTAGACATTCTAAAATCACAAAAAAAGACTTTAATGGCAAATAGTCAAGCAATGCAGTTGATAAAACACAGTGCGATTTGCCTGTTGCTTCACTACAACACGTACATCACGCTTTTTCTTAATCTTGATGGGCGGTCCAGGCGACCGTGTCAAACTACGAGCCCGTTTTGCCTACAAGCCATATCAAACTTTAAATTTTTGTTTAAGCAAAATTAAAATCATTATAACTTTGTTAAGGCAAGAGTACACAATATAATACAAGAAACAAGTAACACATCATATTCATTGTAATTAATGTAAACTACAGATTGACATTCCAAATTCATAAGATGAATCTGAATCATAAAATACTTAAGACAATAAACATTTTCATCAAGAAATTAAAGAGAATCAAGGACACATCTAGAATCGAATTCAAATAAGGGTGGGAGAAGATTTGTGGTAGACATTACCTGTGTTTCGAACTCTGTCCGTGCCATTTCAAGTCTCCTGGCAAGTTTTGAATTGTCTTCTTCAATTCTATAATTGAAATAAATTCTTAATTTTGGAAGTTCAATGTTCATTCATAATTTATAGTATTCAGATATTATATCCAGCTTTTACAAATTTCCCATTTATCTTATACAAGGGAAGCAACTCTTACCTTGCCAATTCTTGATTAAGTCTTTCCACTTCTTGTCGAAATTTATCTTCATTTCTTTTCGCAATCTTTAATGCCGATTTATCTTCAGAGAGCTCCATCTGTAAGAAATTTGACACAATTAAACTGAGTTTTTACAAACAAGCAATATTTGCTAACTAAAAAGTTAGTTTGAAATTAGATTTTACTCCGGCAAATTAGAGATATTTCACAAACCTGTGGTATCAGGTAAATAAAAATATTTTGGTATTCTTGAAGTTATTTTCAACTAGTTTCAAGGAATACTTGGCCAACTTAAACAAATCTATCTACAACCTTTAACAAGGAAAAGTCATAACTCTGATAATCTGAAACAAAATGTTGTGAAACACTTTTACACCCAGCGGCAACAATTTCCCTAAACAATGCTTTATGCCTCTTATCAATCTGATCCAAAGTACAAGTAGTCTTTTCCTTTACAAATTTTGAAAAAAGCAAACATACCTTCAAAGCCTGTATTGTGGCCTCATACTCAGCATGACCCCTCTTCATCTTGCGTTGTATATCTTGCATCACATGTGCCTCACGCACCTGAGCACAGTTAAAGAAATATGAATATTTTCAGGATATTTAATTCACAGATTCTTTACATATCAGACCATAATTTCTGTTACATAATGGTGTAAACAATGGACAAAAACATAATTAAATGTGTGTGTATATTTTTCTTAATTTCCTAAAAATATATCTCCATGATGACATTTACATCAAGACGTAAAATTAAAAGAAATCGATTAATATCACATAAAACCACTTACCTTGACCTCATTAATATCATGCTTGAGTGCCTCAGATTCCACTTGATGCCTTTGCCTTTCCTGAATAACAAAAGATACTCTCACAAAACCTTACATTCAATACACTGAAAGCTTTCACTTCCACTATGAAACATAATGCAAATTTTGCTGGAAGAATGATTGAGTTATGGACAGATGTTCAAAGAAACAGACCAAAATGTCTAGTCCCTGTGGCTCTGAATATTTCAGACAGGGCTGTAAGAATTTCTAAATCTTAAAGTAATAATGATTTAAATACAAAATTTCATACAAAATTCTTTGTCAGCATATGTTAAAAAAATACAAAAGAGAAGACAGAAGACATCTGACCAAGCTGTATGACACAAGTCACCAAGGGCATGCACATAAAACATGACTATATTAAACAAAACACAGAAAATGACACTTCAAAATCTTCAATTTTATTAGTTACAATAATGGCTTAAGACAGTCAATTAAAGTAACAAATGTCAATCAATTGGTGTGGTTAACCGGCTTACAGGTGCCCACCTTCCCACTCAATGCAAAAGCAATACAATCAAAGGACACACATTTAAGAATTTAAAAGGACCCACAGTCAAAAATTTTCTTTGCAAATTGAAATAACTGTATATAGTTAATAATACATAGAAAATTACACAGACTTAGGGTTTTATATAGGAATGTGTACAATACCTCTCCCAGCTGCCTATGTACTAACTTGGCTTCTTCCTTGGCTGCCCTTTCTCGGAGCTGTAACTCATTTATGGTTTGTCTCATATCCTGAAAGGACAAAAATAAATTCCAGATAATGTGCATCCTTCATTATCAGTGGACAGTATGACTAATGAGATTATTATCAATGTTGATCATAGAATAGGATTTCGTTCTGAAGATTTCATTATAATAAGCTATGTATTACAAAATACATTTTCAAAGATTCATACAGGTTACATGTAAGCACATATTTTTAATAAATTTTATTTGTAAGACCAATTTTTTCCTTCCTTTTTGCCATGATAAGAATTGAAGTCAGAGAGATTTTCTGATTTGAGAACAAACTGAATCCTTGGCAATGTTATACAGATTTATTAACCATCACCATATACAGGAGAGAAGAAAAGTGTATCATTTGTTTGGGTTTTGCTTTAATGGTCTTTTAGTATTTTGTTTTGAAACAAGAAATAAAGACTGTTCATGAAAAAAGAACCAGCAGAATTCATTGAATATGTTACTGAGTTCCAACTCAGTCTTAAGATAAATCAGCCAAAATGTTCAAACTGCAAGCGTTTTCCTCAAAATTAAATAATTTTAATGAGCAACATAATGAAAGAGGACATTTGATTAATTGTAAAATTAAAGTTTTGGTGAAAACAAAAATTCCCAATAATTCTTACAGCTCCTTTGTTACAAACTGATTTATCATAAGACTTGTCTTTGTCATGAAACTCAGTACAGAAGCTCATGCTCAGCTTTGTTGTCTAAAAGAGGTTTCTCTGCTGAGAAGTAAATAGTTATCTGTGTATCAAATGTATGCAAAAACAAAAAACAACCTGTCACAACAATCACTAACTCCTTGTTAGGCTTTTATCTTTACTGCTACATGAAGTATAATGCTCAACTTTTGAGTACACTTCGTAATGGAAGAAGAACTCTGATCCAACTTTTACTCAAGATCAATTAATATTCATAATACATATGATTATGACGATCTGTTTTTTCACAAACGTAAACTGCCACAAACATGTTCAAGAGAAAAGGGGGATTGAAAAGAAGTCTATAGTATTGGTAAATTTGGTAATTACAGAAAAAGAGTTTAATTCTGAATAAATTAGCCATCACTAATAGTTAGCACACAGTATTTCACCTTTAAATATATAAAACTGATTCACACAAAACACCATCCAAATGAATCCTTATCATATTATATAAGTAACCGATTAATCGTATATGATGTTCTGAGTGTATGTTGCTCTTAATACATCTATAATAAATAAAATACTTTTTATAACACTGATCAGTTTTAGGTATGTGAATAGATCTTTATTTATCAGTAATATATAAGTTATTAACTTTTTTTTAGTATTTTAAGAACTTGAAAAGCAAGATGCCATGTGTGAAGAAAAAATATTTTTGATATAATATAAAATAAATAAGGGAATATGATATGTAATAAATATATATAATAAATATGTGCAAAGCGTACATCCTGAAATGAAGTCTTTTTTGTATATGGGTATACAATATGCAGTATAAATAAAATACATGAATACAAATGATATCCTGTAAACTACTCTAGATAATGATATTATATTAACTGAAATAAATAATAGTTAAATTTGTATGAGAGCTTTATCATTCGGATTTTCGGTATGTTTTCAATGAAATATTTTGAAAACAAAGTGATGTAAAAAAATACTTCAAGATTCAGTTTTTGAAATAAAAGTTATACACATTAGGTAAAATGATGTCAAATGTTGCATTAGAACATTTATTCTTCAGAGTAACTATTAATCAATCCAATTTATTGTAAAATCTAATGTCCACCATTTTCATGAAATATCAACATAAACTTTCACTTCATTTTAAATTCACTCAAATACATAGAAGACAAGATGATACTGAAATGAAAAAGCTCACATAAGGCTAAAAGATATATGTTTTGTATCTCAGGCTTTTTATGTTTTCATGACAAATAAACCTCTATATAAAGGTCACCTCTGAAATAAATGTTCTTTCAAATGATTCCTTAAGTGATCTTTATACATGGGTGTATCTTAATTTTTGTTTTTTAATAATTTATGAGAAATGACTGGAATATCCAATAAAATGCTTAAAAATTACTATTCTATGGTAAAGTAGTCCCTGAGAAACAAAACATTTTAGCCATAGTAATAGTACTATTGTGTGATTAGAAGACAGACAAAAGTTAATATTTCTCTGGGAGAGCATGCGTTCTGTTTGTAATAATTACATGAACTTTTCCATTAGTTTCCGATAATTTTCCTGCTAGCTCAGCTTTAACGGAACTTAGTTCCTTTAGTTCTTGCTGAAAATGTAATCAATGGCAATGTTACTTCTGACTTAATCATTTGAATGTTTGTAATAATGTACATTTTGAATAAAGTTAGATTAAAATGTGTCAAACACATCAAAAATGTGCCAAGTGCTTACATCTAAGGTATTATTAGCTGTACGACACAAACTTAACAACTATTTTTCAGTTTTTCCTTCCATAAAATTATTAATAATCTTAATTAATAAAAAAAACATTATCAAATCAATTAACAATTAATTACCTTATAATAAATAAAAGACATTCTTCACAAGTTTTCAGCCACTTGGCCTTTATCAAGAGAAACAATCCATTATTCAACTTGATAAAGGCCAAGTGGCCAAAAATTGTGAAGACAGCATCTTCCAATTATTGTACATTAACTTCCTCTGGAAATTTTTACTTATTTTTAGTGATTTTTATTTACTCAGTAATTCACTGAAATTTACAGTATATCAAAGAAAACTGTTCATACATTTGTACTTCTTTTTTAGATAAAATTCCTTTGTCTCGATTAAGGTTTGAAATTCAGGACTTTAAATATAGAAAAACAAGAAATTACAAACAGTGACTAACCATATTAGGAAATATACCATATAGAACATAACATTGGCCTATAACCTCTATATCCCATGACTGAATAGCAGTTAAAACCCACCACACATTATATATGGGAATCACCAAGATCTATAAATAACCTTGGGATTTACCTGTAGCTGATTAGATTGGTCCTGAGACAGGAGATGAGCTGCTTCTAGAGCGGAAAACCTCTCTTCTAATTTACTTTTTTCCTCGGACACTATTGCAAGACGGGATTGTGACGTGTGCAGTTCATTTTCAAGCTGCAAAGGAAGAAGTTCCATTTCATTCAGATATGTGTGTTTACAATTATTTTTAAATTCTTAAGTAATATATCCTCAATATTTTTTTTTTTGCGATCAAATCTATTAAAACGAATACACTTTTTATTACAGGTATACATTTGAAGGATAGCTTGATGCTCAATTTATCCGCATAACAATAAGGAAGTTACTACTAAGTGTAGCGTTTTAAAAACAGTCTGTGTCACCTGCTTAATAGATAATGTAGAGATGTGACAGATAACTGGAAAGAGGACTAATAAGTACATGTATTATGCTAAGCAGTTAACCATTGGATATCAAAGCTAATTGTAACACTGCACAATATTGACAGTAACACACTATAACAAAATGTATATAACCAATTTAAAGGTTTCTAAGAATAGTAAAGTACCATGTGAAATCAATGCTAAAAACTTCACAATACTGATCAATGCATAATGCATGATTAGTGGTAGTCTGGTAGACACAAGATATTGTTGATGATCCAATTAAGGAGAATTTTCGATATAACTTCTATTGCCTATATATTTTTTTTTTTTTTTTTTTATTTTTGCTTTACGTCACACCACGAATATTTCACGTATATAGTGACGGCATCTGCCTGATGCGGGGCATACAAATTTTTACCTTTGCAACGGACCCACCCGAAGCAGTGAGGGATCTTTAACGTGCCATGCATACCACGACACGGGGCCTCGGTTTTTACTGTCTCATCCGAAAGACATGACACCGGCATGACCAGAGCGGGACTCGAACCCCAGCCTCCCGATCAGGAGTCCGACGCGATACCACAAGGCCACACCGGCTTCTATTGCCTATATATCTTACCCTATCTGCAACCGCCCTGGTGTCTCTGACTTCTCTATCCATGTCCATACGCACTGACTTCAACTCGTTGATTTCCACGTCTTTCAGTCTCAATTGCTCATCCTGCGCTGCTCTGACAGCCTGAAGTAACAAGATGATGCTCATGACATTAAAACATAATATATCTTCACACATTACTATGAATCTTCAAGATACAAAAATAAAATATACCCTCATGGAGAAGTCGCGCAAAATAATATCATCCAATAGCAACACATCATCAAGAAGTAACTCTACATGTATTTTAGCTTTGTATAAAATCTTGACAGGTTTCTCTCCTACACGGAAAATATTCTCAGCAGGAAGCCAGATCCTTTATATCTATTTATGATGCTCTCAAATTCAAATAGGAAATTACTGTCAATTTCAAATTTCTCTAAACTAATATTAATAATGCAACTATGTGTAATGACAAACCTATCCTTCAACAAAATTCTCCATTTAAGTCGAGCATGTTGACCAAAGAAAGGATTCTAACCTCCCTCCCCTTGTATATCTCTGCAAATAGTGTACCTTAACAGAACATATCCTAATTCTATTTCATGTTTTGATGTTGAGGAGTAACCTACCAGAGCATCGCCTAACTCTCGTTTCATATTCTCCATCTGCATGCCACTGTGATGTATCTGCTGCCGATGGTTCTCTAACTCCTTGACTAGTTGCTCGTTCCGTTGCATAAGTTGATTAGCACCATGTTTATGTCTGTCTACTTCACGCTCTAATTGCTTTACTTTCATTTTCCACCTGTAGACAAAAGATAACAATCAATAGGCAATATTCCTGTTTTGATAATTGCTGTCTTTTTGTCCGAGCTAATACATTTTAGTGTTGTTTTTCATAGTGACATCATAATGCATGACATAGATTCATTATAACGTCACTATGAAAAACGACGCCAAAAGGTATCAGCTCGGACAAAAAGTCATCATTTATCAAAAACCGGAATATGGTCTATTACTGCTTGCAAATTGTCACAACTTTACAACATCAGGATGGTCATCTTGATAATACAGCTAGGAATTTTTACATCAAAATGTACATAATAGGGCCATAGAGACACTGATTAATTTGAGAATCACCAATAAATGATCCACTTTCTATAGATTTTTAAGCAGAATTCATCAATTAGCATTTTCATAAACCTAGTGACAGTTTTTTCATGAGGAGATATTTTTTTTTCAAACATTCTCATTACCTTGCAAAAACTATTAAACCTTCAAGAGTCCTTTGAAATGTGAATTGTTTTCTTTGTTCAGTAAGTATTGTCATATGAAATATTTTCTTTGTTTATTTTATGAATATGTATACATATAAACACAATACTTACTGTCTGACTGTCTCCTGAGCACGACCTTTGAACTCATCCCTTTTCCTTTCTGCCTCTTGTAAAGCAAGTTGCGTATTTCGGTATTCGAGATTCGTCTTTTCGAGTTCCTTGCTACACTCTTTGAGTCTCTGCGCGACATCTTCAAACTGACCCATGAACTGGGACTTGTGTCTCTCAGACTCGTCATATTTATCTGTAGTCTCCTTTAACTGTGTTATCAACTTGGCTGCTTGTTTTTCACGATTATCTAAGTCTTTTGTTAAAGTCTAAAAACAGAGAAATTATACAATTTAAAAGAAATCAAATAGAAATATCACACAGAAAATTTACGGGTGTTCATCTCATCAGGTTTATTTTTCGGTGATTGTTGTACATCACTCCATGTTTATTTCACTCATATGGTGGTGGCACCAGCCTGGTGCAGTGCTTCATAATTTTGTCCTCTGCTGTGGATCCACCACAAGCAGTGAGGGATCTTTTACATGCCAACATTTACCATGACAGGGGGTCTCAGTTTACCCGGTCTCATCTGAAAGACAGATAGAAGGGCAGAAGGTGATAAATCACCTAACAAAAGTCCGACTTGATGGCCGGAATCGAACCCAGGTCCTCAAACAGTGCAATACCACAGGACCAACCTGCCCCTTCATGGATATCAGTCAGTATAATTTATTTGAATTTTAAGTTATGGAACAATAAAAAATAAAGCAAATTTTGAAATGTAGGTCAAAGGTCACAGTAAAGGTCATGAGGTCAATATCCTTGGTGTAATTTGAAAGGGTTTTATTGGTGAAGTATGCATAACAAATATAAAGTCTCTATCTCTCATAGTTCAAAAGTTATGGCGGAGATTAAAGCTGACGACAGACAAACAAACAGACAGACAGACAGATAAAAAACAATATGCACCCGATCTATCAGTCTGGGACTTAATAAAGCTAAAGAATTTACTGAAGGATTGTCTTTATGACACGGCGCTTTAGGCCCAATTTCCATAAATACATTCTGCATTCAAGATAACGACAAACACGCTTAACTGTTGCTGTGTTGTTTAAAACTAAACTAAAGGCACTTACTTTGTACCTTAATATCAATTCTTTATTCTTAACATAACATAATTCTTGTTTTTAAATAACTTAATTTCAAATGCCATCAAATTAATAAAAGCATTTTCAAAACTAACAAATATTTTTTTTAAAGAATGATCCATATCTATGTGACATATTACCTTATTAACTTATGTCTTGATCATTCGCCATACATTTGTATTATGGCTGCAGTAGCACATGCTCAAACTAATGCCCAGCACTTAATATGTAAAACAAAGGCATAACTTCAACTCACATCTTGTTTAAAGACTTTAAAAGGCTAGAAAATCACATTGTCATTATATCAAGCTGTAAATACTTGCCTCTATATGGTCAGATAATTGTGCTCTCTGTCGTTCACTTCTCTCGATTCCTCTCCTAAGTTCCTCAGCTTCATTGTGAGCACTTAGCGACCTGGCAAGCTGACCTTTCAACTCAACTAGTTCTCGTTCCATGGTCTTCCTTTCACGTTCTTTGTCTTCTTCCACTACAATTCAATAAATTAAAATGACTATGTGACTATGCTGACAAAATGTTTCCATGCACCATAGTTAACATGAGCCAGTGTTTAAATCTTGGTTTCTGATCTTTCTGAAAATGGTGAAAAACATTATTACTGCTACATTGCTGATCTATATCAACTTTCAATCGATCAAAAGCCAAAGGTACAGGCGTAAGAAAGAGGTTCATAATTCATCCTATTCTCAGTGTGAATAAAACAAATCAATGGTAAGTTCTGCATTACTTCAAACCTTTAATAATGAAACTGAACAGGAGCTTAAAAATCTACAATCTCTCATCTTAGCAGTATTATCCTGACAAGTTTAGGCTTAAGTGTTATTCCCTTTACAATCACCCGAATCCAGTGTTTTTTTAATGATACTTACATGACCTCCTTTTTCTCCTGTCGCGTACTTCCTCTTCATATCGGCTTTCTTCCATTTGATGCTTTAGCTTCTGATTCTCATTCTCCATACGACTCAACTGAGATCGTAAATTCTCAACCTGTAGCACAATCATGAGATAATCATCCACTGAATACACATTTCTATGGTACTTGTCATACCTCAACACAAGTTGCAGAC
Source organism: Pteria penguin (assembly GCA_035048485.1). NCBI lineage: Eukaryota > Metazoa > Mollusca > Bivalvia > Pterioida > Pteriidae > Pteria > Pteria penguin. Next base: position 46,369,519 of record CM068587.1, read on the forward strand.
TGTTCAATATCACATACCGTTTTATCAATATATCTTCACATTTCATATGAAAGGTTTAATTCTAATGAGCTACTTAAAATGTCTCTCTCATTTTTCCACAATAGCATACATTCCAACATTTGAATTTTGAACAGTATGAAACCAACACTTTGTTCTCAATTCACTTCATAATTAATCTCAAAATATTCATTGTGAGACAAATGAAATATTCATTGTGAGACAAATGAAACATTCATTGTGAGACAAATGAAATATTTACTGTAAAACAAATGAAATATTCACTGGGACAAGTGAAGTATTCACTGTTTGACAAGTGAAATACTCACTGTGAGACAGTGAAATATTCACCATGAGACATTAAATTCTAATTTACCTATAGATATATACAAACCTGACTATGGAGAGCTGATTTACCACCCTCTGTCTGGTCAAGCTTCCTCTTTAACTCTGTTATATCAGCCTCAATCTGTTGAACATTTGAAAATTACCATATTTAATATAGATTTGGTTAATTGCTCTATGCTTCTCTCAACACTGCAGGGTAATCTGTGGCAGTGTCATTGACTTTACAATCCAGATACATACATGTACAAAGCAACTCTGCTAAGTAGATTAGGGTCCATTAATCTGCATTGATGGAAACACTAGGAATAAACCTTTATTATGATCCATGCAACAATAAGCACTAATATATCTAGATGTATGTATCTATCTATTTATCATTCTAAATTACTTCTGTGCACTTTTACATGGTCAATACTGTATGTTAATTTTCCAGAGCTTTCTCATAACTACCAACCTACAAAGTGTAAAATGTACCAACTAACTCAACTGATTTACAAGGTTCCCATCCTGTACATAACAGTATCATGAATATCTCGCCTGTAATATGGATAATGAGCTTACCCTGTGTTTACTGGCCTCTTGCTGGATATACTGATTCCGCATCCTGTCATCCTGTAATGCCTGTGTCGCATACTGGTGATCTTTAAGTGCCTGGCAACATCAGAAAAATCATTTCATTCCCACATCAGCTTTGTATGATAATAGCATTACTTTACACGAAGCAATGATATATTTGTATTACTTTCGTTGTTATATTAAGCTTTGAACAGATAACACTTTATTTAAGGTATTCATCATTAGAGATTTCACAGTAATGAAGAGTAAGCAAGTCATACCATTAGAAATAATTTTCCTGATATCATCACGTATATATTGATTTAATATTTTATTTATAATCTGATAAAAAATCTTATTCTTACAAGGAATACAAATTTAAAACATATTTGTTTTACTGATGTTTAACACCGTTTCCTTAAAGTTTGCATGCTCCAAAACCAAACTGAAAATGCATCACAAATTTTTATAACAGAAACATGTGAATGGGGATAAAAAGAGAGTTTGTTTTGAACTGCAAAGAGGGGGGGGGGGGAATAATCAAATTGCAAGGAATCTACATACTGTACAGTAAAGATGATTCTGTAATAGAAATACAAGTTTTCTAAAACATTAATAGTATTAATTTTTTTTTAAATGCATCCTTATTTCTGCTGTTATAAAGCATCTTTTTGCAGTTGCACCTGGCCTATAAGAACTAGAGTGTTCAATGGAACACATGTGTTGCCTGCTTTATATTTTTCAAAAAGTCTGACAGACAGACAATGAGATAGGCAGATGCCAGACGAAGTTATTCCTGTGTGTTGCTTTACTCCTCATGCAAAAAAGGAAAATGGACAAAAGATTTACATCAAAGCAAAATATTTATAAATCTCCAAGCATCAGTGTTGATCTAGGTTTTACTTTAATTTCCAGTATTTTTTTTTTCAAAATATGAGTGCAAAAATCTGATCAAAACCAAACACTTTCTCCATTCCTCTATATATCCCATCCTTCTACAGGGCATAAACAGAAAATACCTAGTTTTCCCCAGGTTGGAAGCAGGTAATTTGTGAATAACAACAAACATAAAACAACACAAGATTACCAGGTGCAGAATGTGTCAAAGATGCTTTAACTAAATACGAAGATTTCCCGTCAACTTACAGATCGTAAATCAGCTGATAAATTAGCCAACTCATCGTATCGATCTGTTGCATGTCTGTCCGATCTCAGTTCATTTTGTATGGCTGACAGACGCTTTTCTACTCGCATTGCAACCTTCACATAAAACGATAATCAGAAAGTAATTATTTACTTTGTCACACTTCCTTAACTTGAAAAATAAACCAACATTTTTGTAACATATAATATAATATTTTTCTATATCCTACAAGATAATGGTGCTTAACATGAAAATTCATTCCTTCTTTATATTTTATGAAGCAAAAACAAGTAAAAATAAAATTCTACATCAAATACACAAGTACATTACATTCTTTAACTCATTACTCACAAGTTATATTTCATTTTAAAAAAAACAACTTTGCAACATGTATATTCCTTTCTCAACTAATTTTTTACAACACTTCTATTACATACATAGCACAAAGTGTAGCTATATATAATATCGACTTGCGTGTGTTACTTACAGGATCAGTCTGGGGAAGACGCCTTAAATTCTCACTTATTTCCTTCATCGTTCTTCTCGTATCTCCGTCTACCCTGTTATCATAGAAACAAAAATATAATGTTTGTATATCTTTAATTAGCTCAATTTACATTAATATTTGCAAAACATTGCTTAGTTTGATTTAAAAATAAGAAGTAAACATCTTTATTTACTGTTTTTTAACCAATGTGAGTAAAATATCTTCCATAAAGAGTAAAATGTACAGAAAAGAATGCAAAACCTGAGCTGAAGTAAATAACCTAGTAAATTCAAAAATTTGCAGAAACTACAAATAATCAATAGCAATAAACAATTCTTTTTTTAGATTTCATATGTAATTCATTTTAAAATTGTTCCTTTAAGTGACTTAATTCAACAATTCAAACTGAACTTATTTAAGAAAACATTCACTCTCATAGTATATTTTAGGTGAAAAAGGAAATCTAACATGGAAAATGTTCTACGTTTTTTCCAGGCCAGAAGATTTCAATAAATTGATGAAATGAGTAATCATGTACCTTTCTCTCCTATCAATCTCTCTATTGAGATGGTGTCGTAGATCGTACTGATCTGTATTTAGATCTCTAATGGAGTTGTTCAGATCATGTAATTCCCTGTTCATATCATCAGCAAACCTCACAGTTGACCTCCTTTTCCTCCGACGGCGACTTACTGAAGGTGACCCTTCAAATTCACTGTCACTCTGAAAATAAAAGAAGTTGTTCAAAGACCTGTTCAACATTTTCAAAATCTTAGCAAACTTTCATGAGTGCTTGGAACAAGACATAGTGAGTACTATATACACAGAAAGATAAAACATATGAGGTATAGGATATCATACTAAGATATTACTATATTGTATTCAATGCAACAAAAACTTAAGACATATATTAATATTTATGGTCACACCAGGGTTACTTCACCCATACAATGAGGATAATAACTTTGAAAAATACATATGTATACATGTGTATATAAAATATATATATATATATATATATATACACATATATATATATATATATATATATATATATATATATATATATATATATATATATATATATATATATATATATATATATATATATATATATATATATTTATGGAATACAGACACAAAAATAAATAAAGAAGTTTTATATTGTTGGATGTATACATGTGGCATAATAATTACATGTATCTCAAAAACATATACTAGATTTATCTCAAAGTGAGATACCCATTTTCACATGTTTAAATTCAATATACATTATGTAACATGTATACAGGTCACATTTACATAACTATCTCAGTTATTGCTGACTGTTTTATCATACCTTTTGAACATTAAGGTTGAATTTTGATACATATAAGTGAAAAAAAAAATGAAATACATCGACAATTGCAATTTTATAGGTTTCAATTCAGGGGTAAAAAAAATTACATGCAAAAATAGAACAGAACATGTTATTGAAACTGCCTCCACCAAATGAAATTTTGTTAATGGTGCACATAACAAAAGGACATGTACAAAGAATATATATCTTTACTTATATAAGTAGATAATGATACAAAAAATAGTGTAAATATCAACAGATGTTCAGTCTGAACATCTCTGAACACAGGTTCTGCATTTGAGGTTTTGTAAAGTAATGTCTAGATTACCCTTTGATCATTTTCATTAAAGTAATATACTTATATGTATGAAATAATTTCAGAAAGGACATTTCATGAAAGGGGTGTCAGTTTTAAAACTGATCCAGTTTTAAATCTTAACAGATAAATTTGATCAAACTCATACCAATACAAATTTTCAAATATTACATTCAAATGTTCCATCTCAGAATAAAAAGTGAAAACCCTACTTTAAAAATTCATAATTTTACAAAGAACTGAAGTTTTTCAAAATTACTTCACAGAACTAGAATTTGGAAGTATTGAACTAATATACATAGAATATGTATCAAAATAAACTTAACAGAATAAATTGTAATGCATGCAAATGTTATGAGGATAGAAAAAACATGAAAAAAAACTTTCAACTTGAAAACTTGCCACATTTGTATATTAATTCACAAGTTCTTGTACCTTTATACAAGTTATTGGTAATTCATTCACGGTCAAATCAAAGTTTTCAAAATTGCGTGACAAGTAATGATTAAAAGATAAGCTTTAAACATAAATGTAAATTGATTTCCAATTGAGTGGCAAGCTTTCATGAAATGAATTGGCGGAATGACTTAAATACCTCATTGATATCACTTTGCATTTCATTTGGGTCCTGGTTTAAATATAGCATTCTTATCAATTGTGAAAGCATTTCAGCAGCAAGTCTGAGCACGCTGAAGTTTGATCAATTTAAATTGATCTATAAAACTTGATAAATTAGATTTCATTATTGAGATTTGTGAAAACCTTTAAAACATAAAACACAATTGTTCAAAGAAACTTTAATTTGCATTACACTGAATCTGGATATAATGCCTGGGGACATTTAGCACATCAAATGTTATGAGGTGAACTTTAACTGAAATGCTTGTTTTGTCATTTTAGATTAAGTTGGGTACTTTTTTAAACCTACATTTTACAATGGAAGCTGTACATGCTCCAAATTTGAACCATAAACTGTAAAATCCTTGTAAAAGAAGGCATGGGATTTTAAACATCTTAAGTCTGCCCTTGACATAGAGACTATTGTTTCTGTAGATGAGATGTTTATGTATTGTTCTTGTTTTGTGTGCAGGTCTTTGGTGATTTGTGTCATACAGTTTTGTCAGATGTCTTGTTTACTCTCTTGTGATAAACGATCATATAATTTGGCATTTTTTTTAGTAGCCTTTATCTATTACACTTATGTAGGGCTTTGATACTGACCTCATAATCCCTGTAAGACGGACTTCTTGCTCGTTCCGTCCTGATTTCAGCCCTGGTCCTTGCAACGTCTTCACGTAACTGTAAATAAACAATGGAGAATAGTTTCTATCTGTTCTACAATTATAGTAGTTGGCATACTATGCGATTGTTGCTTGTAACATAAATTCACAAAATGTATCATGCACACCTGTATATGTTATTATTTGTATGTCTTCTTCTTAAAACAATAAATATATGCTTTGAAGCACACACCACACACGTATAGTATATCCCATATGCCGAAATGATTTTATCTTCAGTCTGGATAGAATGTACTTTTATACAACTTTATTTCACTATTTGTTTGTTTCATTGACATTTTATCCCCTTTCTGGTCTTTTTTAAGCAATATAATTGAAACACTGCCTTGACTGCACATACTCCACATGGTTTAGCAATACGAAGTTTTTACCCTGACAATACAGGGAAAGTTAACCCATACTGACATATCAGTCTCTTTAAATGGGCATCACCATGTGCACTTTTATGACAATGAATTAGTATTCAAAAGCTATCACAAATTTTCTCATTAAAAAGTAAATTTCATGGTGATCGCATGAATTCAGTCTCTTGTGAGATTAAGTAATAAATCATTCCAAAGCATATCAATTACATTTATTTTTTAACTTTTAGATAGATATTTTCCATGCAATATATTAATATACAGAATTGCACAAAAATTATAATCCTTAAGTTAAGATGTCAAAAAATATTTGTTTATAGTGAGAAGGCAAGTTTGTGCAATAATACTGCATGCATCAAACTGCCGCAACTAGATTCATATTTTGCGTGACTTTAATAAGATGAGAACCTCATATCAAATATATTAACTAGATGTAATTTTCATATGAGGCTAAACATATCTTTATATTCAATATTAATGTCAAGGGTAGCTTATCATTGGCAACGGTTCAATTTTGCAAGGAAATGTACAAGAGAATTTACGTGAAAATAAAATCATAGTAAATAAAAGACAATGTATGATGTATTACACGCTATGATATATTCACACTTACTCTGTCTACCGCACTTCTCTGATCCCTGGCTACATCTTTATAGGAATCTAACATATGATCCAACGACCGCAAATTACGGGTCGTACCCTGAAATCACAAAATCATTATCATTACACTCTTTCTCCAGCACATACCTCGTAAAAGAATTCACAGATTATTGAATTTTGCTCTGCTTCCAAAATCTTCTTGACATTCCATTGTTCTATTCACAAACAGCAAAATTTTACAAATAATAAAAAATTCACAATGATTTGCCGTTCATAAATCCAGCTCTGGTGAAAGGCTGCATCAATAAATCACTGTATAAATACACTTCCAAAACTTATTTCATGACTCTGTCGACAAGAGAAAGTTTCCAATATAAAGTATATCAATAAATGTATATGAAAATCCGGAATTTTTCAGAAATAAAAAATATATTTCCCAACCTTAATTATGGATGAATGGCCAATATATCACTATCTGTACTATAATATTGGTCATAAACTAATAAATATATGCACTCTGTTCAAACAATTCTCCACTATATGACACCCATACACTCCACATCAAGGGCACCCACTTTGTGAGATTTAGCATTCTCATACCAACAATGTTTAATCCCCCAAATAAAGTCATCAAAAGAGTCAAAAGCGTGAACAGCTTCAATGTAGCTTATAATGCATTGAATCTGTCACAATCTATTGACGGATAAAAAAACAAGCACTATCAAGGGAGGAGATTAGTGTAATGGGTGTACCACAACAAAAAGGGGATTTAAAATCCATAAATATTGGCAAATACTGACTTGTTGCTGCAGGAAAAAGTAGCTGATTTTTTTTTATTCTAAGGATCTAATTTCATAGATAATACTTTATGCTTTTCTTATCTGGGTTCTAATCGTCTAATACATGTGGACTTTATATTTCATACAATGCAATTAAAACCTAATTTATCAGCAAAACAGATCTCTGTAAATTCCTCTTTCCAACCCCCCTCTCTCACTCCATGTTTTCTTACCCTCTCCCCAGTAAAGTTTAAACATATCTTCTTTTTGGGAGATACTGTCTTTTTATATACTTGAAGCACAAACAAAACAAATATATCAATAATGTAACTGGTCCCAAAACTATTCTCATCACATTATTATATTAACCATATATTAATTTAAATGGCGATTCAAAATAAGTGACCTATGAAGATTTGTGTATGATACCACAGAGTAATGTGGCTTGATAATGCTGAATCAATGCCCAGGCTATTTACTTCAACAAGGCCCCAGTGAAATATGAAATCTCTGCATACAAAGCAAAATAACCTGAACATTTCTTTTTGGAATTTAAATAGCTACGTGATAAGGCGACTGTTTTTGTAGTAAGTGTAAGACCATTTGTGTACATTTAAATTATTTATTTACCTGATTTACTCAAAATAAAAGGGGGCATAGATAAAACCCTGTCGAACGATAGCTGCCTGAGGCCATGGGGAGATGATAGCCAATCAATGGTGAGGCAATGCTATACCTATGTAATAAATATATGGCACACTTAACTCCACTCATAAGGACATTTAAATTTGTTTGTCAGTATGCAAACCAATCCTTCAGGTTTCTGATATATATTGAATTTGGATCTGCTTGCCATAATAAGTAATACAGAGTTTTATATCGCTGTCTGCAAAAAAGGGATAGGATGCTTTGAGTTTTCAATTTTGTGCATTATAAACTTGTATTACTGATATTTACTGCTAGATTACACTTTCTGAATTGGGGTACCCTGCACTAATAAATCCTTATCGTACATGGTATGCTTACTGCATAATGCCTATTGAAGCTTTTATAGATCAATGGGAATTGCACGACACTCTTCCTGTGACCAGCAGGTTTACACTTTTATCTAATAGTATAACAAACAACGCATGCTTGTATTTACTTTTAGTTAAAACATGAAGAGAATTCAAAGCAGTATTTTTCTCAAGTTTCAGTCAAATTTATCATTAAAAAGAAGCTTTCAAAATGAAAATTTCATGTGACCTAATATTCACAAATTTCCAGCCTTCACTGCATGACCCCCGCCTATTTCCTTTTTTTGTTTGTCTACTCTTCACTCAAACCTTTGAGACATTAAATAAATGAGTACATTTCATTACCATTCCAACATTTATTCTAAACAGTGTCATATTGAAAATTAATTATAGTATACATTTTTAAAATTCTTTTGAAGCAAGATTTATATATGCCTTATATCTAAAATAATATTGCTGTATTCAATCATATTTCAATGTCTCTTCAACACTATAATAGTTAAACAAGATGAATATTCAGAATAACCATATCCCACCCCACAGCAAAGTTGTACAACAAATTTTATTAAAGACTCACTGTAACCTTGACACTGGAAAAATTACCTTAGGTCAAGGTCATGACACTCCCATATGTCATGAGTAACAATTGTGTGAAATATGAAGCAGATCCAAGTTACAATTACAGTTTTATAGACTGAATACCATTTTTGGTTGTAGTTCACTCTGACCTTGACATTGAAGTAACAATTTCAGGACTGGTCATCATAATATCATCATTACATATTCTTGTTTCATCAGTACAATTGTGTGAAGAATCAATCAGATCAACAGTAGGAAGCCTTTGTATTCATATGACAAAAAAAGTTTATAAAACTTCTAAATCAGATTGTATGTCAGGCACACAGCCTGTTATAATTATTCCTATATAATACATGTATATGCCCCTTGGCTACCCAAAACTTTATTAATAGCAGGGCTATAAAAATCCATATATTTAATACATGTGCATCAAACTTATAATTAATACATCCCTAGCACATACTGACATCAATAAATGGTCAATAACGGTATGCCATTCCAAAGCCATCTGCAGCCTCACAATGAATGCACCAGTCATTTAATAAACCTGTGGTAATTTGAACACAGACTTTGATCAATTTGATAACATTTTCAAATTCCCTATCACATTACAATTTATCAAACTCAATATGTTGTTGAATGGTGGTTCAAAGGCATTTAATATATGATGGTGGTACCTGTGCAGTTAATGCTGAATGACAGAAACGTTGAACTAAATATATAAGATTGATCTACCACAAGAAAGGAGGATTCTTTACTGTACAAATAATCGTCATGATAAAGGGGATTAGATTCAACAGTCCTATCCTAGAACAAAGTGTCACAGCGAGGTTCTAATCAGAGGCACTATACATGTACATGAGTAATTACTCTTCAGTCTTACCTAAAGAGGTGAGACCATTGTCACCATCACATAAGGGATCAGATTCAACAAAATGGTGGGACAGGGGGCAGTAGATAGCTAAAATTGTGTTGATTATCTTCTTAAAAGTTAAACTGAACAATCTCCAAATGTCATTTTTGTTCTCTGGAGATTTCACAACATCTTCCTGGTACATTGTTTTTTGTAACTCTAAGGTGCTTTTTATCATTACAGATATCAGAGATAAGTCTTAAAAATTTGGTTTTTATTATACACACTACATAAATATGCTTTTGATGAACTCAAGCCCCCCACTTTTTAACATGATTTTTTCCCTGGTGATGCATGATTTAATATACATATAGATTTAGTCCTACCTTATTTTATATGAGATCTATCAGTATACAATCTCGATAGATTTTGATATAATCTATGTTAGTGGTATTACTAAATATGACTTTTCTACAACAGTCTAGAAAATGTTAACATAGATGGTGACAACCTACATATTCGTCTAAAATATTCTCTCTAACACACAAGCTTAGCAAGTTCTTTATTGCATATCAAACTCATTCAGTTCCAAGAAAAATATTTCATGATTTTTTGCACCCTGTCCTCCACTTTTGATTTGCTTCCTACGCCACTGTGACACATATTATCAGATGAGAAGACAGAAACAGGATGTAATGATAACCAATGTTTTAAACACAGTGGTATAATCCAGTTTAAAATGGTACCAAATCTATGAGTATGAGCCGTCTTTACAGGTGGAAAATACAACAATCAAATTTTAGAAGAGCGTACAGATGAATAAAGAATGAATGAATGAATTACTCTGGGACATATGTATTTTTGATGCAGCTCACCCTTAACTCATTATAAACTCTGAGTTCCTTAACTTTCACAATACACACATTGACATGCATTACCCACATGTACATGTATTAGTAGATGAATATACATTTATAAGAGATGTTTTTCTCCTTTATACACATATACTTCAGAATTTAGATGATGATAAATTCAAACACCTATCAAAATGCATTGAAGAAAACCTTTCATACATCTAAACTAAAATCTTAAACATTCAATGAGTATATTTGGCAAAATATTTCCTTCTTAAATACATGTATACACTCCTTTTGCCCCTGTATAGATTTGCTATTCAAAATCAGGTTTTTAGGAAAAAAATTAAAGGCAGGACTTTTCCACGGTTATTTTAGGCTTTCCTAATATTCTTGTATACACAGGTATCCCACATGGTCACTGATGACTCTACATAACTAACATGGTCACTGAGGACACTACATAACTCACATGGTCACTGAGGGCTCTACATAACTCACATGGTCACTGAGGACTCTACATATCCCACATAGTCAATAAGGACTACACAATCCACAAGGTCACTGAGAACTCTACCTAACCCATATGGTCACTGAGGACATTACATATCCCACATGATCACTGGGGACTCTGCATATCCTTCATAGTCACTGAGGACTACACAATCCACATGGTCACTGAGGACTCTACATAACCCATATGGTCACTGATAACTCTACAAATACCACAGCGTCACTGGGGACTTTAAACAACCAAATGGGCACTGATGACTCTACATAACCCTTAAAGTCACTGATGACTCTACATAATCCATAATGTCACTGATGACTCTACATAACCCATAATGTCACTGATGACTCTACATAATCCATAATGTCACTGATGACTCTACATAACCCATAATGTCACTGATGACTCTACATAATCCATAATGTCACTGATGACCCTACATAATCCATAATGTCACTGATGACTCTACATAACCCATAATGTCACTGAGGACTCTACATAACCTATATACTCACTGACTACTCTAGTCTATATGACCCATATGGTCACTGACTGAGGACTCTACATAACCCACTTGGTAATTGAGGACTCTACATAAACTTTATGGCCATTGAGGTCCCTAGTCTATATAACCCATATGGTCACTGACTAAGGACACTGCATAATCCACTGGGTCACTAAGGACTCTACACAACAAACATGATCACTGAGATCTATACATAACCCACATAGTCACTGAGGACTACACAATCCACATAATCACTGAGGACTCTACATAACCTTTATGGTCATTGAGGACTCTAGTCTATATAGCCCATATGGTTACTGACTGAGGACACTGCATAATCCACAGGGTCTTTAAGGACTCTACACATCCCACATGGTCACTGAGGACTAAACAATCCACATGATCACTGAGATCTATATATAACCCACATAGTCACTGAGGACTACACAATCCACATGATCACTGAGATCTATATATAGCCCACATAGTCACTGAGGACTACACAATCCACATAATCACTGAGGACTCTACATAACTCACATGGTCACTGAGGACTCTAAATAACGCACAGCCTAACTGGGGACTCTACATAACCTACATGGTCATTGAGGACTCTACAGAACCCACTTGGTCATTGATGACTCTACATAAACCACTTGGTAATTGAGGACTCTACATAACCTATATGGTCACTGCGGACTCTAGTCTATATAACCCATATGGTCACTGACTGAGGACTCTACATAACCCACAGGGTCACTGACTGAGGACTCTACACATCCCACATGGTCACTGAGGACTTACACAATCCAAATGGTCACTTAGATAAGTTAAAACTCTACATAACCCACATGCTGTGACATGGTCACTGAGAACTACACAATCCACATGGTCACTGAGGACTCTACATAAGCCATATGATCAGTGAGGACTCTACATAACCCACATGGTCACTGAGGACTCCGCATATCCCACATGGTCACTGAGGACTACACAATCCAAATGGTCACTGAGAACTCTACATAACCCAAATGCCGTGACATGGTCACTGAGAACTACACAATCCACATGATCATTGAAGACTCTAATTAACCCACAAGGTCAATGAGGACTCTACATAACCCTCAATGTCACTGACGACTCCACATAACCTATATAGTCACTAAGGACTCTAGTCTATATAACCCATATGGTCACTGACTGAGGACTCTACATAACCCACAGGGTCACTGAGGGACTCTAAACAACCCACATGGTCACTGAGGACTCTACATAACTTAACATGGTCACTGAGGATTTCACATAGCCTACATGGTCACTGAGGATTCTACATAAGCCACAGGGTCCCTGAGGACTCTACATAACTGACATGATCAGAGGACTCTACATAACCCACATGGTCAATGAGGATTCTACATAACTCACATGATAACTGAGGACTACATTAATTACATGGTCACTGAAGACTCTACATAACCTATAGGGTCACTGAGGACTCTACATAACTCATATGGTCTTGTAGTTATCGTATAAAAGTTAACTGTACAATTCTAACCTGTAAATTTTCATTTATTCTGTAAATTCTGTCATCCATGATTGAAGACTACTCCATGTTTTCTTTCTGCAAAAACATTAGTACAATGTATTAAAAATAGAAAGGATTGTCAAAATGCATACACTTAATTATTATACACATCTGTTAATATAAATTTACATTCCGTAATTTAATTGGTTGTTTGGATTATTGTTGCCTAAAACCACACCAGAATTATTTCATCTGAGAAGGTGCATGTTCATGATGTTGGTCAAGCTTGTTTAGTGGCAGAGATATACTTGTATCCTCTTTAATGCCAATTTTCGTAGATACATTGGAAGAGCTCCTCATTTGCTTTGATTTGTCCTGATCAGGACTTGAACCAAGACAAGAAAGAAGACTGACAATGACTGAATGAGTTTGTAGTACATCATACTACATGCCATTTCAATTAGGCCTGTGGGCCACCAATGTCCTGTATGCATTACAATATATACAATAATAAATACATGATTTTCTTAGATCCATGTGTGGAGGTTACTTTTGGGGTTAGTTTTTCAGTTTTTTTGTGCTACTAAATCCCCAGCAAAATTATGTTCCACAAAAATGCATGCATGGCTATAATCTCAAGCAAATTTTACTCAATAAAATTTGTTATTTTTCAGATTTCTAAATTGGAGTTTTGAAGAAGCATGGGTCCATCAATTCATCTAGGATCATGTACCACATACATGTAAATCATAAAGTCAATAATTATATGTATACACCGGCCATGTAATCTGTAATTAATGTTGTTAACTGCCAGCTATATAAATTCATTTATTGTTTGAAAACTAATGAATCAAATAAAACAACAATTGCAAGTATTTATACACCAGAATACACTTCAGTATCTCAACCTCTCATCCCAAGACCCAACTATAAGTTCATATTTTCACAAATATTTACATGTATACTTGTTTAATTCTACAATTGCAGTAATCCCATTAAATTCAATAAATGGGCCAGAACCAGCTGTCAACTTACATTGGAAATGAAGATTTTCTGTAAATATGCACTTAAAAATAATCCATGAAATCTCTCCAACTTCAGTTCACATAATTATCCATATTTGCTACACTTGATCTTACACATTTGACATGGAATAACCCTATTAACTGTCCTCCATTAGCTTGCTTAGGAACTGTCATGCCGACAAGTTTCAACCTGCCTTTGTTTGGAGGTAAAGAGAAAGCACGGTCATTAATTATTTCCGTTAATTGGGCACACTATGTGTTGACGGCATTATTTATTGGATTACAATACAAATATAATGAACTATTGTAATTTTCATATGAATACTTCATCGGTACAGAATTTTAAAGACGAAATTTCTATCAAATACTTAGACTCCGAGGCCCAAGGAAGATAACTCTGTAAATATATTGATTTTGGGAATTTTTAAGCATGTCGTTGTTTATAATAGTAAGGACAGTATGTGATAGAGGACATTTACTCTTTCGAAGTTTAAACGACTTGCACTTCTAAGGTATTATAGAAAAATGGCATCCTTTAAGAGAATGGAAGATAGGTTCCAACTTGTCCATGATATCATAATCTCCGCTTCGATGTTAAACGGATTTTGATTGGTCAAATTAGTGTAGACTTGAAATAAAAATTCGAAAACTTGACTGTACGAACATTTTTGGGGAAAATAAGTCTCTCCATGTTTTGTCGTTGTCTTAAAGGAATTAAGATAATAAAAGCACTTTTTGAAAAGTTTTCTTGGCTTTTCCGGAGCAACATTAATAACTGCTTTATCTGCTGGAGTACCACGCATGACGTGAATCTTTATCTTGTTTCTGCTGAATTGTTCTCCGGTTAAACAATTACTTTTAAATTAAGAAAATGACTTTTTACTTATTTCTATACGTAACCTTTCCGTATGCTATACGAAAATGAAAAATGATAAAAGCAAGTATACGACACTCGGCAATTATGACTCGAAAGTCATAGGATATTTTCTAACTACATAAGTATACATTTTTGTGTATTTTCAAATACACTTGTTTACTTGCTTACTCATCTATACCCCGTGCCATTGCTGAGACATGAGTAGGTAGGTTTTGAGTTGTGCATCCAATAAAAATCCTATCAGATATTCTGCAGTTAATTGATTTAATGGGAACGTGGCCTGGATTTTATTTGCTCGCGTTCAAATCCCATGATTATTCCGATTTCAAACGATCGCTTATAAAATGATGTTTTGATAATCAGTTTATACAAACTATTGTATACCGGCGGTTCTTTTGATTGGTTTTTTTATGGGGGGAGGACAATTTCCGAAAAGGGCATATATAATTCAGTGGCGGATTTAGAGGTGGAAGGGGGCAGGGGACCCGCCCCATTTTTGTTTTCGCCACAAATTTACATGGCATACCGGTATATAAAGTTGATAACGTTGAAAATACTCAAATAATATGAGTAAAACTCCAAAATTGGCACCCAAAATTGCTGAGTATTTTGACCAATACTTTACTTTCACACATGTCCCCTCCCTTTTCGGAAAACCTGGATTCGCCACTGTTAATACATTATGTGTATACGTATATACAGTAAAAGCTGCAAAAATTTAATAATGACGTGCACGTGGTGAAGCATTCAAATATTAAGGTGAAATATCCGGGTTTGATACGTCCCCTTAATATTCGAATGCTCCGCCTGTAAGGTTATCGAAGACGACGATATGCCGAGAGGTTATCGACACGAAAACAAAATGTCTTCCTTCCAAGTGGTTCAATTAAATTAGCATCAGTTACACACGGAAAACACCATTCGCAAAGCATATGATTAAAATGTGTTCCGCAGAATGGGCGTAATTCAATCTGCAGCATGTTTATTTTCTGACAGACAGATCCTGTGATCGATTCCCATGGTGGCTCTTCGATATCCTGGTTTTTTTTTATTAGACAGTACAAGGATGACTTTGGCTTGTATGCTGTTTATATGTATCTATGTCTGTACGTATATACTTATATGTATATATATGTTGATATAGTTTATATGTCGCGGTAGAGGTTCATTGCTGACGGTGAGTCCGCTGTGTCCAATTTTCTTTAAAGTGCATCAGGCAGATGTTGCCACCAAATAAATCGTTCATATACTGGTTCTCTTGAGAGTATGTCATACAGTAAATGTTATCACCAAAATGCGACATCAGTATTTTTTTTTCTTTTTTCTTCTTCGTCTATTTTTATTTTTCCTGATCAAAACTATAGCTGTTATCTAGGGGTTTTTTCCCTAAAGATACGAATTCTATCAAAAATTGTCACTTGTTGCGGCATTACCAATTCATGGCTCAGTTTTGACATCCAGTCTCTCGGTGTGCATGAGTATTAAACTGACAATGCACAACCACTAATATAAGGCATTGCATACTGGTATTGGGATCGGGTATAATCAAATGAACCAATATACAAAACATATTTCTTTTGTTTATTAAGTACATATGGTATTGTAGAATGAAAAAAAAAATCAAGAAAATGAGATTTGCACATATTTTTACATTATCAGCACTCTAAATATCACATTTTGATACATTCGCAAGGGGGATAATTTTAGCAACCAGTGACACAAAACAGCCTTTTCTCTCTTTACGCATATAAGGGATTCTAAAATTGCTACAAATAAGAAGTTTTATAATATTTTGATTAACATAAATTGACTATGCAATGCAATCTAATACATGATATGTTTGACTCAGAAATTACCAAAATATGAATGAAACATGGTAAGACTCCATATTTTTATTCCTTGCCGCTCAAACGAAAACAAATATGGGTATTAATGTTTTAAGGCCACAATCTATTTGTGACTTATATTTTCCTTAAATCAAAAAAAGGGGGGATAAATAATAATAATAATGGTAATAAAATATAAAAAAGGAAATAATGATAATAATGAACAAAAAACCCCACGTATTTTACGCTAGAATTTACTTAGGGACGGATAACCCTTAATTATCCCTTCGCAACAGCACTGCAGAAATTAAGGATATAGTAACGGTACCATTCGTGTACGGATGCGTGCGTGGGTGGGTGCATGCATGTGTCTGTACCAAAACCTTGTAGACATTCTAGAAGTTACAGTTTTGGCCATATTGGGTTCATACCTCATATATAGCTTTAGTATAAAGAGAGGAAGATCCCTGTTGATTTTGCGGTCAAAGGGTCGATGGTCAATTTACTACCATGAATTTTGCTGTCGTGCAAGTGGATGCTACGCTTGACGTTGCCCTTGCTAGGGCTTATTACCATGCACAATATTTATCCATAGGTTTGAACAGCAGATACTATATGGCGGGCCTTGTCCAAACCTCTTTCAGAGGAGACATGGTCCTGAATCTCGTCCCCTCTGACTGTTAGTCGGGACTCCTACAGATCTAGGGTCTAAGCTCGCTTTCAGACTGGCAGAGCACGGTTTATCATGTTGATGTCGCATATTTTTATACCATTATGTGTTTTACAATACCTTACGTGTTTATATTTTTATGACCTCTCAATATGCGATACCTGTTGACCCTTGTTCTTTACATGGAGGATTATTTATAAATTTTTAAATGTACGTCCTTTGATTGTTCTGCTGTTACGGTGAGTGGGAAGGTGGACCCGTAAACCGGTTAAACACACCATTTGTTTGGCTTTTGTCAAATCAAATGACCGTCCTAAGTCGGTATCGTTATTGCAATACAATCAAAAATTTTTGTAATGTGTTATAGGTTCTAGTATATTATTTATATTCATGTATTGTATAGCTCCATGGCGACTTCTGCCACATAACTAAGCCAGTAACTCCTCTTTTTTCTTCCTCCAAAACGTCAGTCCCGCACCTACCGTGAAAGGCTCCATATCACGTTAATTCATTGTAATCAGTTTCGAACTATATTTTCTTTTCTTTTTTTCCCTTTTTTTCAAAGACATATAAAAAAGCCGTGTTAATGAAACACTAATGCCCCCAAAAGTCCAAAAAGTTATTACTAGCGCGAAGGTCACTGTCAAGGTCAAAAGGTCATCGACCTTGTTGTCATATGAAATGGCTTTATTAGTTGAATACACATGTCAAATATGAATATCAAAAGTTATAGCCAAGGTTAAAGCTGACAAAAGACAGATAAACAGAAAAACAGACTGGGCAAAAACAATATGCCACCGATCTATCGATCCGGGGGCATAAAAAATAGAAATAAAAAAGAAAAGAAGAACAAAAAGTAAAAAGAAAAAAAAGAAAGAAGATAAAAAGTACTTATATACACACACAGAAAAAAAAATGGAAAGCTGTTTACCAAATCTTATTGGAGTTCATCAATACATTATATATGAATCGTTACATTAGAACAGATCATTATGTAGCTGTAAGAAAAAATTAACAAGTTGAGAAATTTCGTGATATGTCCAAAAATGCAATAATAAGTATTTCGGGACATGCATGGCCGGCAGGGCTAGCCAAACAAGAGAAGCTTACTCATGTCTCTGGTCTCACCTCTGGTTTCAAGGGATCAATAAATGTCAACTGTGCCACTTGTTGCGAGTGCTACAGTGTCATGTTAAGCTACTACATCCTGAACTGCTTTCCATGCAGTGAATTGCGCTGCAAGGAGGGTAGGTGTTGTTGTTTGTGAAAAGCAGTTCATACGGAGTTGTGTGTCGGGGTAACAAATGTTAGAGGCATTGTCCAAGGATGACCATATAATTGCAGAGTAAGTGTTGAATTTGGTATATACTGTTCTCCAACATGGTGTAGCGGAGGAGACAAAGGGTATCCACAAAGTTGGACTTTGGGAAGAATAGGGAATGTCCACGCCCAACTGAGTAAACGAGGAATGAGTACTTACATGTCAAATGCCTTAGCACACTCAAAGGGGGAATGAAATGCTACGGCACTTTTCAAGATCAACAACATGGTCTCACCTAAACCACTAGTTTTTAGAAATTGTCCACCCGTACAAAGCCTATCCACACCACTGTAGTCCGTTGTCAGGCATTCCCGAAGTACGCAGAATGTATATTTGTTATTCACAATGTCAGACGGTGCTAGCATTACTGGAGAAGTAAGGGTTTGAAAGATGATATACCAAGAGAGTCTTGCCAATCTGCTTAAAACCATTTATCTATTCCGCTTCTCTATTTGTCCTATTGCGGATAAAGATCTGACGAAACTCCGAAAGGGGTCATGTTCTGGTGAACTCTGATTTCCAGCAAATCAGTGGATCGGCTACAAATTCCTAGGAATGAAATTAACGTCCCCAGCATGCGTGACCCACAAGGTAGTTTTTGAACATTGTTACATATTGCGTTACTATCACATGCCTAGCCGAGTCATTGATTGGCTATGGGAAATAACGGTTTTGGTGACTGAAACGTCATCAGAGTTCACCAGAACATAACCCCTTACATGGTTTTCGCCAGATCTTTATTCGCAATGGGACAAATAGAGAAACGGAGCAAAGATGTGGTTTTAATCAGACTGAGAGTCCTGCTTGCAGTGTATAATATAATATTAATATAGTAAGATAAAGCAATGGTGCCTTGTTGAAGGCCTCGACATAGAATGAAGATTTGAGGAAAGAAGTCTGAAATATGTGCATACACCTGTAGAAATGTAGGTGTTAAAATGCACAGTAACAGTGCCTATCATCAATGGATTTTGTTAACAGACACAGCTACCTTGATCATAACATTCAAAAACAATAAAAAATATCTTTAAATAATTTTCGGTTAAAATTTGATAATTTTTGTATTTTCAACAACACTGACTTTTTTTGGTCAGATTCCACTGTAAAGCATCAAATTATAAAATTGATACAAGTAAGCATAAAGTAAGAGTTATATTTATTTCCACTTAATACAATAACAATATACCAGTAATAATAATAATATCAGGACACATGATAAAAACAATAAAGCAAATTCATATTACAAATATAAATATACTGTATATACACGTACATGTACATGTAAAGTTTAAATATTGCAAGAACTTGAGACTTTGAAACAAACTATGATTTCTGTCAAAATAATTGTACAAATATTTTTCTTGCTTTCCTTTGCTTTTTTATTTTGAAAACAAGATGTTACCAAGAGAAAGTGATGCTTCATAAATATTTACAATGCAATTCACTTAGATTAAGGGAATGAATATTAGCAGTGACATGAAATGTTTGGTTTATACATAGTCTAGATGATTAGTTTTACTTTTGCTGTGGTGGTACAAATATATTTTTATATTGCTTACTTTGTTTTGACAATTTTGTACACATCTGTGGTCTTAGAATTACATGTAAAGATCATTCGTGTGTTTTCACAGTTTGAAATGTAAATTTTGATGCATTTTGGATACAATACTACATAGAAATGCAAGCATATTAAGTTAAATATCACAAAATTTTACAACAGAGTAATATCCTGTAATTCTATAATTCACAATAATAATAATAAAAAAAAAAAACAGACAAATTGATCATAGTATACCAAAGAGTTATCAAGGAACACTAAACAAAAATAAACAAGAAACTGTCAAAGACAGTATGTCTGGATTGCAAAGCAGAAACAATGCATATTTACACCTCACCTGCTTTGCAATCCAGTTAATAATGTTAAGTGTCTTCTGGAAGTACCGTAATGTTTTTTATAACAAACTGACAGATTCATATATCTATCTCATAAATATGAAATCTTTTAGTTTATGACTCTCAAGTAGTTTTTCATTCCTAAAGTGACTGGGAAATTGGAGGAAAGAAATTTTTCAATTTTGGTGATCTGACTTGAATTTAACTAAGATTGGTTTCACCTTTAAATCAAACACACTGACTATCTATCACACTAATTTGTGCGACCCATCCCCAAAATGTGAACACATACATCAAAGTCAAATATCAGTCCTTATGAGATAGTCTGAAACAACATGATTACACATATAATAATATGTTGCCTTTTCGTTTGATGGATTTCTCCTCACGATAACCGAAAAAAGATATCACAAGACAGCATTCTGTTTTCAGTATTCTAAATACTGCTCTCATTTCAAGGCAAAAGAGGCTCCACAAGAACACCCTTGCTCAGCTTGAGGATTGTCTATGACTCTGAATGAACTTCGAATCAACTCTTCATGATAGTCTATTGTAGAGCCTTTCAAAAACTCCAGAGTGTCTACATCAATAATGACTTTTACACCATCTCTTTCAAATACCCTGGAAAGAAATAAATGAAATACTAATCATATTTGAAAGAATTGTTTGTCTCGTCATACATGCTTTAATATAAGGACAGAAATATCAGTATCTAAACATATCATGATAATTCCTTAAATTAAATATTCGTTTAGTAAATGTGTATTATTATCATAACATATCAGTAACTAAAGTGTTTTTCATGGGAATATTTCTACTGAAGAGTATACTGCTTATAACATGAAGTAATATATGAATACTGTAATCAATTAAATGGATAAGGCCACCATTATTAGGGGACAAAATAATTTCTACACCTAAGAGAAGAATATCAGGAGTCCATTTTACTAAAGAACTTGTAACAAATACATGTACTAAAGCTTGGACTTCTGAATCAATAAAAAGTTTCCTTTCATTCTCTGTAAGAAATGCAGTTTTCATGAATAACTAGCATAAATAAACAAACTTCAAGAAGTTAATGCTAATTTCTGCAAATATCTACCTTATATGTGTCTTAAAATAGTTTTGATTTCTCTTAACTTCTTTAGTAAAAGGGCCTGAGGTTTTGTCTCTCTGTATAATGTTTCCTCTATTAGGAATAATTTGTTTGTCTGTTTTTGTTTTATACCGCACCAAAATTATTTCATTTACATGATGCAGGCATCTGCACTGCATAGAAATTTCCACCTATGCTCTGCACCCACCAGAGGCAGAATGGTATCTTTGTTATACCAATGTCTAACAAGACAAGGGAAAGGTACCTTGGTTTTTACTCTTATGTAAGAAATAGAAGGGCAACAAAGAGTTGCAGATAGGGTTCAAACCCAAGACCTCTAAGTCACAAACCAAGAAAGCTACTCAGACTGCACTACACTAGTCCCATTTCAGAATAAAAATATACAAAAACCCTTTTCACGTTAACTGCAGAGCTGTAATATTGGACGACAAAATAGTAAAAGTTCCCGCCAAATCAATCAGAATGTCATTAAATTTAATTATGATGTGTTCAATTTAGAGGGAATGTAAATCAATTTGCTGTCCAATGCTACAGCTTCGTAGTTAACATGAAAAGGTCTATATAGCATGCAACACCAGAAAGAATTAGATATCTAAACA
The DNA here is from genome assembly GCA_035048485.1 of Pteria penguin. NCBI lineage: Eukaryota > Metazoa > Mollusca > Bivalvia > Pterioida > Pteriidae > Pteria > Pteria penguin. The sequence goes on from CM068587.1 coordinate 46,391,921, forward strand.
AAGTCACCCTTTCGGATATGCAATATGAAATGGAGGACCTATGTAATTCCTAATCTTTTGGGACTAAATGTGATAGTGGAAATATTCTTTAGTTTTTTTGTTTTGTTTAATATAGCACCAGAATAATCTCAGTTGTATGGAGGTAGCCATTATCAAACTGCAACCAGATTAATTGGGACCCCTACCCCTCCCATCAATTTTGGCCAAGTACATCGGCAGACTTTTCCAATAGTCCCAAACAAGGTCCCAAACAGTAGTGATTTTCAGTGCCAACACAGCCACCAAGGAGCCAGATATTGGAGGTGAACACATTTCTTGAAGTAATAATATACACATAGGTAGATAGCCAAGTGTGTTAGAAGTGCTCATGAATCTCTTTTTCAAAATAGCACATTTATTTTGATCCAGCTCTGGATAATCAACCACAAGTACATGTACTTCAATATCTTCAATGTGACACATTAACATTTTGATTTGTTTTTACTGAAAATAGAATATCGCAGCTACAATAACGTCAAAATACATGTGCACATTTTAGTAGTTAAGAAATTGTGTATCAAAAAGTTGAACAAATTAAACACTAACTGTTATAAAGAAGAATGATTCTAACTTCTCAGTACTTTAGGGAAGTAACGGTAGGAAAGGGCAGATAACTTACTTATCATCATCTTGAATCTCCTTATCAATACTGAACTTGTATTCAAAGCCAGAACAGCCTCCCCCATCTACCACCACACGTAAGTAAGAATCTGTCTCTCCCAGCTGCTTCAGTTTCTGTATCATACAAATAAGGCTATCAAAATATGGCTCAGTGCCGGCAGGCAAATATCCTCTGATTAAATGATTATTTGGTTGGTTGATTGGTGTTTTACGTCGCTTTCAACAGTATTTCAGTTATATCGCGACATGGAAGCAGGAGGTTACCAACCTCTTAAACATAGTGGCGCAACCCGAAAATCGAACCCGGATTGTCGGTGCCACAAGCCAAACGCTTAATCACTACACCAAGCCTGCCCCTCTGATTAAATGAATTTAAATGATTTAAATAATATGGATTACACATATCCATATACATGTATATACAGAGAGTTAAAGTTGAACATTATTCTATACACAGTATGGCATAACTGTGATGAAAGTTTACATCTCTATGTTTTTCTTATACAAACATCAAAATGATACAAGTTCATTTATCTCAAATTTGCACATACACACAAATCATTTATGTGCAGCTTAAAATCACTTTAGTGTCAAATTGTTTGTGTAATAATCTAGTTCTTCCATCTTTGTTACATTTCGTTTCTTTAAAAAGAAGATTCTTCTTACAAGAATGTAAATACCGATTGAAATACAATGGAATGGAATATTGAATGGAATACTGTATTCCCTGAGTATATTCTGGCAATGATCTCACTTTGGATATATTCATGAGGCATAATTTTTGGGAGAAGCCATATTCATGTTTTATTTGTGAGGCCTAATTTCCATAAAAAGCCATATACATGTTATATTTTTGAGACATATTATTTTTCAAAAAAAAAACATATACACATTATAACCGTGAGACATAATTTTTACACGAAGACATAATATACATGGTATATATTATATAAGTCAAATAAAGGGCAGCATGTACTTTATTTTCCCATGGAACAATACTCATGAAATTACATGAAAATAAGGTCCTTGGGACTAAAATGCTTTCATTTTCTGTGAATGAGTACTTCTGCTGAACTTGTGTAGTTCATTTTGCAGCTTGGATTTGACACTCCCTCAGTTGCAAATGGCAAATTCAGTAAGAAATTTTAAACACTGCCAACTCAAAGAGTAAAAGGTTACCCTTAACATATGTGCTAGTTAAACATTTCCATTAAAGGACATGTGATTCTTAAAACCACTTACTCTAATACAACTATCACTCAGTTTCACAGAAGCGCTGGGTTCACTTTGAGGAGTTGTGTCTTGTGAAGATAAAAGTCTGGAAAAACGAAGTGCTCTTCTCTGACTCCATGTTTCTTGTCTGAAATTTAAAGGATACAGTTTCATAATATCATCTATCGTAGAAAGACAACAAAAACAAAAGGAGTATCATATATACCATTACCAGAAAACTGAAATCTAGACTAAGACTCAATTCAGGTATGTATATGTGACGGACGGGTATCGTCCCAGAGAGCTCAAAGGTGAAAGCGTCCTACTTGATAGCAGAAGGTTCTGGATTTAATTCCCGAGTCCCGCCACATCTTTTTCTCCTGCCTGCTACATTTGGTGCTGTGGCCAGTCCTCATGAGTTGCATGTGCACTGTGAGGGTATGACCTCTGGGCTGTTTCAGTTTCCAAGGTTGGACACCTTTGGCAGGAGAGGAGTGTGACGGACGGACGGGTATCGACCCGGATACCTCAATGGTGAAAACATCTGCCTTGATAGTGGAATGTTCTAGATTCAATTCCTGGGTCCTGTCACATCGTTTTCTCCTGCCTGTTACATATATATATATATACTCTACTAAGTGAGCTACATGAGCTTGGTCTATGTCCCAGTCTTTCATAACTTTTTCTTTATTTTCTAACTCTATGCAATTCTAGACACAATATCATGGTCGATTTTTGGTTTATCGTAATAAATGACTGCACATACTGAGTTTAAGAGTAAAAACTTTGGGTTGGATAAGTTTCTGTCATTATGTATGTTCAATGAGAGTTTCCATCCCATCACTTAAAAGTGAAAGTGAAATCTATGGGAGGAAAACATGTTTGAAATATGGTCTTTTGACATGTACAGACTGAAAGGTAAGTGAAAGCGAGTACAATGTTAATTAATAATGACAATAACAGAAGATTTTTTTCAATTTTCGAAGTCAGACATCCTGGTATTTGATAACGAGCAATCGGAACATTTGGGGTGAGGCATCGGACTTTATCATAGACAGCAATGCATATTCCTGGAGGAATTTTGGGAAAAAGGAATAATTCAAATATTTTGTCACTCAAACAATTAAATTTTGAATACATGTTTTAGTGCTTTTACAAATTTCTGATCGTATATTTTACTAAAAACCCTTTAGAAATGTAACACAAAAACTTAAAAGTTGTATTAACACTAACGATAAACCCCGAGTTTTACCCCAAGTGTCATGGCCAGACTTCTCTGGTATCTACTTAGACTAATAAAGACAGTAATGTCACGTTGATTGAGATCAGAATTTGTGAGTTAAATATTCATCAGTCATCAGCGTGTCCACAATGGCTGTGATTGATACATAAAAAAGATAAAACCAATTTAGTCTCTTGTTAGGCAACACAGTGATCAGTACCTGGAGTTGCACAAGAGATTAATATACAGTATAGTCATTATTTATATATCACAGATGCTTGTTTTCATATAAACAACGGCTCCGCCCCTGTACGTCTCTGTCTCATAGTACGAGATGGAAACGTTCAGGGGTGTACAGGGGCGGAACCGTTGTTTATTTTAAAACAAGTTAGTACAAGACAGAGGAGTACAGGGGCGGAGTAGTTGTTTATATGAAAACGAGCACCTGTGTCGTATACATGTCATTGTGAAATAACCTATTTGCCAATTTAACATGATGTAAGGGGCAATACTGGACAAATACAAAATTGCCGCTTGGATTTGCATCAGATTACTGTGATGTCACATTCCAAACATTAACGTCATAGTGAAAATTCCGCCAAAAAGTGGTCTGTCTGGTATAAGACCCTTTACATCACTTAAAATTGGAAAAAGTTCTATTGTCATTGATTCAGAGAGACAGGGACTGATTACATCACCAGCAGATAAAAATTAACAGACAGCTCTACTTTCATCCAGACACATTAACATTAATAATAAACATAACAAACAGAATGTGCCTATAAACAAGGTGTGACATACATTCTTCGCCTTGCATTATGATAACACAAACTCGAGATGAACCTTCTGGCTTGCAACGCCATTGCAAAAAGCGCTTGTTTGATTCAGATGAAAACTAGTTCAAGCGCTTGGTTTACGTTGATGTGTCCAGTATGTCGGACAGGAATCCTGGAGTAGACTTTGATGCAAGTTGGTTTGAGAATGTTCACATCAACTTGCCCGCTGTCAAGCGTCGTGCAGAGACACTTGGAACCAGAAGAACTGTTAAAAAGCAATGGCAAGCAGCATGGCTGCTGAGAGCCGTATCGTGTATCGATTTAACGACTTTGGCAGGGGACGATACTCCTGCAAACGTCTCCAGGTTAAATTTCATGTTCATTGCAGATAAATACTTCATTTGAATTGTCTGAGATTTTGATAATTCAGTTTGGTAAATTCGGTGTTAAGATTTTGCAACAATTTCTATGCAATATTTATTTGGTAATTTGGTTTCAGAATGGTGTTAATTTTAAAATTTACTGTCATTAGTTTTCACACCCAGCGACGAGAGTCTGAGGTCAGAGCGCCATTGTCATACCCTTGGTTTTGTTGTTGTCATCCCATGGGGTAGATGAAACTTTAATCTGGGCTATATTTTTGAAACATTATCAAAGTTGGACATCCGGGTTTTTGATAATGACGAAATGAGCATTTGGAACTTTTGGGGCAAAGCATTGGATTTAATCATATAGAGCAATGCATATTCCGGGAGGAATTTTGGTAAATAGGAATAATTAAAATATTCTATTGTTTAAACAAGTGTTTTACACATTTCTGATCGTATTTTATAAGAAAAACCCTTTAGAATTGATACAGGAGAAGTTAAAGTTGTATAAACGTTAAAGATAAACTCTGAGTTTTACCCGAAGTGTCATGGCCAGACTCCTTGGGTATCTATGTAGACCAATAGAGACAGTGACGTTGCGCGGACTTCAAGAATGAGGGACAGGGCTTTCACATTTCACTTATAGATTCCTCAGGATCAGAAATTTTATTTTGGTTGGTTAGTTGATTGGTGTTTTATGTTGTTTTCAACAATTTTTCAGTTATATCATGACATGGAAGCAGGAGGTAACCAACCTCTTAAACATAGTGGCGCAACTTGGGAATCGAATCCGGATCAATTGTTTGCGCCACAAGTCAAGCGCTAAACCACTACACCAAGTCTGCTCCTGCAAAAACTTGAATCTGGGCTATGTATTATGAACTGTAAGAGACGGAGCTTTCATATTTCACATAAATTCCCCAGGATAAAAGCTTTCTAGTGGCGGATTTAGAGGGGGGCCCGGGACCCCCCTTCTCACCATATATTTATTACTAAAAATCCAGATTTGGCACCAGAAATTGTTGAGTAGTTTGGATAATACAGATGTGGGTCCCCCTTTTCGGAAATCCTGGATCCGCCAATGCTTTCAATTAGTTACCACACTTCTGCTAAATTGAACTTGACCTTGGACTTTAACCTACTTCTCAAAATGTTAAATTTGGCAATATCTATGGCAGGGGGCATATATAGTAAAGTGCCTCGCTGTCATTCCAACATGATACAGCTTGTCTTTGCATCTCCTGATTTGTCCTAAACTTAGCGCAAACAAACATCACAATATAGAGATGTGTGCATTGTAAAGGGAATGCTGTCTAAAAAGTTTCATAGGAGTTATGGTCCTTAGACTTAGACTGTTATGCATATATAGTAAATTTACCTTGTCTTCTCAACTGCTCTTTAACTCTGATGGAAGGATTTCAATAAAACTTGGTACAAATACAGATCACAATATTTAGGTATGCATATTGTAAGGGGAAGCATGTTCAAAGATTTTTTACAGGCTTAATGGCCCTTATAGATGTAATTCACCTAATTTCAAAATAATATCTGTTTCAAATTACATGTACATACCGGTATTTGAAAAAATTTTGCTGTGGGCAGGGACATTTGTGGCGTACTGACACATCTAATTTTTCTGTGTGCCCAGATGAGCAGTATAGAACCATTTCTGTTATACACTTGAATAATAACTAGCCCTTCATCAATATATAATCGCCACTCCAATGTATATGAAACAATTATATGTAACAGTTTATATAATGAAAACTTCAGTAAAGGCTAAAAGGAGATTTAAACCCAAACTTAATCCTCCTTCTTCATTTTATAACTATCAACAGGCATATCCAGTGGGTTTTTTATTTTTGTTTTTTCAAAGGTGCCTGTACCTTTTCATTTGGGAATTTTTTTTGTCCCATTTGCATAACCCTAAAAATATATGTTTGGGAAAAATTTAGACAAATTTTGGGAAAAATCAATGAAAATTCAGTTGGGAAGGGTCCTTATAACAGACCAGATTTGAAGAAAAAAAAACCCCACTGATATCCAACTGCATGATCACATTGTTAATCTTTTTTTGTAGGTTGTGCTTTAAAGCAAGACATCCTGTTAGAGAAGATCTGATCAAGGCACTTGGTATGCAGGATGAAGGCGTTACTGTAGGAGCAGTATGTGTATATCCTAGTAGAGTTCAGGACTGTGTCAGGGCATTGACAGCCTGTAATGGCAGTGATATTCCTATTGCATCCGTTGCAACTGGCTTCCCAACTGGTCAGGTAATGTCCAGATAAAGGCATATCCTTTGGGGTTTTCATAATTTCAGAGATTTGAGATATCTTTGTAATTTACATTGCTTCACTGGTATGTGTTTCAGTATGAGGTTTCTGCTTGGAACTTTAAAAAACTCGTAATGTACTGAATAAAACACCCCATGAAGAAGTTGACAAGTGCTGATAATATATAAGGTAGCATTCCTAATGCTAAGGACTGTCCTGACACCTGACACAATTTCAGAACTAGCTTAAAATGAAATCAATCTGATTAAAACCACATCTTTATTCTGCTTCTCTATTTGTCCTGTTGTGGATAAAGATTTGGTGAAACCCCATAAGGGGTCATGTTCTGGTGAACTCTGATTTTTAGCCAGTCAGTGGATCGGCTACAAATTCCTAGGAATGGAATAAACATCACCAGCATGTGTGATCTACAAGGTAGTTTTTGAACAATGTTTGTTACATATTGCGTCACTATCACTAGCCAAGTCATTGATTGGCTATGGGAAATAACGGTTTTGGTGACTGAAACGTCATAAGAGTTCATTTGAACATGACCCCTTATGGGGTTTCGCCAGATCTTCTTCTGCATTGGGACAAACAGAGAAGCGCAAGAAAGATATGGTTTTAATCAGATTGAAAACGTAATATATTTATATTCTTCACATCTCCTTGTCTAAGGACAAACAAAATTAATTTCATAATGAAGTAACTTTAAGAACTCAATAAAATATGCAATATTTATTGAATGCCAAATATGTTTTTATTAGGAAAAGTCATTATGAGTAAAATATTTCAAGAAATTCTCATATTAGCTTTCTTGAAAATGTCTTCACAAGCACCGTCATTCTCTGTTGACTGTATAGAATATTCTTTCGAAAGTAAATCGTTCACCTGGAAATCTTTGCAGGGGTATTTAAGTATAAACGATAATAATAATTTTCTGGATCAGGTGCCTCTGAAGACACGTCTGGAAGAGATACGGCTTGCCGTAGCAGACGGTGCTACAGAGATCGACATTGTCATCAACAGAAACTATGCCTTAAATCAGAACTGGAAGGGAGTTTACGATGAGGTCTGTCAGATGAGGGAAGCCTGTGGAGACGCACACATGAAAACCATTCTAGCCACTGGAGAACTGGGTTCAATGACCAATGTATACAAAGCAAGTTTAGCCTGTATGATGGCTGGAGCTGATTTTATCAAGACTTCAACAGGAAAAGAAGGAGTAAATGCTATTCTCCCAGTAGCCCTTGTCATGGTTAGGGCTATAAGAGAGTACTATGAACGAACCGGGCATAAAGTGGGATTCAAGCCGGCTGGTGGCATCCGAAGTGCCAAAGATGCTTGTACCTGGCTCATCTTGATGAAAGAGGAACTAGGAAATGATTGGCTTAACCCCCACATGTTCCGCCTAGGTGCCAGCAGTCTATTAATAGACATTGAAAGACAACTCTTTCATTACGTTTATGGCAGATATGCAGCTGCTCATGAGATCCCTATGTCTTAAGAAAACAGATTTCCACAGGTACCAAATATCCTAGTCTTAAAAATACTTATACAAATGTACCTGAGTGTTTAGCAAGTGTAAAATGAATCTCATGTAATATTCATAGTATTCAGTGTTATGGGGAATATTTAAAGGAAACCTAGATACTTCAGAAGGCTCGGCTAGTTCAGTAATTCAGTTTTCCTTAGATTTGTCCATTGCAGCAAAATAAAACAAAATGTGATCAATTACTATTCAGAGCTTTCCTTTTTTCTAAAAGAATTCTTATTCTATTCAGTGATGTTCCATCCTCTTCATTTTATTTGTTTCTTTATTTTATTAATTTTTTTTTTTGATTTTGTAAGTTTCCTATAACTTTTATGAGAAAATATTAGATAGCCTGCAGCCATGGTTCCAGAAAAATATTTGTTGACAGAATTGTTAATATTCAACATTTGCTATCTAAGAAGTCGATCTCAGTGATCCTATTTGTTTTGTTGGTTGTATTACTATATGTGATAAGCATATGTATACATCAAGTAGTACATGATTATAATTTTTTTGAATGGAATTTTTCTGACTTTATTCAGCTAAGACTGCCAACGTAAAGGTAAGCAAGGTTCAAAACAGTTTATATTTATTTCAGTTTATGAGCTTTACCATTTGTATGTTGAAGTTTGTTTCTGTTTGTTCATATCACCTACTGGTTTGTTAGTTACAGTTCGTGCCAAATGATTTAAAGATAATGTACTCATCAATCGAGTTGAAATTAAATGTTCTTTTCTTTTTTCTGTACAATTGTTTTAAAAACCCTGCTTCTGCTATAATGTCATAGTCAGACTTGGATATTTTGAAGTATTCAACATGGTAACCCATTTGTCTCCAATCTTTGCAGATCTACAAATATTATCTATCAAGTTTGTTATATGGATACCAGCTGAAAATAGATACTTGAACATTGAATTTTCATTAGATTGATGTTTTAGTACATAGATTGTACACCAGTTCAAAGAATTATATTATCAAGTCTTTGTGACAATCATCATTGTATATAGTAATTCTGCTGAATAAAACTTTATGTTTAAGACACTGGTTTTTTTTTTATATGTGAAGCTACCAGACAAAAATTCATAAATGATCTTTATACAAAAAATAATGATAGTTTTCATAGGATTTTACAGGATCACTACTTCATGTTAAAATTAGCATGAAAATTCAAAATACATGTACTATATGTCAAAACAGATGCTGATTTTTGTGACATTAATGCCTGCGAGTGCAAATTCAGGATATTTGCTTCCATAAATAATAAATGGATGTAAAAGATGCTGATAGAAACTTTGCATAGATTACATAAATACTAAATGAAGGAATAAAATTGAGACTTCATATTTCATGGAGTCTTTGTAATGTAGATATAAATGGCAGTACTTTGAAACTCACTGTAGCTTTCAGTCCCTGATTTACCTAGGTTCATTTCCTGGTTTGCACTTAAAGTAATGCTTGTAGCTTTATTTGCTTCAAATTTAACAGTTTTTGCTATCTCTTTACCAAAAACTTTGATGACCGCACCGTTTCAAATGCTATACTAGAAATCGCTGCAACCAATTATATATATTAATAATATTAAATTCATAAGGCTCCTGTGTTGATTGATTTCACGTATATGGTGACGGCATCTGCCTGATGCATTGCATACAAATTAAGACTTGCAACGGACCCACCCGAAGCAGCGAGGGATCTTTAACGTGCCACGCCTATCATGGCACGGGACCTCGGTTTTTACTGTCTTATCCGAAATACAGAACACCGGTGCGCCCAGGGCGGGAGTCCAACCCGGGACCTCTGGATCAGGAACCGAGCACCTTATCCACTAGGCCACACCAGCTTCGCCTATGTTGATTGAGAGGCATGTTTTATTATATAGGTTCTAATTGATTAAACTGGTTAGACAAAATTCTACCGTTTCAAAATAATTGGCTTCTGTGCTGTTATAACGAGTTGGGTCGAGGAATGGTAGCTCATACATGTATTTAGTTATACAGATATTAATTCTTTTCTATTTAACCAGCATCTTTCTGTTTAGCGTGGACACCCAGTTGCATTCATTTTGTTCTGTTTGTTCGTCAATTTGATATTGTTAAATCGTCTTGCACGCAAGGACAGTAAGGAATAGAATGTGCTTATCGTACTTGCTAGTAGATCATTATGATTAACAGCCATTTTGTGAATGGCCTTAGAATCAGAGTTTTAGTGAATAGTCCTGTCTATTTGTTGATTTGCAAACTTTAACATGGGCCTTGACTTCAGAGCGATTGGAGAGAAAACTTCCATTTTGATGTGTAGTCATTGTGTTCCCTTGATACAGAAAACTTTGACCTAGTGACTGAACTTGCAAATAATTTCTGGACATTGCTGCTACCCAGGGGTAGTTTCTGTTCTGATCTTCATTTGACCCAATAATGACGATTTGGGCACATGCATAATTGAAGTATCTATTATTTTTGTTGAAGTTATGTCCCTTTACTGCCACAATCCCACCATAGTAGCTTGAATATCACTTGTACAACTATTCATTCCTTTCTTTAGGGAATTATATTCTGTATTATCTCTACAATGTAAGCGATAGTTGACTATGTATTGTTTCGAGGTTTGTTGGACTCCTTCCAGTTTCTTTAAACAGAAAATTTAGAATCGGCTTTTATTCAGTTCAGTGCTACCGGTATATCGTATTGCATTTCAATCTCAGCTGTCGGAAAGTACAATTTCTTATGTAATTCATCACCTGCCTCTTTATTTGTTCTTGGCATGGCACAATATAAACCAATGACCAGTGGCATAACTAGTTTAAAATTTTATGTATTAAAAAGATAAAGTATGGGCTATGGGTCTCCATAAAGCCACAAGTTGGTCCAGGCTGAACCTCTTGCAAGGGAATCAGGGTGAGGGGACGAATCTCTTCGAAACCTCGGCGATTTTAGCATTTTGATATAAACGAAAATACAAAAAATATGAACTGTAAAATTTTTCAAAAACCGTATACATTCAGATACATGTAAATATTGATTATAATAGACATATGTCCTACAGTTTTTTGCGCATTCATTTGTGTTTTTGCGTAAAGGGCGCTACGCCACTGATGACCACTGACCCAGTTTACGTTGGCACCACAGACGTCATTCATTGCTTCGGATGGGCCTGTTAAATATGTAAATTTTTATTGAGGAACGCAAGGAAAGATACTTCTTTGTAATACATAATGCATAAAAACGACCATAGTATTCAAATTGTATTTAACGACAGTACAGGCATCCACTTTTAAAGGCAAAGGTTTTTACTTTCAACAAGGAATTTCTTCACTTCGGCAAGTGATTCATGACAGTAAGTGATCATTACGCCCTTATAGTATTCGGTGGTTATTTTTTCTTAAAATGATTGATTGAATATTGTTTTACATCACTCCACGATACGTATATGGTGCATTACATACAAATTTAGACCTTTGCAACGGACCCGCCCGAAGCAGTGAGGAATCTTTTACGTGCCACGCCTACCGTGATACGGGATCTCGGTTTTTACTGTCTCATCCGAAAGACCAGACACCGGTGCGCCCAGGACCTCTCGGTCACGAGCCGAGCACCTTATCCAGTGGGCCACATTGGCTAAATTTTTTCTTAAAACAGAGACTGTATGACAAAGGTCACTCAAGGTCATTCCTGCAAGGGCAAGTTCATTCGGCACACATACCTAAAATATTGGGAAAGGCTTCGTATCTCTTACCTTACTCATCAGAATTGTATCATATTTCAAGCCAGTGTTCCTTTTGACAGGGACTTTGGGACAAAGGTCGTTTCTGAAAGGTTAAGGATCCGCAGAAAATAAATTTAAAATACAGAGGGGGACAGAAATTTATTAGGCAATAATTATACTTCACACAACTGCTTTTTGCTACTCCGATCATTTTGACTTTTAGCCTTGGATTTTGACATGCTTTTAAAAATTTTAATCCTTGCTGTATCTTTTGAACTGGCCTTTATATTTCCATATGAATTTCTGTGAATTGATCATAGCTTTCATTGGTACCATTTGTCTTGACCTATTGACCTTGATCTTGGATTTTGACCTACTTTTAAAAAGCTTTAACCTTGTCTATATATCTTTTGAACCGGCTTTCATATTTCCATATGAATTTCAGTGGATCGATCATAGCTTTCATTGGTTCCTTGGTTGTTGACATAGTGACTTTGTTCTTGGACTTTGGCCTGCTTTAAAAAATTACCTGAGCTATATCTTTGATACATATTTATAATACACATATAAAGTCGTCAGGATCAGAACTTTCATTTGAAACCATGACTTTTGACTTCATGGTCTTTACCATGGATTTGACTAACTAAGGATAGGGCTAATATATTTCACATGTTAATTTCTCAGGATCCAAGATTTCAATTGGTGCCTTAAGTTTTAACCTCTTATCCTTGCACTTTGACCTACTTTTCAGAAACTTTGAACTGGATTATATCCTTTGAACCGTAAGAGGAAAAGTCTTTTTCTATCATATAGATCACACATGACAATTGCTTACATTTTATACCCTTGATTTAGTTAATTTAATTTAATTTTAATTTCGTTTAATAAATAATTTGAATTTGAGTCCGGAGAGCTAATGTCATACCACGCAGTCGTTGTCTGCGTCCGTAGACAAAAACTTTAACCTAGGCTATAGCTTTTGAACCAAGAGGGGCAGAGCCTTGAAACTTCGCACATGGGCACATTGTGGAAGAAGCTTTCATTTTGGACCATGACCTTTGACCTTGTGACCTTGATCTCGGAGTTTGACCTACTTTTCAAAATCTTTAATCTTGGCTATAACTTTTGAACCAATGGGGGTACCGCTGCGAACTTTGGATGGCCTTTTACAGACTTAATAGTGTGCTTACCCTGTTTTTGATAACACCCCTCCCCCGAAACGAAATTTGGGGGTATATAGGAATCACCTTGTCCATCTGTCTGTTTTGGCCTTAACTTTTGAACCAGAAGAGATGGGGATTTCATATTACACATGTGTATTCCTCGTGGCAAGACCTTTCTGTCGGCACCGACATTTTTCACTCTGTGATCTTGACCTCCATGTTTGACTATAAGTTAGGGCGGGGTAAGATCCAGTGCCCTAATATAGCTACCAGTATCTTATGGTGGTGTTTGTACCGGGGTATTTATTACACATAGCGTCTTTGAATGTACCATTATCCAGACAGTTTCCACAGTGCCCTAATATAGTCAACGGCATCTTATCTCACACACAGACTTCTTGAAAACTTTTGAAACTTGTCAGACATTCGGTCTGACAAACTGATGGACTTTGTCAGACCGAACAAACTTTTGTCAGACCGAAGTTTTTTCACAATATTTGGAGTAGGAAATGAAAAAATATGAAAATAAACACCAGCTGAATTCAATTAATTAATCATATTCAATTTGCATTTCATATTCTTTAACTATTTGTTCCATTGTCTGTCATTTTCATCTTCAGATTGTTCATCATCACTTTCACCGTCATCTTCCTCGACATCACTCATATCTTCCTCTGTAGTCTGTGTCTCACTTTCATCCATACCCTTCTCTCTCATTGACTCCCTGTCATCTCCCTCTTGTATATCAGCTGCAACTTCAACTCTTTCAACATCTTCAACACTTTCAACATCTTCAACTATTTCAACAACTTCAGCTCTTCCATCCCCAAGCTCATTCTCAACAACTCTGTCATTTTGGAATGTGCATTTGTGTTTTTGGCCCGGCTTCCCCGACGCCACATACTTTTTAAGCTAGGAGGCCGCCATTTTGACCTTCATGTGATACACAAATCTTAACGAAGACGCTTAAATCTGATCAGGATATTCAATCGGAACACCTTCGCCATTTTTTACAAAAAAAAAAAAATGCGTACGGAAATGCACGAGTTGTTACGATTGCAGGGTATTCAGACTCGCTTAAAGCATTCGTATGATCACGACGGATTAAACTGTATTAGTTCGGATCAGAAAGGTGTACAGAGTTCGGAAATATCGTATCGGACATTTGGACCGACAAAATGATGATTTCTATCGGACTTTTGAATTTTTTATCGGCAAAACCGACAGTTTTCAGGAACTCTACCCACACATTGAAATATATCCCGGTACTGAGTGTTTACTGGAGATACTTTTTACCCCCACCTTTTTAAAGACTGGGGTATTTAAAATTCGCCATGTCCGGGCTATGTGTGTGTGTGTGTGTTTGTTCATCTTACCCAGGTCTTGACTGACCGAGCTATAAGCCATTTTAATTAAAACCAGATCCGCTATGGGACAAATAAGGAAGCGGAGTACAGATCTGGTTTTAATCGGAATTGATATTTGGCCATAAGTTAGTCACTGTGATTGATCTTCACATAAATATTCATCAGAGCCTAAAGGTGTGATGACCCTGATCTAGGGTATTGTGACGCTGTAGAGTCATTACTTATGTTCTTGCCTAGAATATTAGTCAACTACTTTGTGATAGATAGTGGCAAAACAATTACACAAATATTCATCAGAAACTAAAAGTGCGTTAATATATACCCTCATGACCTAAGGATAAGGTGGCAGGGATATTTGTAGTCGGCAGTGATGACTTTTCTAGTTGTTCTTTTTGGCGTTTCCTTGGTGTACAGTTATCATTATAGTCATAGAAACAAGGACGAAACTAGAAAGGTTAGCAGAGTATTTTATTACAATGATTTCCCAGTAGAACAGTACTGTTGGTATGACGTATTCTCACGTGACTTGAGCAATAGTGTCATTAATATGTATACAGATAAGACCTGATAAGAACACAAGTAAAAGATAAGATATCTTATTCTTATATGTGAAATGGAAATGCAGACAAAATTTTAATTGGTATAGATCTGGAACGCGAACGGATTATTGGACAAAGGGTCCCAGTTTCAAACCTGTTGCCGGGGCATTTGCGTTTCTCGTACACATCATATTTACGCTTAGAGGCATTTACCTCATGTATTGTTCTTCATTTACCCAACATATTGCAGTTTTCTCACAGTGGTCATATACCTAGAGGCTATCATTGTATACTGATCAAACAAATCAAAATTTCAAATACCATGTTTAACTAAGTCGAACGAAATATAGATCTGATTCTTATTATATTCATTGCATGCATATCAGTGTTCATAAACACTTTTGGCCGGATTGCAGTGCAATTCCGATCTATATATTGATGATGTGTGTCTGTCTGTCCGTCCGCCTGACTGCCCGTCAACATCTTGGTTAAAATTTCTGTTTAAGCAAACTAAAAGGATTGTAATCATGGTACTACACGCATACTTTAGTAGGTTCCTTATGACCAGGGCTTCAAATTATGCCATGACTTTTGACATAGTAACCTTGACCTTGGACTTTGACCTATTTTTTAGCAAATTTTGACTTTGGCTATATCTTTTGAATGAATAGGGATAGAGCTTTGGTACTGCGAACATAGGTTCTTTATGACGAATGCTTTCAATTGATACTATGACTTTTGACGTTGTTACCTTGACCTAGTTTCAAATTTGCTTTGAAATTTGGCCATACCGCCTTAAGCGGTTTCTTGTTTTCTATTCATACACAGTCAACCTTGCTGCAAAGACCACCTGTATTAAGCAATTACCTATGCTAAACAACCACATCTCTGCGTTTCCTTCTACTAATTGTTACAGTTTACACGTACAAAATCAACCTGTATTAAAAGGTCGCCTACCTAAGTGACTGAAAACAGGTTTAACTGTGTAAGTAATGCATTGAGAAATTCATAGTATATTGCATTGTCTTTGATGAATGTATGTTTATCTTACCCTTGTTTAATGGCTTAAGTGTTATCATGCCTTTGTTCAGTGAGTTTAGTGTTATCATACCACTGTCTGGTCGATTAAATAATATCATATCCCACTTCAGTGGCTTAACTTATAAGTGTTATCATATCACTGTTCAGTGGCTTAAGTTTTATTATACTCCCCTGTCCAGTGGCTTAAATGTTATCATACCCTTTTTCAGTGGCTTAAGTGTTACCATACCTTTGTTCAGTGAATTAGTATTATCATACCCCTGGTCAGTTACTTAAGTGTTATCATACCTCTGTCCGGTGGCTTACGTGTAATCATACCCCTGGTCAGTTACATAAGTGTTATCATACCTCTGTTCAGCGGCTTAAGTGTTATCATACTCTGTTCAGTTACTTAAGTGTTATAATACCCCTGTCCAGTGGCTTAAGTGTTATCATACCCTTGTTCAGTGACTTTAGGGTTATCATACCCCTGTTCAGTGGCTTACGTGTAATCATACCCCTGGTCAGTTACTTAAGTGTTATCATACCCCTGTTCAGTGGCTTAAGTGTTATCATAACCCTGTTCAGTGGCTTAAGTGTTATCATACCCCTGTTCTGATGTTCAGTGAATGCAATATTGGTCCACATTCATCTTGTAAATGCAGTTTTGAAAAATTAATGCATCGTCCGTGAATTTTAACATTCACGACGGAAGTAGCGACCCAAACAGGAGATGCTTATTCCTCCCGGTACCAGGTCGCACTTTTGGTTTGCGGGGCTCCATGAAATCACCAATTGTGTATTGTGATTAGGTTAATAAAGAAAAGGAATAGACTATTTCCGAGTTATATCCAAACTACTGGTATCACCGCTGCTGTATCATTTATCATATCACTGCTATTGTATCATGTATCGTATCACCGCTGCTGTGTCGAGTATCATATCACCGCTGCTGTATCATGTATCATATCACTGCTGCTGTATCATGTATCATATCACTGCTGCTGTATCATGTATCATATCAACGCCGCTGTATCGTGTATAGTATCCCCGCTGCTGTATCGTGTATCATATCACTGCTGCTGTATCATGTATCATATCACTGCCTCTGTATCATGTATCATATCACTGCTGCTGTATCATGTATCATATCACTGCTGCTGTATCATGTATCGTATCACCGCCGCTGTATCGTGTATCGTATCACCGCTGCTGTATCGTGTATCATATCACTGCTGCTGTATCGTGTATCATATCACCTCTGCTGTATCGTGTATCATGTCACTGCTGCTGTATCATGTATCGTATTACTGCTGCTTTGTCGTGTGTCGTATTACCGTTGCTGTATCGTGTATCGTATCACTTCTGTTGTATCGTGTATGGTATCGCGGTATACCGTTACGCTCCTAACCGAGAATGGTATTTTCGGTGACATTGGTTGGATATGTTCATATGCTACCTTTTTGAACTGCTTTTCTGGACAATGATAATTTAAGTATTGTATATATGTACCTAATTCCACGTACATGTTGATAACCCAGACACTCAGTTTTTCTGAACGGAGATTTCAACATTCTGCTTATTGATCACTAGGCTATTATTGCAATGGGTAGTATCTAGAAAAAGGATTATCCTTCAACAGTAAATGTAGGTTGTGCAGAACTGGCTAATTTTTTTTTTCAAATTTTCACCCAGTTGAAATAAATACTTCCAAATACAGTAAAACCTGCTTTAAAGACCGCTAATGTTATTATAAGCGATCACTTGTCTTTAACGACCACCGTTGTCTGATTCAAACTACGTATTGTCCATATAAAAGCAATGTATGTATAAGCCACCTGCATTATTCAAGTGGCCACTTTTCAATCTTCCGTTTGGTGGTCGCTTAAAGCAGGTTTGACAGTACTTTTGATAGCATGAGTATTTCAAGGCCTGATGACGCTTCCTGTATTTTTCTTAAAGATGTCGTTTGATTGATTCAGCTGCTGATCACTATGTGACTTACATGTATCCTTTTATTGTTACTCCTCACGTTTGGGCCTTGTATAACCAGTAGCATTTATTCCAGAACGAATGCAGAACATTTGACAGTGTTAAATCAAGAGTGATGAGCGAATTTTATTTGTTAGCTCGCCGGGACGAAAGTCCAGATAGCTAATGCTATATCCTAGGTGTCGTCATCGTCGTCAGCGGCGGATCCGTTTACAAAACTATAACCTGAACAATATCTTTTGAACAGCAAGGGACAAGACTTTGATATTCGCGTATAGATTCTCCGTGACCAGAGCTTTTGTTTAGGGTCATAACTTTTTACCTAATGACGTTGACCTTGGACTTTGTCTTATTTTCCAAGGAATATGACTTTCATATTTCACATATAGATGCCTCATGACTAGAACTTTAAATTTCCTTTAAGTTCATGATTTTGACCCAATACTTTGACCTTGGACTTTTACCCAACCCCCCCCCCCTTTACAAATAATAATAATAATAATAATAATAATAATAATAATAATAATAATAATAATATTAACCTGGCCTATATCTTTTGAATCATAAATAATTTGGCTTTGATGTTTCACGCATAGGTTCCTTGTCAACAGAAATTCATTCAGGCCATTACTTTACTATGCGACTTGGCCCTAGAACTTCTACCATCTTTTCAAAACCATTAACCTGGCTTATATATTTTGAATTATAGGGAATACTGATATTTATCGTATAGATCGCCCATGACCGGGACTTCACCTTGACCCTAAACTTTGACCTTTCTGAAAACTTTGACCGTGTTATATTCATTTGAACCCTAAATGATACGGATTTCATAGTTTTCTTTATATCGCCTCAATATGACAGTCGCTTACATGTGGCACTCTTGATTTTGTGGTATTGACCGTGACATTTAGCACAAGTTTTATCTTGTTATGATATTCTAGTCTTATTTTAAGCCTAATACTCATCTGGAATCCCAGAATCAAGGATGTATTTCAGTTTTATTTTTGGTCAACTTGTGGAATCGCGTTTGATAATTGCAACACTATAAAGTAATCCAGTGAGCTTGGATGTCTTCTGACAACTCTTGTTTGATTCTTGTTTCACGCCACACATAGATAATATTGCACTCATGTAGTGACTTACGCAATGCATTGTGCCACCAACAGCAACAGGTGGGTCTCGAAATTGGGACCACCTGGTCAAGAGCCGAGCACCTAACCAATTGCGTTACGCTGACTCAGCTAATTTAAGATAGGGGTCTAGAACGACGCGAACTTGATGCCAGTCGTATCTTGTGAGATTTTCTTTTCATGAGATGAAGCGTTTAACCACAAGATCCCTTATCAGGATCGTATTGTGCGTGTTAATATCACGTGACTGCCTTAGGTTAGTATGAGTGAACGACGTACTGCCACATCGTTGACACGTATGGCAATACAGTGGCGGATCCAGGATTTCCGAAAAAGGGGGGCCCAAATGGGTATTAGCCAAACTTCTGAGCCATTTTTGGTGCAAAATTTTGATTTTTACTAATAAATATTTGACCAAAAGGGGGGGGGGGGGGCGGCGTGCCCCCGCCCCCTCTAAATGCGCCACTGCAATACATCGTGTAGAAAAGAGAGAAAACTCATATCCTTATTTTACATGAAAGTAATATGATACCGGTATAACTACATATTAGGCAGGATTTATGCAGTTTTGTCCTTACCTTCTGAATATATGTAATGATACAGCCTTTTTATGTGTTGTATTCAGTGTCGGATCCAGGATTTCCGAAAAAGGGGGGTACGTGTGTATTAGCCAAACTATTTCAGCCATTTTTGGTGCAAAATCTGGATTTTTACTATTAAGTATGTGCCCCCCCCCCCTCTAAATCCACCTCTGGTAGTTAAAAGCCAGTTACTGTTCAAGAAGGGTGTAATTCGGATTCGTTTTATAAAGTATTCAACAAAATTCATGAAAATGACATTGTCGGGTTTGATTTGATTTATTAGAGTTTTGCGTCTCTTACAATAATTCTTTAGTGATACTGCGAAAAGGAGGTAGCAACATCTTGCACATAGTGCCGCTAGCGCTATCTGAGGAATTGAATTCACCGCCAGTTGAAATGTTTAAGGATGATCAATTTAATGATGATATCTTTTTTTTATCATTTAACATAACTCCGAATTGAGTAATTGCGCCGGATTCACAAGGACCGGGATCTTACTTGGAACGGGGCGGATGTGATCCTAATAGGATACGGGTTCGCCAGTTATTCCAAAGCGTTTAACTACTGCCCAATAGGAATGTTGCCGACAGTTTTTGTTCGCATACGGAAATGGGCGAGTTGTTACGATTGAACTACTGTCAATACACACTCGTTGGGGCGAAGGTTGGTCCAGTGGGTATTACACTGGGACATTGTTTACGTTGGCACGTTAGAGTGATCGGAAAATGTTAAGAATAAATATAAAAAATTATACGTGTAATAGTTTGATTGGTAGAAAGAAATCATATAATATGCAAATAATACTTGTTAATAAAATAGAGTTTGTAATTTACCTTTATTCCGCCATTGTACTGCCTTGTATTTGAACATGTGTCATGAAAAAAAAATTATTTGTTTTCATAATTCAACAGAAGTATTTTGTTTTAAAATAAATGTACATCAATTAGATATGAATACCAAATTCTTTTTTTTTCTTTCTTCCTTTTTTTTATTTTCAAATTCAGATAAAAAATCCTAATCATAATTACTAATTGATGTATTACAAATTAAAGCACGGACGGTTATTTAAAGAAAAAAGATAAATAAAAAGAAATAGTTTTAAATTCGTATTTCTTTATTTAAATCGACAGATTCGGGATTGAATTTTCAGCCATGAATACTTGGAGAAAATATTTAATTTGTTCAAATGTGTGATTTACTTGTATGTATACGCTGTAAACTACGTAAATTTTCTGCAACAGTGTTTCATCGAAAAGCTGTAGCAAACTCTGGCCAAATTTTAACCCATAACTATCCCTGCTGATCTTGACAAAGCGTGACATGTTTACATATAGTTTGGTATTACCATGAGGCCGTTTAGTATGTCAGTATTATCTCTTTATGACTAAATGAATCAGCAATTTTAAAGAATATACACTGCTCGTAAAGCAGTAGCTTTAGTCTTTCTATGATTTCTTATTACTTTATTTATGCATCTTAACCCTTTTCTCTCCCTTCAGGGTCGTAGGAAACATTTCAAAAGGAGGGAGAGGGCAAATCTTGAATTTCATTTCATAACGTAATAAATCGGTCCACGATCGGCCAAGAAAGCCCCCCCCCCCACATTTTGCTCTGGTTCCTACGGGGCTGTCCTCGCTGTGGTGTGACAGTTTTTAATTAGTATCGATTTTCGGTTTGGGGGGGGGGTGTATGTGATTTTTTTGTGTTCGCAGCTTGACAGTGCAAGGCCAACCGAAGCAAAGACTGGTCTTTTACGTGCTGAAGTACCTTGAGACGGAAAGACAGGGCCGATGGGACTCGCACCTTGAGCTGTTCAGTCACGAGTCATGCCCTCTACATACTAAGCTATATCGGTTCAGTTGCATTCCAAACAGTAGAGTATCTAACAGCCAGACATACATTAAAGAGAAAAGGGCCTTGGACAGAACCATGCATTTGTATGCAATTCTAGACAACATTTGTTGGCTACAATATTGTAGTCTTCCGTGACAACTTACTATTTTGGTGGGCATATCGTTCCATCGATATGACAGTCACGATAGCAAGGAGTCGGGGAGAGACACAATATTGAAGCTTAGTGTTTATAGCAGTATTTTATAAGAAGACAAGCCGACGTCCATTATTACATACTTTATGGTAGGCAATGGAATTTATGTTTGTTCATTGGTTTTCGTCCATTTTTTCCGGATTAACGGATTTTCCGGAATAACGGATCATTGTACACTTGTATTTATCCGAAGAAAACACGCCGACGTCCACTATCGCAAATGTTATGATTAGCAAGGGAATTTATGATTGTTTCCGGCCAATTTTCAGAACGGATTAACGGATTTTCCGGAATACCGGATCATTATATTACTTGTATTTATGTGACCCTATGACCTCTCCCAAACTCCCAGATGTTAAATGGCGTCCTCAGGATTATTTTACTTTGTTTTGTTTTCATGTTATATTGATTGTAGTCATAGTATATTTGTTGATACTCGATATGCTACAATTGTCATAATTCTCGGACACTCCATTGTAGTTCAATATCCTGAAATGTCTTTATGATTAAATCCGCATTTGATAGATCATTTGCAGTGGCATCACGAGAATTAATGATAACGTTGACATATTAGATAGATATTGTACACATACGGGCTGGGAGTATTGCATTGGAAGAAATATTAATGCTGCTTTGTTATTAGAATAAATTCAGTCTTAGTCTCTTACTCTTTTAGTCCTAGTCTTTTAGTCCTAGTCTTTTAGTCCGAGTCTCCTAATCTATCAGTCTCTCAGTCCTCTGGAGTTAGAATAGACTTTACATTTGGATTTGATGCTATATTGAGTTTAGTGTCACACAGTTTTATAATCAGGACTGTTTTATATATAATCTGTTTTGAGTCATAAGCTTGACTGTAACATGGTTGTCGCACTACAAATAAACATTGAAAACACAACGCAAGACTTTTCACTATATAAAATACGATCACGGACCAAGAGATAAGGACTACATTTATCCAGAGACATATGTACACATATGTGTATATATGTCTCTGATTTATGCGGATTCTCAATCTCCAAAGCAGAGTTACGGTCCTTGCACTCCCTGTGTGGATTGTAAAGGAACGACAACTCTGCTTTGGAGATTGCCGGAGTCTCACTAGACAGGGAACGTGTCTTTACAATCTAAGCTAGTCCGGGGCGTATGTATTTTCATGAAAAAGAGGATTTCTTACATATAAGTTTAATTATTTATTTTATACATCACAGTCTCAAACACGTTTTCTGCCAATAAACATTCAAGCAAATATATCCTCGAAACTATCAAAGCCCTTTTAATCCGTATGAAGACAGCCGTTTATGAAACACCGAGTTCGTGGCTACATGTATTCCTACGTGTATCGGAATAATTAAGAAGAACATCAAATTTTGTATATTCCATGTTATTTAGCATGGAAGTTTATAGTTTTCGTCATTTATCGAGAGAAAAAAAACCCCCAAACAAACAGCCAAACAAACAAAATAAAACAAAAAAAGAAAAAACAAACAAGCAAAAAAAAAAAAAAAAATTAAATAAATAAATAAATAGAAAATACCCCCAAAAACTATGGGGTTCAGACCACTGAATATCTCAGCGAGGGATTGATTCATTCTTAAGCTGGTACCGAGAGATAAAATAAAGTTTGTAAAAATTCTTATCTCTTCGAAAGATGCGTTATATACTTACAATTACCTATTATGTTATTTGTTTTTTATTCATTGATTTGCTGTTTTATAATCATCTTCATTACTAAACAATGTTTATTCGTTATAACAACATATTGGACTGTGATTTCAAATAAAAAATTGTTGCTACATATTAATTAGTAACTTGAAATTAACGTGTATACTTGTTAAACCACTTCATTTAATATTTAACTTTGTAACAAAATGTCTCTTTTTGTTAATGATTAAACATTGTTGCTCTAAAATAAAGTCGATGATTTATAACTTTAAAAAGTAATAATAAATCAAGAGAGGTATTATTACTTGTGTCCACATCTTTTGTACTTACAGGTGTTTAAAAGGTGAATCTAAACAGTTCAAGTAAAAATTTGCCGTATGTGTTCTTTGTGCATTATTTGTATCACCTCTTCTTTCGTCCTTTTTTTTTTTTTATTTTATGTGTATCTAACATCTCAAAGAAAACGTTAGTCATTAGGAAAGCATAATACCATCTTCAAAAAGCGTTCCCCTTCAGTTATTATTCTTGTGACACTCGGAGTTTACAACGCCAGGTACATCGTGAGGTGAGATAAGCCATGTCATTGTAGATTTGTTTGATAAAAATTAAACCCCTGGATATTACCAAGGACATCGAATATAATATATCTTCGAGATATGGTCACTTTTGATGGACTTTCTGTACACCACAAGTTGAAGGTCAAGATATCTTTACTTGACGCATGCGCATCGTAAAAAGTGAATATATTCACTACAGCTAGCTTCGACTTCCGTGAACGAATGAGACAGTATAACGATAATGGGGTGGCCCTGTACAAATGAGTATTTTGAGTGTTAAATGGATAAATATTACCATAATGCGGTCAAAATTGGATTCACTTATTAATAAATAATTATATATGTGTGGAGTTTACACAAAATGGTGTTCTTTAATGGATCTATGAAATTGAAAATATGCGAAGCTCTAGATCTGAAATTTACGGACTGTTCTCTTCGCTTAGGAATGGGAGGAGCCGGGAAGGGGATTCTATCAATGGACCCTTATATATCAGTAGATATTGATGACTTGCATGTGGCAAGGACTACGACCAAGGCTAAAACCCAGACTCCAGTCTGGAATGAGGATTTTGTGACTGAGGTGCACAACGGGCAGACGATAGTTCTTACCATCTTTCACGATGCTGCAATACCCCCGGACGAGTTTGTCGCTAATTGTACAGTCCCATTCGGGGAATTGAAGGGGAAAGCCAAAGATTTGTGGGTATGTACACGATTTGCCAGATGTTGGAGCACATATCAATGTCGTTTTGACCTCGAGATGTAAACAATCGATAAAAATAACGGCGAGATGCTGGAGAAACAATTCCAAGATGGAGGACACCTCTTGCAGACGAGAGACCAAATGCAATCTCATCTCGCTTTCTCAGCCTCTGTATCAATATTTCAGATCATTCCCTTAAAGATAATAATACTTGTTTTGATATAGAATTGATTTCTTTTTTCCAGGTTGACCTGGAACCGGTTGGGAAAGTGCATATTAAGGTGGAACTGAATGGATCTTCATCAGAAGGTAATGCGCTTGCCATATCATTAACATACATTGCGATCATTCGCTTTCATTATATATTTATTACACTTTTACTTGTTTATTGACGTTCGGTTGTCGAATGCCCATGAATGCAATATTACAGGAGGGTGATAGTTGTTAATTTAGACCGATGTACATTATGACCTAGATTTTTACCGTGGTGCCGAGATGTTTTCGTGACGTAAGGCCTGTCGCGAGGAAAACGACTTACTTATGTTAATGAGACGGAGCGCTTTCCTCTGTCACTCGAAAACGTTCTTTTTATTACAAATTTTGTATTATGTAGTATTGCTCCCATAGTGTTCTATGTTTAATCATTGATTCCTGTAGAAAATCAATACACGGGATGCTATCATGATAGTGGGGAAAGTCAATATTAATAACTCCTTGTTATGAATTGTAAATCATTATTGATATTTCTAGGTACAAGAATTTATAAATTATCAAGCAGGGAAAAGAGTTGTACAAGGGTGTTTGATTTTTTTATATCATTTACTATAAATGGTTTTTTATTCAAACCACTGTGCAGTGTCAAAATTGGATCAGATTAAAGTGGGAATTATATTTTTGTATGACAGGATTTTCTAGATCAATAATTTGACAAAATTATGCAAAAGTTTTTTGGTGAAAGATTTTGCCTTCAGAGGTTGTTTTCCAACCAGGCAAGACTCGGCTTCTGACATGCAATTTTAAAGGGTATGAAACCGTGGATTTTGAGGTTAGGGTGATATATTGTAATACACATAAAATGATGTACTTTGTAAAAGAATCATTTTTACAATGATAAATATTTATGAAATATTTTTTCCTGTCTGCACTCGTTCACTTAGGTACACCTTTTAGACATAGAAATATTAAGCAAGTATGAAGTAAATGATTAATTTGGGTTAAAGTATTTACTTATATCTATAATTCTAAGTTGTCAGCATTTGCTGATCTACAGGAGGTATAAAATGTCATAGATCAAAAATTTTGTTTTCAAGGGAATTCTTGGTCTGGAATTCCTCTTCTGTGCCAATGCATTTAACATTATCAAATTTCCTGTTCAGCCAGGGTATATTTTATTTGTAGTAAATTGGTTTAAAAGGATAGCTTACATGGCTTTATATTTATTCAAATATGTGATATGCAAGGTGAGATTACACCCACATGCGTTAATTTAGGAAAGTCGGTGAACCCGCCCAGTTCTGACAAATTTGTACTGCCATGTGCCTTCTCTACTGATGATAAAACCGGTGATGCAAAAGCTAAATAGGATACTGACTCATTAGTATATATTAGAATATCCTTCTTTATTCATGTTGTGAAAATCGTTACTAATGTCTTTATTTTGTTAATGTTTCATGCCACTCCCAAGATTATTTCCATTATATGGTGACAGTGCCTGTCTGGGGCATTTTTTCAAAATTTTGCCCCATTGCCAAATAAAAAACTATGTTTATGGTTTCTTGACCAACCTTGATAAACTTCCCTGACCCTAAACTTTTTGACGATTTTGACGTTTGATTCTGATCAAGATATGCAATGTTCGTTTCCCTTTTGAAAATAGTTTACCGTCATCATAGTCTTAACTCTTTAAGTAAGGGCAGTGAATTAAAACACTTCATTGCATATATATAGTGAATTCTGAGTTTATTATTCTTAATTTTTATTTGGCCTACGTCATTTTAGTAAAATCCAAGTTGACAGCAGGCATCGAACGCAAGTTCTCAAAGTTCTAGTCCACTCTGATACCACTGGAGTAACCTGTCCCTAGATGTTTCTTAACTTTTTCTCATATTATGACTACATTGTGTGATTCTATAAATAAATAAGTGGTATACATTATTTGATCACCAAGAGGAATGTCAAGGAAGATAAGGTGATACCATGACAGTATCATGCTTATCAGTGATTAGCAGTAGAATTTGTAAAGTTTTACAATTAGTCACAAGCTTACATATGTATGCTAGTTTTTTTACTCAGTACATTTGTTTTAACTATGACTTTGTGAGTGAGTTTGGTCATG
The DNA here is from genome assembly GCA_035048485.1 of Pteria penguin. Lineage (NCBI taxonomy): Eukaryota > Metazoa > Mollusca > Bivalvia > Pterioida > Pteriidae > Pteria > Pteria penguin. The sequence continues at coordinate 46,418,767 of CM068587.1, forward strand.
TTGGGACAACTTTGAGAAAAGCCATTTAATCTTAGTGTAGCTTTGTTGATTTAAGAAGTTTTTCGAAACTAGTATTGCAATCATTAATTGATAACATAGACGAAGGGATATCATGTCACATTTGTTGGATTTGTTAGGGCCAGCTAAATATACCATACAGAAGTTTGTTTTAATGAAAGGCTACAGAAATAAGTGACAACTCCCTATTTTCACCTCCAGTGCTCTCAGATGAAACATGTTAAAGCAGTAAAATTGCAGAGTTAGTTCTTGTTACATAATGACTACTGAAACGTTCAGAAATTGTTTTATGTTTTTTATGCAACTTGCAGAGTATTTGACAAACAGACTTTAATATCTCGAACGTCGAAACGTCAAAGTTCTAATGTATTCCAACAACCTTTTTGTATATTCAACATAGAAACTTTCAGAACTTGAATATGCTGAAACTCGAAGGGATTTTAAAGGCTCCTTACACTTTGAGTTATCAAGGTTCAGCTTTATATATTATAGAAGCCTTTCCTGTATATGGGTCAGATTTTGACTTTCGGCTGCCATCTTTACCTTGTACATGGCAGCTTAGGACCCTTAACATTTCAGGCTTAATATCCTCACACTCACAGGTTAGGTTTTTATTTTACATGCATTTTGCATACAGCCAGTATAACCAATCATTTACAGATTTTCCTTATTCCTGGAAACATACTTTCAGATATCAGAGCTGTGTTTTTCTTTTTTGTACATGTAGCACTAGGAAGAGTTTGTATTTTCGAGTCAAATTCAGTGCCTTAGAAGAATACCTCTCCTCTTTCCTATACACATAAAAATTACATGTAGGAACATACTGAGCACAAACCTGAGTTTGAACATTAAACGTCAGTACTAAATGACATGATACTTTTCAGTCTAGTTGGGTTCTAAGTTTTGTACTCGAATCGTAGTAGTAACCCCAAAAAAGCAACCAATTGTATATGGATTTGCAAAAAATCTATGTCAGCTTATTTCAGTTCCTTAGAAAATATGTCAAATGTTGTTGAATTGTCATAATTCTTATACCATATATAAGATTCTTGGGCATTTACGACTTTGGAACTTGAACATGTTCCATTGAACACTGCAGTTGGTCTGTCTGTCCATTCATATTATTTTCAGGAATTTTATCGTATCTAGGTGAATTGTTACCCATTGAGTATTAGTCTCTCACAAAGCTGTAATGCATTCACACAAAGAATAAAGCCTTAATCAGTAAATAGCATAAGGGCTCTTAGTGGTATACTCTTGTTGCAAGACTTTTGCGATGAGTATTGCTTGCAGGCAGCGGACGCTTAATCCTCTCAGGCACCTAGTCTCACCTCAGTTTAATTTGGGTTTACATTTTCTGAATATGACATTGTATACGATGTTGTCTTTTTGTTCCATGGACTTCTAGGTGTGGTTGACCCATCTGTGCTTCTTTGTTGTTTGCTCTTGTAATCTCTCATGTCTTCATGGGGTCGGTCTCCAATCCTGGTTTAGACTAATGGCAAGGATCATCCACAGCAGAGCTAACACACAACCCCAAAATTATGTGGTAGATGCCAGATTTGAGAGAATCGCACAATAAGACAAATGGGATGTGCAGTGCAATTCGTGCACGGTTGTGGTATCTTCCTGATACTTCAGTTACCGCCACCACTAGACACTGGGTACCACCATATAGGTCAACAAGTGGCATCTGATAATAGAAAAGATGCAAAGAAATGTATTACAGTGTCTAATGTATTATTAACATTGAATTTTTTAAAAATGCTTCATCATTTATTGAAGTCCTTAATTTACAAAACAAGTTGACACTGTGATACAAAGGTCATTGAAGTCCAAATTTTTTCAGTAACGAGCAAGAATAACTTTAAACCATAATAGAATTTCTATCATATAGGCTTATTGTATCATAAGCAGCTTGCTACATGTCGCCTCTTTTCCTGAAGTTTAACCCAAAATGATCAGATATTTACATATAAATCTCTATAGTAAATCATGGAGTAGAAGTAGCTCAGCGGTTAGTGTGAGTTTGGATTATGGCAGAGAGGTCTCAGGTTTGAGCCCTGAAAGTTTCTCATCAGTGACGGTAAAAACTGCCATTTTCATGGTAGACCTTGGCAGTGGTCCTCACTGCTTTAAGTGGGTCTGTTGGATAAGTGTAAATTTCTGTTTTGTATCAAGCAAGTGCTGTCATTATATAAGTAAAATGTATAACAAGAAAGAGACATTCAGACAATGATTCCTGTTTCCATATTACCAATAAAAGAGAAAATCCAGGAAGGAAGAAGGAAGGACTTCATAATACATATACATGTATAAGGTCATTATTGTACATGTATAGTTTTAGCCTTTTTATTTGATCTTGAAGGCAATTATGAATTCATCCTCTGGGAAAGATATGAAGTTATAAATATATCTAGAGTTTAATATCTATACTTTATAAGAAGTGAAAACTGTATAATAAGTGAAAACCTACAAAGATTTTCAAAGTTTCAAATCTATCATTTAAAACTTCTTATTCACGTTCTAATATTGTTAGAATGGCAAAACACATACATTAGGTTGATAAGCCCACAGTCGGATTTGTTTCACAGAGGGGAATGGGTGGATTTATATATTTATAACACTTCCTAAATCCCACTGAGTTTGCCCTTGGGATAAGAAAAAATGAACATAAATTTTGATAATGTCTTTAAGGCAAGTGCAGAATTTAGTCAGTTCACATGTTGTTTACATTGTGAACATAAGAGCGTAACCTTTGATGGGTTTATTTTATCGGTATGTTTATAGTACTGTTCAAAAGAAGATTCTTGCAATTTTATATGTTGGTTATTCAACTTGCTCAATGAAAAGTCTAATTGGTAACAATTTAGGGTACAAAGAGGTATTCTTGCGCAGCATATATACCTTTTCTTATATATGTAATCCTTATTTATATATAATTTAAGTTTGTAGAAGTAGGAGAGTTACATGTCATGAGCTATTTGAGTGATCTGTAGTGTGGAATTCGTGTCGCAATTTAATTTCTAAATATCTTCTATCATCTACCTTGGCACAGTTTTTGACACAACAGCTGTAGGACCTGATTGTTATTGCAGTTGACCTATTATTCAAGTTGTAAATATCTGTGTGTATAGTTTATTGAGGTGCTGCCCCACTTTCTCACTGTTTATGACAGTCTACACAATATATCACTCAGCCTGTTGCCTATAACTACAAACTATTGCATCTTCAATGGTTAGCTCCAAAGATAGATTGACAGAGGTATCAGAGAGGATATTTTTGGAAGGGGGAAGGGATTGATGATGGTGGCCCCTATATCATTAGTTACCACTTCTTATCCCTCATTGAAAATTCGGGGCCCCTGGACAAGGTAGATGTTTGTATGTAGGGGAACGGAGACTGCTTTTGGTTGTTCTGATGTATGGATCGATACCTTGTATCATATCATGCAGACCTGTAAAGGTATGGTGCTGCCAGTGCGGAGTCAAAATATTGTTAGCGCAGGCCGATATGTATGTGTTCTTTATACATAAAGGTTAAGTGTACTCACAGAAATAAATTGATTGATTGACTATTGCTTAACGTCACTTCACGATTATTTCACGTATAGTATACGGTGACGGCATCTGTCTAATGCATTGCATAGAAATTTATATTTTTGCTGCCACGGACCCACTCTGACCGAATCGGTGATGGATCTTTTTAGTTTTATGTGCCACGCCTAATGTAACATGGAACCTCTGTTGTTACTGTCTCGCCTGAAAGATGGAACACTGGTGTGCCCACTGCGAGAGTCGAACCCTGGACCTATTGGCCAGGAGCCGAGCACCCTATCCACTGAGCCACTCGGGCTTCAAAGAAATAGAACATAGTGTCATATGTAATATAGATAATTTGTTTGGTCAATTATCATATTCATTATGACTATGATAATTGACCAAACAAATTATCTATATTACATATGACAATAGTAAGATTATACGTCTTTTACATATCAAATGTTTTTATAGTATTCTACTACTGCCAATTTGACATAAGGAAACTGGACTTAAGGTTTTGACACTATTTGGAATGAATCAGCTCATAACGGCTTCATCCGGGATCTAAACAAGGATGACCTTAGGATATTTTTCCTTTACTTTGTGGCATGTAAATCACTGCATAATTATGTTCAAAACTTTAGTCAGAATCACATGCATTTATCACTTAACTTAAGTGTAGATCTGTGATTGTTGTCACCCTGTACGATCACACGAAACGAGAAAATACCTCACAACTTGACATTGTGTATTGCTACAAGATGATAGGTCACGAGACTTCTTATGCATTAGATATGAAAAGTGTGTATCGTCATTGCATACTTCTGCTGATATATATATATATATATTTATGGGCATTACATTAAAAAATGACTAAAGTAAAACCGCGGAATTCGCGTACGATAGATATTTACGATATTGGCCAGTGTCTTTTTTTCTCTTCAAATCAGGTCCGTTATAAGACCCTTCCTAGTGGAAATTTCAATGATTTGTCTAACTTTTTCTTAAACATTGATCTTTTAGCAGTATGCAAATGGGACAAAAAATCCCAGACCGAAGGGTACATGCACCTTTGAAAACAATAATAATAAATTGATTGATTGATTTTTGTTTAACGTCACGCCACGAATATTTTACATATATGGGGACGGCATCTGCCTGATGCGGGGCATACAAATTTTGACCCTTGCAACGGACCCGCCCGAAGCAGTGGGGGATCTTTAACGTGCCATGCATACCACGACACGGGGCCTCGGTTTTTACTCTCTCATCCGAAAGATATGACACCGGCATGACCAGAGCGGAACTCCCGATCCGGATCCGAGCGCGATACCACTAGGCCACGCCGGTTTCAATAATAATAATAATCTCCCACTAGACAATATGTTATTTGTAATGAGATACCGTTAATATAGATATCGCAAACAAGTTCTTCTCTAGATGTTATATAGTGGAATTTGATTATTCGTTAAGTACTTGTTCACTTCATACCTGAGCTTTGCAGGATGGGAATACGTTGCATAAGAAAGGGGGAGGGCATACAGAATAATGCATGTAATAGGAAGTGGGTGAGAAGAGAGGGAGGAGTTGTTGGGTCGAGTGCTTGGGCCCCAACTTAATAATCTACTATCGTCGTACATTCATGTTTTAACTGCCCCTTAACAGTGGGCGCCTCCTATTCCCTGTTTCCCTGTTTATAGTGTGCGAAGATTCCATTGAAATACCGCTGCACACACCAAAGCTCGGAGCAACCTGTTACATAGTGACGCTTTGGAATGGTGAAGTAAATATAGAAACGTTTAAATGGAATTTTCAAAAATAGAAACAAGTGTGATAAACATAGCTCCGGCCTACCATCTTACATATGATTACGATGAAAATATTTATTTGGATTTCTTTTTAACAGCGTGCTTGAATGCATGTATAATAAAGAGAATCACACACCGAGATGATAAAGGAATTTGCGGCTTTATGGAATTCAAAAGATTTGAATTAGTAGAATTCATTAATTGCTCAGAAATCAAAGGCATTGTGTCTTCAGGTTATGCTTTTAAAGCATTCGGTGAATACATATAAAGAGTGGAAGGTACTCTCGGGAATTCTTTGATGGAAAATATCGAAAAAGAAATCGGTGGTAGAGGTGGAGGGGATGTAATGTTTTATCTTCTCAGGGTATGGGTTGAGTCTTATTAGTGCTAATGTTAAATCATAGTGTTCGGTAGAGCAAATTGGTGGGTGGGTTATTTGGGGATTTACCTCTCTTTCAAAAATTTTTCAGACATACTGCGACATGGCAACAGGGGGAAACATACCTGTTATACGTAGTGGCGGAATTCGAACCCGGGTCTTCGGCACCGCAAGCCAAGCGCTTAGCCAGTACACCGAGTCTGTCCCGATATGGGTAAGGCTTGGATGTGTGTATATTCGTATTTGTCAAAAGTCACTTATAACCCGGTTTTACGGTTTTCTTTACGGCCAGCCAGTGGCTTCCACCTATAGATGAAGTAATCCAGGCTCGACATTAAAATACCTAGTACCAAATAAATATCAGTCATGAAGAAAAGCGTAATATTACTCTATTATCTTCAGAGTTTTTGGTGTAGATGAGGGGGCCAGGTCGACAAAGTAAATGCACAATGTAGATATATTGCCAAGATACCATCTCGCCACTTATGTGCGCAAATCTGATCAAATAGACTTTTCCTGATCAGAAGGTTGCATTTCAGAGATACAAACAGGGTTGAAAGAGGGGGGAAATGCTTCGAAGTATATGTAAGCAAATATGAAGCAGTAGTTCAAACCAGTTTGTGAAAAGGAAATGACGTAGCTGTGAACAATTGAAATAGGGTGTCACGACTTGGTACAAGCGACAAATGCACTTGTATCCTGTATTTGTACTGCACTAGCAGGTGCTATATACTTTGGTATGCTTTCATACAAAGCCCTTTGTCAAATACCATTATGTTTGATGTAGTACGTTCAGGAACAGTATGTCTGTCATGTTATGTAAGAGGTTGGGTCGTTTGAACCAAGAATAGCTTCGGTGTGAAGAAAACATGCAAGATGGTGATAAGGTTTCGTCTTAATTTAAATGAACGTGTTTTTTTATGTCTGAAATTTTGGGAGAAATACACATATTGTAAAATTGGAACTGAGGAGCTGGAATGTAAGGTCTTATACATGCAGTATTTATATAACGGCGAATTATCTTCAGATGTGATTGTTGGTTGAATTTGGTTTACGTTAACACCGAGATGTACTAAAGGGTATTTTGCGGTGTTTTTCAGTATACTTAATTATAAGTACGGTGTTATTAGCTAACATTTTGCCACTCCGGGTTCGGTTCCCGGATTGTGCCACTCTGGGTCCAGTTCTCGCATTGTGCCACTCCGGGTCCAGTTCTCGCATTGTGCCACTCCGGGTTCGGTTCCCGGATTGTGCCACCCCGTATTCGGTTCGCGGATTGTGCCACTCTGTGTCCGGTTCCCAGATTGTGCCACTAAGTTTAAGAAGTTAGCTACCCCCTGTTTTCATGTCGTGATATTACTAAGGTGTATCGGAAGCCACGTAAAACCATCATAATTCAAACCAAATCAGACAAAGCCAAACTCAGTCCTCATTCTTCACGACAGCGAATAATACAGCTAAAACTATGATGATTCAAACCAAATCCAAATAGAATATCCAAAGTTACATTGTAATCACAGTACTTCAGAAATCATCACGACCTTGACCTTTTACAGCATTTTGAAAATGAAAATAACCTTGAATGTACCTAAGGTATTTTTTGGGGGCTATGTTTAAGAGGTTGGTAACCTCCTGTTTCCATGTCGCGATATAACTGAAATATTGTTGAAAGCGACGTAAAACACCAATCAACCAACCAACCATCTTTGGGGGGAAGGGGGTGTTATATAGTTTCCTAATAGAGAGTGTTATCTAAACTACATATTCATATTTTATTTCGACCTTGATCTTGATAGAGATTTAAATCATACACATGTTACATTGAAATTTTGTTATCTAAGCATTTTAAATGAATTTGCAGCAAGAGGCAACACATGTTTTAGAGTGGCCTTAGGGCGGTAGAATGTGAATGTTTTCTAGTAATTATGAGCAATATTATATAAATGCATTTTTTTCCATTTCAGAACCTCCGAAGGAGAGGGTGTTCAAGGAGAGGGAGGGATTACTTAATCGAAGGCGCGGGGCTATGCGCCGTCGTGTACATCAGGTCAATGGACACAAATTCATGGCCACGCTTTTTAGGCAACCTACATTTTGCTCATTGTGCAGAGATTTCATATGGTAAGAAACTAAAGCGAAAAATAAAAAAGACATCTTTTCTTCAGTGGAACCTATGTGTATCGTGTGACTGCTGGGACTCGTGATTACGAGTTTTGAATTTCAAATTATTTCGTTTGGGTAAACATCCTTTGGAGGGTAACTATGATATATACTATTAAGCCCAGACTGGTGTCAAGGACTTCACTTTGGTATACATGTTTAATAGTTTCTGTCTTATGTGTTGGAGAGCAGATAAAAAATTTAAGCCTGCAGCACACTGCAGTGGAAAGTGCCGCATCTGTGTATGTGGACACCCACGAATACTTGACTTTGTCAACCTACCGGCTATTATCAAACGTCTATTATGCTGTCAACCAATTGATCCATTATGAAGTTATTACCTTGATATCTCGCGATGACTGATGTAATACAATTGGACAATACGATTGATCTAAAAACAGAACACTCAAACGTCATGCATTCGTATTTCTTTTCACCTTTATATCAATCTATTATGACGATAGTGTCTTCCTGGCCACGACTTCGTCACAGTTTGCCTTCTTGTTTGAGCATTTGTAATGTGCTAAATGATAAAGGTAGAAGCATGACGTCTTTCTCACATTCTTTTGAGATGAGATTCATATAAACTGCACACAATAGGACAACGTTGGCTCGTGTGACGTAGGTGGTGGAGATTTGACATTGGACACTTGAAAATTGTCTAGCGCTGTTACTGTTATTATCATTTCATTACTTTCTTGGTCAATGTATGTATATGATTTCAAGGATGGATTTAGGGCTTTCTAATTAAAAAAAAAAGAAAAGAAAAGACAAACCTCGTCTCCGGATTTATTTTTGTTTGTTTTGCAAATTGTACTTCCAACTTGAATGAGTACATTGTACATGTACATGTATATCTTTGGATATACCATAAATTTGTGTATTTATACCATTTTTTGACGGAAGGAAAGAGGGCAGAATGTGGTGACGTCTGATCAAAGGCTTCGTCTTGCATTCGTTGTATGGAACCGCCCACTAGCAATAATAGCAAAAGGTATATCAATTGAACCGTTCGGTGCGTTCTAAAAGCGATTGCTTCAAGCGTAGAAGGGGGTAACACGCCCTGTTTATTGCCATAGTTTTCTTTTTGATTGTTTACTATTATATTGCTTTTCTGACTGAGTACTCTCGAATTTGATTAATATATTCATAGCACGTGTATCCCACTGATAAAGCGACGATCAGCGGTTACATATCCGGAATTCCTTAAATTCTTCCTTCAATGTGTAAAGCTATTAGCTCATATCGCACTACCTGGAAGGCGGCATACCATTGTCTAAATGCGCGGACGCAATCAACACTGTAATGAAAGAATGCTTTCTTAATCACAAATAACAAAAACATTTCACTCTGGAAAAAAAGTGTTCAAAGTATTTCCTACGCTTTCTACATATTTTGTGATAGTTCAAAGCGACTAATAAATGTGCCGATGTGTGTTTACCTAGAAACGCGAATGCTGTGAGAACCGGTATAGGTATATCAAGTGCTTTATTATGACCTTGACCAGACCTTAAAGAAATAATTGTAGAACAGGTGGTTTCATTTCCCATAATATCCCAGTCTCTGCCGGTTTGAATACACACATTTTCAGCTACGTTGCTATACACGATGCATCACGATTCCCAAGCTGTTTGTTGTGCGACAAATGTGTCTCGTCTTGAATAATACGAATGTCGGGACTTAGTACTTAGAATTAGATAGACTTTAACAAATGGTGAATATTGAGGGTATGTGTTCGAACCACGGAGAAATGGCGTTGATCTTTTCTTGTATAGTTTTTCTTTTTTTTTTTTGGTCGAAATTTTACCCGTAAGAACCCCATATCGTAATTTTAAGATAGCATGCGAACTTTGATTGCATGGAGGTTATTTTATTGTTAAAGACGGGGCATAGCGAGATCTTCACTGATGACATGTCAAATATGACTCAGGCGGTATATAAAGATTTTGTTACTGTTACCCGACACACCGAAATTTTAGTTTCTACTCTACTTGCATCCTTAGCGGACGAGTTTGTCGGTTAATGCAAAGATTGATGAAGAGAGGATAAGACATGCGTGGAAAAGCTGTGGGTCTCGTATGCTAAATGATTGTGTATAAAATCCATAGAGTGCTCAATTTATGAAGTTATTGATATACATGACATCAAAGATATATATTTCTGTAGTGAATATTTTGGTTACCAATCTTGAACATGTGGAAGTTTGAATGGAGTAAACTATATCGGAAATATTGTCATACGACTTGTGTAAGTGCAAAAAGGTATATTAAGTGCTAAGGGGTTATTTATAACAAGGGAGAAGTACATACTATTTATAAGTATTGCATTTATAGGGAGAGGGGAAAATACCTGACATTCAGAAAGGTTGATACATAGTGCAATCAATTAAGGGTATAGAATAATAAGAGAATAAATGCATTTCATTATTCTTAGAATGTGAAATTGTACCTCACCGCAAAAATCTCATTATCACTCTGCATTTCAACCCTATATATGTAATTAGTATGTATTTTTTTCTATTTCTTATTCATCATTACCTTAATATATTGCAGACATGAATTTTTTTCAGCATTTATTTTTAAATTTAAACGAGATCTATATCAGTGTGTGTACTTAACAATGTTGAGAACAATTGATGTTTGTAATCTCGGTAGATTGTGTGATTTGTATGATGGTATTGTTGGTGATATGAACATGTCTAGATCTTGTGAGGAGGCTGCCTAACACGTTTCAGGGTCAGAGGTCATAGTTGACACTTTTATCAAGGCCAGAGTTGACACCTGTATCTAGGTCAGAGTTGACACTTGTATCAAGGTCAGGGTTAACACTTGTATCAAGGTTATTGTTGACACTTTAAAAATCCCTAACTAGTTGAAGAATTACGAAACCTAACACCAATCTTCAACTTCCAAACACATTTTAAATGCATATAGTACAACAAACTAAGATACATGAAGTACATCATACTAAATGTTGATGGGCTTAGTACAACAAACTAAAATACAAATGTAATACAACAAAATGAAGTAAAGTACAACAAATGTACTACATACAAAAAAAAAAAATACAGATACTTAGAGTTTAGAAGAATATGTGTAAGCTCAAGATGAAATGCATTTCTTACAACAAACAAAAATACAAACACATACTAACATGTAGTATAACAAATATCAAGTTAAAATGTCGTTAGTCTCCTGAATATTGTAAATTTACCAATGTATAAACTTGCTAATGTTTTTTCACGTAAACATTACTGATCTTAAAAAGCTTAGGGTCCATATCGTGATGATTTTGTTCTTCCCAAATGAGCGAAGGAAACTGAATTTAATTATTTCTGGATTTATTTTTTCCTCCAAACTTGTAACAGTGCACTCGTGGAAGGAACGACATGATCTATGATAAAGGAAGTGGTATTCTTTTGCAACCATTTCCTCATCGTACCCATGGAATAATTTGTGTAGAGATCTCTTGAGAGGACCGGGAGAATTTTAATTTGACATATTGTTATGTTACAGTAAGAATAAATGTTAAAGTAAAATACCCTTGATGAGTGTCATTTGCTGATTGTGATTGTGATGGCTGAAAGAAGTACTTCCTGGTCTGATAAGCTATTGTATATATATAATATATATATATATATATATATATATATATATATATATATATATATATATATATATATATAAGCTATATATAGATAGAGATAGAGATATATATAAGTATTGGTGTACATTTATTTCTCTTTAACTTGGTGGTTAGGTTGCATTGTGTTTTAGAGTGAATCCTCAGTGTCAAAATCAAAAGATTTTACATCTTTGCATTGCTTGTCGTCTGCAAGCAGAACACTTTTTAACATAATTTGGAATCATCAGGAATAGGATTTGAATACACTGCATGTGTTATTCTTTTCATAAATCCTTTGGTTTTGTTGGCATGAGATTTGTTGAATTTGTCTTTTATGCTACGTTTCAAACCATTAAATATTGACAATAGTGATTAGTATTTTAACTTTGAGAGAGGATTGATATCCTCTCCAGGTGTTAAACGTCTTTTTTTTCAATACTAAGGTGACCTTGTGGGTTTAGTCCTGACTGTATACCCAGTTGATCATAAATTTCGCAGTCTAGAGTGTTTCATAACATGCTCCTTTTAAGTCGTAGCATTTACGTCTATTACATCTCGCAATACTTTTTATTTTGCATGAAATAAGAAATCCATCCGCTTCAGACTAAAATGGGAAAAAAAACCCACAGTACAAAAGGAATGATGAAAAACCACAAACAAGCCAAAAGTAGACCAAAGAAAAACCCTAACAGATGTATAAAACATACAAAAAGAAAACAGTATAGCTGACATAGTGGATAGTTTGTATGAGAAAGCCAGAATAGAACTGTATTAATTTGTACTTGTATTTTTCAGGGGTTTATGGAAGCAAGGATACCAGTGTCAGGTGTGCACTTGTGTGGTTCATAAACGATGTCATCAACATGTCATCACTAAATGTCCCGGTTCAAAAGATGCTTCAAGAGAGGAGGTTGGTATATTACTCGACTTTTGGACGATGGGATTTAGAGTTTAAATATTTTTTCCTTAAAATTCTCCATTAGGGAAGTTAGGAATAATATGTAAATAAAAGTGCATCATACTTGTAAATTTTTAGCTACTTGACCTTGACCTTCAACAGATACTTTTGTTTACACTCAATATCCCTTATAGGTTAGCAGTCCATACTTTGTTTACATGGTATTTATAGTCTATGAAATTTGTTAATTTCTGGCAATCCAGACCAGGTTTAATATCAACATCCCACATAGGTTTGCAGTCCATACTTTGTTTACGTGGTGTTCATAGTCTATAAACTTTGTCTATTTCAGGCAATCTAGACTAGGTTTAATATCAACATCCCACATAGGTTTGCAGTCCATACTTTGTTTACATGGTGTTCATAGTCTATAAACTTTGTCTATTTCAGGCAATCCAGACTAGGTTTAATATCAACATCCCACATAGGTTTGCAGTCCATACTTTTAAGAGGCCAACATTTTGTGATCATTGTGGTTCTCTTTTGTATGGAATCATCAGACAAGGTCTTCAGTGTGAAGGTACAAAGGCAATATTAGTTTTGGATAGAGCATTATATATTTGAACTGGATAACTCAGATTTCCATTTGTTTGTATTAATGTTTGAAGTCCAGATTCATAAGTTCCCAAGATTAAACATCTTATAAGATGAACTTTTGACTGCTGTAAATATTCCTCCTGGTCCTTTGTCATTTGACTTGATAATAGTAAAAAAGGTAAATCAGCTTTATTTTTGAAGATCAGAAAATGATTTCAGTGTTATTTCTAAGAAAATATTAGACAATCTTACAAGTGAAAAAAAAAATTCAGTAAGCGTCTACTTATTGTGAAAATGATAGAAAATTTGAACAGAGTTATGTACAAATGCACTTGTAATTACAAAAATATTTGAATCGTATTTAAAGATCTTGGACATAGATATTTAGATCGTTCATCAGTGTGATGATAATCTGAAAACAATGAAATTACATTAAGAGTCTTTGTGTCCTACTTGTTGTACAGTTAACTCTGCAATATTGATTGGTCACGAAGGCATCGACTATTAACCGAGTCTCCAGAGGGATTAATACATGTATCTTGAGCAGGGATTAGCACAGTCACTGTAGCATCTCGTCTGCCTTGTCATTTCAGCCTGCAAGTTCAATGTTCACAAAAGATGTCAGAAAAACGTAGCGAATAATTGTGGTATCAATACACGTGATATGGCCCAAATCTTACAAACCATGAAACTATCGACAGAAACTTTAACGGGACCGCGACAGAAAAAGGTAACGATTGAATAACATTTTGTCAGATTACGACAAATGAAACTGTATCCAGATGATTTGTAAAGATACGTTGACTTATATAAATGTTATGTCTTCATAAAACTTTTGATGCTATTATGTTAATCAGTGATGATGAAGGTGGTGTGGCCTATTGGATGAGATGCTCGGCTCGTGACCTAGAGGACCTGGGTTCGATTCCCACCATGGGTACACAGGTGTACTGTGTTTCGGATGAGACAGTAAAAACTGAGGTCCCTTGTCACAGTAGCCATGGCATGTAAAAGATCCCTCACTGCTTCGGGTGGGTCCGTTGCAAAGGTCTAAGTTTGTATGCACTGCGTTAGGCAGATGACGTCAACATATACGTGAATAAATCGTAGATAGGTGTAAAACAATAATCAATTAATCTGTGATGATTGCTTTATCTATACCTTTGCTATAAGACTGAAGTCTAATGGGGTTTGCCGTCATTTGCTGCTGTTGTATTTTAAAGGCAGGAAATAAAACGGTTTCCTACAATAACAATGTCAAGAATAGTACGTTACTATGATATCATAACCAATCGCTCTAATAACACTTAAATTCATCATAATAAAGGTGTCAGTAGCGAGGCCTATTTTAGAGTCTGATTTTGTATATTAAAGACAATCATTAAAATTATGTAATTTTAAATTTAGTAGAGCAAGGTGCTTATCTTATTTTGGAAAAATCTGAGTCAATTAGAGAATTAAACTTTCACTGTGTACAGATTTTTACTTTGAAGTATAATATAAAAACCTGTGCTTTGTTGCAGTAATTAAAGGAGAAACATTCCTCTTTCAGCATAATTATACTTATAAAATAAGAATCATCTTGGAGCAGTTTAAATTGAAGAAAATAAACACTGTAATGACATTTAACTTCCACACATTTACATTAAAAGTAAAGTAATTTAAAATTTTCATGTTCCATTTAGCAATAGTTCAACAATATAGACCCCTTTTTCTTTTATCTTGTTGCCAAAAAACAAGCAGTTTGTCTGTATACTTTATATCAATGTAAATAGTAATCTTACATATTATATTAAAATTAAGTTTTGTATACCTTTTATTATTGGCTAATCAGGGCTTGCACTGGAACCAAAATTGTGTTGCAAATTTTTGCAATCTATTTGCCCAACTTGATGGGAAAAGTGCCTGTGTTCAAAATTTTGGACAATATGTGTCACATTTTAAAAAACAAAAGTTTCATGTGATGGTAGGTGTTGGCATGTGAAAGATCATTCACTGCTTTGGGTGGTGGTGGAGTTCTGTTGTTACATTTGTCTAAATCTCTGTTCAGTGTATCAGGCAGATGCCTCCTCTATATAAGTGATTGATTATTGTTTTGTGCCACTCTATGATTATTTCACATATATGGCGACGCCATATAAGTGAAATATTCTTGGTGTGACACAACACAAGAAAGGAAAAAAAAATAATAATTTTGTCTTCAAATTGTTAAAAAAACAAGATACATATTTTCTCTAATATTGTCAGGCTACGATAAGAACAGAATCTCCGAATAAGATTTCTGGTAGATCGTCTGCCCCTCTTCAAATAGGTAAGACTTCACAAATATCTATAATTTGACTACATTATAATGTGATCATTGAATGAATAAATTTGTGTAGTTTTCTTACTATATGTGAAATTATACATGTCATTGTGTGGTATGTGTAATTTTATAAATGTGATCTACTTGTAGTGATACTTGCACATGTAGTTTACTAGATGTTGTATGTGTAAATCTTTTATTTGTTAACCTCGTCTATTCTCTCAACGATTTTGATTTTTTCTCAGTGCTCATAAGATCTCGTTATAAATCTTTATTTGTAGAGAAGACAGAAAAAAATGCTAATAAGATACCTTATTTACGACGACACACTGTACAAAGTAGGTTTTGGGGTGGCAATCCTGGAGCTTTATATAAAAGACACCCCTTTCCGCTTGGCTTATGCTTATGTTATAACACTTCGTTTATTATAGGACAGTTCAGTTTGGTATTGCATATGTACTATCGCTTTTAATTTTCTAACAGACATGTTATACTTACATAAATCCCTTCCCTAGCACTATGATAGCATTGATACCAATTTCCATTCAAATCAGGCCACATCACATACATACCTCTAAATCTTAAAAGTTATACTCTTTAATTTGGTCAGAAAGTGTTTGCTGTATTTCCAAGTGTTTATCTTCTCTTTACATTTAAAGTATACACCAAAGCACTTTTTAGAGAGCTGTTTGGAGGCCCTTTGTGAGAAAAGATTTAGATCCCCATCTTGTAGTAGGAAATACATTTTTGAAATGGAAAAAAAATTAAAAAAAAAAAAAAGATAAAAGATTTATGAATATAGTCTTATGTAAAGGGAAAATGTTTTCGTACTATGGTAGCTGAATTTTGTTAGTTATTCTGTAAAGTATATTGATTAAAAAGGTTCAGAACAGTACAAGTGATAGCTTTGCTTTTACATTATATAAATATGCTGGACTTTCAGTGGCTTTCTTTCTCTATAAATTTCTTAAAAAAACTTTATATGCTAAATTGCTTCAATTCTTGTAGAACATAACTTGAGTAGTATTTCACATGTTATGTAATGAAGAATTGGCATCACATGATAGCTAGTTACTTCTTTTGTTTCAAAAGGTCATGGGTCAAGTCTTTTGGCCCTGCAGCAGTTTCATGCTGTTAGGAAGGGAACATTAGTATTGTTTGAGGTTTAAGGTATCAAGGCTGAAGCAAAGACTTTAAATGTCCAATAGTGCTTTCACTGCTTACACTACCAGTATATGGTTGCACCAGAAACCCACTTGTACCAGTTTTAGTCAGATTATGAAATAATGCTAGAAATGGTTTTGCACTAAATTACTATGTATTTATAATCTTTTACCATATAGGCTGTATAATGAACAGGGTTGTGGAAATGCTTATTTCTTTAACATAAGATGAACTTATATCATCAAATGAACGAGGTTTATAAGTCATTTTACACATGTGTATTAACAGATATATTTTTCAAATGCTAATTCATTAATACTGGACACTGGTATGTAACCAAATGGAGCAGGGTTATAAACAAATGTGTTCCTCTATGTATAGATGGTGTATATATCAGTAACAATAACAATCTGGATGATCACACACCCATTTATCAAACAGTCTGTACTAGCAGATATATATAAAAGATTATAAATCATGCTGACCTTACTCCCTGGAAGTTTTGTAAATCTGAATCTGTCTGTTTGGAGGATTTTTTTTTCTTTTGTTTATGTCTTGTCAATAAAAAGTATTGTGAGTTCTGCTTAACAATAACATGTTTATTAGCAGTGTCCTCAAGTCCAAATCTTTATTCATATATCAATAATCTGTGTTGCAGTCAGCACTGATAAGGGTGTCATTGTATGCATTTGGGGGTTTTTTTTTTGGAATTCAATTTTATGACCATCGACCATTTCAGTTTTTCTCGAATTCATACATTGGATTTAATTCTAGGAGGTAAAAAGACAGGTGCACCTAATTGTCACAGAAGTTATTCAAGACCTGAGAATATCATGACCTTGACATAATGTTTGTAAATTTGCTATCTAACATTTAAATCATTCAAAAGCTAAGTGATTTAAACAGGTTCTTCACATCAATGCTGATGATTGAGGCGTTTTTTTTTTTACTTCTATGCAAAGTCATTTTCAGTCTAATTTCCATTGTTCATTGACTGTGTGTTAATTTCATTATACATTACCCTCAAAATAAATCTTCCTTGCATAATTCACACTTTGTATACTTGATATATTATCATTGTCAAAAAGTGAAAAAGAGAAAAAAATCGTAAAGTATAAATCTGTTACATCAAAAAAAAAAAAAGAGGGTCATAGTTTGTTAAACACTTGTTAGATAATAAATGAAATAGTGTAATAATATAACTTCATTTAATAGAATTGAAATATCCTTCAATGAAAAATTATCTGAACTTCTTACTTTTCTTTAAATCTCTGATCTTTTTATTAGCATGCATTTTTCATTTCCAGTTAAATCTTTGTAATAATTTCTTTAATAATAACAGTACAATTTCTTTAAAGCATTAATATTACATGTTTATGATTAACTTTCAGATGATGATGTTGACGAATTTGTAGATAATGATAAAATGAAATTATTGGTGGCACCAGATGAGATAGGAATGCCTCGAGCTCGGAGTCCTTCACAAGAACGTGGAAGGAAAAGAGCCGATAAGTATTCCCTTCATGACTTTAGCTTCATCAAAGTTCTAGGAAAAGGAAGTTTTGGAAAGGTAAGTAGAGTCTATGAAACTTTAGTTGAAAAGAGTATGACATTTTTAACAGATACATTTGTCAACTGCAATTAAAGTTAAGTGCCTTGGTGGCAGACTGAGCTATAGTGCTGGAAGTCTTTCACCTCTGTCAGATCTGTGTTGGATCTCATGTGGAAAAATGAAACATAAAACAAAAAAAACCAAAACAAACGCTAAAAATTGAAAGATCAAGTATTAAGTCTATCTGGTTTTGAGGTAATTTGTTTCATTTTTTTCTGATACTTATCAAGTTATTCTGTCTTTACCAGATTAGTTATAGAGAGATTCATGTTAGTGACGTATACAAAAAATTCCACTGTTTTAAGTTACAATTCTTAGGCATCAAAATATCCAACATCTGTTTGTTATTCTGTCATGCGTCTATGTCGGCTATCTAAGCAGGGTGATACATGTGTTCTGTTAATTAAATTAGCAAGGTGATACATGTGTTACAGGGTTTTCTCTTGCGCATGATTTATGATAGACCCTTTCACAATAACTGCAGGACTGACGTCTTGGAAGAAGAAATGATCACTGTTCCCACAAAATGACGTAAGACACATTCAATATCTGATTATGACTTAAACATTTTTACGGGGAACATAACTATACTCTTCACAAAATGTTAGTCCTGCTGCTAACATGAAAGGGTCTATGCAGCACTTGATAGTGAGTTATTTTAGCGGCAAAGGGCTAAATTATGACACAACTTCATGTTTAAAACGTGTATCAAAAACATTTTGTAAATAAATTTTATATCACTTGTTTATTTTATGTAGGTTCAGTGACAATACTTGAGCCACTTTTGCACATTGGAACTCACAAAATTTGATTTTGTAGGGCCTTGGGAAAACCCAGGTGTTATGTTAACTATCGTTGCAAGGTGATGCATGTGTTATGTGAACTAAACTAGCAAGGTGATCTGTTAAAATTTGAATGGTTTTGCAGGTCATGTTAGCAGAGAAAAAAGGTACAGATGAAGTTTATGCAGTCAAAGTCCTTAAAAAGGACACGATCATACAGGATGATGATGTAGAATGTACCATGACAGAAAAACGTATATTGGCACTGTCAGCAAAACATCCTTTTCTTACAGCGCTTCATTCATGCTTCCAAACAAAGGTAAGTCCTGAAAAATGGTATCATAAACAGAGATAATATATTTCATACTAGGGAACAAAAAGAAATTAGCCTGATGTCATATGTTATGTGTGTATCTGATGTTTTCATATTCATTGATATTGCAAACCAATTTTATTTCTGATAAATTCCAAAATTTGCATCTTTGTTAAACAATAAGTAATCTTTTTTACTGCTTCTTACGAAAATTTGTGGTGAAAGTTTTGCACAAAATAGTTTATGCGCAATTATTTAATTTTTGTAGGACCGATTATTTTTTGTGATGGAATATGTCAATGGTGGAGATTTGATGTTCCAAATTCAGAGAGCTCGCAAATTTGATGAGCCTCGAGCAAGGTTTTATGCAGCAGAGGTCACTCAAGCTCTTATGTTTCTTCATCGAAATGGAATTATATATAGGTAAGACAAATAGTGGAATCTGACTATTATAGTCATAGAATTGAAGGGTTAAGCTGTTAGAAATTAAAGGATAAAGATGTTACATGTATTAAATCTTACGGAATTTCACAGGTGTGGTATGTTGATAAATGTTTTGGTATTAGCAGTATCTATAATTGTTCTTTTACCAAATCCTTTTCATTACAAATTTAAGCTCTCTCATTGATGTTTGAGGAAGTGGGCATGGCAGCTATTCACCAGTGTATCTTGCAAAACTTCAGTGATTTTCTTTTGGTACTCCAGTTATCTCTACCACTTAAAACTGGCCACCATAAAATAGGTCAAAATATCCAGTTGTGGTTTCTTCTCTGAACACTGAGCACCACAATATAACAAGAAATATCCTAGTGTGGTGTTATTTTCCATCATGTAACACTGGTCACCACAATGTAGGTAGAGCTATTCTGGTGTGGTGTTACCCTCCTCAACTAAACACTGGTCACCACAATAGAGATAGAAATATCTTTGTGTGGTGTTATAATCCCCCACAACACTGTTACTACAATTTAGGTAGAGATATCCTGGTGTGGTGTTACCCTCCACCATGTAAGACTTGTCACCACAATAGAGATAGAAATATCTTTGTGTGGTGTTATAATCCCCCACTACACTGTTACCACAATTTAGGTAGAGATATCCTGGTGTGGTGTTACCCTCCACCATGTAAGACTTGTCACCACAATAGATGTAAAAATATCCTTGTGTGGTGTTATAATCCTCCACAACACCTACCGCAATATAGGTAGAGATATTCTGATGTGTTGTTATCCTCCACCATGTAACACTTGTCACCACAGTATAGGTAATGATATCCTGGTGTGGTGTTATCCTCCACCATGTAACACTGGTCACCACAGTATAAGTAATAATATCCTGGTGTGGTGTTATTCTCCACCATGTAACACTGGTCACCACAGTATAAGTAATAATATCCTGGTGTGGTGTTATCCTCCACCATACAACTCGCGCAACGACAGTATAGGTAAACTTATCCTGGTGTGACATTATCATCCACTATGTAACCCTAGTCACCACAATATAAGTAAAAATATCCTCGTGTGGTATTATCCTCCATCAGGTAACCATGGTCACCACAATATAGGTAGAAATATCCTCGTGTGGTATTATCCTCCATCAGGTAACCATGGTCACCACAATATAGGTAGAAATATCCTGATGAGGTGTTAAACAACCAACAGACGAATTATATTAATGATTTGAAGAAGATTGAGTCATTGTAATGATTAATCAGTTCTTAAGAGAATTCATTCAATTTCAGGGATTTAAAATTAGACAACATATTATTAGATGCGGAAGGTCACTGTAAGATAGCGGACTTTGGGATGTGTAAGGAGGGCATGTTTGAGACCAAACTGACACAGACATTCTGTGGGACTCCAGATTATATTGCTCCAGAGGTAAATGTTTAACAGCATACTATACAGTGGCATGTTGGGTAATACACTGCAGCATGCTGGGTAATGTGCAGTTGCATGCTGGGTAATATAGAGTAGATAGAGAAAGGATATAGGCGATGGTTTGCTTATATCTAAAATATGTTACTTAATTGTGTTCCAAATAAAAGTGACAGTATTAGATCTTTTTGATGTTTTAGGTCAGCTTAGTTTTGCTGTACTATGTATGAGTAAATTTTGTTCCCAGCTGCATATATATAAATGTATAAACAACTTTAGAAGTTTCATCTTATCTAATCATAAAATCCTCTGTTTATATGAATATATTTATTTCAAATGTACAGATAGAATACTTCAGGATGGAGTCATGTCCAAAAGTGAAGAATATACAATTGTAAGATGTGTGTAGAAACTAACATGGCCATACACATGTACACTTGACATTTCTGGCATTAAACTGTGGTGGAATTTTCACTGGTGTTGTAATATCAAACATATTCAAATTCAATCACATTTACTGACTTAGGTTTAAATAAAAACAGAAAGTAGATTGGGGACTTAAATTCGCCCAATTTTCTGTCTGTTATGTGTGTTTGTAAGTACACATATTTGAATAAAACATTGCAAGACTCTTTGGGTAAGGATATAATGTATGAATGTGATTTTCATGTATTGTGGGGTTTTTTATTGGCTTAACGATAGTCCTTACAATTTGACTTGACCAAATACATTTTGCTTGGATTCTCTATGATATTAATGATGGGTAGTAAAAGATTGCAATGGCACACTAAAATTGCTAAATTTTCTGTAGATAAGCATTATATGTTTGTATAATGAGAAATTAGATTAATGTGTTGAAGGTAATACTATATTCGATTTACTAAATTTTTAAAATGTCTACTACATTTTTATTTCAAAAATGGCTATTGCCCTCTTATTTCAGAAATGATTCACATCTCTTTTAAGTTCTAAAATAGTATGAAAAGGTATCTTGCTTGATAATAAATAAATTGTTGGCAAAAGTATTGACCAAATTTAGTCCTTGAGAATACTACCGCTTTCATCAAAGATAATGAAAATGCAGCATTAAAGATAAAGATTTATTAAAAACTAAGTAATTTTCTTCTCTATTTCCTTTTTTATTTAGATTCTACAAGAATTGGAGTATGATGCTTCAGTAGACTGGTGGGCCTTGGGTGTCCTCATGTATGAAATGATGGCCGGGCAACCACCTTTTGAAGCAGACAATGAAGAGGATTTATTTGAATCAATATTACATGATGATGTGCTGTATCCTGTTTGGCTTAGCAAAGAAGCTGTACAAATACTAAAAGGGGTAAATACTGTGTTCATAAAGTAACAAGTAGATGGAATTATTTGCAATATTATTGAATTCATCTATTTTACAATCTTTAGTGTATTCACATTTGTTTATGCATGTTTATTACAGAGATCTGTAATACCTATGCAGTATATATCATAGACTATTGACATACTTTATAGGTTTAACGATGTGAAACAATATTTCTAATAATGAAAAGAACCAAAGTCATTCAGTTACTAAGATGCATGGCTCGGAACCAAGAAGTCTGGCATTTATGTCAAACTGACAGGTATTTGGTATCCTGTCTCATTGGGATGAGACAATGAAAGTCAAGGTCCCTTATCACGGTTGATTTGGCATGTAAATGATCCCAAACCTCTCAAGCTGGATGCCTTGCATAGGTCTAAATATCTGTGTGATGCATCAGGTAAATGGCGGCACAATATAAATGAAATGATAATGTAAAACAAAAAACAAGCAATCTTGGAAAAATGTAAGAGAAGATACAGACAAAATGAAAAATGATATTAAGCGTCTTCAAATTTCATTTTGATGTGTATGAAATGTAAGTAACCTTATTAGTGTGTATTACATACCATGTTTCAGTTTATGACAAAGAATCCTGCAAAAAGATTAGGCTGTGTAAAGTCCCAAGGTGCTGAGAAAGCCATTTTGGTACACCAGTTCTTTCATGAAAAAATTGATTGGGAAGCACTAGAACAGCGCAAAGTTAAACCACCATTCAAACCTAAAATTGTAAGTTCATGGGCAGGAGACTCTGAATGCATGATTAAAGGGTCTTCAGAATTAGCTTTATTAAGTGTGAATTTTTAATTGTTTATGTCATCTTCATGTAATTTCCATATGAATATGAAAGGCTTGAAATATAAAAGGTAATGTGTTGCATGCCAATATTAGAAGAATATTTGGACAGGCATTGTCTTATTTTTTGTCAAAATGGATTTCTAACTTGCCTCTTTTTGAATGATACATAGTTTATCCTGTGTAAGCAGTATAATCTTATGTGAGCATAAGTAGAAAGATTTAGGAAGTTGTAATACATGTAATACCATGTAATTCAAAAACCCATATAGCAATTAATTTATGAAAGGATAATTGCCTCCAAAAGCCAGAGTACCTCAAACGGTGAGGTGTAGGTCTTGTTACCAAAAGTTTTCGACCTTGGAGTTCTGTCTTTCGGACGAGACTGAGAACTGAGGTCGCTTGTAGAAGTGGCACATAAAAGATTCCTCACGTCTTCAGATGGGTTCCTTGCAGAATGGAGTCTTAATTGTTCGTAATGCATCAGTCAGATACGATAACCAGATTTGTGAAATAATCTAATCTATCCCATAGTAATTACACTGAGAACAGATAACAAGGCTACATGTTTCTTAGTCAGCAATGAATATAAAAATAAAAGATGTAAATCATTCTGTAGGGGTTTCACTTTTAGTCATTATAGCTCCTCAGTTCCATTAGTCATTTATTAAATTATATAGATTATTTTATAGTGGTCTACCAAAGACACTTCAAAAAATCAATTATTTAAAATAGGTTTACTAGATTCCTCTTCTTCAAACTTGTCATTGTTGTTAAAGTTAGATGATACTAAGAGTTTAATTTCAAAAATAATTTTACTAGAATTTATCACACTGTTGATACAAATATAAAGAATTTTTGTTCTCTTAATTTGCCTTCTATAGAAATCAAAGACTGATGCCAATAATTTTGACAAAGACTTTACATCAGAAGAACCAAACCTGACGCCGGTTGATTCCTCGGTAGTTAGGGCCATTAACCAGGAAGAATTCAATGGATTTTCCTTTATCAATCCGGACTACGGCAAATTCTGTGGTCAGCAGACCTCGGACATCCATTGACCACTGTTGTCATACTATTCTTAGAAACTGACATGTGATCCGTTGCAAGGTCAAAGTTGAAAGATCAAGGCACTGTGCATAATCTTCCTCTCCATAGATCAAAGCGGACGCCAGAAGATAGTGTACAGCAGAATCGTTTCCAGCATCGTATTCCCTTGGGAGATTTTGGCCAATTCCATGTCTTTCTAAATCTAGTCATATACATGTAGTAGAGGTTTTTTGACAGACTTTTTACCTTCATTACTTGGTTATTTGCAGCGCAATCTTTGTATCGGTATATACATCTAGATGTCTTTTTTCCAACGGTACTTAAAGATCTGAGGGGGAGAGTGATTCTCTTGCAAAACAGAAACATCATCATTTCAAAACAGATTTCATCATTGTTGCTATAGTTTCTTAAAATTTTCACTTTTCATATTCATACTAAGAGGTACAGATAAGATCAGTTGTTGAGTTTTTTTCAGGAATTTTATTTTATCAGATCTTTGCTCTTTTCATTGGATAAATAGGCAGTGGTTTTGACAGCTTTAAGAAATGTCTTTCTGTGTATGGTCATTCCATGTGTGAAATTGATCTAAGATATCAACAATAGAGGTAATCTTTTGACATGTTCCTGAATGGGTGTTGACTCTACCTGACACCATTCATTTGTGCAATAAATGTGTTTATGTCAATGAAATGGAGAAAAGATATTATTAACTTCAACATTTCTTCTGATTTAGTCAGTACTTTTTGTGTTTTTATGCTATTTATTAAATAACTTTTTGTATAATGAAAAACCAATATAATTTGGTTTAAAATTTTTCAAAGCACATTCAGCAAACTACGGTATTATTATTAGAAATAAAAATTTTTTTATTTCTACTTTTATGAAGTTCAAAATAATTCAGTTGTGTAACTGACATACTATGTTCATAAAGTTGGAACCAGACAAATTTCAGGAGTCACAACAAGAAAACCAACAAAATCATCAAATTTTCATTCAACTTTTTCACATTATTTGAAACATCTATGGGTATTATGTTTGGATTTAAATGATATTCTACAACTGGTCTTCTTTGTAATACTTTTTCTGACATAACATATGCAAGACACAATTTCTACCTGAAATTAATATATATTACATAGCTGTAAGATCTATAGTATGGAAAGATCAGATGATCCACATGTATCAAAATCCAGGGGTCAAAGTCTGGATTCTAAAGTTCAAAAATCATTTATCATAACCATTATTTTAAAGTCTGTTTATGAACATCATTTGCACTGTTTCATTAATTTTTTTTTATTATTATTATTATTATCTGATAATTCCAATTTGTTTTCCTGTGTTTGACAAGGACTATGTTTTGTACATTAAGGTTATGATATGCCATTTATGAAATGCATCTCTTGTACAAAATGATGTTATTTAAAGATTTAGTCTTGATCATCAAAGTATATGGATTGATATTCCCTGACATTAGATTGGTGAAATAAAAGTTCATATTAGAAGTAAGTGTACTTGAATAAATGAAGTTTCAAGCCAGTGTTATTTCATTAGAGTTTTGAAACTTTCATTTCAAATTTCGACAAGTCTGACCAGTTTTTGTGGTGACCTGCTGCTACCATGTAAAAATATGACTAAAAGACCCCATCCCCCATAAATCCATAATCTGTCAAATGTAACCAAACTCATTAGCAGTAACTGAAAGTCATAAAAGAGCTTTATCAATCGTAGTTGAACCATCAGAGTTTTAATTCTACCTGCAAACAGTTGTGTATGTAAAGAAATCTTTGATACTAGGGACACCTTAGACTCATTGTTATCAATCCATACACTTTGTGATACTTAATGTCAATATTCTTTTTACTAGGTGATATACCAAGAGGAGCCGTGATTATTGCAGTGAAGTGGATGTATCTATACAGTTATGTACTTGTATCTCAGTCCTGTTCTTATTGCAGGGATAGGCTTTTACATATCTGGTGGCTTCATTATGACAATGTACTAGTCATTTTGTATTAATGTATTATTTATGACGTTATTTACATAAATATATTATTTTATTATTGAGAGTGCCATTATTACAACATGTATTTTCATTTTCAAAGCTCTCATAGAAATTCCCCCCCTCCCCTGATAGCTTCATCAGAGATTTGATGTGAATTTAGATTTACTTTTCTTTGTGATAAGATGTACACATTATGAAATGAAAGTAGTTTATTATTTTGCTATGTAATGAATTGATGAGTGACTAACAAAAAATATAGACTCGTATATCTTGTACACAGCTTGCAGTCTCAAGGGTAGATAACTGAAGCATGATAATGCAGGTGCTTGTAAGATTTGTTTCCTGTTTGCAATAACTAAACATAATCTTATCTGATTCATTTTCCTCTTTCTTTCCAGTATGAAATTTGCTTTAAAATATTTGGTGTACCTTATTGCAAGATAATACCTGAAATGCTTTAAGATTTTTGGCTACTGTAAAATAGTAGTTGTTGAAATTGCCCCTACAAGATGTTCAGGTACATGTCTTCACTGCATACGATCCAGTACTATACCAGATTTGTTGTATGTATAAACCTTTCTCATAATATTCACAATGATCCAACAAAAATGTAAATAAAGTTGATATACATATTGTCTCATTTCAAACAGAATTTTACTTCTAGATGTTGCCACCTTTTTTGTTAGAGATTTGATAGAGCAGATTTTTTTCCTTCATTCGGTATGGAGTCTAGTATTATCACATAATATCCTTACACCCCCTCCCTCCCCACTTAAGGTGCAAAGAATCAAAGTGTCGCTCGGGCAATTATTGTTATCATTAGTCAGTTGTAACTTTACGACGATTGGTAACACATTTATTAAAGGTTTTGTGTCAGAATTGGACTTTTATGATGTAGGTAGTAAGAAAGAGATTCAGGTGTATTACGGTAAATTTTAGCACTGATTATTTCCATATTGAGGTTTGGTTGAAGGCAGCAAGCACATTACTAGTTCTCATTGATTGTATTTCTGTTGATATTGGAGATGTATATCTATTTGAATTTTGAAGTGTTAAAACAAGTTCATTTTCTCTGTTAAAGCTGGTCTTATATGCTAGTATATAATGCAGATCAGGAAAACTTTTGATTTTTTTTATCAAATGACAAGAACTTAAGGATGTATTCTTCTGTGGTTCTGTTCTTGGGAAATTCAAATAAGGTTCAGTATGAAACATCAATGGAAAACTGATGTACACTTGCAAAAACGTACTGTTGAACATATATGAAAATGGCTTTGTTGAATTGTTTTAAAATATGTTTTAGAGTAAAGTAAATTTTACAAATAATGCTTAGTGAACAAAACTGATGTGATCTTTCCATTGGAAAAACTGAGTAGCTTTTCTTTTCCAAAGATTTTCCAATGGAAAGATTACATCAGTTTTGTTCACCAAGCATTATTTGTAGTCTTTTTCTCTTTTCATTACAGTCCTGATTTCGTACTGATAATCTTCAAAGGACTATAAAATAAGAATAAAATCATCGAAACCTCAACAGGATACATTCTTAAAGTCTTGTAAAGTAATAGTTATGAATGTTTAGTTTCTCATTCCTTACGATTATAACTAGTAGATCAAAATATAGCGAAAACATGAATTGCCCATTTATCAAGCTGTATATGTACTTACTCAACCAAATGTTGCATATACAAATAATTTGGGTAAATTTTTATTTAGAACATTTTGAAGTTATATTTGATCAAAAGAAAATGAAATCCACAAAGTAACTCAATATTACTGCCAAAGTAGGACAAGTTTGTTTTTAAAATTTTTCTTATTCTATAAAAATGCATCTAAGAATTCATAAACAGTGAAATCAAAATCTCAAGTTAATGTTTTTTTATCTGCAAGACTAAACCACTTGGACTTTTTATCCTGTATATCAAGATTTATGTTTATGAGAAATCAGGATAAAGGATATGTACATTAATATGCAAAAGCAATGCAAGTTTTAAAGAGCATTGTGCACTAGTAAACTTGGTTAGTCTCTTGTAATGGTAAAGAGAGAAATTGTTAAAATAAAATTAATGTAGAAATGTGTCTCATTTAAAAATGCATCAAGTCTCATATTTGTATGTGAATATACATGTATGTCATTCTTAATATAAAGTTGTATATGCATTGATAAAATAGAGCAGCAAGGCGTCACATATTGGGCATTAATTGAGCAATGAAATTGATAAAAGGTCTGTTTAGCATTTTCATTAGCCCTATTATTTTAATCCTTCATTGAGAAACATAATACCAAATATTATAGTTTATATAGAAGTGAAAGAAGAGGATGGAAGGAATTATTGGAATTACAAATCAAGTAAAAAAAGAAATAGGCAAAATATGAACATAATTGATGTGCCATAAATAGAAATAAAATGCATTTAGAGTTGTATGAAATTTATATGGCATATATTTGACATATGGATAGTTGTGTCAATGAGGTAAAGATGTGACCTAACTTTTGATAGTTGTACAAAGTGAAAGTGTGAGAATTTAATACCTATAGAATAAAAAATGTGTTTTATATCAGAGACTTGATGCATGTTTAAATTAAATATATAATTTATATATTTGTAGTTTCTTTTGTTTCTTATGCTCAATGAATTGATGTCACTATTTAACAAAACCTCAGAATCATATTCACTATGTTGATCAGAAGTGTTAGATTTATTTGATGAATTTTTCTTGCAAAAGAATAAATCTATTTAGTGGCAATACCATGCTTGTAGTATTTTACAGCATTGTGCAATTATTAATTACGACAAGTATTTGTTCAGATGATGTTGTTACAAATGGCGAAGTCTATTCTTTCACTAATTACGCATTATTCTCGCAATATTTTAAGATGTGAATAACTTGCAAAGCTCTTCTTTGTATACAGCGTGTTTGCACCTGGAAGTGCTTGAAAATATTAATATTTATTTTTTATCTACTACAAACATAATTACACTGTTTGAAAAATCTCCACCGTTTTTAAATATCTTGTTTTTCCATTGTATATTCTACTATAAATTATTTCTGGAAGACAGATACTGATGTAGTAGTCTCAAGGGACATTTGTTTTTATTCTCTTTATAAAGTATGCACAATTATCCCCAATTTTCTTTAAACTGTAACTCTCTTTGTATGAAGAAGTTACAGGAAAAGAAGGACGAGAGCTGGAGCATACTCAATCTTGAAATTTTACTTTTAATGTGCAGTATTTTTTATTGAATTTTTTTTTCACTATTTTCGAAGATGAATTTTGCAAAAAATGCAATAATTGTCATTATAGATAAATTCTATTTTATTTCTTTTTACAGAAGTAGTACTTTAGTATGTCATACTGTGTGTTGATGTCACTTAGGCATACTGATTTTAAGAATTTCATTACCGTGTTGAAAAGTATTGAGTATATTTACAGCATTTTGTTACGAGTCTCTTGTGTATTTTTCTACCCCAGGGAATTCAAAAGATTTGGTTTATATAAATCTTTAGATGGAAAGATTTGGATATATTATATATATACGATGATATATTTCTAGTTTACAGTGTAAAATGTAGTTTCAAATATCATAGCTTTCTATTTGTGATCATTTTCTCCGATAGAAAAAGGTGTGGTATGAACATTAGAGCTGTTGCAAGTTTGCTACTATTTTGTTAAGTTTGAGTAAGACAGGAGTCTGACTGTTGTGTTTTGTGTACAAGATCAGAATTGCACTTTAGCGTAACAGCTTCTCCATGCCAACTTATCATAAAATGTCTTAGAAATAAAGAAATCCTACCAGAATGAACACTTTTTATTTTTTCATAAATCTTAATATTTACTTTCAGTAGTCAGATCAGTGATTTTCAGATTGACATTTAGGCAATGTGTTCACATTTTGGATTTATGAAAGTGTTTTGAATATTGAAAGAAATTGAACCACAAGTGTTTGATCCAGCCTTAACTCAAAGCCCCAACTTTCTGTTCAGTGGACATTTGTTCAGTGTATGCAAGTTGCATTGGTTCGAAGGTCTCAAAATGGTTATACTCCCTGTGAATGAAGTTTGTGGGTGTATATAGGAATCTCCTTGTTCACCTGTCTGTCTAGTTAAGAAGTTTAACAAAGCAAGTTTCTCAAAATGTACAAGTGGGACATCCATTACACTGACACCAGTAATGTATTTTGTGACGAATTATTGCATTATTATGTTATTATCATTAGGGGGGGGTGTATTTGTCCTGTTAGGACAGCTTTAATTTTGGTTCTTTTATCCATACAGTGTCGTCTAATTAAAATTATCAACATATGGTGTCTGAAAATGTTTTCCTCATAATAAGGTATCTTAGTCTTTTGTGAGATTACCTTTTTCCAAGAACAAGACACTGTCATAGATGGTATGAAGGGATTGCACAGCGAACGAGCAACGCCTAGCGTGGCATAATACGCCTGTCACTTACTTTGGATGGGATCAATGTGAACGTATGGTTTTATTACCTGTTTGGTAATACTTTTATGAAATATCGAAATCCAAAAAGAGGGATCCAAGTCCCATAACTCATACCCATTTTGCATGTTTTGTGACCTTGACCTATGGTCAAGGTCATGACACACCCTTGGGTCCTAAGTAACAATTTTGTGAAATATTATTGAAATCCATGCACAGGATCAGCGAACGGATAGTGAACAGATATGCAATAATTTTGAAAAAAAATCTTGAAATTTTTAGTCCAAGCCCCCCTAACACCCCCCTCCTAAAATTATAAATTTCTCAAAAATGAATAAAAAGATATCAATACCTGTAAAATATGATAGTTGGTACATTTTACTTGTTTCATGCTAAATTTCATGTTTTTACAAAATTTAGATTTTTAATGAATTTAAAAAAAATTATCTTGAAATTTTTAAGTCCAAGGGCCATAAATCCGTCAAAAGTGATCAATCGTAACAAAACTTGAACTGGTACTGACGCTGCTTGAAATAAAGCAATATACCAAATTTCAACTCAATATCTTGAAAGACGACAAAAAAAACCCCCGGATGACCCCGGATGGACGGAAGAACGGACAGCGCAATAACATAATACGTCCCGTCTAATGGCGGCGTATAAAAACCATTGAGAGCTCACATGCAAAAATACAAAATCTGTTTCCTGAAGCATGACATCAAGGTCACCAAATTTTCATCAGTCAAGAACTCGTCATTGTCTACAGAAGTACCAAGTTCGATGTAGGTATCCTTAATGATATGCAAAAAATCAAGCTAAATACAAACTGTTGACACCAGAAGGACAAAGACCAATTTATAGACCTAACTTGCCTTGTTACCTACAATCTTGCATGGAATTGAAGTCAACCTGTGACAAGTAATGTACAACTTGTAGATGTGCATGAAGGGAGGTAACTCTGGTACGACAGATTTTACAGTATATGTAGTTATGGCCCTTGCAACTTGGGAATTTTTACACATTATAGCTGTCACTGCAACTCTTCCTACACTCTGGCATGGAATTGTGGGTTCCAATTTTAATCACTCTCATTAATAGCTTCATTGTAATGTTTCAATTAAATCAATGTTCAATGTACCAATTATGACATCATAATAAAAAGAGCGTACCAACATGTTGAAGTTGGACACACAAAAATTAGTCAACTAAATGAAGCTCGTTACAAAAGTGTAGATGTACACGAAGACAAGTAACTCTGGTTGACAAAATTTTCAGAAATTATGCCCCTTAACACATTATGGCTTGTCACTGTAACTTTCTCTACAGTATTGAAAGGGATTGCACAAAACTTGCTTCGAGTGATCTTCATCCACATTTGTAAAACATAGTGTAATCAAGGATTACGAAGCTCACCTCATGGGTTTTGACCATGATAAGGCTACTTCTTACATGTTTCATTCAAGTAAGCATAGAGAAATTGTTACCCGGAAAAAGTTTAATGGACTGAAGGAGAGATGTGTTCACTCGAGAAAGAAAATATAGGTAAGACACAGCATCTGAATCTGGATTCCTTCTAAACGCATAAAGAAGCATTGCTGGTGTCAGTATGAACATCCTGTGCCTCGTATTATAGAGATGGAACTTCCTAACATTACTGTAAAAATCTATTAAACATGTTCAATCAACTGGAAATATAGGTCAGGTACAGCATCTGAAACCAGATTTCATTCTTAACACATATAGGAGCACCTTTGTTGTAAGTTTGAACACTGTATGCTTCATATTAAAAAACTGAAACTTCTTAACATTGTGGATACAAATGCCGATGTGGACGCTGAGAGTGTGATATTTCATGAGGTGAGCTGAAAATCAGGTTCTAGGTCAGAATCTTGCCTATGACTGGCAGACACACTGGCTGAGATCTTTGGAATTTTCACCCAACACAGCTGATAAAAATGGCAAACATTTCAACAATGGATATTTTAATGCATTCAACAACGGATCTATATATGCTTAAAATACAGGATAAAAATCTAACCTAAGATTGATTCATGATCGCACTGTAGCTCAACGTAAATTACTTTGTGCTTATTCTTGCATATGTTTTATTACATGAAATTTCAACGTACGACAAGATCAGCTGTAAATATTACATGCCACAAACACAGACAAACACCGAGGACAGCTTAAGGTACATGCCTGACAGCAACAACACTCTCTAAATGGTACTCGTTTGAAATGTCTCATAACATAGCACAAGCATGTTTAATCATCTATGGAATGGCCTCCTTAAGGCTTAAATACATGCACAACAATTACCTTAATTACTAAATAGTTGGCGACTTGTGAATAAATATAATATTACAGCAACAAAGAGTTAAATAAAATAACTGTTTTACAGAGTGAACATACAATTCTGTTTTACCATAAACCTGTATACATGTGAATCAAATTTTAAGAATCCTTACAAATTCTTTCATAATTCATCTACCAATCTTACAAAGCCCGTTGGTGACATATCACAAACACTTCCAGCATTGATAAAATATCTAGAATGCAAATTTATTTGGGTTATTTCATGTTATACAAGCGCAAATTTTCAACTGCATTCATCCCATAATAAAAAGGATGAAAACATGTTCAAGACATCTCATAAACCAGACATTCTGAGGTCCCAAACCCCACAGAGAGTCTTGATGCTCAAGAAATGTAATATTTCATGGAGTCAAATTTTTCATTGGACCAGTACACATGTAGTTGGTCTTTTGATGGTGACAGTATTTAGACTTTTAGATACGTATAAACAGAGAATTTATCACATATACAGGCCAAATAAACAAGCTGTGTTTATGAAATACTAATGCCCCCGAAGGCGCTACAGTCCAAAAAGTTATTTTCAGCATGAAGGTCATTGTCAAGGTCAAAAGGTCATCAACCATGATGTCAATTGAAAGAGATTCATTAGTTGAGTATGCATGTCAAATATGAAGTCTCTATCCCTCATGGTTCAAAAGTTACAGGCAAGGTTAAAGTTGACAATAGACAAACAAACAAATAAACAAACAGATAGGACAAAAATAATATGCCCCTGATCTATTGATCCAGGGCATATAAATTATGTTTGTTTACAGTTACACGACTAACACTGGTAAACTGCCCCGGCCCGACAATTTGAAACTTAATTCTGATCCGAATATGCAAGGTCTGTTTCCTTTTTTGAAAACAGTTTACTGTCACTGTAGTCATTTTAACTCTTATAGAAAGGGCGATTGGTTAAAACACTTCATGGACCATAACTGAAAATGAAGACTAGAGTTGAGAATCATGACGCACACTTTTCTTTCTTTTTTTAAACATGCCGTCGTAAAATGTGAAAATTTACTCAAAAGCATGAGATGTGAAGAAATGTCAGGGCAACATATCGTTTTGTGAAATTTGTAACAGCAAACATTTTTTTACCTGGCCTGATGGAAAATTGTAGTCAAACCCATATATGAAGGTTACTTAAGAGGAAACTTGATCTCTATACAAAGTGATCTTTATACAGAGATCACCTCTATTATAAAGGCTTATTTTACAGTAAACTTTCAAAAGCAACATTTACAAGCAGGTGACTATCTTATGAAAGTGACCACTAAGGTAGGTTCACTGTAAACTTTTCAAAAGTAAATAAACCCTGGCAATGAGGAAGTGCCTTAGACACAAAGTTTTCATTATCCTCATGATGTATTTATAACCTGAATGAATATTAAGACTTTTTTTTACGGGTTATCATATACCACGTGAACACATTATTTATATAAATATTCATACACAGTAATGCTCTGTTAATCCCAATACGTCTGTTCTCAGCTAAGATAAACAGATTTTCTGGAAAACCGGATCCTTAATCATGATTTTGTCTGGAGTCTTACTTCGGAATAATTGTATTGTAGTCAGGGATGTCAGCATATTCGTATATAGAAAAAACTGTTCCTTATGTACATGTTTGATATTTTGTGAATCACAATCCAAAACCTACTTTATAGCAAAAAATACTTGTCCAAATACTAAAATAACTCAATTTTTGAACCAGCTAATCCTGTTTGATTTGTACAAACTAGTACCACTTTGTCAAAGGCCTATGAAAAGTGTAAAAACTCTTATTTTTATAGGGGTAATAAAATAGAACATTGACCTAATACTGTTTGACAAATACACTAGAAATATCAGAAAGGTCTATGTGTATAAATGAAAAATGAAATTCTGTGGCAAAGAGGTCCCAGATTTTATTCCCATCAGCAGTTCATCAATATCCTGTTGTCCATCGACAAATAGAAGATCCCTCGATGCTTAAGGTGTGTTCATTGAATAGATGAAATTTTCATTGCCATGTTTCAAGCAGATGCAGTAGAAGGATAATTGATTTAATCTAGGCATAACGTAAGGTGGAAACTAGCAAACATATAAAATTAAATTTTACGATCCAACTTTCGAACAGTGTAAAAAGTGAAACCTGCGAATTAATATTATCTATGAGAACTGACTTATTAAATAGTTATCAATGACAGTTAACATTTGACTATAACATGCTGTTATTCTGTCGAGTATACAAGTAACTGATATACCCCACTTGCGTGGTCATATAAATGCTAAACAATGATCAGAAAATGTGGCAAGCATTAAATAGAATGGCATTACCAATAAATTAAGGAAGTTAATTTGTTACAGTTGTGCTTTGGAGGTTGAAAATTTTTCCAAATTAAATTATTTTGGAAATCTGTTCCCTAAATTTTCTTTTGTATCTGAAACAAAGACTTTCAGTGCGAAATAATATTGCAGAAATCCGTCCTGCATGTCTTGTCCAGATAAGTGGAATTTCTGTGATTTTTGGAGTCTGGATTAACAGAGCATTACTGTAAATATATGCCCTATTGCTATATACTTTTGATATGACACTCATTCTTTAACATTACATTCTAAATGAATGTCTTGCAGAACTAAATAAAAATATACCATACATGTATATATGACACATACAAATAAATTATTCAAAATTGCATCACAAAAATGTCAAACCCTATGCTTACTCTAAGTGTCTAGGTGGTTTTACTCCTTTTGGATTGTTCATCGTCCCGTAAAGCTTTTCTTTTAAGGCCATCTCGTCGCCTTATATCTACCAGACCTTTTCTGCTCAGATCTTCCTCTACAGATAAAGTTGAGCTACAACTTGGTTCTTCTTTTTCACAGTCACCTTTCATTCTTGATATTTCAGAGTACAGGTCTGCAAACTTCTGATCATATTCAAGAATCTTTTTGCTGAGGTCACTTAGCTGTCTCTCATGCTCTGATATTGTTTGCGCTTGCTCTGATATTAATTTATTCTGAGCTTGGATCTTCTTTTCTTGTATGCCCTTTTTCTTTATCAGTTCAAAATATTTTCCTTTGGTTTCATTCAGATCTTTTCTTATGTCACGGATACTTGATGTTTGTGAACGTGTTTGATTTTGAAGACGGATAATTTCTTGTCTCATTAATAAACCTCTAGGTGGTGTTCCCAATGTCAAGGACATTTGTGGTGTACCTAGGAAAAAAATGTGTAAGTTGTAACACCATTTACCTTTCCATTTACACCTAAAATTTATTAAATTGAATGATGTCACAATACGTGATACCTTGGATATACCCTGGGCAAACATAATAAAGTATAGTGATGTCACAAAATTCGATGAATATTCCTCCAAAGTGATGGGTCAAAATAAAACTATCACATTTTGCACCAAGGGCTTGTAATTAACAAATTTTAAAGATGACAGTAAAAGTTGTTTTCTGTCTATGTTAACCTAAATAATTAACGCAGCCTTTTAAACAAAGTTTGTGAGCTGATGCTATAGTTTCAATGTCCTTAAAAATCAACTTTCTTATCAAAATTGAAAGGAGGAATTTATTTACACTATAGGCACTATCAATTTAAAAAGAGCATGTGAATGTTGATATCAAACTACAATCAGTAATTTACAGACATATAATGACAACACAGACTGTGTATTTCTAAATTTGTATAACCCATCAAACATGTATTTTGATCAAGGATATCTGACCATGAAGAGGCACCTCAATTTTTACTTTTATTATAATTAGGACCAATTTCAAAAAATTTATTTAAATTTTGGGGTTATGTGTTCAATCTACATGTGTAAAGCAGACATTTTAAAGACTCGTCATAATTTTCGTACCTTCCTTCTCATGTAACAAACAGATCCAGACAAAAGTTAATAAACTGGCATAAAGTATATGTTAGTTCCTAAGATATAACTATTTTTTCCTTCTAAAATTTCCCCCCTTTGTATGAAACAATGATCAATAAATGAAGTCCATGGAATAAATAACGTGACATTCCTACCTTGAGAATTCTCAGGACTACTGCATTCCCCAAATGGGTATGGAAGAGTGACAGCTGGCATCTTATTTTTCAGAGCAGGTGCTATTTTTTCTTCAAAATGTTCCATGGCCATAGAAGAAATATCTCGCAACTCTTGTAAAAATTCATGGGCTCGTGGTGGCTGTCTGGTATCTTGTAGAGCATAAAGAATGCGGAACAGTTCATCTAAGACCTTCAAACAAACGAAACCTTTAGACAATAAAATTCTTAATTGTTCTGACAAAACTACATGCATTGTAATAATATTTTTTTATACACTAATTCCCCAGAAGGTTGCTTGTTAAGCTTCTATAGATTTTAACCCAACACCCTAACACAGTCTTTATTCTTGACCTAACTCATCCCTTAGATCAAAATACCAAAGAATGAGGAGTGTGAAGTTCTACTGCGGTATATTCAATAGCCTAGCTGCTAGGCAGTGATAGGTGGACTTTTGCTAATTGAACAGTTTGCTAAGCTAGCTGCTTGGTAGCAATAGATAGTTTAATACAAATGTACATGTATTTCAAGACTAGCTTCTATATGCAAAATGACCCTTACCAATGAGGTTTACATGGTTTTTCCTTTTTGACGTTCTTTTATGTTTTTTTTTGGCTTGTTAGAGATTAAAGCACCTATTTGATAGCAGCTAGCTGCTAGGTTTTCAATATGTCATTTTCACTAGTTTAGCATCCAGGATATTGAACACACCTCTGGTAATACCGTCATCAAAAGCTTAAAATGAATTTTAGCATGAGTAGAAAACTGAAAGGAACCAAGCCTGATTGATGTTACCTTTTATATGTATGCAAGTGTATATTTAAAACCTACATTACTCAATCATCCATGCAAAAAAAAAGAATAAAACTAAAAAGGGCAATGACACAATCTACAATAATATACTCAGATGTTACCTCAATTCACATCACAGTACAATTGACCGATTGTCAAATGCCCAACATAGCACCCTTTGGCACACTTTTTCATTATGACATCATAAATAAATGGCCTGTCAAATATGAATTGAACTGTGACGTCACAATGAAATTGTGTAATGGGCGTGGTTAAAGTTGGATCTGGTGATCCCCCTACAGTTACCTTTCCTGGTATGAAACAGCATAACCCCATATCGATATATCTCATATAAGTCATGCCAAGTAGCGATAATCTCGTTTCGATGGCCGATAGTATATCCACATGTCTTGCCAGTGTGTGGTTACGTCTCTCTGACTCGCGTCTAGGCAGCTGACTCTTGACATGCTTCTGTGTTTGGGAATGGAGCTTGTCTACCTTGGAGAAGCCAGAATTCAGCAGTTGTTCACACCATCGATTAAACCTTCTGCAGATCTGAAAATTTATAGCAGTGTGATTTCAATTTTATTTCTTCTGAAAATGCCAAACTGAAATATAAAGTTTCTACCTCTTGTGAAGCAGTATACTGTGGATATGTACTTTATGTATAGGTTATTACATATACTGTAAACACTTTTTTATTGTGAGGACTTCATTTTCCCCTCACAACAGTAATGCAGGGGGGATATACATACAGTAAGGGTACTGTTTGTGTGTGCGTGCAAAACCTTGTAGACACTCTGTAAGTCACAGTTTTAACTTTATTGCATATAGCTGAAAATGACGAGAAGAAGAGATCCCAAATGATTTCAGGGTTATAAGGTCAAATGTTAAGGTCATTAGAGGTCATCATAGAAAATCTTGTAGACACTCTAGAAGCCTCAGTTTCAGCCCTACTGTCTTCATACTTCACATATAGTTTTAGTGTAATAAGAGGAAGATCCCTATTGATTTTGGCATCAAAAGGTCAAAGGTCAATGTCAATTTAGTACCATGAATTTTGCTGCCATGCGAGGGGATGCCACACTTGCTGTTACCCTCATTTTCATTTGAATTCCCAAATATGACATCCTATAGTACAGTCCGGGTGGAACCTAATTTGCCCACTGGTCACAGTGGGCATTTTTAGAGTGGGCATTAAAAATGTCCATTGGGACACAGTGGACATTCTTGTAAGAGCCAGTTGGAATAAACTTACAGGTAAGTGGACAGCTTGATAGCTCAGGTAAATTTCCACTCCTAATGCCCACTGAAATTTCAGGTGGACTGTCCACTGTGGAAAGTGGGCATTCAGATTTCCACCCGGACTGTAGTGTATGTGTGGTCTCACTACCTTTAATATGATATGTACACATATACATATACCTAACATATATATGCAAGAAGTTTGTCTCGCAAATACAATCAAAATGTTGAGCATCTATACCGAAAGTGAAGGTAAAAATTCCTTTTGAATGGAGTTCTGGTTCTCCATCAAATCAATATAAAAATATTCTCTTTATTTTTTATTCCATATTGCATACGCCCCTAGCATGTTTTGGCATTTATTTCTCACTTGGCTCTCATCAGTATGTTAGTATGAACAACAATCTCTAAAAACTTAAGTGTGGAGGGAGAGGAGGTCAAATTTTCATCAATATGGGTGAGACTTTGGGAATATAAGTATAAATGTATGATCTTTTACCTAATCTAATGGGTGTACAAAATGTATTATATTTATACATGTATAACATTGACGTTTCCACAATTATTTTAAGTGTTTCCTGCAAAAAGGTTGGTGTTTTACGTGTTTCCAGCATTTCCATGAACCTGTTCAAAACCAAAAGAAACTCATACTCATAGGTTTGAGGGTTCTGCAATGAAATGTTATTCTGGCAATCACTATTGTACCCAGCTGCCTCTAAGACCTACCAAAGTTTGGGTACTATCCTAGTGGCAAGAAATGGTTTTCAAACACAGCAAATGCTCTGCTTATTTAAACTTTCATCAAGCTTAACCCAATAGTAACTTGCAGGGATTTCAATAAGAGGCGGCACCTAGCGAAATACCACCATTTCAAGTGATGGAAATCTCTGGTTCGAATTTCTTCTGATCTTGATTTTACAACTCAATCCATGCATATGGTACTCAAAATGATACCTCTCGATTTTCTAAATCACCTTCTCAAATAATTCTTATTGAAAACCCTGAACTTGTTCCCAAACCTGTCTTCAAAGGACAACACTTGAACAAGAAAGTTTAAAGAACTGTGGCCATATATACCTACATCATAATCTAAAAATATGGCCATGTCTTGCATCTATTGTATTCCATGCATGGCAATCTTACAAAAGAAAAAAGAGGAGTTACCGGCTCAGTTATGTGGCAGAAGTCACCATGGAGCTATACAATACATGAATATAAATAATATAATAGAACATTTAACACATTTCAAAAATATTTGATTGTAGTGCAATTACGATACCGACTTAGGACGGTCATTTAATTTGACAAAAGCCAAACAAATGGTGTGGTTAACCGGTTTACGGGTCCACCTTCCCACTCACCGTAACAGCAGAACAATCAAAAGACGTACATTTAAAAATTTATAAATAATCCTCCATGTAAAGAACAAGGGTCAACAGGTATCGCATATTGAGAGGTCATAAAAATATAAACACGTAAGGTATTGTAAAAAACATAATGGTATAAAAATATATGCGACATCAACATGATAAACCGTGCTCTGCCAGTCTGAAAGCGAGCTAAGACCCTAGATCTGTAGGAGTCCCGACTAACAGTCAGAGGGGACGAGGTTCAGGACCATGTCTCCTCTGAAAGAGGTTTGGACAAGGCCCGTCATATAGTCCCCACCACCCTGTTAGTCAGCGTGCAACGTTCAAGTAAAAGTCTGCATAAGGCTGTAGAGGGGCCAAATACAAGACCTATAGTCTTTTTGATGATCTCAATATCATATTGTCTATTTAGAAGACGTTTGACTATTTTATTACATGATTAAATAACGTTATTAAAGTCTGGTTGTAATCCTTGATTGTGCATGGTTGGTTGATTATGTTTTATGTTGCTTTCAGTGATTTTGCAGTTTTAATAAAGCAACATGGATGCAGGAGGTATTCAACCTCTTAAACATCGGGGTGCAATCCTGGAAATGAACCACCCCTGAACACCTGCTTTGCAAGCCAAGTGCTTAACCATTAAACCAACTTCTGCCCTTCTGTAATCCCCAACTGTGAAAATTTCTGATCATAAATGGGTACATCACAGCTTATTTAATTACCCAAAGCACTTTCGTTTATCTACCATAAAACACCAGCCGCCACCATGTGGGTAGAACAATCCTGATATATTAATAAATAATATTTTGAATGAAACACCCCTTCCCCCATTCACTGCACAGTTCAATGGTATCTCACTAACCAGCCGTGATTCTGCCAACTCGTTGTAGGTCATGTAAGATAAGATCTTTTCCACCAGTTCATCCGGGAGTCCAAAGAGTTCGTCAGACCCATTGTCTACACGGCTGTCTGGTCCCTGATACAGGACAAGATCTTTGCTATCACCAGTCGCCATCGTTGATCGACTGGGAGTAAATCTTGCAAAATGCTACATACGATAGTAAACGGATCCGGATTTTCCGTGTCTCGAATACTTTTTTGAACGCCAATATAGACATTCCTTCTATTGTAGTATGAATGCCTATGGTTTTAAATAGCGCTTCAAGTTTGATATATGATATATGGTGTTCATGGAATTTGATTTTGATTTCCTTTATCATTTGAGCTGACTAGACTATTTGACTATTTGAGCACTAGAATAAATACTACATTTTAACTAATGGATTTATACATTTAAATTAAGTGTTTAAAATCCTTCCATTTTCCATATGGAGGAAATTTGCGTTAAAAAATGGACTGTCAATGCCAATGCCAACCCACTCACTCGCCAAATAATAATAATAATAATAATAATAATAATAATAATAATAATAATAATAATAATAATAATAATACATAGAAGAAAAAAACATATGTTACTGTGTTGCTTACTTATTTAAGTGTGCTGGGATTTTCAGTAGACCACAGGGTATGTATCTCAAACAAATTTAGATACAGAATTCAGAGGGTGAATGGATAAGATGTCAAAAGCAAAACTTTCCTATTAGAGGTCCATTGGTCATTATGACAAAGATTGAAATAATTACGGTCCTTTACCTGGACTGAGCAAAAACATCCTATATATACGCCGCGCATCTAAACTGACTTATTTTATTGTTAATTCGAACCGCCTCGAATATTTATAATGAAAGATAATTACGTTTATACATGTTCAAAATTTACGGATTTTTCATCTTTCTTTAACATATTACCCAAATTAAAAGATCTGCAATCTAGAATATTGTTAAAAACTTACACACCGTAAACCCCCTCCTTTTTTAAATGTGACCCTCCATTAATGACAGGAACGATGATTGATGTTGGAAAACTATATACATATACTGTCCCACGCTTTCGGTTTATAATTGGATGCAGACAATTTGCGTGACGAATCCCCATGGTTACCCCATTTCCATTATAGATAATATATATATTTGTCGACCTCAAAGTAAAAGGTTTCAATAAGTTACTCAGCCATTCAACTATCATCCTGCAGATCAGAAGGACAATTTATACGGTGAATTATTATCTAAGTATCCAAGTAAGACAGTCTAATTATTAGTTATATCTGCATTATATCCATGCATATATTAATTAGCTTGTGTCTCGCAATGTTGTTCTTTTTTCCATTAATGACTCGCAAGGAAGGGTAACTCGGATTCGTCACCGAAGTTCGTAGAGGCCTACTGCGGGGAAGCTTATGGTTTTAAAAATTTTCTCTTTTTTTGTCATTTTGATGTACATCATATTACCTGAAAGTGGTATAATGTTTACATGTCTGCCTGTCACATTGAAATTATTGCATCTATATGGTGGTTACATATTCTTGGTACATGACCTGAAAACAGGGCAGTAAG
This sequence comes from Pteria penguin, assembly GCA_035048485.1. Classification (NCBI taxonomy): domain Eukaryota; kingdom Metazoa; phylum Mollusca; class Bivalvia; order Pterioida; family Pteriidae; genus Pteria; species Pteria penguin. The sequence goes on from CM068587.1 coordinate 46,461,747, forward strand.
TGGCCTTTACTAGTTAATGTACAATGTATGTCGTGACGCGGAACTTGATATACGTACTCTTGTTCGGCAAACAGTTCAAATCTGAATAGTGAATTTCTAATCTCTGTACCCCATACGAAGGCCCCGTTCTCAATCTCCACCCACGTCTCTGTCGACATTGAGTGTTAAGGCTAGCTACATTCGCCAGAAATAACATTTTTATCATTTATGTTCTAATTCTTTTTACTGGGTGAGTATAAGTACAAAAATTAGAACATGACAAGGTACACGACAAATATATGACAATAACTTCAACCTGAAACAAACTTTTTATGAGACACGGGTAACCTAGTCAATGTTTAAGTTTTTGAAAGGCAGCTCAAACGTCACATTCATGACCGCAAAGTAAACAATTATGATTTCAACAAAAAGGTATTAACACAGGGAATACCCATGCGAAATATCAGACCTTGTATGTATAACTGCACACAAATCACGATTGATCTTAATGTTTATGTTAAAGCTTAATTCGCAACAATCTGATTAAAACCATATCTTTATCCCGCTTCTCTATTTGTCCTATTGCGGATAAATCACCATAGACAGACAGACAGAAAGACAGACCAAAAGTTAAATGCCCCAAATTTCCCATCTCAGGGGGCATAAAATTTTAATGTTTCCTAAAACTTTTAGAAATTGTCACGTACAGTAATTGTGAAATACATATGATTATCAAATTATCAAACGCTGTAAAGATTAGCCGCACGAATCTTCTCGAGACAAAGTCTGTCGTGCGTATTGCTTCGAGATGATGGCCACAAAGCAACCGTCATGTAATGGGGGTTTTTTTTATTGGAGGGAAAACATAAGTGATATCCATACTTACATTTTGATATGATAATTGTTTAAGATTTAAAGTCTTAAAGGTATTAAACAAGTGGCTCATAATCTTATATTCACATAATATATCATTTCTATATTTTAGATTTGTATAAAACCACTTCAAAGGCTTAATGCCATTCTCATCCACAATATCGGCTACTTATATTAAAATTTAGGGACATCTCTTTATAAAATATTGGGAAGTGATCCATAACTCCATATTCACTAACATTTGTAACATTTGTTTTTAGTATATATTTCAAATCAACATTTTTTTCTTCAATACAAAAACTACTTAAAAATCTTTCAGCATATTCTCACAACAAAATATTTTTTAATCCGTGAAAGGCTTAGTGCTTTTATTTTAGATTCTATATCTATTATATTTATTCCACCCTGGTTTAAAGGACCTATCAAAGTGCTTCATTTTATACGATCTCGCTGATTCCATGAAAATTCAAAAATCTTCGCATTTATTAAATTAATTGTTTCATTCTTAGCATATTCCAAAATCGAAGCACTGTAAACTATTTTTGTGGTAGCTGATGTGTTAATAACACAAACTTTACCAAATACTGTTAATTTTCTTTTTTTTCCAGGATTCAAATAGTTTCTCCATGTCATTAACTTTATTTTCCAGTTTTTATTATAGCACAAGTTTTTATCATGTCCAATAAAAATTCCTAGAGTTTTTACGCAAGATTCATTGACTTTAATTCTTTCTATATTCTTATATCTACCTTTTAATGGGAATAAAAGAAAGCATTCTATTTTAGTTAGATTAAGATTCATTCCTGAATACTTACTGAAGGTATTTATCTCTCTTATAGCGTTCTTTAAAGAGTTTTCATTTGTTAAAGGTAGAGTACTATCATCCACAGGTTAAATAATTTTGATTTCCTCTTCCATACCTTCTCTTTTAAACCATAAATTTCATCGTTTTCATATATTTTCATGCATAACATTTCGGCTGCAAACAAAAAAATTATTGCAGAAACGGGACAGCCCTGATGTATGCCTTTTTGCATTTTACATGTTTTTGAAATCCAGTTATTATTTTTTTTACTCTAAAAAGAGGATTATTATATAAAATTTGTATCCATTTTACGAGTTTTGTCTCAAAATTGAAAGATTTTAGCACTTCAAACAGAAATGGCAATTCCACAGAATCAAAATCTTTTTGAAAATCGAAGAATGATAACACTGCTTCCTTATTTAGATATTCACAATATTAAAGAATATCCAAAATGAGTCTGGCATTTTATCCAATGTTTCGACCTTTGATATAAGCTGATTGGTTTTTAGAAATGATTTTATCTAAGATTTTTATAAGTCTTTTGGCAAAAATAAAAGCTAAAATTTTGTAATCGGTATTGGTAAGGCTTATAAGTCTATAATTTTCAAGTATTCGTTTGTCATCTTTTATACAATAGAGTTATAATTGATAGTCTTTGTAAATATGATATTGACTCTTTCTCATATGAGCTTTGAATACATGAAAAGAAATTATTTTTAAAATCATCCAAAAAAAAAACTTGTAAAATTCGCAGGGCAATCCATCGATTCCCGGTGACTTGTTTTCTTTCATATCGGAAAGCGCAGTTTTACATTTATCCAAAGTAATATCCTCTTATAACAATTCCTTTTCGTCATCTGTCAATATGCATTCAAAATTTGTGTCAGCTATATAATCTTGTAGCTACCTTTCATTTACATTGCTAGATTTATACAACTTTTCAAAAAAAAAAAAAAATAATAATAATAAAAGAATAAACACATTTGTTTTAAACTATCCTCATCTTTGTTAACAGAAATATCATTGTCACCCTTTAGCTGTTTTTATGTAATATTAATACACTTTTAGATTTCAACATTTTAGAAGTCATCATAGAATTAGCAGCACAATGTTATCAAATATTGATATAGAACAAAACTGGAATACGATTGTTGGATGATTGGGGTTTCAACAAATTTTGACGCTACATGGTTTGACTGATTGATTTTGGTTGACGTCACTCCACAACTATTTAACACATCTGCCTGATGTATTGCATAGAGATTTATACTTTTGCAACAGATCCAGCCGAAACAGCGAGGGATCTTTACGTGCCACGCCTACCGTGTCCTCGTTTTTTACTGTCTCATCCGGAAGACAGGACTCCGGGTGGGACCACTGCAAGAGTCGAACACGGGACCTCTCGGTCATGATCCGAGCGCCTCATCCACTGAGCCACAGTGGCTTCTCGCGATTTAGAAGCAAGAGTGCAATTAGGGAATCGAACCCGGGTCGTCTGTGTTTAACCATTGCACTGAGTCTCATCCTCGTAGAATAGAAAACGAACTTCCTCATCTGAAGTTCTGAATCCGCCAGCGACTGATAAGATTATACAAATATAGTGAAATATTATCGTGTTATCGCATTCTGTATTAAGAAAATACAAATACTGTGAAATATTATCATGTTGTCGCATTCTCCGTTAGATTATACAAATACCGTGAAAAATTATCATGTTGTCGCATTCTGCATTAAGATAATGCAAATACCGTGAAATAGTATCATGTTGTCACATTCTCCATTAAGATAATACAAATACCGTGAAAAATTATCATGTTGTCGCATTCTGCATTAAGATAATGCAAATATCGTGAAATATTATCATGTTGTCGCATTCTGCATTAAGATATTGCAAATATCGTGAAATATCATCATGTTGTTACATTCTCCATTAAGATAATGCAAATATCGTGAAATATTCTCATGTTGTCGCATTCTTCATTAAGATAATGCAAATACCATTTAATATAATAATGTTGTCACATTCTGAGTTAAGTTTATACAAATACCGTGAAATATTACCATGATGTCGCATTCTCAGTTTAGATCGTAAAAATATCGTGAATTACTATCAAGTCGTCGCATTCTCCAGTAAGATAATACAAATATCCTGAAATATTATCCTGGTGTGGCATTCTCCATTAAGATAATGCAAATACCATTAAATATAATAATGTCGCATTCTCCGTTAAGATAATACAAATACCGTTAAATATTATCATTTCGCATTCTCCGTTATGATTATTCAAATATCATGAAATATTATCATGTTGTCGCATTCTCATTCAAGATTATACAAATACCGTAAAATGTTATCATGTATTTTTCGTTAAGGTTCAACTTGTACAAATACTGTGATATATTATCAAGTTGTCGCATTCTCCATTAAGATAATACACATACCATTATATTAAATATGATAATGTTGTCGCATTCTCCGTTAAGATAATACAACTATCGGGAAATATTATCAAGTTGTCGTATTCTCCATTAGGATAATACATATACTATGAAATATTATGTTGTCGCATAAGACAGACGTAATGCTCACTTCGTCTGCTACATTCATCTTAGTCTGTCTTGCACACAAGGTATCGGCACATCAAATTCCTAGCATCAGTTTATGTATTTACTATTGTTTCTCATGTATTTATGTGGCTGTATGTTATGGACCAACAGAAGAAGCTCTTGTTTCTACTGTTTCCAAGGATTTTTGCATCTAGTTTTTGGCCTGTCTATCAGTCTAGCTGTCTGTAACTTTTCAACTGTAAAATATAGGGCTTTCATAAATTTACATGTGTATTCCTTGTGACAAGAACCTTTCCGTCGGTACAGTAAATTTTGATCTCGTAACCTTGGCTATGACCTTTGACCTACATTTCAAAAACTTTAACACTGGATATATCTTTTGAGTGGTAAGTGATAGGGCTTTCATATTTCACAAGTGTATTCCTTGTGACAAGACGTCTCTGTCCGTACGGAAAATTTGACCTTGTGACCTTGACCTTAGTGTTTTAATAAGAGCTTATACTGACAAAGTTGCCGCCGGGGGCATTCGCATGTCACAAATATAGCTTGTAAGCCTTGCTCTTAATTCTCTCTCATGTATAACGCCGTAGCGACATGACCATCCCTTCCCATGACCAAGTGTTGCAAGTCACATTTATGTATTTTGTATTGTATATCATATACATGTATCTATACTTGCACGATATAATTTCAGGTGTTTATGGGGTTTTCCCGTTGCACAAGACATATATAAGGGTACTTTCAAATCTGAGACGTATACAAACACTGTCGAGGCGATTTGTTCAGGCCAGGGAATTTTCCGAGAGGGGATCATCCATGTTTATGTGTTAAAATTACTTATTTTACATCGAAAAATAACAAAAAAAAAAGAAAGATTTTTGTCAAATCTCACGGTGGGCCCCAGACCCCGGTCCACCTCTCTGTATCCGCGCATGCCCTCTCATATGGGTTTTTCAAGTATGTATTTTATGCCGAACAGTGCATTTATGTGTTTTCTCTTATGAGTACCGTACTTTCTTTTACAGTCATGTATTAGTTTTTATTTGTGTTGTGAATCACGTGTTTTCCATTCTCTGTTATGTGTCCCTTATTGACATGTTTTGTGTACTGCTAGGAGATGCCCGTAATAAAGCTCCCGGATGAAAGCGGTTCGACCATTACCGTTTTAGATCTGGACGGTTACTACCTACCAACCTTCAACAGCTTGGAGAATCACGAAAATCACGTACGGTCAATTCCAACGTGGAATGCACAGGACAGTGACGTCATGATATGTGCATTTCCTAAATCAGGTGTGTAAATGCAAGTTCGTCTTTAAAGTATTATACATTTCTTTGAATGTGAAACATAATGATCTAAACTGAAGAGGATGAAGCGGAAACACATTTTAATAAGGAAAATTATACACAATTCCATTAGACTATATGAAAAAAGACGAAACACCACAAAAATTAACCCCCACAAAAAAGAGAAGTTAACAAACAAATAAAGAAAGGATATAAGAAAGTAGATACGAAATTAGAAAATTAATAAATAATAAAATGGAGTGTTCGATTGAACACATATCTCGCCTGCTAACCATTTTTCAAAACTGAGGATCCCAGAAGCCAGGCAGACACCGGAGAAAATTCTATTATATACAGTGGCAGATTTAGAGGGGAAGCCCCCCCCCTTTTTTGGTCACAAATTTAGTAGTAAAAATCCAGATTTTGCACCAAAATAGCTGAGAAGTTTGGCTAAAACCCATTTGGCCCCCCTTTTCGGAAATCCTGGACCCGCCACTGATGTATATATATATATATATATATAATATATATATATATATATATATATATATATATATATATATATATATATATATATATATATATATATATATATATATATATATGCCGCTGCATCTGAGACGAGAAGTGTAATGTTCTCAGTAATACGTATGTTGCCTGCATGTGAAGATAGTTACTATAAAACGGACGACAGAGAATGGGCTTCCAGATCTCACTATATGTTTTGCAAACGACTCAAAAATAGGAACTGAGTACGAGTTGGTACACGCTTTTCGAGTACCACAAGAAACGGCGCCTGAGCAAAGCCTACTTAGAGCATGGTCAATACACCGATTCTCAGTTCCCCTGCGATATCAGTGGCGGATCCAGGATTTACGAGAAAAAAGGGGGAGGAGGTTTATTAAAATATGAAGTTTTACTCATATTATACGAGTGTTTTCAACCTTATCATCTATACATGTCTCGTAAATTTGTGGCGAAAAAGGGGGACCCTCGTCCCCTCTAAATCCGCCCTGGATATTCTCCTCCGCAGAGTAAGGAGCCCATGGCTACATTTTAGTAATGAAATCATGATATTAGATTATTTACTGAACTCTTATCCATATAAAAATTCAAGACAGTAGCATAACACACTATTTCATGTTACTTTACGTAGGCCCGACAGATTAAAATGCATAGAAAGCTTTTGTTTCTATTGTCTAAACTTACTTAACTTATAAGGGTGACGACATCGGTCCGACACATTACAGAGAAATTTCGACACGTACAGCGAACACTCCCAGCAGTGAGGTATCTTCCCTGACACGGGGATCTTCGTTTTTACGGTCACATACGAAAGACAGGATATCGGCGAGTCGCCAATGGGACTCAAACCCGAGGCCTCTCGGTTACGAAAAAGCTACGATAACGCATGGCATCTGACGCCTTAAGTTAGATCGAACCCACAAATCTGTATTGACGACGGAAGCATCTTTCAGAACATATAAACCAATATCAGTTTTGCGCATCAAACACAAGCGTAGGAGTCAGGGAGGGGCGGCACCCACACATGATCAAATGAAATACTTAATCAATATACCCAGGCATAATCATATTGTTATTATTTAATCGCTTTCATTCGTTTTAATGAATTTTCTGATAATGTGTTAACGCTTGACAGTACCGTTTGTATGGACACCAACATTTTAATTGAGAATGCAAAAGAAATAAATTGTCATAGTGAAATAAGATGTGCTTATCATAACGTATAGGGGTAATCACAAGGTATATATTTCCTTGCACCTTTTCCTCAAATGCTAACCTTGGTCTCTAATAAAATCTAACGTACCGATCAAACAACTCCAATGTACAAGTACGAAATAATTCTACTATATATTTACTATTCATCAAGGTACTCATTGGCTATGGGAGGTCACGTGCATGCTGTTAAACCGAAAAGCAGAAAGAATACACAGAGTCAAAGAAATGGTCATGATGGAAGGAATGACGAAGGAAAGATACGAAAGTGAAACAAATCCCCGAGTGTTCAATACACACGTATACTTCAAATATCTTCCAGAAGACTTCAAGAAAAAGCAGTGCAAGATTCTGTACGTTCTCAGGAATCCCAAGGACGTGGCAGTGTCATTTTACAACCATCATTCCAAAATCAAGGAGTACGACTACGAAGGGAAATGGGAACACTATCTACCTCGCTATATGGAAGGAAAAAGTGAGTGTATTTCATGCAGCATTTATATATTCATCTACTTTACAATAAAAGGCTTTTTTCCTCGGGAACCCAAGGTGAGTACATAGACCCCCGGTCCCCTATCTTTGGATTCGCTCATGACTGCCTATAATCATTATTGTAATTTTAATACTTTAACGATTCCAAGTCATTATTTATGACCAAATTTGCAATCTACGTCTTGGTGGTCATTTGCAAATATTGACTGTTCACAGATTCCTCTAAGGGGTCGCCCCCCCCCCCCCCCCCTTACCCAGACAAAACCGTAGCCGGTGGGAATAAGTAGTACTAGTACTGTTTTTTGTTTTACTATGGGACCCTTAAAAAGGGAGCAATTGTGGTAAGAGAAAAAATCTGCACCGTCTCACTGGGATTCGGCTGCCAAAGGGCGTTTTAGAGTACCTGCGAAAGTCGATGGTTTTATGAAAAAGAATCTCTAGCAGTAAAAGATAAGACAGAAAAGAAGGTCTGATGAAATTCTTTTGCAAGTGATTTGGAATTAGGAGGATTAAATAAGCAAATGCTTTGCTTTGCGTACGTATATGAACATAGACAAGGTACGTACATGTATGTTGATATTTAGCAATGCGAAAAACAGTAAAATGACTCCTTACATGTGCCAACAATGACAGTACCGTATGTCTATGTTAATTATTCAAATATATACAGAAATGTACTTAAGTATAAAGACTATTTGTAAACAATAACATTTTTCATTGTAGTTGATTATGGATCATGGTTCGATTACTCGCTGAACTGGAATGACGTCATCAAGACCAATCCTGAGTATCCAATACATTTGATGTATTACGAAGATATGAAAGAGGTGTTATGATATTTTCATTTATCACATAATATTTACTGTGGTATGCATTTATCATCCCCTCGATACAGGGGAGTATATTAGCGGTACCGTTCGTGTGTGAGTGCATCTCTAACAGAACCTTGTAGTCACTTTAGGAGTCACAGTTTTGGCCCTATTGAATTCATGCTTCACATATAGCTTAAGTATGACGGGAGAAAGATCCCTATTGGTTTTGGGGTTAAAGGTTAATGCCACCAGAGGTGATCATATAACAACCCTGTAGACACTCTAGAAATCACAGTTTTGGCCTTAGTGGGTTCACACTTCACATATATTTTATGAGATTAATTCAATGAGCGGAATATTCGTGTTGAATTTGGTTCAAAGGTCAAGGTCATTGCCAAGCTTGACCTTGCTTTTGTTTGTTATTGATATTTTATTCTAAATATCTATCACTGTAGGCATACATGCAAAACATTTGTGCAGTTTCATAAAATATTTCAGAATGGTGTAAATGAGATTAGAAAACTAGCCAAATTTTTGGAGGTTGATTGTGACGATGCCTTTGTTCAAACAGTAGATGACCTTTGTCAGTTTGATAAGATGAAGAAAGATAAAGATAAAATAGAGCCAACAGATGAATGGAAGGACAATCAACCAGGAATGTACAGAAAAGGTTTGCATGTCAGATCAAAATACTGTTTTAAGACTTGTTTTTTATGTCCCCAGATTGATGGATCAGGGACATATTTATTTCCAGTTTGACTGTTTGTTGTCAACTTGAACCTTACTTCAAGGTCAATGACCTCGTGACCTTGACCATTATCTTTGACTTACACTTCAAGAACCTTAACAATGGTTACAAGTTTTGAATTGTAAGAGGTAGGGCTTTCATATTTCATGTGTATTCTTTGTGACAAGACCTTTCCATTGCTACAATAATTTCTTACCTTGTGACTGTGTGACCTTTGACTTACATTTCAAAATCTTCAACATTGGCTATAACTTTTGAAGTACAAGAGGCAGGGCTTTCATATTTCACATGTGTGTTCTCATGGGGTGGGGTGTAATCTTTTACCTCATACATTGTAAAAACAATCACTATCATACATTTACAAGTACAAGAGACAATGTTTTTGATATTAACAACATACGTAAATAACCACTCATGAGGGCTGGCTATAGCATCATATTCATAACAGGCGCTGAAAGAGATACAGCACAATAAAAATCTTAAACCCCAAGATCTTCTACCATCGTAGATGCTCTCTTCCAGGCAGATATCCCAGATTATCGTATCATCAGGAAAACATACATTTCCACTCAATTATGATAATTCTTGATTTTATTTGAGTATTTACTTTCAGGTCAAGTTGGAGATTGGAAAAACTGGTTTACAGTTGCACAGAGTGAGCAGTTTGATGAGATTTATGCTAAAAAGATGGCGACATGTAATCTGAACATTCGCTATACGATATGAGTTTACTGTACTGAAGTACTCACCCTGGTGCTATAAATTGTATTCAATAAAGGTAATAGGTATCTTCCCTACAAAATACCAAAGAATAATTGCAATGCATACAATGCTATTGCAAACACTCCGTTATATAAAATTCTTCTTTTTTTGTTTTGGTCTATATATATATATATATATTTGAAAGGTTGATTAGCATTATAGTTTGTGAACTTTATTTTACTCTTAGTAACTATTTTTTACAAAAAAAGATTGCAAAGTATTTTTAATGAAGTTATAGATACTACTTTTATGATATTGTTGTACATGTATTTAGAATCCTATATACCAGGGTATTTTTTATAAAGTTTGCCCTATCAGTGTTTTGAATTTGCATTTAGTTACAGTGAAAAAAAAAACAAGCTGTGCTTGTAAAAAAGTGATGCCCCTAGACAGCGGCCAATATTAAAATTTTTAAAATGTAGGTCAAATCTCTAATTCTGGGGGCATAAAAATTTTCGCCTATGACATTTGGACATTCTGATATAAAATTAGTTGCCTTTAATCAATCATTGAAATATGTAAAATAATACAATATTACACACATGTACACAAATTTTAAAAAACATATAGTGCCTAAAAATCTCTCTGCAAACACTACACTTATACATGCATATAGGTAGTACAGATCTAGTATCGGTGTGTGCCTTTGGTGTAGATGTCTCAGCACACTGTAACTCACACAGCAAGCTACACAAAACCATTTACATCATATAGGTGATACATTATCAAATAGTTATCATGCATCACCCTCATTTAGACAAACATTGTATTTCATAAACAAACCATACATGGTGCAATATATAAATATCACAAACAATATTTTAGAGATCTAACCTTAAAAACAAATATTCATCATGGAGTATATACATGTATATCTGATAAGAACAGCATAATTTCCCAACATATGAATTTCATGAAAAAATTAACTTGATAACAATGCATTATTAATGTATTTACTGAATTCACCTTTCTACCCAGTCTAACAAATATTAAACAAATTAATGCATGATATATATAGAAGTGCAATGAGATTTCAAAAGTTAAATACCTGATGGAATTAATGTTATAATATATACAATATAGGAAATCAGTCTTAAAAGTCAAAATATACAAGATGTTCAGATAAAACTGTTACACAAAGCTACACAAATTAATAAAGTTTAGTAAAGAATATTTCAGTTTTTTTTTTTTTGGGGGGGGGGGGGGGTAAAATTCTTCAATGCAAAATATGCTGGTATATATACTACCTGTTGGTTGGTTGGTTGACTGAAATTTTACATCGCTTTCAACAACTTTTCAGTTATATCACGACATGGAAGTAGATTACCAACCTCTTAAACATAGTGGCGCAACCCGGGAATCAAACCCGGATCCTCAGCACCACAAGCCAAGTGCTTAACCACTACTCCAAGCCTGCCCCTTTATATACTACCAGTACTCTGTGAATCCTGTCATACAACATAACATCAATATCTATAGAGTATCAAAATGCCAAATGAATTCCGACTGATTATTGTTTAACGTCACTCCAAGATTATTTCATGTACAAGGTGTTGGCATTTACCTGATGCATTGCACATAAATTAGAACCTTTGCAATGGACCAACTTGAAGCCCTCACCTACAATGGCAAAGGACCTCAGTTTTCATAGTCTTATCTGAAAGACCGGACACCAGTGTGCCCATGGTGGGAGTCAAACCCGGGACCTCTCGGTCACAAACTGACCAACTCATCCACTGAGCTGCACTGACTCCAAAAGAATTATGAAAATATAGCTCATCTTATCAAATGTGATGTTATATTAATTTTTTTTTAAATCACGAGTACATGCACTTCCAAATGCTAGATGAACCAATGTGCCATGAGTAACAGTAAAGAGCTATCATCTTAGTGTATCAAAAAATCATATGCTTTTCAATAAATTAATGATTATCAATGTAGACATCAACCTAATGCAATCATGTATACAAATATGTTTTTAAATGTAAAACTCAGTAAAGAAGCAATGAATTGTAAACAAAGAACGAAAATCATCATGAAAATCATAATCACATAATGGACCAAACAATGAATTACATTATGATTCGGTAGTCAGCAGTAGTGTATAGGGTTTTCCTTAAATCATTATATTACATGTATATTTACGTTGCTTTTTTCTACAACAATAAAAGTACATTTGCTTTGTGAGTTTGTTATTCGACACCAGACCAGGATTGCTTCATATATATTATGGGTGCCTGTGTATATTTTGATTACTTACTTTTAAAAGGACTTATTATCTTCATAGCAAATGAAGCTAGGACATCACATGAAAATTTCATGAACATAAGATATTTCTGGGAGAATTTTTGCACAAAATGCTGGTTTCCTTTTCTATGAACAACACAATAAGATATGTTTCCCTATATTTCAATTACTGTTGATTTTTGCATTAATTTGGTGTTGCTGAAGTTGTTTATTATCAATTAAATTTCTTTTTATTTCTTATATTTTTGGTAAATGGAGGTATCCCCCAAATAGGAAGGAAAATTGCATCATTTCTTGTACAGTATGATGCATAGTTTAGGGTATACCTCCATCAAACAAAAAAAATCCTTCCTAATCATTTGATATCTACACATTAACATCAAAACTGAAGTATTTCGGAATTTGTTTCCAACAAAGAATTAATGCATGTAAAGCATTGTGACATGATGTCTAGGAAAAATTATGTTGAAGATAGTATTTCAAAAAGCCCCCAGCCAATCAAATGCACTATTTATACATGCCAAAGGTAAATGATTTTGTTACCCAAGTTATAAAAAATGTTATTTGTAGACTAATAATTTAATAAATTCTCTTAAACTTATTAAGAAATAACCTGTCTTTAACAACCAACTGTCTCTTTTTCTTATCTATATTTTGTCTATACAAAATCAACCTGTACCTAGAGACCACTTGCCATAGTGGCCACTGTCCTCTTTAGAAATCTTAGAAAACTTTGGTATATGTAGCTGCTAAAAACAGACTTGACTGTACATGAGTCTGTAGGTTGTGAAAATCACCAGCCATCATTAAGCACTGCGGAAGACTGTCCTGCTTACCTACACCTGATACCAAACCCAGATTTAACTGAGGTGAGAGGTTTCAATGAGTTCTAGCTTAATGCTTTTGTTCAGTACTCCACCAATGTGACTCCAAAAACAGGCAACAAAATGCATAAATAAATACAACATATAAATATAAGAAATACAAATAAAGAAACAGAAATGAATATGAAAAACAGGTCAAATGATATTGTTCATTTTGGTTTTTTTTTATTTTGGGCTAAATTGTGTGTGCTAATCAAATTTGGACAGACCACCACTGAGCTCAAACAGTAGTGGGATATTTTTAAACATAAGTCACCTATAATGGGTTCACTTGAGGAAATAAACAAGAAAACAGGTTTACAAAGTCCTTTCTCATTTACCTTCTTTATTCTATTTTATACTGAATGTAATATATATAAGGGCCCTAATCAAATAATTTTTAAGCTGCATCTTTTTCATAAATGTAAACCACTAATAAATATCAAATAAAATGCATGGATATAAAAAAAGTTTTTGCATTTAGCAAATGCATGAAGACATATCTTGTCTGTACTCCCATCTGTTGCCATAGAAACCAGTACAAAGAAATCCACCAGGTCCTTTCCATCCAAATTCTGGTCCAGTAATAACGTAATCAGGTATCAAGTTTGAAAACTGAAATGAAGTGATAGGACTTGATTTACTTGATAGGACTTGATTATGCATGCAAACAGGAGATGCTTACTCTCCCCCGGCACCTGGTCTCACCTCGGAATTTTTCAGTATTTCGGGGGTTCACAACAGTTCCTCTTTGAAACTTACACGATTTTGTATCTGTCCTTGGACTTTGAGAATGATTAACGGTTTGGTACTTCTTCGATACTGATTACTGTATACATGTTTTTGTTCGTTTCATTTCTGTTTAATGTCACACCAAGATTATTGCACTTATATGGTGACAGCACCGGCTTGATGAAATACACAAAAATCTAGACCCATGAAAAGAACCCACTCGAGGCAGTGAGGGATCTTTTACGTGCTATGTCTACCATGACAAAACACCTTGGTTTTTACCATCTCATCAGAGAAACAGAACCCTGACCTATCACTATTTAAACCCGAGACCCACTGATCATAAGCTAAGCACATAGCTGATTTACCCTTGTTCCTGTATACATGTATACCAATCCAGCAGTATGAAAGATACCAAAGTTCAGATGTACTTTAAGCTAACCTCTGAATAAGCATTCTTACATGCAGTTAATGCAGAAAACTTGCTCATTTGCTGTTTAACATCTCACTCGGATTGTTTCACCTATAACAAGGTGGACAGTGGATACAAGAACTGGATCAAAACTTATCCTGGAACTTCCGACTTGCCCTAGACCAACACTGGAGCCCATACAATTACAGAGATTACAAGGTGCACCGAGTGTCTACACTAAACTCAAATCCCCCACAGTGCTTCTATCTGCTAAGCCTCTGGAGCTTCTAAAGAAAATGGGAGTAAACAAACATTTTCATCAATTAGACTCTTGCAATGATTAATGCCAAAATGTAAGACATTCTATTGACCTTTTCTCAACATGTAAAGTTAGAAAGCATACTTACCGGAGACCGTGTCATTGGAGGAATGGTAGGGGTGGTTAGAGACACGACATCTTTCAACCCTTGGAGTGATGAACCAAATATTAACATGGCTAGATGGCTGTCTCCATGTGGTGCAAGACTAAGGAAACCTGTTCTATCCTCATTAAATAAACAGCTGCCCAATCCTATTATTTTTTCTGAATATGAAACAAAATATATACAACATGATTATTTGAGGATAATGATGTTTCATCCTGGTTGCTGCAAAGAGAATTTTGTATTTCAAATGCAATTTTTCTAATATTTTGGCTGGCATGATACACAGCAACCAGTATTGTCAAATTTCATCTTTTGACATATGCAATGACTTTGAGCATCTTCCAAAAACCTGTTTTGCTCGTTTCTTGTTTTTATTGTGCCAAGATTATTTCACATATATAGAGACAACATCAAGATCTGCCTTATGCATTCCACAGAAAGTCAGATCCATCCCAATTGGATTCTTTGTCAAATGCTTAGATGATCCAGACAGAAGATTTTGCATGAACGATACTCTTTGTAATTTATCCTCAGTTTCTAAATAAAATCTCATCTTTTTATCTTTTGTTTTACTATGATTACTTCTTAAAGTGAGAAAATAATAAAGAATATTTCATCTATGTATGCTTCTCCACTGAATTCAAATGTTGATATGCATATATTTACAATAATATTGGTAATATATTGGTATGAATGAAAATTTGCATTATTGCTTATGATAAAGCCAAAGTCATACCCCAATACATATTCACAATGTTTTGGATCTCTTCTCATTAAAGAATCGGGCATTATATAAAACTTGAAGTGGATGTGTATAGCTAGCAAACCCCATTAGTGGGCAATCTTCCATGTGCCGAAGTCTTCCATGAGATAAGGCCTCAGTTTTTATTGTCTCATCCCAAAGACAGGACAAGATAAGTTGCCCATTGGGCTTAAACCTGGTATCTCTGAGCCACAAACCAAGCACACCATTGACAGATCAATGTCAGCTTGAGTTGGGTAGAAATTACAACTGTACAGTTAAGATTCCTAAATCTGAATGTTCAGTACACTCAATATGACCTCTATAAATCAACAGTGTAAAAATCTATCTTTTGACATGTGCAAAGACTTGAGGTATCCGTCAAACAACAGTCATGGGACATAATCTCCTACAAACCTACAGATTGATGGATTATTGTTTTATGTCACTCCATGATTATTTCATGTACAATGTATTTGATGATGACATCTCTCTGATGCATTGCATAGAAATTTATACCTTTGCAACGGATCCACCCAAAGCAGTGAGGGATCGTTTATGTGCCCTGTCTAAAATGACACAAGACCTTAGTTTTTATTGTCTTATCTGAAAGACAGGACACGGAAGTCGAACCCGGAACCTTTGGAACACAGGCTGAGCACCTTATCCACTTTGCAACACTGGCTTCAATTCAGAAAGAAAATTTTTTTTATCTCTTTATCTTGCATTTGTTTTTAATAGTTTGTTTATTTTACACATAAAGTCGATGCTTTTTATAAGATAGATACCAAACGTGATCCTGATACTCCATCTAATAGGAATAATACAGATTTACACAGAATAAAACATTTTGGTCGTCAACGTTATTTTCTTATTTAACTTTTTTGTTTATGATCCAAGTTGTACAATATGGTATCTAAAATGAACGCCTTGTTATGAGCTTTCTGAAAATGTAATGCTTTGTAAATGTTTCTCAAAAAAAAAACGTTTTTCGAAAATTTTGCGTTTGAGAAACAAGGAACGTATCATAGCAGGGACGTATATATCTAAAGGGATATGCAACTACCCCCCTGCCCTATCGTAGCCTCGTTTTAAATGTGTTGAAAAAGTTGCGCATGCGCATTTAATTATTCTGCTATTTCGGACATTAAACAATCCAACAAAATGACAATTCACACCAGTACAATGCAATATAACGTATCTATTCTAGAATTATGCAATAAAATTTTACTTATTAATTATGTCATTTATGAGTATTTAAAATAACCACTTAAAACTATATGTTTACTTCATAAAGCGGTGTTAAATGGGACGTATAGAACTATCCCTAGTGTTAATTAATATATGACGACATTACGTAACGGCTTTGATTGGTTTGTTGTTTTAACGATTACATTTAATACCCAGGTGAATATCTGGGGAAGGTATTGTTATTCCTATTGTTATATCGTATATGGCGTACGTTCATAACAGAATTATTAGTAGAGCGAGAGCATGCAAGATGTCCGATTGCCTTCACTGGTAATTATATGCCTTTTTGTTTGTTTGTTTTTTTATTTATTTATTTTTTTTTTTTTGGAGGGGGGTTGTTTTGTTTTTGTTGTTGTTTTTTTTTTCACTTATTTTGGCCCCTATACATGTATATCTGGTTTCCGACACAACAAAGCAGTATAAGCAGAATAATAGAAAGTCTTTATAAATTCTGATTAATTTTTTAATTTCTCCCTCCCTCTTTCGTTCTTTTTATTTTTTTAACTTCTGCTTTGTTTCATCTTACTTTTCCGGGGTTCGAGTTTAGGGGCATCATTGTGAGAAACATGACCAACGATCATTGTCCCGGGAGATATTTTAGGTTTTATTTCGGTTGTCACATCCGTATGTAACATTTCATTCATATTAACAATAATATAATCTACCATCTGATGAAATACTTTCTGATAATAAGTGTCTCCAGAACCCCTAATATATAAAATCTAAGTCAAATAATAAGAAAAATTATTTTCGGAAATATTTTATTTCATAAATTTGCCTATTTAGTGAGTTAAATACTATATTTTATTGAATGTGCACTTTTGTACATAATTGGAAAATAATAAAACTTTAATGTCACAATCCATGATCTACTGCCCGGAATCCACTGTCCACAGAAAATCTGCAAATATATATATAAAAAAATCAGTAATATAATTATTTTAATATCCATTTTCACACCTTATTTCATTTGAATAACTTTTTTGTTTACAATGGGACAATAATCTTTAATAATGACCCCTTTTATTTGATTTAATGGACTAAACACTATATTTCCTCTGTACTTGAAATCATTACCGAGCCCGTCTTGGACGTACATATTTACGTGCCCTAATCCATTTAATGAAAATATAGATCGAAAAACCATGACCCGATCGGTGTTTAGTATGATAATATAAATCAGAAAAACATCACATGAAAAAAAGTTATCGAAGCGTTAGGGAGGAGTTTCATGTAAAAGTCGGGCTATTGATACAACAACAGAAACGGGTAGACCCATACCTTTGTTATATATTATCGTTATAGTAATTGCATGCAGCATAAGCATTCGAAATATTATTTTTTTCTAAGTCACAATACTTTCGTTTTCATTGTGTTGTATTCACATTCACGTTTACAAGGGTTTATGTCACTTATTTTCGGTTGCCGTTATGCTGCTTATTTTTAACATGTACTCCACGACCGGCACGAGAGGCTCGCAGAGAGGTTGCTTTGAACACTAAAAACAATGGTTCATTTTAACTTTACAAGAAGTGAACAATTTCAAACATTAAACTCACCTTAATTTAAGGATACGGCATTAACGATCTCTTCTGAATATTGTTCTATGAAGACAACAACTTTCTCAGGCGACGAATAAGGAAAAATATGGCGGACATTTCTTATCGCGCATGCGCAACTTTTTCAACACATTTAAAACGAGGCTATGCTAGGATAGCGGGGTAGTTGCATATCCCTTTAGATATATACGTCCCTGATCATAGTAAAGTCTGCAACAAACTTGTTAATGGTGTATACTCAGTTCCTGAGAAGGTCTTTGAGCAGAGAGCATTCATTGTACATTGGTTACCTTAAATATCAGTGTCACTTTTGCATGTTATATTGTTTAATAAATTACCCTCAGTAGTTTATACATTAAATTTTCATACATGTACCTGTGTTAGAATAGAAGAATGGTAGTTTTTCCATGAAAACTGCAGCGTGGAGATTTTCCTGTGGAGATCCAAGCAAAATGTAATTCTTGGAATCTGTAAAAGTAAAGCTACTGAATCTTAAATATAAACTATGACTAAAAAACGTAAGTACAATAACAAAATATCAGGGTCCTTCAAACTGTGTAACCAGTTTTCATACTGCAGAAGAATTAGAGCCACTCATGTACATGCATATACTTTCTTTTTACTGAATTTGTTTTTTTTCTGTTTTTTTTTTTCATATTCTATAGGGGCGTAGCCAGAGCTTATATTAGGTGTAGGCACATCAAGAACAAAAAGCGCCACCCCTAAAAGTGAGGGGGTCTGGAGGTCGCAAGACTCTGAGCATGTCCAGGTCAGCACCCTGGTGAAGGTGTCTCAATGTAAAAATGCATCGATTACTTCTTATTCAAACAAACCATTACTTAAGACATATAAACATAATATTGCAATACTTAAAGTTTGAATACATACTTATAATAGGAAATTTTGCTATCCAATTTTAGAGCTTCAGAGTTAAAGGAAAGAGGTCTATTCATTCAACAATATAGAACAAAACTCTTAATTTTAAGTGACATTTTGTTACACTGTATGCTACAGAATCGACATATTTTCCCTAATCAATGAACATCTTACCAGAGATATCCACATCTGTATCCTTGACTACGGGAGCCACAGTGTCAGAGGTAAGCAGGAATAAATTCGCAATATATACAGCAGATTGAAGCAGCATGTTTGTGTGGGATGAATTAGTACTCTGTGTTCCTACAAAGTCATCATTTTTACCATCTTGAAAAATATATCGGACATTTATGAGACCGCATTAGAGCAAAACATTTAAAAAACATGTATCATAAACATATGATCAATCTCTACATATAAAATCACACTATAAATCTGATGTAATCTTAAGATTATGTTAATTCTTAGATAAGGCTTATGCTAAACTGTAGCGATAAACACATAGATACCTTTACCAATACCTTAATAAACCAATAAGTTTAAAAGTAGCACTTATGACTGCCTTTAAACTTATTTTATGCCATTTAATGGTATTTTCTTTCTATCAAAATGGAAAAAGGTCTATTATGATGAAAAAGTTCAAAATAAATCTCAACATATATTTTTGATTTCAAATTTCCCTTTACCAGTGACAATGATAAATTCTTTCTCTGCAATCCTTCTTGCAGGTCCATATGTCTCGGGTCCTCTTTCTGAGTCTTCAATACCAGTACACACTTTCCACTCTCCTATCAAGATTTCCAAACATTATTATACATAATACATTCACTACTTGCTTAATGCAGTGGTTAGGAGAGGAGTGCAGTCTAAGCTTTTTTACCACGCTGACTTTCCTACTAGAGAAGATATATAGATAAAACAAGAGGTTCTGAAGTGTTTTGACTTTCATTTTTAAATGTGTGTCTTTTGATTGTACTGCATTTGCGATGAGTTAGAAAGGTGGGCCCGTAAACTGGTTAACCATACCAATTGAACACTGTTTGTTACTCAACTGACTGTCCTATGCCGGTATCACATCTGTCGTACAATACATATTTTGGTAATGTCATTTCATGTATCTCATTACTTGTTACCTAGTTTTATTGTACATCTCCTTAGCAACTTCTGCCCTACAGCTAAGTCTGATGTCTTTCCCTTCCCCCTTTCCCTTTCTGTTTCATTACTTTATCATTCATTTCTTTCATCATAATCAACTGTATACCTACCTTGCTATAATCAGAATTCCCACGGAATAGACAGGTTTCTGACAATGACTACAATCTTATCAATGCCGAAGTAATATACCTTATTAGGTATAAAGTCGTTAAAGTAGATTTATAACAGAATTTAATTACCAACCTGAAGTTAAGCATAAATTTACTTTGTCATCACTTTCTTTAAACTTGATAACATTTTCCTTTCCATTGATCTGAAAGAAAGAATTGTAGATAAAATAAACAGGAAACTTTAGTTCACTGGCCTTTTAACTCTTTCATGCTAGCTGGAATATTTTCAAACCCTGGTATTAACTAAATTTTGCACAAAATAACAAGAAACTTTTCATAGACATCATTCATAGAAAATAGGCAAACATTTGAAGAAATGCAGTTTAAGGCTATAATTTATTAATATTCAAATTAACAACCTTTATAGTCTTGTGTGACCAGGAAATAGGTCGGTTACTTGGTTCTTGAATACTGAACATGGCCACATTTAAAGTTGTGAGCGAAATGGTATCGCTTTCAATAACACCCTGCAAAATATTGAGCATAATGTAGGTAATAAAGTCAATCTGGAAAAATAATACTAATCAAATAAATGTAACTCTAAAAACTATATATACACATAGCAGTATGTATTTCATGAATGAAAACTCCCATCTGCTTAATAAAGCACAGTGTTTTGTTATCATTAAAACTATACACTTCTCCTTGAAAACAAGATGTGTTTGTGAAACATGAATGTCCCCCGTGGCAATATTTAAGTCCAAATAAGGCAAATTTTGCAATGTTCTATATCTTAATTACACCCCATCCCATGGGAATACACATGTGAAATATGGAATCCCAACCTCTTACGATTCATAAGATAAAAAGTAAATAACATGAGTTAAATAGTAAAAGTCAAAAAGTAAAAAATTATTGTTCCGATAGAAAGAAACATGCATGTGAAATATGGAAGCTCTATCTCTTATGAATCAAAACCTATAACCAATGTTAAAGGTTTTGAAATGTAGGGCAAACGTCATGGTCAAGTTTTCAAGGTCAAAAATTACTGTACCGCCGGAAAGGTCTTCTTACAAGCAATACACATGTGAAATATGAAAAGCCTCATTTTTTATGATTCAAAAGTTATAACCAATATTAAAGTTTTTGAAATGTAAGTCAAAGGTCACAGTAAAGGTCAAGAGATTAAAAATTTTGGTACTGATGGAAAGGTCTTGTCACAAGGAATACACATGTGAAATATTAAAGTCCTATCATGTACCATTCAAAAGTTATCGCATGAACTATTGTTTTCCTAAATTTAGGTCAAACTCCAAGGGCAAGGTAAAAAAGTTTTTTCCACTAGTAGAAAGGTATTCCCACAAGATATGCACATGTGAAATATTAAAGTTCTGTCGCTTAGCATTCAAAAGTTATAGCATAAAGTTTTACCCCTAAATACAGGTCAAATTCCAGCATCCCTGAACCTTCTACACTAACATTAAAAAACTTCTTACCTTTATCATGCTTTTCCTGAATGGAGTTAATTGTTGTAGTACTCTGATACCATTAAGTCCCTCCCCAAATGCTGGATTATAAACTGTCAAAGTAAACTTTCTTTCAGACTGTGCTTTCTGTGCATATTTATTTTCTCCTGACTTCTTACATCCCCCTTTTCCATTATTTTGACACTGTATTGATTCTTTTAGTACTGTGTATTTATTGGTAAAATCTCGTAACTGTGGATCGTTCACAGCTCCTCCATCATTTGTCTCCCTTTGAACAAGATTATTGAACATGCTTTTTTATAATCAATATGTATTTATTATACATTGCACTTAAAAGGCATGAAAATATATGCTAACATCATGATTAGTTTTATCAATCAAATGTACCTTTTGTATGTTTTTGTTTTAACAGTTAGATTAAGTTTTTGCAAATACTTTTTCCACATGATGAATTAACACAGTTGTGCATGCTCTTCCATTTTTTAACAAAAGTATCAATAAAACTGATGTATGCTCCCCAAACGGCAGTTATAATGCAGGAAATTGATGACTCAATTCATATACAAAAAATCAGTAAAACTGATGGATGCTCCAAGAAGCACAGCAATAATGAAGGAAATGAATGACTCAGTATATAGAAAATCATTGTATTAATTGATGACGATTTCAAATCTCAATGTTTCATATGGATATCCAATTGAGTCAACTGTAGAACAACAAGTGATCACAGTATCTTAAAATAAAATATGTAAACTTGTCCTTGAATAGTTATGAAATAAAACTTTTTATTGTGAACATGACCTTTCAGAAATGACCTTGAGTGTCCAAAAGCTCTTAACCTAAATAATATTTTGGTGAAGTATGATCAAATTCTGATGAAAGGTATAGGAGATAAGAGCTGGGACCGACGGATGGATGGACAGGCAGATGGACTGTCAGACACAACAGCAACTATATGCTCCCCAAAAGTTTTCGGGGAGCATACAAATTTTGTATTTTTACTTATATTGTTAAATATTCTATACAAAAACTAAACCTATTGAGGTGAACTGAATAAGATGTACGGATATATATGATGTAAATAAAGATTTAAACATGTTAAGTTTTATACCTAAAGATTTCATGAAAAACACTAATTCATTTCAATAACCTTGAAATTGATTAGAACGACATTGTTACAGATTTTTAGATAAAGATGTCAGAGTACGAAGTCCAAAATTACCATGTATCCCACCACCAGTGCTCTTTTCCTGTTATTTCTGTATAGTTGACATTGATCCCTATTTCTGACAGCAAGCGGTACATTCGTCGAATATAAAAAGGATGAACAGTCTTGTCCTCTGCTCCAATTCTAGCCAAAACTGGAATATCCTATAAGAAACTAGAATTTTAATGTGTCGGTGCGACACAGATGCCCCTGCTGGCAGCTAAGGTAGTGAAATATAATTGCCACAGAACTACTATTTGAAATTTCAAGCAAGGTTCAGCCATATGCAATGCACATTTTCTAATTTCAAAGTCCCATAACTCCTAAACAAATTTCTGAGCATAGTTGCCTCCCTTCATGCACATCTACATATGCTGCCCTACCTACATGTGAAGTTTGGTGAAATTCTGATGAACTGTTTGGGAGGAGTTGCGATGACAAGGTTTAGGAATGACAGGGTGCAACACTATATGCCACCCGCCATATGTGGCGGGGGCATAAAAACCGCACCATGCCAATATTCAAACTTGACCTGCATCTTCCCTTGATACATCTATATACCTAATATCAATTTAAACCATCAAACCTTCAAAGGGAAAATGAGAAGAAACTGTCATTTTAAAGAAATTACATCTGTATACCCTATCTCAATTTAATCCATTAAACCTTCAAAGAGAAAACGAGTGGAAACTGAATGATAAAGGAATGACAACAACTATATATATTTAAGCACACCTTTTTTTCTATCTGTATATCTACCATTTTATATAATATGTCAGTATGCTTTATATAATTTTCTCATATAATTTTATATAGTATAATAGTATGATAATTTTCTATGCGGAATAGGTTTAGATACGAGATTACGACATGTATTGTAACATTTAGATCTACATCAGTCTATTTCAATGCCATAATTACGCGCGCAATAATGACGTTATGACGTCATCATTTATCTAAGTTTAGAAGCTAATGTATTTTTGAAACAGACATGGATTTTACATAGCTTTATATTTGTCATCTCTTAAATTGCTTATTAAAGGCAGTGAGGCCGAAAATTTGCAGTATAGAGTGTTTGTGTTCTTTTACGGTACTTTTTAAATTTAAAATGAATACCTGAAAACTTAGATTACATTTAGGATGAAACTAACCTTGATATTAGAGACATGTCTGTCTGCATCATTCTCTGCTATGCATGATTCCATGATGTATTTAGTGATTAGATCCACATGACTAGTGCTGATGTCATGTCTGAAATTGTTCGTATCAAGGTAAGTTCGCATCACCTAATTATTTCCAATCCTTCACTCCAGGATGGAACACATGTACATGGTATGTATTTTGTAACAAATACACTTTCAGAATTCACCAGATTAAAGTTTTTACTGGTAACTTAACAATATTTTTATATGTCTGAATACATCAAAAGTAAACTTTCCTTATGCTTATTACGCAAAGTAAGTGTTTGTTTATCACAGAAAGGTCAGATTTCTATATATTAAAAACAGTTAACATAATTACAAAGCCAAAAAAAAGAAACTAGAATTTTAATGTGTTGGTGCGACACAGATGCCCCTGCTGGCAGCTAAGGTAGTGAAATATAATTGCCAGAGAACCAATATTTGAGAATTTTAAAATTTCTAATGTTACTCTATCAAAAATTACCAGATCTCTACCATATTCAAACTTGACCTGCATTTTCTCTTAATACATCTATATATCCAATATCAATTTAATCCATCAAACCTTTACTGAGAAAATGAGCAGAAACTGTAATTTTTCAGAAACTTTCTGTGTTTAAAGGCAATAACGCTGTAAGAAATTACCGGAACAAATCATATTCGAATGTGACCTGCACCTTCCCTTGATACATCTATATACCCAATATCAATTTAATCCATCAAACCTTCAAAGAGAAAATGAGCGGAAACTGTAATTTTAAAGAAATTTTCTATGTTCAAGGGCAATAACTCTGTCAAAAATTCAGAACCACACCCATTTTCAAACTTGACCTGCAACTTCTCTTGATACATCTTTATACTAATAACAATTTAAACCATCAAACCTCAGGAATATTGAGCAGAAACTGTCATTTTGAAGAAATTTTCTATGTTCACAAGCAGTAACTGTTAAAAATTACCAGAACACACCCATATTCAAACTTGACTTACATCTTCCCTTGATACATCTGTATACCAAATTTCAATTTAATCCATCAAACCTTCAAAGAGAAAATGAGTGAAAACTGTCATTTTAAAGAAAATTTCTATGTTCAAGGGCAATAACTCTGTCAAAAATACTCGAATCACACCCATATTCAAACCTGACCTGCATCTTCCCTTGATACATCTGTATACCCAATATCAATTTAATCCATGAAATCTTCAAAGAGAAAATGAGCAGAAACTGAATGATGACAGAATGATGGAATGACGGGACAAGGTAACACTATATGTCCCCCGGCCATAAAAAAAGACTGATAACCAAAGCTGTCATAATGGGACAAATACCCCTGTGGCAACAAAGTTAAAACATGCAATAATTTATCTCAAGATACATAACTGGCATAAGTGTAATGGATATCCCAATTGTACATTTTGAGAAACTTGCTTTGCTTTGGACAGACAGACGGATGGACAGGGTGATTCCTATATACCCCTACAAGAGGTTTCTGGTTTCAGCCTGAACTGTGACTTGTCTGTATGCTGTCTTTATGATAAGACAGTAAAGAAAAGTAGTCAGAAGACAACATAGCTTGATAGGAAGCTGAACATTTCGTGCTTATTAACGGGTCTTGTCACAAGAAATTTACTTGTGGACTATAGAAATCCTAACACAAATAGATCAAACAAGAGGTATAATCAATGAAAAAATAAACTGCAGACAAGTTCATGTCTTTGGATATCACCAAGTCCCAAAATGAGATAAATGCACTATGTACCAAAAATGGCAAAAACACCAAAAAATGTTGAAAAATGGCTCCAAAGAGATGAAAATGGGAGGGGCACACCTGTATGTGATAAAGGAACTAAATCTATAATCTCAATGGAATCTATGGGAAGGTAAATGAGAAAAACTCTGGACAATGTGGTATCTAATGAACAAAATCCCCCCCAAAAAATAGCAAAACTGCTGAAAAAATTGCTCCAAAGAGATATAAATAGGAGGTGCACATTTTAATGTGTTAATGAACTTAAATCAATAATATCAATGAAATTTATTGAAAGGCAAATGAGAAAAACTACAGACAAGGATGTGTCTTAACTGAGGCTGGACAGACAGACACAGACAGATGCATGGACAGACATTGATATACTGACAGATTTTAATTTAATTCAATATAGTCCTTACTTCATTGCAGGGGGTATGAAAACAATCCTTGCAATACAGTCAAACGTGCAATTACAAAACTATCTATAGAGTAAAATATAATACTGCACCTTTCATATTCAACTGTGTCCAGCATTTTCTCAGTAAAATCTTTGAAAAATAGAACTTAACACACTGATACTGAAAACTGACAGTGTCTTAGCTTTTTACTTACTCAAACCTTTCACTTGCAGGTCAGTTGACTGGTGTTTACATCAAATATCAAAATAATTTTCAGTCGCAACATGAAAGTAAAATGTAACCTATCTCTTAAACACAGCAGTGCCATCTGGAATTCAGCTTGAACTGCCTGCTCCACAAGCCAAGAGCTTAAACCCTACATCAAGCCTATCACTCTTTCAGACGTTGATTAATTACAAGGTGACCTAATTTGCTTCAATTATGTTGATAATGTGCTGAATAATGAGAATTAGTGATTTTCTGCATTTTTGCATCACAAAGGATTGTTTATTACTCATCAAACTGACCTTGATCTTCTAACAAAAAAGAGGACTTTTTTCATCATTTAACATTTGTTTAAGTAGTCTGCAACTTGAAAGATGTTCCAGTCTTCATATCATGCAAAACAAAAAGTTTTCTGGTGTGGTTTATTACTTACTGACAGTTTTAAAGACATAGTGATATAAATACTACAGGCCACTTCTATCTTTGATGACAGGTTCTGGTAAGTAATGAGGTATAATGCAAAACATTTCAAAGAAGATAAAATGTTGAATCGGGCAGAGTTTGTACCTGAAGAAGAGATTACTATCTCCATATTCCTCTTTCTTAATCCAGCCAGCTAAGGAGATGACAGCTAATGCCCTGTCAGGGAAGTGAGTGGCCAGATGCCAGCTTCCATGTCCCCCCATGGAGTGACCTGCAATATGTACTATAAATATTATTTAAATCACATTTCAAGGTTCAAATTTATGTGAAATTATTCTCAATTATTAAACAAGATGATGTGCTTGTAAAATACCAAAGTCCTGGCAGAAGTAATTTATTTAATTCATGCAAAACGTGGGACAAATTAAAATGAGGGCCAGTTCCAAAGTTCTTACATATCCTTAGATCATTGTGACTAGGGGAGGGAGGGAGTTAAAAATCCACTTAAAACTTTGTGGAAAATTGGTACCATAAATTCATAACCCGATGACAATCAAGTTCAAAGTTTTTATTCATTTCATGATACCTACCAGCAAATACAACTATATTAGCATCTACTTTTTGACTGAATATGTCAGACTTCTCCACCATTTTCTGCAAGGCATCAAGGGAATGCATAGCTGTTAAAGCACCAGGACCTTCCCAGTTATGAGCACCATGTCTACAAATCATAAAGAAATAAGAAATCTGTAGAACATAAATTTCTAGTACCAAAAATGTTAAAATAATAATAAAATAGATTGTTCTTGTGATTACATATAAGTACTAAGCAATATGCTTTTGTTTGTTTAATTCTTGTTTCACATCAAATATGGCGATGGCATCTGCCTGATGCAATGCACAAAAGTTTAGACATGCGCAATAGACTGATCTGAGGCAGTGAGGGATCTTTTACATAACATGTCTACCATGACACAGGACTTTGGCTTTTACTGATTTATCTTGAAGTCAAAATCTCCGACAAGCTACCAGTGGGATTTGAAAGTAAGTTCTTTCAGATATTAGCCAGGCACATTACCAGCAATGTGCTTGTGATGATATACCACAATATGATACATACCAGATTTATTTTCAGCGCTAATTAGCATTCATATTTATTACACTGCTAACATTTAGTACTAATTTTTGATTAAGAAACAAAAATTTTGACATCGCTTAATTTTCATCAAACCATCACCTTGTAGGTGCTAAAAGCCAGGCATGGTCTGCACCAAATACATAATCACCACCCTCCATTCTTTTATAGCTGTCAGCTTGATTCTGAGGGGGAACTGTTGTTCCATGTAAAGTCAGCAGCACAGGACACTCATTTGTTTCACAAGATTTGATTGGCTGAATTCCAGCAGCATGTTGTACACTTCCATCATGGTCCAAAAATGTATACAAAAATGATTGGTCGATCCTTCGGCATCTCAACTTTATTGAAATTTCATAGGTTCCTTCAGAAGTTGTTATTTTAAATTCAACTATATATGATGATTCTTCTCTGCACTTTGACACTACTTTGTCTTTTGCAGATAAAACTAAAATAAGAGGCAACGTCTGACCAGGGGCTATTCTGACTGTCTGATAAAGTTTTACTTTAATCTGTCCCTCTTGTGTCTGATCAGCAATGGTGACCTTTGTTATTTTCACCCACTTCAAATGGTGATAATTGGAAACAGGAAAAGTTATAAATTTACTGAAAAGAAATCCATTGATGAGATCTGGTAGATAATGAGGTTTATGTAAATGTACAATAGATGGTGCAACTTTTAAAGAGCACACAAAGTTAGCCGAAACTTTAGTCCTTAACCGGATATATATAGTGTGTATTCCTTGTGGCAAACTGATGCCACTCCAGAATTGTTCTCTATGATAAACATCTCCAGTGAGTGGAATGTTATCTACATAAACAGTATGCACTCCTAGGCACTGAATAATGACATTCAGATCCTTCTCATTAACTGCAAATTCTCCCACTATCCATCCCTGCCATTCTGTAATTCCCATGGAACCTAGCGATGTCACTAAATCATTCCAGTTTATGCTAGGAGAAATTCTTAATTGCTGCCCACCATAATTCTGCTTGTATGTTGACCACTTAATTTCAGCTCCTGGTAATAATTCAGAGACAAATTTTTCCTGTTTTTTAAATCTGAATCTGGATACATTTTGTATTCCTCCATACACATCTAATGGATCACCATCTAATTCTATTTTGCCAATGATCCAGGGTCCAATAAAATACCATGTGTCTATGAATGGACTGATTCTGCCCAGTGTCTTTGCTGCTATTTTATAGCAGTTACTGGCTTGAGACTGACTTTCTTTCTGGGTATAAAGTGAAGCCAGTACAGACCATAGCCAGCCATCATTGGTATTTTCTTCAACAGCTTTTAAATAACATGGTATGGACTTGTCCACCTAAAATGTAATCAAGTACATGAATAACTCTTTGACAGTCATGTAACCTAAAATTGATACTTCATACACCAGTGAATATGAAATTGTAAAACATTTTACAGGACATTTCTGTCGATATTTTCCATTTTACTGCATACACTGCATTATAAGTTTCTGCATTAAATATTCACTTCATTCAATTCTTAAACTGTAACAATCAATTTCTTATCACTCTTTATTAATTGAACATAAAAGAAGTAAATAACACTTGACATTTCTTGAAACTGTAAGTTGAGACAATACATGAAGTATAATGCTCAACTTATGAGTACACTTCATACTGGAAGAAGAAGAATACAAAAGAACTTAGAAACTCACTGTATTTGTTAACCTTAAGTTATCAAGGCTTCGAGGAAGCAACTTCTTCAATCCACATTCTATTCCTTTTGAGTTCAGGTCTTTCTTTTCTTTGTCTATAAAATCTT
The DNA here is from genome assembly GCA_035048485.1 of Pteria penguin. NCBI lineage: Eukaryota > Metazoa > Mollusca > Bivalvia > Pterioida > Pteriidae > Pteria > Pteria penguin. The sequence goes on from CM068587.1 coordinate 46,491,783, forward strand.
TGGTTAGCTGAAACAAAAAGAAAAAAACTTATAAGCACTGTCAGAAACAATGATGCAAACTAAGGACAAACATATTTTTTCACAATCTTACTTGTCTTATTTGTCCTTGAGGTCCATTTGGGATGGCCCCTATAACCCATCTCTTGATTTAACAATAACATTTAATCTAGCCATTTCCAGTTCATAACAGTTTATAAGCATTATACATGTATTTAAGGTTAAAAGATTTCCAATATTCATTCGGTCTACTTTTAAAACTTTACACTCCCTCTGGAAGACCATTCCACAATGTAGGATAGCATTGATGCAGGGCACAAAATTTTAGACCTATGCAAAACAAAAGGCCCAAGTGGGCCTATATCACTCACCTGAGTACCTAGATTATCAGTCATGCAGGAAGGAAGAAGTTATTTATTTTTGCATAACTGTGACTAAGTCAACACAAATGTTGAAAATATGTCAAATTTTATTTCAGACCAGAATAAAAAACAACAACAGTTTTTTGCACATCCATTCAGGTGATTTTGATATTAAGCATTTGCGTTGTCTCTGCAAGATGTGATTCGGGGCAAGAGGTTTGTCATTTTCTTTAGGTGGGACCTTTTGTTGACGAATTTCAAGTTTGGGTCAAAAACAACAATTGTTTCAAATAATGTCCAAATCCAACTTAAAATGGCCTAATTTCATATGTTGAGTGTTGAGAAACATCTAAAAACTTATGTATAAAATTGATAGAGGACCTATAGTACTTCATGACTATACCATGTTTCATTAAAATCTTTCATGTGGTATAACAGCAGAAGTGAGGAATCGTCCCTATACACCTTCATTTGGAAGTCTTAAAAAATTCATAGAAATTCCAAAAATTGAGATATTGACAAAATTCTTTCAAAATAACATTACTTACCATAATTATGATCAAAATAGTCCATAAGAAATCATCATTATCAATTAACTAGGAAATATGACACTTTCCTGCATTGAAATCACAAAGTCCAAAAAAATATCATTAAAATTTCTAAAATTTGATTTTGGAAGGGAACCAAAATGACAAGACTTCTTCACTCATCCCTCTAGATCATTTCTATGCATTCTGTTTGTCTCTGTATACAGCCAGTATAAGGAGGAAGATTGTCAAAGGAGGGTACTCTTTTGTGACCTACTTTTCACTGTGGTGGCGCCATCTGTGAAGACGTCTGGACGAAAACGACAGAATTTGAAGGGGATCATAAGTGATTTATTTCTACCAAGATTTATTAAAATCTGTTGGAAAGTTTTGCAGAAAAAGTTGAAAATATGAAAAATGGCCACCCATCCCCTTTTTTCTGGAGGTCTTCAAAAATTCATAAAAAATCCAAAAATTGAGATATTGACAAAATTCTTTCACAATAATATTCCTTACCATAATTATGATCAAAATAGTCCATAAGAAATCATCATTATCAATTAACTGAAAAACATGACACCTTTCTGCATTGAAATTACTAAGTCCAAAAAAATGTCGAAAAAACATCAAAAATTTGATTTCGGAACAGAACTAAAAATAACAACTCTTCTTCATACATCCCTCCAGATCATTCCTATGCATTCGGTTTGTCTCTGTATGCCCCCGGTCTGAAGAAGAAGTTTATCAAAGGAGGGTACCCTCTGTGACCTACTTTTGCCTGTGGTGGCGCCACCTGTTGACGGATCTGGACGAAAAACAACAACACTTGTAGGGGACCATGAGTAATTCATGCATACCAAGTTTCATCAAATTCCAATTCAGCTGTTCTGAAGAAGAAGTCGAAAATATGAAAAGTTAACGACGGACGTCTATAGGTTATAGCATTGAAGCAAAATAAAATAACCGGTATTGGTTTCTGGTTTCTTTTATGACTAGCAGGAAAGAATGTAGCAGACTGATTAGGATAGCTAAGTTGATAAAGCATCGAGTACTAGCCCGAGAACTGCACTGTCTGCAGTCTGCAGTAGCCTGAGTAGGGCATTTAGCGGATAGATTCTGGGTTGGAATCCCAGTCTGGTCATCTTATGACATGGCTTGGAATATTAAATGTCTTACAGAAGAATCCTTTTTCTTTCCATCACACCCATATTGAAAGATGATTAATGTTGCATACAAATAAAACAGACAATATCTTGCGTTGAACCCGTTCATGCCACCGGCCACCTGCAGCAGACGAAACCGGAAATTTACTTAATTTATAGACGTTTCGACCTTCTTTGGGAAGACGTGTCAAGTGATATTATTATGTGTTTACTTCCAATATACTATTTCTGGACATTTGCACTTGTAAAAAGAAATTATCAATATTTTGAAGAAAAAATAACACCAATAAAAGTATAAATATGATTTCAAAGCATTAACTTAGATAGGCCGATCCTGACGATGTCAGTGTTCATTTTGGCGATGCCAAAAATTTTGCGGCTTTCTAAATCATGCGCACGAGATAGTCATGTCGTTCGCACGACATAAAAAGTGTTTATTAGCGTAAGGTAGGGAAAAGGACCCCAGAGCTCTCGCCTGACTTCGCCCTCTCTCCCACCCTAACTCCAAATCTTGGATCAGCCCCTGATTTCAATAAAATTATGAAATGTAGCCGAAGCACCTTGGTTCCTAGTTTCATTGAGAACTCTTGCTAAATCAGAGATTTATTCAGCAAGATCTATGATAAAGCAATAAACCCCATATAGGAATTATATGAGAGATGTTTGCTAATTGGGTGATTAAGTCGTGCGTACGACATATACTATCTAGAGCACACGACTTGGTACGAGATAATTTATTTTCCACATGTCCCTTCCATACTTCCGTAGAAAACGTCCCCGTTTTTTCTTATATACTTCTGTACATGCTCTAAATATAATATTCGTGCATAGCTTAGAAGAATTTAACAAAACTTGGGCCCAGTGGAGGAATTTTTTATACTTTGAGCTGTTGATCAATGAAAGAGCTGTTTGATCAATGTTTCTCAAACTCTTAGTTTCTTTTGTATAGTATTCCTTTCTTATGCTCCTATACTGTACAGCATTAGTGCAAAACTTTGTCTCTTCGTCCATTGTATTTGTATAAGGTATGAATGTAGGCGTGAAAGAAAATGTCCTGTCCTTATGTTTCTTTTACTAAAAACTGGTACCCTAGGCATAATTAAACTTATCCCTTCAAAATTCCTAGTATAAAGTATGGGGACTGGTGGAGGGTCTAAGTAGCAAAAAGCTCTCCATTTGGGTACTAACAGTCCCAAAGCGCCAATATTTTTCAAATCTCTATTAATTATGTTGGATCTGGTTGATATTATAACCATAATTTATGTCAGTTATAAAAATTTCAAAGTTATCATCATTAGTATATTATTGACTTTTTAGTTGTATCTGGTTGATCTTTTAACCATAATTTATGTCAGTTATAAAATGTCAAAGTTATCATCATTGGTATATTATTGGTATTTTAAAATGAATGTTTGCCGAATCATAAAATACAAAGGCATATCTCTGTAAGGGGGAGATTCTGGGGCAGCCCAACCCCAACCCCTCCAAAACCGACTATGTTTGTCTGGGTACCAATAAAAAATATTCGTGCAAAGTTTGGGCTTTTTACCATGGAACTTATGTGAGGTCAAGTAGGCATTCGTATTACATATTCAAAGCGAAGGATTTTAAAACACATAACGTTGCCATAACTTGCAAAAAAGACCCATCGCTTTCGCAGAATATTCATTGAACCTCATTCATTTACACCGTGACATGAGATTTCGGTTTACCGGTATATGTTCTCATTCCAAGGACAAATAGGGGCAGAAGATGATAATTCATCTTAAAAAAAACCCCAAAAAACAAACAAACCCGAAATTGAACTCTAATCGTCGTGTAACATTCTATATGAATAAAGAATCATACGTGCATAGACGTAAAGAAGACAAAGTAACATATCTGTACGTCGAAAGATGAATGAACGTATAATGCACCCACAATAACTGTATTCCAACTTTGTATTGAAAAAAGATAAATTAAATAGGTGTTTGAACACCGACATAGACAGGAGGACAGACTCAATCACAGACGCAAATCCAAAAATTTTAGTGAGATCTAACTTGAGCAGAAGCGTAGGCAGCAATCAAAAGTTAAAGAAAAAAAAAAAAAAAAGATCTACCAAGCAAAAAAAAAAAAAAAAAAAAAATTATGTTGAATCTCAGAGTTGGTCCGGACAAGGACTTCTAAACAAATTAATCCGTATCTTGTTTATAAGTCCTTGGTCCTGACCCCCCCCCCCGCCCCCAGTCCCCATTTCTGAATCCACATTCTCGATCCCAACTTGTAGCGCTCTCCGATTCAGCAAGGGGTTTAGATATTCTTGAAGTCGGATTGATCATAATTATGACTTAATATGTATTATGCGTCATGTTTGTTTGGAAGGGGATAAGTCTGGGAATTTATCGTCATACTCCAAGAAGAATCTGTTATTCTGAATATCTTTTTTTCATATCTGCGGTCATATAATATGTAGAGATGAATAGGGGTTAATCTTCATAAGTTTTTTCGTTGAATATCAACAGTGTATGACTCATGCATATCTCTCATTTTGATTAAAAAAAATAAAGAAAAGAAAAATAATAATAAGAAGAAATAAATAAATAACCAAACTTGCGTTACGATTTATGATAAACATCGAGTTTATCCGGGCCCAGAATGCCGGCAGAATCGACAAAAATACTAGATGAGGATTTCATATGATCGCGCAACACATAGATATCTGTAGATATAAAAGCAAGAAAAATACATGATAAAAATAATGACTCGTCTATTTCAGAATGTCCATTTAACTTTAGTAAAACTATTTGTGTTTCACGACAAATGAACAACATATATAATCAAAATATAAGGAAACTGTTATGAACGAAGATAAATCAGCGCGAAACAACGAATAATCATGACATTTTTAATCATTTGTATGTTTGAATAAAGGAAGTGCACAGTTGGCGTACAAGATTCTACTTGACATTGAGGGATCACCCCATCCCAACGTCATGATAAACATTGATACTATTGATACTTTGAACTTGTTTGATAATACGGCTGTTCAAAGTTAACTTTTGTGTTTGCCAATGCATTAGACGTTAGGATTCTATTAGCCAATATTTTGAGTTAAATCTTGTAAAATGGCAGGACAATCCAGAAATTCTTGGATTAAGAAAGGTTTGTTAATGTTACCGAATATTAACCGGTCAGCCGGTTAAATTCTGGAAGTTGTTATACACGTGTAGTCAAGTAACGCGAAAACGGTTCAGTTCAGAAGTGTAATCTCTATAATTGATGCAGATTTAAAAAAAAACTCTTCTGTATCATGTATTTGTTTATGTGGTCATTTTATTCCATTTTTATCTTGCTAATGTGACTCAGTAGCTTCAATATTTCGGCATTCCCACACGTTGTTTCTATCGATTATTTATTTGTGTGAGAAGGTTTCAATTCTCTTCCATAGACACCTGTAACACAACACCGATTGTGAATCATGAGTGCATTTACTTGCAAGACCGCAAGAAATTACTTCACAGGTTCGTGAACTTACAGTACAGTCCGGGTGGAACTTATTTCGCCCACTGGTCACAGTGGGCAATTTTAGAGTGGGCATTAAAAATGTCCACTGAACACAGTGGACATTCATGTAAGAGCCAGTTAGAATTAATATACAGGTAAGTGGACAGCTTGATAGCTCAGGTACGTTGTAAATGTCCACTCCTAATGCCCACTGAAATTTCAGGTGGACTGCCCACTATGGACAGTGGGCATTCAAAGTTCCACCAGGACTGTACTGTACCTTATACATGTATTACTCAATCTCTTCATTCATATCGGTAAAATTATCTCTCTAAGTCCCATTCTTCGATGGTAAATATACGAGGCAGTTTGAAAACTAATGCTGGCTGCCATTGTCACGTGCCGAAATGCACCATATATTAACATGTTTGGAAACTGTGAGTTCACTAACCTGTGAATTAATTTCTAGCGGTCATGCAGGAAAGTGCTATTGTGTTTCAAAATCGGCATTGTGCAACAGCTGTTTATGGAAGGAAATTGAAGCCCTCCTACTCATAAATACAACTGATAGAAGCAACGTGTGGGAAGGGTGCGCAGGAAATATTGGAAATAGTGGCTCTGGTGGTTACTAAAGCATGCATGGGTTGAGGCTGAGATATCTGTGTTGGATTCTGACTGGCACTTTGTTCTGTCTTTTGGATAAGAGGATAAAATCTTGTGTAGTGTTACAATAGATGTTAGCTCGTAAAAAAGATTCACACTGCTTCAGATTGGTCTGTTTGAGTATTTCAATAGGTCTAAATTTCTGTGCATTGCATTGGGCAGGTACATTGCCTTATAAGTGACATTATCTTTGTGTGACGTAAAGAAAATTTATCTTGACTAAATAATCCTGTCTTAAGTAGCTCCTGTTACTGATATGTCACTGACCAGAGAATGAATTTGGTAACCTCTCTTATTGATTGCAGCCAATTTGGATGTGCTAAAAGTAATAAAGACTTCACATACAAATTGATAAAAATCTTGTATCCTTGTCATCAAATGTCAGTATGAAAATTGATAACAATGACACAAGACTGTATTAATTTGAGTGTACATCTTTATTAATTTCCATGTGTCCAAATTGGCTGTGATTGTTATGTAAAAGAGGTAACTTACTTGTAATTCAGTCTCAGGTACAGCGACATATTATCAATAACAAGATTATTCAGTGTAGGTTAAATCAGGCTTCCCTACAATGATTAAATTCCCCTATATTTTAAATAGTAAAGTCGACCCAATGATACTAATAACACTAGGTTTTTTTTAGCCAGGCTCACAGATTTTTTCTGCTATTTTCAGCATATCTGTCATAAGGGTATATTTCTGATGTATATATTTATAAAGTGAAGGAACTAGGGTGTTTTGAATTTGGGACAACTTGATTTGTCTTAACACTAGTCAGGGGTCATGTTGGATCTAAATTTGTGTTGCTCATTTTGCTGCCTGTTTTTGAAAATGATGACAACAAGGGTGCCAGTGCTCAAAATTGGTGTATAATGTGTATGTTTTGTTTTTTTTCCAAAATTCTTTAACATTTTAGTACAAAATATTGCAAAATGCTACAATTGCCTATTTATTGCAACTCCAAATGGTAAATAAATAAGATACCCTAATTTTTTTTAGAGTTTCAAACAGCATTTTCCAACCATAGACTAAAAACAGAGAGGAAAATTTTTTAAAATATAACAAAACTTTTTGTTTCAGATAATCCAAAATTAGTGTCAACACGACAAAAGGATATATTTGAAGACATTTTAGAGGATCGCAGACATAGCAGTGATGTCGTGTGGTCATGGCGTTCTCTGGAACCACCTGTATATCAGCACAATGTTCCTAGGGCACCTGCTGAGCTGAAGAAGCATGTCATGCACAGTGACAGGGTCCACTACACTATTCAACAGGTTCGTCTAAAAAGATTTAGAGAATTTTTATGAATTACAAGGATAATTCAAAAGTCCAATTCAGATTTGTAATGGAGAAGACAGAAGACATCTGACCAGTCTGTATGACACTTGCACATAAAACAAGATGATGGTAAAATTAATACAGAAAACGACATTACAAAAAAATTCGATTGTAATGCAGTTACAATACTGATTTAGGACAGTCAATTAAAGTAACAAACATCACTCAATTGGTGTGGTTAACAGGTTTATGGGAACTCACCTTCCCACTCACAGCACAACAGTACCAAAATTAAAGGATGCACATTTGAAAATTTATAAATAAGCCACCATACAGAGATCACGGATCAACAGTGTTCTCAAGAAGAGAGGTCATAAAAATTTTCATAATTAGAGTAAAGATTCAATTTTGGTGGATAATTCTAATCACTTTACATTTCAGATATTTTAGAAATGTACTATGTGTTATAAATGTTGAGAATGTATTTGTTTGTAAGTATATTGATTACTTGCATACATTTGTAGCTGTTCAGGGGCTTAGGGAAAGGGGGGAGTAGGGATATATAGGGGTTGTGTGTGTATGCCCCCCCTTTTTTGGATAAAGTTTTATATTTTATTTAACTATGTTTTTTATCCAATAGTGATCAAAAGTCACTGGAGAATTGTAATTTGCAAGTATGTTTTGTTGATTACATTTACATGCATAGCTGTTCAGAAGTGTAGGACAAAGGGGGACAAAGTTGGGGGGGGGTTGCTAATAGGAATTGTTCTCCCCACTTTTTGTAGTTAGTAAATTTTTATCAAAGAGGGAGGAAAAGTTGAGTGAGGATTGTGCAGTTTTTAAATTTTTTTGTTTTGAGATAGGTATATTCTACATTTTCCAAACTCCGTTATGCTACTCTTGTTTATAAAACAGTCATAAAGATAACAATTTTCATATTGCATATATATTTCAAAAGTCATTGTTTTACACAACAGATTATATGCCACTGTTATATTAAGATGGATGCTTCTATTTAAAGAATAGAAAAAAACTTGAGTTAAAAAAAATTTGCTATTGGCAGGCACACCTTGCAAACTGCCTTACTACTGCTCACCTCATAGACCAGTCAGGCATTAATACTTTAAAAGGAAATTTTCACATTCACTTCAAAAAATTATAAACCAGTAGTTTTAAAGCCTTAATATTAAATCCAGATTTAGAAAGATTTAAATGTAACTGAACTTCTCTCACATATATTGCATTGAAAATTATATTACATTTTATTATACCCACCGCAAACAAATTTTGGGGTTATATAAGAATCACTCTGTCTGCCAGACTGTCTATCCATCTATCTGGTTATGAAGTTGAATAAGGCAAGTTTCTCAAAATGTACAAGTGGTACATCCATTACACTTATACCAGTGATGTATCTTGGGATGAATTATTGCATGTTTCAACTTTGTTGCCGCAGGAGGTATTTATCTTGTATGGACAGCTCTAGAATTCATTAGAGAATGCACATGAAATTCTTACTAGTGAGACTATTTGTTAAAGATTCAAATTCGCTTTACTTAGGTAGCTAATGAGAGTGGTTTACCAGTAGCTGAGGTGGCGGCTCAAGCAGAAGGGATTCTGGATGAAATGGCACACAACTTGAACTTGCGTGCCATTCGAGGATTTGCCATTTTACTTGTCAAAGTTCTGAAGTCTTTGTTCAGAAGAATTTATGTCAATGAAGAAGGAATACAGAAGGTAAGAGAAAACCTTTATGGAATAAAATGTTTGATTTTATACATAAAAATTTTGAAAAGTACAAATACTCATAGAGTTTGCAGTCTTTTTATATATTTATGCATCAACTTACCTCTGGAAGATTTTACAAGTGTATGATTTGCAGGGAAAGCTTAAAAAACAAATTTTGAAGTAACAGGATTTGGGTAAAATTTTAAGATAATTCATAAATGTCCAAGTTAATTTGTTGAAATAATAGAGTTTTAAAATGGGACATGAGATCAACTGTTGTTTTTGAAAAACAGTTTTCAAACACAAATTCATTTCTGTCATTGTGGTAAACTAACAAATTATGGTATTAGCAACAGATTTCATAATTTTATGCTTTTCCTTTTTTTTTCTTTAGGTCCGGAAACTTATCACAGAATATCCCGTTCTGTTGCTGCCAACACATAGAAGCTATTTTGATTTCTTACTCATGTCCTTTGTGTTCTTTTCCTATGAACTGCCACTACCTGTCATTGCTGCTGCTATGGGTATGTCCGCAATGCCATTGCCTTGAATACTTCATAGGTTATGCTTTTGTAAAAAGTTGACTTTTTGAGTCGGCAAAGCCGCACTCATTGCAATCACTTTCTTTTCAGGGGTTATAACTTTCACTACCGATATAGAGCTTACTACGCCGCTAAAAAATAAAGTGCCGAAAAATTACTGATGTCGTCTTGAAAATTCTTGATCAGCACAATGTACCTTTAGCTCAGTTAACTTAAGCTAAACATAAACTAGTTTCAATATCTCGAAAAAAGAGTTGCAATAATGTTTTCAAATTTCGCGTAATAATATGTAGTTGTGACTACTTTACGATGTGTTTACCACCGACACCGTCGGATGTACTCGATTGTGTAATTCTCCGGACAAAGCATTTGTCTTGATCTTGTATCGCTTGTTTTTATCGAGATATTTCAATTAAAGTTTTCCCCAAAATGCTCTGGAACTTTAGTTCTTCTTCACATATATGACAAATTTAAAGATCGATCTTCCCGCATTTCCTCTGATAATGAAAATGCAATATAAATATTTAGGTAAATGTTGTATGTTTCTAAATATAAATGATGTTCAAACATTATGAGAATCGTGAATAAGATGGTTATTTAATGTCCCACTTGAAGGAATGTTGTTCCTTGGCTCAGCTTCGACTCGTGACAACAATGCAGTAAAACTTGTTGCCATGAAGTTGTCGATTGCACGTTCATTTCGGATACAAGCAATTGCAAACTCTCTGCCGTAAGATAGTATGAAGAGAGCAAATTTTATTAGCATTTTGTACATAGGTATAATGACGATGTAGTTGCAACAAAGACCTAATTTTTGCCCCCCCCCCCCAATTTCTTGAAATCCTGAATCCGCCACTAAAATGGTAAAATGATTACATACTTAAAATCAGCAAAGCCGACTCTCAGGACTTTTGAGTCCTTTGATTATTATTCTTAAGGTCAAAATGGAGGGAATTTCACATGTAATCAAGGAGTTGGAGCTACAGTGACTGAATGAATTAAACAAGTCATTGAAAGTTACAGTGGCCTCTCATCTATTTTTAAAGTCTGTGTTCAAGTCGCCAATGCATCCCAAGTGGGAAGATGTGCTTGTGTATGTGGATGGCAGTGTGGATGGTTCCTGTAGGAACTCTAGGTTCCTCCATCACTAAACACTGGCAACCGCCATGTATATCAAGTTAAGCCTTACTAACAGGAGCTTGATGGTGTCAAATATAATAATCATATTATTCAAAAGCCGGTGTAGTCCAGTGGATGATGTTCTTGGCTCAGGACCAGAAGGCCTGGGTTTGACACCCGCCATGGGTGCACCGGTGTCCTGTCTTTTGGATGTGACAATAAAAACTGGTCCTGTGCCACAGTAGGGGTGATCCATCATTACTTCAGGAGGGTCTGTTGCAAATTTATAAATTTCTACGCTATGCACCAGGCAGATGCTGTATCCACATACATGAAATAAGCTTGGAGTGACGTTAAACAATAATCAAACAATCAGTCATATTATAAATGAAATGTCTTGACTTCTATTATATCAAATAAATACTTCTATTTCAGATTTCAGTGGTATGAAGTTCTTTGGTTGGCTGCTGCGTAATTCAGGAGCATTTTACATCCGTAGAAGTTTTGGCGATGATCAGCTGTATTGGGCTGTATTCACCGAGTACGTGCAGACTCAGATCTGTAACGGAGATCATCCCATCGAGTTCTATGTCGAAGGAACGAGGAGCAGAACTCTCAAATCTTACACGCCTAAATTCGGTAAATTTCAATTTAAAAAATTTTTCGTAAAAGAAGCAGATTTATTCCTTGAAATTATGTGTATAAAGGTTTTCAACAAATATAAATCTTAAAGAGGTATAATAGGTTGTGTATCAATCTGATTAAGACCATATCTTTATTCCGCTTTTCTATTTGTCCTATTGCAGATCTGATTAAGACCATATCTTTATTCCGCTTCTCTATTTGTCCCATTGCAGATCTGATTAAGACCATATCTTTATTCCGCTTCTATATTTGTATAAAGATCTGGTGAAACCCAGTAAGGGGTCACGTTTTGGTGAAATCTGATTTTCAGCCAATCAGTGGATTGGCTACAAAATCCTAGGGATGAAATTAACATCCACAGTGTGCGTGACCCACAAGGTAGTATTTGAATGGTGTTTGTTACATATTGCGTCACTATCACGTGCCTAGCCGAGTCACTGATTGGCTATGGTAAATGGTGACTAAGACGTCATCAGAGATCACCAGAACGTGAACCCTTACGGGATTTCACCAGATCTTTATACACAATGGGACAAATAGAGAAGCTGAATAAAGATATGGTTTTAATCAGATTGAATTTGTTTCTGTGTATTGTATAAGTAAAACGATACCAGTACAACTATCATCAATGTAAAGATGGTCTTTCAGTACAATAGCTTCCAAAACTTTCATCCATGACAGAATTTTTTTATTCTCTTAAATAGAAGTGTTCACTAAAAGTCCGAATTTTGCTATTTGGTCATTTCTTAATAATGAGGTATTTACCCTTTTTGGTAGGCATCTGACATAAAATAACTATGGCATAAACCAGTTGTTTGGAAATGGATGTACATTAAAGGGAAATGACGGCACAAAAATGACGTTACCATAGGAATTGATTGACAAAACAATTATTATGACGTTAGATACCTACCAAAATCAATAAAAAACTCTTTATTACGAAAATTGCCCATAATTGAATAGCAGTAATCCTCTGTGTTTGTTTAATGCAGGTATGCTGTCGGCGTCGTTAGAACCTTACTTCAAAGCTCAGATACCTGATATCATGATTATTCCTGTCAGCATTAGTTATGATAAAGTTCTTGAGGAAAAACTCTATGCTTACGAATTACTTGGCGTCCCCAAGCCCAAGGAGTCCACTTCGGTAAGGATTAGATTCTCTGCAGGTGAATTTTTGGAAGTCCCAAAGCAAAAGGAGTCTATATCAGTAGGGATTGAAACTATGTAAACTGATAATCGTTCCTCGAACCTGAGGAATCTAAATCAAAGATAATTAAATTTTCACTCTGTACTTTTAAATTATAAGATGGACTAAAAGCCAAGGAATCATCGTCTGTGAGAGTAAAAGATTTTTTATGTAAATTATTGTTAGTAAAGAAAAAACCCCAGTGATTTTTGCAAGATAATCTTGTGCAATTACTATATTTGGATTTTGTGCCAGAGTACTGTTTATTCGTATTTGAAAATTCTGATCTACCGGTAGCATAAAGTGCCAAACACATAAACCAAATAAATTGATATTTTTAAAACTATTTGAAACGAAAAGATTTTTTTCATTCCATAGGGATTGCTTAAAGCTAGGAGTGTATTACAAGAAGATTTTGGAAACGTTCATATGCACTTTGGTGAACCATTGTCAATAAGGAAATACACTGATGGAAAGGCAGATCGGAGTGTTCATAGCTTGGCTCCAAGGTAAGTTTTTTGTCTTGTTAATATGATAAATATTTACAGTAGGTATTTAAAGTATCATTTACTGATAAGGTATACCTTAGTGTCTGAGTAAGATAAGGTGCAGAGTTGGAACTCTTTCTTCACTTTGAAGTCTGATAGGGGGTCTTACTGTACCACTTACAATTGGTAGTTTTCTTGGTAACTCCTGTTTCCTGCACTGCTAAACACCGGTCACCATTGTATTGGTGAAATACCTCCGGTAGCATGTTGAACAACAAACAATCTTAAACAAAGAATTTATTGTGGTACATGTGTGTTGAACAGTGTGGAAATGAAATATATATTCTTTCTAATTAATTTCCTACTTCTTTCCAAAAGCTTTAGGTTAGATCTCATGAATTTGGTGTTTTCAAATATTGTGTTAATAACAACAGTAAATGTCATCAATTCAAGAACATGGGAATGATTATTCATTGATGTTAGAATCATAATTTTTATTTGTATAATTTAATGTTACTTTTTGAAAATGGGAAAAATCTTATACATCAAAAATTTTGTCAGGTATATTGCCAGTCTTTCCAATCAGGAAACAGAATTATTGAAAAGCTTGGGTTTTGACATTGTTAATCACCATCTCAAGCACATGGTAGTGTCTCCTTGGTCCCTTATTGCTGCAGTGTTAATTCAGAATAAAGAAGGCATTTCAATACAACAGCTTGTCAAGGAGGTGGAGTGGGTCAAACGGCAAGCATCTAATCTTGGGGCTTACATAGACTGGCCGGGTAAGTCACTCTATAATAGTACTTTTACGGGTAGAAATCCCTTGAAAATAGTACTTAAGTAGATAAATAAATTCAACAGAAAATAATTAAAACAAATTCATTTCATACTTTTCTTTAAAATATTCAAGAAAACAAAGTCAAATTTTAGATATAGACTTCGAAAAATAGGTCAAATATCTCCGTGTAATTTGACAATATGATTGATATCTATTGTACCAATACATGTACCATTGCTGTTCCTATGGACATTTTTGATAAATGTTTTAGGACGTTATACTTATGTCATCCTTCAGTGGTTTTTTCTTCAAATCAGGTCCTTTATAAAGACCTTTCCCAATGGAAATGCCATTGGTTTTTTCCCAAAATTTGGCTAAATTTTCCCCAAACATTGATCTGTTATCATTATGCAAATGGGACAAAAAATTCCCAAATGAAAAGGTACAGGCACCTTTGAAAAAAGAAAATATAAAAGACACTGTCATTTTTGCAGGGAATGAGACACCAGAGGCCATAGTAAGGAGCACTCTAAGCCTTCACAAGAATATCGTTAAAGTCAACAGTGAAGATGTCATAGAATTATTAGAAATGGATGTTCCGCATCATAGCACACAGGATGAGTTGATGCAGAACGCAGCACAACATTTGATATTGACTTTGTACAGAAACCAGATTTTACATGTGTTTATTCGAGTTGCCATGGTAACAGTGCCAATAAATGCTTGTTCAGAGGATACTCTGTCCACAGGTAAAAACATTGCGTGTTTCTGTGTATCACTTTTGAATTCAGACATACCTGAATGGACAAAGCGATGTCATTTGTCATATGCTTTATTGAATACTTTATCATATACTTTTTACACATTTACATTATTTGAAGAAGGGTAAAAATTGCATAGTGTTTTTGTGTTACAAGTAGTGCAGACTTTCCAGGTTTGCGTATAAAGTTGATTACCTGTTTCCATACGGTGATATTAGTCTTGACTGAAGTCTATTACCTGTTTCCTTATGGTGATATGACTGAAGTCGATTACCTCTTTTCATATGATGATATGACTGGAAACTCACAAAAGCAATGTATAAATCTGCAATATACCAAACCAGTTTACAGTCAATTTCATGACCAAAGTACAATGAAGTCCTGTATTCTGTCACTGCAGTCTGTGTTTTACATAATAAGTGAATTTACTCTCAAACCATTTTCTTCTGTATATCAAAGCTTATGACAGCATTGTAGACCAAAAAAAAAATTGATGTTTTCTGAAATTTTCCTCATTTCTAGTAGTAAGCAGAGGAAAATGATCAATGCATAAGTAATGATGAACGTGACTGCTATTTTGATTTATTCTTTCATCTTTAAGATATTTTTCATACTTACTTTGTAGATGACCTCTTCAAGAAATATTCCTTCCTAGAAAAACTTTTCTGCAGAGATTTCATCTTTCAACCTGGTCACACTAAGGAGGTAATATCATCTGAAAGCCAACATGGCTCCACCGGGGGAGGGATCGTAATAGAATTCCCATGTGATGTCACACTAGTAGCATCAGCTTCTATGTTGGATCACAAGTGTCGGACTTTTACCATTTCTACAATGTAAACATACTTAGATTTTTGAGAAATTTACATATTTTCAGGGCAGATTTCACGATTTCAGTATCAATTACTCGGTAAATATAATCAGTCAATTGAAAATTTCAAATAAAATATTTTCATATAAAATGTGATTTTATTACAAAATTAAGTAAAATCCAGCATTTTTGTATGGACAGAGATGGAAAATGTCAGAAAGTTGTAATCCATTCAGGGAGATAACTCAGGCCAATATGAGGAAAATAAGGTTAAATGTGAACACTCTATTAAATTAACTGGTACAAGGATGGAACTCCCCTGTGTGCTTGCTTGCATCTATGTCCTTTGACGGAGACAGTATAAACCATTATTGTGTTTTTGGGGTTGCCACAATGTATAGGAAAAGCATACAAAGCCAATTGAAGTATTACAGTTTATTACATAAAACTTTCAAATATTTTTTTTTGTCTCTCAAAATGTCTTCTATAAAAGGGAGAATACATGTATTCCATTAATAATCCACATTAAAGCAGCTTATTCACAAAATGAATATTGATATAATTGTAAAGGAAAACCTTTTTCAAATGACACTATTTTTCAACAGAAGTGAACAGTTGGGTAAAGTTCTCTCACCCACATGCAGATTCTTGCTCAAGGAAAACTTTGGATTTTGCTGTAACCAACGTATTCAATTTAATATATTTATTCATCTTGTCAATAAATACTGTAAAGACTTCTCTGTTTACTTCATGGAAGCATAAGAAATATTAAAATACATGCAGTTTGACAAAGTGATATATTTTTGTGTTTCTCAGGACTTTGAGAATGCCTTGCTTACTTTGACACATAACTGTGGAGTAGCAGTACAGGCTGGTCAGGTCCAGATCAAGAAGTCCCAGAATAAATACACCACATTCTTCAGTCAGATGTTTGAACCTTTCCTGCTAGCTTATTGGGTAAGTTAATGTATAATATAGACATTGTAAATGTACTAGATTTATAGGGTCCTTGATGGCAAAGTGGGTAAAGTGCTTTGTTGAAACTCATTGTAGCTTGACACCATTTCTTTTCTGGGTTTGAATCCCATCTTGACTGTCAGTTTACCAACTGAAAGTTTCTAGTGCCTCTGTGTAGAACAGATGTACTTCATTCAGTAAGGTACTTAGCTTGTTACCAAAAGGTCGGAGGTTCTTCAAGTCCCTGCCAGTAGCTCATTGGTTTCTTGTCTTCTGGATGAGGCAGTATAACCGAGGTCCTTCGTCATGGTAGATGTGGTACCTTAGTTGGGTTTTACACATACGTTTAAATGTCTGTATGGTGCAGATAGATACAGTCATCACATAAGTGAAACAATTGTGACTTGACATAATACAAGATTCAAACAAAGAAATGCTGCTATATATTCCATTTCTAAACAGTGGTTGCTACATTAGTACTATCCTTATATTACAATGGAACAAAATCTGTACTCATTTTGATGGAAATGATTTTTTGTTCCATTTATGCACCCAAGTAAGGTCAGTATATTTTGTAGATTCAAATATTAGGTGTCTTAGACTATGATAACTTTTTTTCTCACAGATAATGTGTCGGACATTGTTAACACTCCATATTGATACCAATAATAAACCGGTTGCTAAGCCTCCCAAGGTCATCTCTAAGGAAGCTCAGATGTTGGCAGCTAGACTGCTCCGAGATGGTGCCATCAGGAATCTGGAAGTCTTATCTCTAGATATACTCAGTAATGGACTGCATGCATTACAACACATGGGGGCAGCAAGGAAAGAAAAACGGTAATTTTAATCATTACTTTAGGTATTTCATTGATGTATATCAAGCTGACATAGCTCAGTCGTTAGTGTCTTGGGGGCCCAATGGTCCTGGGTTCAAGTGCCCTTGGAAACTTGTGGATGTAGTTTTTATCAAATGAGTGAGTAAATAGATACAAAATGCATCAGACAGATGTTGACACTGGAGGAACAAGGAAAAATTTTTACTTGTATGTCAAGTTATCAGTAAATCAGTTGAAAATTTGTTTCCCCAGGAAATGTAAATCTTGAATCTTAAAACACTGAGGTCAAGAGTTTTTGAAAATTAGGTAGATTTATATTTATGCTCCCATCATATATGGCTGGGGGCATATAGTATTGCACCTTGCTGTCATTCTGTCATGCATTTTGTCTTTGCAACCCCCAGGAGGATTTTAATGAAATATGGTACAAATAAATATCACAATATGTTGATGTGCATATTGTAAGGACAATGCTGTCCAAAAGTTTTACAGGAGTTATGGTTCTTGAACTTAGATTTTTATGCATATATAGTAAATTCACCTTGTCTTCGCAACTCTTCCTTAACCCTTAGGAGGATTTCAATAAAACTTTGTACAAATACAGATCACAATATGTAGATGTGCATATTGTAATGGGAATCCTGTCTAAAGTTTTTACAGGAGTTTTGGCCATAGGACTTCCATTTCACCTGATTTCAAAATAATATCCTTTTTAAAACATGTCAGTCGAACTGCGATATCTTGAAGTGCTCGGGAACTACAAAATCATTTCGAGTTTCGGCAGGTTCGAGCTTTGGAAGTTGCCGAAATTCGTGGTAAATTAGAAAGGGAAAGATCGAACATTGTTACCTGCATACGTTTTGTACTACTGTAATACTAAAAATAGCATAAAGACGATATAATATTCTCAATTTATTTAATTTAGATGTATATCATGTCAAATATCATATACGTATTTAATAAAACTAATGAAAAATGTGTAACATGGAGATCTGCCCTTATAAAGCCATTCTATAAAAATTACTATAAAGTTACTGCTTAAAATTTACAGCTTGTATAATTCAAGACAATTTTCACCATTAGCAGTTTTTAATAACCTTCTTTCATAATTACGGCAGTTAAAATTAAAATAAATCATCTATAGATAATAATGATGATACCTTGAATGTTTAATTACTATTGTGGATGAAACGTGTAATATACGATCCCATACACAATAAATCTGTTAATCCATCAAGCTTGGACGCACACAACAGTGTAATTGTAATCATTGTGTAAATTGGCACTTGAAAATTACTTCGAGTTTTCGGGGTTTTGAGTTTCAGAAGTTTGAAATTGAGAAGACAAATAAAATTAAAATATTCAAAATGTTCTCGGAACTGTAGGGTGACTTCGAGTTTCTAGGGGTTTTCGAGTTGTCAAAGTTCGACTGTACTTGAAAAACTTTGTTGCTGGCAGGGGTATTCGTGGTACACCAACACATCTAATTTTTCTTTTTCATTTGGATTTCAAATTAAAATGAAGATAGGGAATATAATAATATTGTGAATTGGTCTAGTTACATAGAATCCAGGTAAATTGTTATGCAGTGGGATTTATGATTCATAAACACATTTTGTTTTATCAGGATGCAAATTTTCATTTCTAAAAAGTTCATAGTAATAATTATGATATTTTTTTTGTCTATTTTACAGAGATAATCAGCCATATATGTATCCTAACACCATTGTCCTGACAAATGTTTGCTCTCAACTTGGTAAGTTTTATTGCTATGTAAATTTTTCTGGTTCATGTAACATTAACGTCTATCTTTATCTGTAAGTTATTTCCTATAACTGACAAGAGAGGTCAAAGTATGCTTTGCTTGCCTAATTCAAATATTGATTCAAGCATGAGCCAAAACTAATTTCATCATATATTTGCTTTACCATATAATCATTCTTTTATTATGAAAAATTGAAAAATACATATGACGAGTTGGAACGGTTAAGATGAATGTTTTATGACCAATGTATGAAGTACTATCAAATACGTGTACTATAGGAAATTTTTGAATTTATTTGAAGTTGAAATAAGAGTAATTATCTTCAGCATTTAAAGTAACAGTTAGGTCCATTTGAAATATGAATAATGTTCAGTCAAATGGTATTTTTTTCTATTTTTCTTTACAGAAACCTTCATAGATGTCCCCCAGATTCCTACCACCAGTATTCATGTGGAGTCAAAGACCGTGGTCATCAATGCAAAACTGTAGAGCATAATATGTTGAAAGTCCTTAATTGTGTATTAAGACTGTGACCACATGATGAACATTGAGAAAGACATACATGAAGATGTCCTTTATTTATATGTAATACACAAACTGCTTTGTCAAATGCTCATACACCCTTAATATAGTATACAATGGAGATTCCCTTTTGTACTTTGCTCACAAACTTTTTTTGTGTAGACACTCCAGGGTACTGTGCCAAAAACTGAGAAAATACTGAATCCATATTTTCATGTATGTTTATTTTACAATTAATTTATAACTGGGATTTTCATTTGATCAAGTTTTCGTTTCTTCATAGATATAATTAAGCTATAATGCTTAATGATTGATTTGAACGTTTGACAATGGAATATTTTAAGATTAAGTTTAGATTAAGTAAGATTAAGATAAGTCTTAAGTATTTTCTCAGTTTATGGCCTTGGACTCACATCTCACATAAGAAATTATGTTTTTGAGGTCTTTAACGTAACTTGTTACCATATACATACATCTAATTCTTTTTTAAAGATAGTTATGCAGCTGTAGGTGCAATACACTGTTAATAATATATTCATTTATATATACATATATACATACATATACATGTATATCTTATAAGTCAATGTGATAACTGCCATTCAATTGCTTCAGTCTACAGAATTTTATTTAGAAAATATCCTCTCGACGTGGTCATTTTCTTACTTTTTGTTAGTCATGTTTGATGTAGATTCACTATGCCTGAGAATTGAAAATCATGGATTGAATTCAGTCCTGACACCGTTGAAGTGACACCAATGTTTGTTTGAAGATGTACAAGTGTATGTTAATGTCACTCTTTCTAGTAGGTGATACAGATCTCGGGGTTTTATCCTGTTTCCACCAAACATCAAATCTTTGTTATCTTTAGTAAGAGGAAATACCCTCTTAAAGCAGAAATGGTATATAACCCCCCCTTTCCAGCTTAGTATTTTTCACTAAAAATGAATTTTGCATACACATAAATCATATGGTATTTTGTCATTGTGAATATCCTCCATTGATATGTGGAAAATAGTTACATAAAATGACATCACCTTCCTCCAAGAACTATGATGTCACTAAGATATGCCAGAAATAGGCCAAAAAAAAAGGGTCTAACTTTCATGACTGATGTGAGATTTAGCACATGCTTAACCCAGTTATATTTAAAGCCAGACTTGTAAATTGTTTGATAGATTGTCATGATAAAAATATACCGTTGAGTCATTTGTATGCTAACCAAATTAAAAAATGTTAACCTATTTGCACAGATTTTGTTTATCAGATATACAAACAATTATTTTTATAAGATATTTAAGTCTAGGCAAAATTCAGGAAGTTATATAACCTTTCATTTAGTGTCAAATGCAGAGGTCAACATTACATTGCAAGAGGATGTCCTACATTGCAGAGTTTATAACTTCATTGTGTCACATCTATAAATATTCATTTGCTATTTATTTTTTATATATATGATGATCATGAAGAGAAATTTTATTCGTTTAATTAATGATTTTTTTTTTAATAATATGATTGATATGATAAAATTTCTCTCATTTTATTTACAGAAAGCATAATTGTGTGAAGTTAAGATTAATGTGTTTTAGTTATTCCATGTCTTGATGTATGTATCAGTGTTTTACTTTTTATTATAGGGCATTCTAATGCATTTAAGGGAGGGGGGCTTAATGGTTGAGTGTTTTAGCCTTTTACTCTGTCTGATTGCAGAAAAAAAAATAGAATTAATTTTTGTATTTTAAACAATACAAAAATATTATGATTCTTTCCAAGTTACGTTATAAAATCATGAAATAGTGGAACGAAAAAAGGCATGATATAGTGTAACAGGCAGGGTGAAATATTGTGGCTTGATCCGAACCCAGAACCTTCGGCCATCAAGGCGGATGCTCTCACCATTGAGTTATCTGGGCTGATACCAGCATCCATCACACTTCCCAGACAGAGGTTTCCAAACCCTGAAACCCAACAGATAAAATAACCCTGGTTCTTCCTCACACAAGTGTTACTCTCACGGCACCAAATTTATAAGAGACAGGGAGAAAAATTGTGGCTGGACCTGGGAATCAAACCCAAAACCTTCCACTTGTAGGAAAGACACTCTCAACTTTCAACTATCTGGGCCAAAACTGGCATGCATCACAATGGATACAATCTTTTTTCTATGACATTCTGATTATTTCTTCAAGTACATGTATCATTTTCAATATTTTCATATGTATTCATATTACAGTTTAATTTTTTTTCATGCTCATTAGACCATGTATGATTTTCTACAGCTAATTACAAAGATAAATATATTTAATATTTTAAATTTAATTCAGTATTTACTTATTGTTAACCACACAACTGAAATAAATCTGGATTCAAATCGTTGACGAAATTATGATATTTTTTAAGTTGTTAGATGTACAGTGACAAGAAAGAGTCTGTTGATTCTTGATGAAAAATAAATATTATGCTAATTTTGTCTGGTATATTTTATTTTGAACCACAAATTGGCTAAACTGTGGATAACAATCTGAGGGAAAGGAAGAGGGTGGGTAATTGTTTTGCTACAAATGTGTTGATTTGCCACTAAGAATATTTTTGTACTTATGTATGTCCCGTGTATAAGGTGTCAGATCATTCTGATAAAGGTAAACTACAAGTAATTCCAAGTCAGAAGAAGACATGAAGCAGAAATTAATTTCTGTTAAAACATAAATTTCAGTAAAATGTTCATTTATGTATCTATGTTTGATCAAATTTAGATCAAAGGATAATGTTTTGTTCCTGACTTGCTTGAATACTTTTTTAGTTTACTTCTCTATACAAGTATTTATTGCATTGTAAACATACATTGAATATGTTTAAACTGTACTTTATTAGAGTATGTTAAGTATATGTACGTGTACAACAAATTTACAAAATTTGAACAATAAAGAGAAGTATGATTAAGTATGCATCGTTTCATCCTTTAAGACCATTATCTTACTGATACTGCATTCAGTTTTTAAGCTTGCCGGGAGGAATGTCCGGAGAAGTAATGCCACACAACTAGCGTTGTCGTCTGCGGCGTCTGTAGACAGAGCTGTATCTTTTGAACTGGAAAAAGTACAGCATTGATATTCCACATACGGATTTCTCATGACCATGGCTTTCAAATGGTACCATGACTTTTGACCCAGTTATCTTAAACTTGGACATTGACCTACTTTTAAAAAAAACTTTAACCTGGGCTATATACTTTGAACCGAAAAAGCTACTAAAGCTTTGATATTCCACATATGGATTCCTCACGATCATACATGTAGCATTGAATTGGTGCCATGACTTTGACCTAGTGTTTGACCCAATTTTCAAAAACTTTAACCAATGGTTTACATTATAGACTGCTAAAGAATTCCTTATGCAATTGACTATTGCTTATTGATCTTCAAACCTGAGATATTTTTGTCGATAACTTCTTTTCAGATATCTTATGAGGTAGGTAAACACAATTTACTGAATGATCTGCTTCTTACCTATATTAGTCCCCTACCGGCGAAGCACTCCGCCCGTCCGTCCATCTGTCTGTCTGTCAGTCAGCCGGCAAATCAGTTTTCCGCAACTTTTTCGTCATGCCGGCAGAGAATCATTTGATATTAAGTATAATTCTTTATCATGACAAGTTGCAGATCAAGTTCAAATTGTGTTCCGTTCATTAATATTTTGCTAAGTTGTGGCCCTTGGACTTAGAAAATTCATGCAAATACTTAGTTTTCCGCATTCATTTAGGTTAGCTGGCAAAGTATCATTTGATATTTAGGACATTGCTTTATCATGACAAGTTATAGATCAAGTTCAAATCGAGTTCCGTTCATTTAATTTTCTGCTAAGTTATGGCCCTTGGACTTAGAAAATTAGTGCAAATACATGTACTTAGTTTCCCACAATATTTTCAGATGGCAGATTATCATTTGATATAGTACAATGTTTTACCATGACAAGTTACAGATCAGTTTTGAATTTTGTTCCGATTCACATAAATGTTTTTCATCAATTGTAGTATGACTCTCTTATGCATTATGTATTCCAAAAAAATGTATTTACATATTAGCTCCTTATAATTGTAAAATTTGTAGTGAACGATAGGGGACACGAATTGCTTTAGCAATACTCTCAGAATGCTTCTTGTCTTGAAAATGAACAGTCATTTCCGGCGAACTTTGTTGTCTTTTGACAACTTTGTTATCTTCTGACAACTTTTTTTGTTTCTGGTTTTTTTTAGCTCACCTGAGCGTAGCTCAAGTGAGCTATTGTCATAGTGCAGCGTCCGTCGTCCGTCGTTAACTTTTCTACATTTTCGATTTCTTCTCCAGAACCGCTGCACAGAATTTCACCAAACTCCATAGGAAGTCAGTACTCAAGGTCCTCTACAAAGTTTGTGTTTTTTATGCCGATCCGTGATCCAAGATGGCCGCCATTGGCTCTGATTGGTTGACACATTTTCGACTTTTCCTCCAGAACTGCTGCACAGAATTTCACCAAACTTCATAGGAAGTAAGTACTATAGGTCCTCTACCAAGTTTGTGTTTTTTATGCCGATCCGTGATCCAAGATGGCCGCCATTGGCCCTGATTGGTTGACACATTTTCAACTTCTTCTCCAGATCGGCTGCACAGAATTTCATCAAACCTCATAGGAAGTAAGTATTCAAGGTCTTCTACCAAGTTTGTGTTTTTTATGCCGATCCGTGATCCAAGATAACCGCCATTGACTCTGATTGGTTGACACATTTTCAACTTCTTCTCCAGAACCACTGCACAGAAATTCATCAAACTGCATAGAAAGTAAGTACTCAAGGTCCTCAACCAAGTTTGGTGTTTTTTATGCCGATCCGTGATTCAAGATGGCCGCCATTGACTCTGATTGGTTGACACATTTCAACTTCTTCTCCAGAACCACTGCACTAAATTTCACCAAACTGCATAGAAAGTAAGTACTCAAGGTCCTCTACGAAGTATAGGTTTTTCATGCCGATCCGTAATCCAAGATGGCCGCCATTGGCTCTGTTTGATTGACACATTTTCATCTTCCTCTCCAGAACCCCTGCACAGAATTTCTTGCTTGCTTCTAAATATGCACTTCGTGCACAGGTGAGCGATATAGGCCCACTTGGGCCTCTTGTTTGTTTTTGTTGAAACACGATTGAAAGTGATCGGTAACTGTTATTTTTTCGAGAGACAGACTAGGAATGACAGTTAATATAGTACATACAATCAGGCTCGATTTCCTGAAGGATAGAGCTTAGTGATTGTTAAAGGCTTGGCTGTGGTACAGAAATCCGGGTTCGATTCCCGAATCGCGCCACTATGTGTTACATTAAAGTTTTATAATTCAAAGAATTTTAAAACTATCTATAACAATCTACAAAGCCAGTGAGAAATATGTTTAAGAGGTTGCTTATGTCCTGCAATTAATGCAATTTAATGCTTATACTTTCATTTTCTTTTATATAATAATGAGAAGAGAAGTGGAGAAAACCCCAGTAGTTATAATCACAGACAGCTAGATAAGTTCATGCGAATGATAACAAGTAAGCTAACCTTGATATTATATATATTATGCAGACCAAACTTTAAAATTATCATAATCAAATATATATAAAATAGGCATGAATAAAACATATTTATAAAACATCAGATATAGGGGTTTTACACAGCAGTTCAATGAATGTAATGACCATATAAAGCATTTCTTGTAGAAATAAACAACATAATTTTGAATAAAATCAACTGATACAACCTTAGCTGACATGTTGACCGATGTAGAAGTTATGAAGTTATGGTCCCGGGCTGTTGGAGTTTGATTCCAGTATTCCGACAAATATATTAATAATAATAATAATAAATATATATATATATATATATATATATATATATATATATATATATATATATATATATATATATATATATATATATATATATATATATATATAATAATAATAATAATAATAATAATAACCGTTAGCACTTTTTGTGTTTTTCCGAAAAATCTTTTAAATATTTTTATCCTGTACCAAGGATATTATTATTTCTCACATATATACAAAATTCATGTGGGTTTTTTTTTCTTCAAAACACACCAGAAATTATAACTGTTAGGCAACTATATAGATAAAACTGTGTTTGGTTCGTTTCAACTTTCATGCACATTCGCATTCCTTCTCTCGTCATCATTTCTCACTCTATTTCGCACCTGTCTTCTTCTCTGTTTTCCTCTCATTCTTCCCCCTCCTTTTCCACCCTCTGCTCTTCCTACACATACTATACAGAATATATCATATAATACATAATTCTATTTATAAGTATCGTACAGCTCTTGGTAATATTTTTGGTCTTCCGTCTGTGTTTCCACTTCATGGGAGACAACTCTAATTTGGGGAGTAGAAGTTTTAATATAACGAGTTTCTGTAACTGTAAACACAAGTCCTTCTCGAAATGTTTTCACTATATACAATAATCCGCATACTATAAGCAGAAAACCTGTAAAATATTGTTATATCACATCATCATTTATTGTATAAGTACATTACCACACAAAATCGCATTATAACTTTAGAATAAAGTAATGTATATGATAAATATAGTATTCCATGTTTCAAAAACGTTTTTATAATAACCTTTTAGAAAAATGTGAAAACGTTTTAAAACATTCTAAAGCATTTAAAATAGAATGTTATGGTAATGCCTTCATTAACGAATATAGAATGTTTCAAAATGTTTCGTGTCACCTGGAATGTTCTCTATTCAACTGCTAATCAGTTTGTCTCTCCAGCTTTTGCCAATTGGAATTTATCTTAACAAGGCAAATTGGTTCCGACGGGGGATTTGTGTTTGACCAACACATTTTGTTTTAAGATACTTTAAATCATTGTGTGCAAGATTAAAGTGTCTACTCATGGAAATATATATGGTGTTTTCATTTCTTTTATGCGGAAATCGAATGTTGCATGTGCACAAATATTTAAAAATGTGTCTTTCTAACTTACATATTCTGACAATTTTTAAAAAGTTCTATTCGTGTGTTCACTTTAAAAATTTTGTCAAAGTCTGAAAGTAAGAAAAAAACAAATATCATAAAAAGCAATTACACATCAGAGAGAGAGAGAGAGAGAGAGGGAGAGAGAAATTGTGGGAGAGGAGGGGGAGTGTCGTAAGTCGGTTGGTAGACTATGGTTACTTTGTAACTTACCACTTAATATTCCTAGTATAAACCGGAAATCCGGTATGAAGACCGGAATAGACAGTAACAGATAGAGGATGCCCTTTTTCCAGTTATCCACCCACATAACAATTATCCAACATTTACAGCAGCATCCCGTCTTCCTGATAAACAGAACAACTATTATTACGATAGCGCAATATTTATATGTGATATGCCTTTTCTGATCTGTTCACTACGTTTGATTTTTTTTCGCGTGAACTTTGATTCTGCGTTCTTGCAAATATGTCACCACACGCAAATTACAATTCGAGCTTCCTTTGATTGACTTTCCAAACTATAACATATATATGGCTTCACGCGAAATTTGTGTCTCGCGAATATGTCAAACGTGATATAATCGCAAAAATAAAGTTGCGCGAAATATGACTTTTTACAACAACATATTTTTTACTCATATATGAGTAAACATTGCTGTAACTTTTTCTTATACGCAAGTTAAACATTGCAATTGCGAGCGATATACTAATAAATGATAATCGCGGCGAGGTCGTTCTTCTTTGTTAATGGAACGTTATCTAACACAGATTGACAGTATTTCCTCATTCTCGCAATTTAATCCATATTATCTACAATTTCTTCGCCAATAAAGCTATACATGTATTTTCCTCTCGAAAATTTATTATCACTGTTATCATCTTATTTACTGTCATCATTATTGACGCTTTAGTCTCAAAGAAATTTATCGTCTATATTAATATAATGAGTTTTGTTCATTTTTCTTTTCTTTTTTCTTTTCCTTTTTTTTTGAAATCTGAAAGAATACCTGCAACACGCAGATTTGTCTATCATCCAGGTGATTTCAAACCATGTGACCACGACACTAGCTCCTCTGAAATTAAAGGGAAGTTTTGTTAATAAGACAAAGGTAGACTTTTAGTATTGCAAATTTACCTTATCACACAGTTGACTTCATGGAAACATGATAGTCATACACGTAAGTTTTTAAAAGGTTACGTGCATGTCCTATTAAAGTTAAGGACACCGAAAGGATACAAATATTTGTAATGCAAAATGATTTCTTTTTGTAGACACATAATTGATATAAATATTAGAAATTGTTAGATGTTTATCAATTAATATCGGTCTTCTT
The DNA here is from genome assembly GCA_035048485.1 of Pteria penguin. NCBI lineage: Eukaryota > Metazoa > Mollusca > Bivalvia > Pterioida > Pteriidae > Pteria > Pteria penguin. The sequence continues at coordinate 46,519,747 of CM068587.1, forward strand.
GAAAGATGTTTTCAATATACTATGATACATGTTATGAATACTGCGCTTTCCCCCCAATTTTTCGTAACGACCACCGTTTTAAATGCTAAAAAACCGTACAACAACAACAACAACAATAAATTTTAGAATTCAAATAGTATAATAATTTAAGTTTTACTAAAAGACTAGAATTCGTTTTAATATTTCCTAAGATGACCGAAACCACTTATCACAAAATAAAATTGATACAGGTTCTCTGAATTTTCATAATCTGACTTATGAAAGTTATGGAAATTTACAAAATAAGTCGTAAAAAGGTTTAAAACAGGCTACCGTCTTTTATCTAACATTAAAACACTCGGGTAAATTATAAATTGAGCCTAAGCATATCGATTCTTTTGCCCTCTTTGGGATCGAACCCAAGGCCTTACACCTACAATAAGTTCATCGCACCCTGCCATCCTTTCACTTTTTATAGATTAATTCATTGATAGTTGTTTTACGTCACTCCACGATTATTTCACGTATATGGTGACAACCTCTGCCTGATATATTGTGTAGAAAGTTATACCTTTGCAACGGACCCTCCCAAAGCAGTGAGGGATCTTTTATGTGCCACGCCTACCGCGACACAGAAACTCGGTTTTACAGACAGGACACCGGTGTATCCATGGCGGTAGTCGAACCCGGACCTCCCGGTCATGAGCCGAGCACCTCACCCACTGGGCCGAATCGGCTTTTTTATCTTGTATATCTCCAAATAATTTGTTACTTGATGTTTTGAGGTATCGTTCAATGGACGTGTCTTTTGCATACTTACACGAAAGATTACATTCAATTTATTAGTCAATAACTAAAAGAAAATTATGTCTGTTACATACTTACATGAGATACCATCCAATGAACGTGTCTGTTATTTTGTTGTTAACAGCTGTTAATCCAGCGGCCCATAAAACTACACAAATTTATATATAGATATAAATATGATATTTATAAAAATATTTAATACATGTACTTTTAATTTGAAAAATGAAAATAGTTTGCCTGTTTCGACCTTGTTGACCAGAATTTTTATTCATAGGTCAAGGTGTTTCGTTCGTTTGAAATATAATCAAACAACGACGACGACAACGACAACAACAACAACAACAAACACTAAAATAGAATTCAATTGATTTAGTAATATTCCTGTATCTTCTGATGATGTAAATAACAAAAATGTTATTTATACTTTAAAACAATATATCGTCATATTTGATAACAAGAATCAATATCCCGGACAAAATAAAGGACACATGATTATAACGTCCCCTATATTATAATCAGACAAGAAGGTAAAACTGTGTCAACTTCCCGGAAAACGACCGGCTACATGGACAAATTATAATAACATTTTGGCCAAGGAAAAACAACAAGGGCAAATTATAACAATATCTTGGTCAAGGACAGACATCGAGGGCATATTATAACAACATTTTGGTCAAGGACATGCTACATGGGCAACTTATAGTAACAACTTGATCAAAGAAAAACTACACGGGTAAATCAAAGCAAGATCCCGTAAAAGGTCATGCTACAAATACATATTTCAGCAACAATTAATCCGGTCAAGGTCAAATTATAGCAAGATCCACAATAATACACTTCCAAACACTTTGGTAGATCGCTGAATATGACATGAAGTCCCCCTCCTCGCTTTAGAGAAATTTAGCTAGTATTTAATGTGTTCTTGATGGTGTAATTACGTTACCTATAACAGTGACAAGTCCCCATACACGGGCTATGGCGGTGATCTGAGCCAGAAAGCATGGTGTCTTAGCAGGTGACTTATCTGTACTGATGATCCTGTCTTTTTCCATCTTTCTGTCACGATGTTTCTGGTTTCTGGACTTTCACATACTCATCTTGTAACCCTAGGTAAACATTATATTGTATACATTCAATATACATTTGTACATGTTGTGAATAATGTACATGTACAATTGTTTATATTCTTAATAGAGATTTTAGTTATATTTCACCCTACTTACTGGTCGATGAGATGCCGTTTAAGTACCCATTTTCCCATCATTTTCATTTATCCAAATTTTTATTTGATATCAAAATATCATTTTTGATTTCTGACAATGAACAGACAATGAACAGCACACAATAAACTTTTTACAAAAATTCCAAAATTTTATAAATCAGCATTCTGATAATTTTGGAAATGTAATTATGTGTGGAGATTTTAACTGTGGAACATGTAAAAATAAAATAATAAAGCTACACTCAAATGCCACAAATTTTCGGGCACATGCTCATTATCAAGTGGATAATAGAAAATATGTAACAATTAAGTGAAATCCATCCTGCTGGTATGAGCGCCGGTGTTATATAGTAGTTTTCCCCCTGGCCATTTCCCCCGGAAAAATGGCTATATAGTAGTTTTCCCCCCGGGGGAAATTTGGCTATATAGCCATTTTTCCCCCTCTTATAAACATTCCCCCCGGGGGGGGGGGGGAAACTACTATATAGTGGATTTTCCCCCCAATATGAAATTCCGGATTTTCTTTTCACACATACATGTAAGTAAATTCAGCTTGTTACCTTGTTAACAATAAATAGATTTCTATTTAAATAGAGATATCTCAACTTTTGATACTGAGATATATTCAATTAATTTAGAGATATCTCATTTTTTTAAGTATAAATGTGTTAAATTTTAATCTCTTTTCAAAATACAAATGCATATATTTAGAACAGAGATTTATCTACTAGAATTATATTCGAGATATCTTTATTTAATCCGAGAAATCTCTATATATACAAATGGAAAAAAGAAAAACAAGTTCGTTTTTATGCCCCCGGAATGAAGTTCGGGGACATCTAGTTTTTGACCTGTCTGTGACTCTTACCCTGTGGCAAAAGCGTTGACTATATCGTTTGTACCAAGAGGTACAAGGCTTTGAAACTCCACATATAGTTTTCTTGCCATGAGATCTTTTATTTGGGACCATGACCTTGAAGTATGACCTACTTTTCAAAAACTTTAACTTTGACTATATCTTCTACACAAAAGGGTGTAGAGTTTTGAAACTTAGCATAATGATATTTTCAGATAAAACCTTTCATACTATGCGTAAGGGACAAGGAAATCACATTCTTGTGTTCATGATTTACAACATCTGCGACTAGGCAAGCTTTGTCGTAAAAACAAAAAATAAACACACACACACACACACACACACACACACACACACACACACACACTTAACAGTATATAGAAACCCATTAACCACAACACCATCGGTTTGATCCACAGGCTATTACTATAGTACATTTGTATTTCAAATGTTATCTGACTGATACAGGACGAACGTGTATAATTTCCAAACCGTTACGTAAGGGGGAAAACTACTATGGGGAAAGACTACTACCGTACATGTAGCGTGGAAGTTGGAAAATCCTCGTTGCCACGGTGGGCTGTCCACGTCTGTCCTCCGTGGACACCTCGCGAGGCCACTTTTCTGTCCACGTTAATGCTTTCTAATACAATTTGCCATCTACCTGTACTTGTCCTCGCGAGGTCAAAAACGGACAAGTTTTTCACACCTTTTACCTGTATTTGTCCTCTGGTGGTCAAAACGGACAAGGTTTTCACACCTTTTAATTAACCTGTCCCCCACTGGACGTAAGGGATATTACATAGATGGGCCGGTATTTTGCAAATATATCATGAAATATTTTGTTAAATAATACAAAAGGAAAGAAAAAAAATGACCGTTTTTCAATGACCACGCCAGCAGATAGCTTCAGATTGAGACAAGACCGGTTTCAGAGTTGAACTACATACGGCACCGATAATAGCCTTTACGTTGTTTGAGTTGTTTTATTGTATTTGTTCAGTCAACCGAAAAAGTAACATGTTTGCCTGTTAAGTTTTTTCCACATGCATGTAATTCTTCATTTAACAGACGAATTTAGAAGAATCTATCTGAAGTTAAAGAAATGCAAATTGCTCACACGATTTACACTCTTATTATATTCAAAGTAATTCATTTATAATAATGCATGATGGCAATATTAAGGACAAATAAATGTGGTTTTAAAAATATAAATGCCTTATCAAATAAAACCAATCTACCGATCTTTATTAAATAATGTTATCATTTGAATAAAGGTTCATAATATTCATAATAAATTGAAATACTGTTTAATATTTGTTGACTACGTGATTATTTATTTCCGCGTAAAAAATTTCAAAGAAATTCTTTTGTGTTCTGATTAAGTAATTAACTATTTTAAGCAAAAGTAATGATCTTAATCATTGCATGAAAGGTTAATTAAAATCATTATAAAATACCTGTTAAAGTATGTTTTTACAATTAAGTGTCGCTAAAGACTTCTTTCAAGTACCGGTAACTCTTAAAGAGCGAGATATGGGTGTGTATTAATAAATTGTGTACTAGCATTACTATTTTATATTTGAAAATTAATTATTATCAGATTTCTTGTGATTTATTACTCCCCCTCAACAGCAAAATCTAAGAACCATATCTCCGGCAAAGGGAGAAAACCCAAAAATGAATAACCCCCCCCCCCCTTTCTTTTATTTGTACTTGTTGAGTATGAAGAATTGTACGATGTTTCAGTCAAATATCTTATTCGCCAATACAATGGGCGATTTTCCTATTGCAAGTCTAAGCATTGTGCTGTAAGCCTACAGGGCAAAAAATTTAAGTGAAAGATCGACGCCACCTAACGACCGAGTTAAAGTAACGACACGTCAACCCCCCCCCCGCCCCCCTTCTCTCTCTCTCTCTCTGCTGTGCACGAGATATCGTTTGCAAACGTATTTTAAACTTTTTCAATACAACCAAAATATATATTTGTGTATGTATTAATGTAAAACATGCAAGGTTCAGTGTTCAGTCGTGTCATCATCTTTTATATATAATTGCATGATCGTATCCATGAAATTAATAAAAAAAAAATAGATACGATCGTATTGGGCAAGAATATGTAACGAGACAAAACAATAAAAAAAAGGGGGGGTCCTCTCTGTTTAGGTCAAACGGCACTTAGTCCAGGTAACCTTACGACTGGAGCACGCGTGTTGTGTGAAGTCTATTGTTCTACTTCATCCTGGTAGCGAATAAGGGTTTGACTTTTGACACTGATTAATACACGGAATTAGACGATCGTATCCGATGAAATCATAAGATACATACGGCCCTATATCTGGCAGGAATATGTAAGAAGCTAAGAAATTTAAAGGGAGGGGGGGGGGGGTGTTTCTGAAAGATACTTTTCTTTCCTGTTTAGGTAAGAAAACGACCGACACTCTAGTTTCCCTTGCGACTCCAGTGCGCATGCTTTGTCTTTTGTTCTGAGATTATAAATATTTTTCAAAAGTTTGCCTGCACTTCACCAGGAAGATAAAAGAATACATAAAAAAGAAGAAACCCGACCAAAGAAAATAATAATGAATAAAATAGAATGAATATCAATGTCCATATGTATTAATATTTACCAGAATTAATCAATCGTGTATTTCATCGTAATCGCATGTAATATTTCAAAATCTGAATATGTTTATCAGAGCAATCAATAATGAATATCATATCACATATAATATGGATTTATTTGATTTTAAAGTCGGCTTTACTGAACTGACCCCACAAGTAGTAATTGCGCTCTTCAATTCGGATCGTTGCCTTCTTTAATTAAGAGTCCGAAATAGGTATTACAAAGAAACTCGGCACACTCTCGGAATAATAAATCATTTTTTGTGTGCATGTCCTTGGTGACTTTTGTCATACAGCTTTGTCAGATGTCTTCAGTTTTCTCTTTTAAATCACACTTATACACGTATCTGTACAATAACCAATCAGCTTGTCTTTACAGATTTCATTCAAATACCATTGATGCACTTTTACGACAAGTAGATATACGGGTATAAAGAACGTAGTTATACGTCCAAACAGGGACGTATATATCTAAAACATATACGTCCGTGCTCCAGGTGCGCACTATATTTTCAATTTTTATATAAAAAATGCGTTCTAGTTTTAAAAATATTTAGAAGAGCAGAATACCTTAAGATACATTTCAAACGTTCATTGTGTAATCAAGCAGAGGAGATTTAAAAAGATGTTAAATGATTATTAATCAAGATATCTTTAAGTCTAATTTCGTTATTTTTCATGCTTCACTGAACAAACACAATACGCATCATCATAAGATCGCTGCCTTTTTAGCACTATCATACCCATTTACCGGGACATATTTCGTGTCCACGTTTGACCGTCTGACGGCGCGGACACAGGTAAATGACCACCTATATACGCGGTCAATATGGCCGATATACAGGGACAGTGTCCACGCGTGTCCGCGGCTTTACACGCCCAAATCCAATGTCCACGGTACATGCACGGTATATAGTAGTTTTTCCGCCATGGGGGAAAAACTACTATATAGCCATTTTTCCTGGGGGAAAAACTACTATAGGGGAAAAACTACTATATAACACCGGGCGTAAATATTTTTATGTATCGGAAACGACTCCCCTTTGGAGGATCAATTACTAAATGTATAAAAATAAAGACAAAAGCGCAGTTACAATAAACGAAGCAACAAAAAAGATTGCAGTTTCCGATGTATGGTCAAAGAAACACGAAAATTCGTCAGGTTATACTTTGTGTCATGCAAATGTTTTTTTTTCCAAAAAGCAGAATTGATTATGTTTTCCTTCGTGAAAATTTTGTTTATGACTTGAAACAAATAATGGTCTCACACACACACACACACACACACTCACACACACACACACACACACACACACACACACACACACACACACACACACACACACACACACACACACACACACACACACACACACACACACACACACACTTAACAGTATATAGAAACCCATTAACCACAACACCATCGGTTTGATCCACAGGCTATTACTATAGTACATTTGTATTTCAAATGTTATCTGACTGATACAGGACGAACGTGTATAATTTCCAAACCGTTACGTAAGGGGGAAAACTACTATGGGGAAAGACTACTATATAGTAGTTTTTCCGCCATGGGGGAAAAACTACTATATAGCCATTTTTCCTGGGGGAAAAACTACTATAGGGGAAAAACTACTATATAACACCGGGAGTAAATATTTTTATGTATCGGAAACGACTCCCCTTTGGAGGATTAATTACTAAATGTATAAAAATAAAGACAAAAGCGCAGTTACAATAAACGAAGCAACAAAAAAGATTGCAGTTTCCGATGTATGGTCAAAGAAACACGAAAATTCGTCAGGTTATACTTTGTGTCATGCAAATGTTTTTTTTCCAAAAAGCAGAATTGATTATGTTTTCCTTCGTGAAAATTTGATTTATGACTTGAAACAAATAATGGTCTGCAAAGTACCCGGAACACTCTCAAACAATTGCAGAATGATAGACCATAGGGCTATCAAATTGACATTGTATTTGTCAAAAAATAAAAAAATAAATAAAATAAAAAGGGACCAGGATATAGGAACTTAAATACATCTTACTTAAACAATGAAGATCACATAAAGGAATTAAACAGTATAATACAAAATGTGAAAAATAAAATAGATGGATCAAGTCATATACAACGATGGGAGATATTCAAATACGAAATTAAGGGATTTTGCTATAGGTTTTGCTAAACAGTTTCAGAAAAATATCAACCAAAAATTTATTTTCTTGAGGAAGAGATTATGAAAATCGAAGATTCCCCGTCAGAAAATATAGATATGAATTATCTGTTTTATGTGATAATGAGTACAAAGACACACAAGTACGCTCCAGAGCTAAATGGATAGAGGAGGGTGAAAAGAATAGTAGGTCTTTTCTCAGCCCTGAAGCTATACATCAAACATATAATGTCATTAAGGAGTTAGTAAATAATAATGAGAAAAGTTTGAAAAACGGATAATAAAATATTGGGTGAAATGTGAAGTTTTTATGAAAACATAAATCCAAAGACATAAAAAAGTGTAATATTGATATATTTATCGACATTAGAAAATACGACATGCCTGATGGGGAAAAGTCTTTTTGTGATACATTCCCAACATTGACTGAATGTGAAAATGCTGTTCAAGAAATGAAAATTAATAAATCGGCTGGAAAAGATGGTATTCCAAACGAATTTTATTTATATATATATTTTGGAAAGACCTAGATACTCTATTTTATGAAGCTCTTAAGGAAATATTCGTAAATAATGAAATGTCATTTTCTCAAAGAATGACAGTGTAATGTCTGTGATTCACAAGAAGGGGGATAGGAAGCATTAAAAAAAAAAAAAAAAAGCTACCGACCTATTAGCTTGACTAACACAGATTGTAAAATCATTGCTTTTATCTTTGCGAAAAGGTTAAAGAAAGCTATGAATAAACTTAAAAGTTGATATCAATCCGCTTATATTAAAAGAAAATACATAGGAGAAAATGCTAGATTAATATTAGATATCCTTGAATATTGTACAAATAATAATCAAGACGACATTTTACTCTTTTTAAACTTTGAAAAAGCATAGTATAGAATGGAATCTGAAAAAAAATAAAATTTGGAGATATGACGGATGAATGTGTTATATACAAATCCTATAATTCGCATAAAGAATAATGGCGGGATACCTAAACATGTCAAATGGTCAGAGGCATACTTCAGGGATGTCCAATTTCAGCTCTGTTATATATTTTTGTTGCTGAAATTCTTGCTGAAGATTTATTTTTGGACTTTTTAACCGCTTTGTCCTCCGAGAAGCAGATTTTGAGAGGAATAATGCAATCACATGGTTAATTTACTAGTGAAATGATCTAAGAAAGAATCAAAGAAAAATGAGTAAGAGTGCTATCATCGCCATGTATTCAAAATGGTTATATCGACGATCGTATAACTCTGGGATTCAGAAAGCATCAAATATTCGACGTATGCATTCAACAACAATATAATGACAAGCCAAGAAACAAATATCATGTCACCATGGTCACAAATATGTATATTTGGAAAATTTGGTCACTAGTAATGCATTCACCGATAGAACATCTGTAAATATCTTCCTTAAGTTTTGCAATCTGATGAATACTTTCCAACACCCATTCTTTCCCATTCTCATCATTCGACGATTTGTACTGGACATAATGACAGGTGTTGCTAGCAAGCATGAGGTGCTTACTCTCCCTGAACACCTGACCTCATTTCTTTTGGGAGTTCACATATGCTCCTCAAGAGGGCGCTCCTAGGTTTATTATCTATTTGTATTTCAGCTTTGCTGATTTTACATACCCTTCGGTTTCTTGGCATTTGACCGACTGAGTTGGGTTTATTCATCATACTATCATTCAGGTGCGCGACTGAAAAGCGATTTGGAAGCCATCTGGTCACACCCCCTTAAGCCTTTCCTGTTAAAATTTTGTCTTATCAACGTCAGCACATTGCTACAGGTAATAAAGATTTGAATTGAGTCGAATAATCAATACAGACAGTGAAGAAAATAATAATAAATAAGGCTTATCACTAAGCATTATTGGATCGAAGCTGAACAGATGGGATAATGCATGTATATGTATAGTTTGCTTACGAACTGTAATTGCATTTAAATATTAACAACATGATAGTATTTTGTCATTTATACTGACTATTGCCACGGGTTACATGGTGTTTAATCACATGACCATAGTGGACGTGGCTGATCAGCGGAGAATGTTTACCCCATTTCCAATATCATGACACATATCTGCCTTTTCAAGGAGTTATTAGTTCCCCAACGGTAAAACCGGATGGGATTATAGCTTTTCACTCCATTTGTCCGTCCGCCTGTCAGTCCGTCTGAGACAGTTTTGGTTTTTGCAGCCATTGAAGTTATCGAGTTGAAATTTGGTATATAGCTTTGTATCAATGAGTTACAGATCAAGTTCGAGTTAGGTCAGCTATTTTTGGAAGAGTTACGGCCCTTGGACTTAGTAAACAGGGATTGCACCATTATGGAAACCGGTTAGGGACATGTATTCCTTCAGGAACATTCAATATGCTTGTTTTCTCTAAAAATAATTGGTTTCAATATTATGTGACAAACTTCTTTTGGAAAGATCTAAACAGCTTCAAATAATTTATCTCAAAGTACATTTTTCTCGAATGTCGGTTATCGCCCTTATAAAGTATGCATTTTTTATATGCCATATAAAAGGTTGTGCACAGTATATCAATGGTGGAGATCATTGATGTACACGGATGGAAACCATCGACATGCCGGACCTTCCCATCTTTCCTCCACTGAAATTGTAATCCAGAAATGTAGTTGTTGGTTAAGGAAATTTGTATACCGATATATCATACTTCCATGTTTCAAAGAATTGATCTATATAGAGAGTACATAGAGCTTACAATTTACATTTTGTACATGTATTCCAACAAGCCCAACACCTCAATATTTATGAATACTTACATTTTTCCTAGCTTGTCATATTACTTGTATCAAAGTGGCAACTTTCTATTACATGTACTATAAACTTGTCGGTATGAAATCCCAATCGATATAGGAGGTTCCCTTATACACTGTGATCATTCACCACATGTTCATTTCATTATTGTTACCGCCATTAACATGCTGTACATATTGATGTTATCTGATGACAGCTGCCACCGTTTTTCTGTGTAATTCAATACACGATGTGCAACCTTGAATGTTTTTCAATACAACTTTAATGCTTCAGGATATAGGTAGATAAGTATAATGTATCTTATATACAGACTGCAACCAGACATCGTAGACAGATGTTTCTATGCTTAACCCCCTTTACGGCAATTGAAATTCGGTCAGACTTGAAAAATATAAAATACCAAAGTGAGTGGATTTATGTCAATGTGACCCCAGCAACATGGTACCAAAGTGGATATATGTTCAAGGGCCCTTGGCATGTGTGGTTGGTTGGTTGATTGGTGTTTTGCATCGCTTTCAACAATATTTCAGTTATATCGCGACATGGAAGCAGGAAGTTACTAACCTCTTAAACATAGTGGCGCAACCCGGGAATGGCATGTGCGGACCCAGAGGGGTGGACCGGGGGCTGGACCCACCTTGAGATTCGTTTCGTCGATAATTACTTTTCTTATTATTTTTCGATGTAAAACAGATAATTTTTCACACAAAGCATATGATACCCCTCTCGGAAAATTTATTGGGGGTGGAAGAACACCTCATGACAACCTTTCTGGATTCGCCTGCCTTGGAAGAGCTTAAACGAGGATGAAGCGTCTCCCATTTGGCAAGCCCCATCCGTGTAATCTGCAATCCTTACAAAACTGAAAGGAAACATTAATTTTGTTGCTGATTTGTACCACTCCTGGATTATTGCATTTACATATGGTGGCGGCACCTGCTGGTGCATGCTTCAACATTTTGTTCTATGCTACTGTCCCACTGAAACAGTGAGGGGTCTTCAACGTGCCAACGTATAGCGAGGGACACGAGACCTCGGTTACACTGTCTCATCAGAATGATAGATTTTGAAGCAAAATTAATGATGATAAATCCACAGGTCCCTGCAAATAAGATAATTCTAACCCCCCCCTTCCCCCCCCCCCTCTCTCTCTCTCTCTCTCTCTGAAATGAACTTTGTGTTTTCATTTCACGAGTCGAGAGTCAGAGGGGAAAAAAGGGGGTGGGTGGGTATAATTATCTTATATGCAGGGACCTGTGGATAATTCATCTCAGAAAATATAGGTCAGACACTGCATCTGAATCAAGATTCCTCTTTAACACGTATAGATGTATCGTTGGTGTAAGTTTGAACATTCTATACCTCATATTAAAGAAATGAATTTCAAACTTTACATTATCGCTCCTTGCTCGGAAACATTATTTCAAGAATTTACTAAACATGTTCAATCAACCGGAAACATAGGTCAGGCACAACATCTGAAACTAGATTCCTCCTTAAAACATATAAATGCATCTTTTGTGTAAGCTTGAAGATCCTATGCTTCTTATTAAAGAAATGAAACTTCTTAACATTACTATATGAATAAGCTTGTAAATAAACATTCATTACAAATTAACAATTATATTCTCACCTAACAGACGTACATGTATTACATGTGTGTTACTTCATATAAAAATCCCAAAATGTTTCAACATGCACATAATGATCTCGGCTGAAATATTTTTCTCGAAATTCGTCCTCCTAACTTCATATTCTGTCACAGTGTCACGAGAGATATCGATTGAATATGTACCACCAAACTGCATTTTAAAAGTACTATATTTTGAGTGTAAGAGTTTTCATTAAAGCCATAAAATCTGTTTCGAAATATCTAGCAAAGACCCTATCGACAATTATGATAAGACATGTGTGAATAATTGTCATTCTTTAAATCTTAAAGAAACATTTTGAAATAAACCTTTAAATCGCCACCATGTGAAAGTTTAAAACCTTTGACGTGTACACGTGATATAATGACAGTCGACTGATAGTATTACAAGATGTCCCGGTATTGCAGAGATAATTATTTTCAAGCCGACTAAACTTGTTAACTCTAGATCTGGGTAGAGAATGTCAAAGAAGGGCAAAAAAGTTTGGAAAATGAATTTAACATTTGTCGGGAAGTGATATGTATTGCGGAAAGCGTAACTCGGATTTTCTTGTGAAGAAAGCACGAAGTACAAGTGTTGTTAAAATTTAATACCTTACCACAGAAACTTTCCGTTTTTGCGACGAGATTTCTGACTATCCAGACAAAGTGTTGACTATAATTTGGAACAACTATAGCAATCAACATCGTCGATACGAAATCAAATGCCTTGACCTTGTGAAGGAGGTGAAGGTGAATGAGAGAAGGTTTTAATTCACTCTTTAAAACAGGGCGGTACAAACGTTAACACATTTGCGACGGGAGCTATATAAGGTAATATCATTACGCCAATGTGTTACGCATTTGAGGGGTAGGCTTGGTGTAGTGGTTAAGCGCTTGGTGTGCGGTGCCGACGATCCGGGTTCGATTTCAGGATTGCGCCACTATGTTTAAGAGATTGGTTACTTCCTGCTTCCATGTCGTGATGTAACTGAAAATTGTTGAAAGCGACGTAAAACACCAATCAACCAACCAAATACGCTTGTGGTTTTAAAGAGTGGTGGTTCCAGAGAAAAGCAAACCCCAAAATAATTGCAATGCGCAAACTAATCCATCTTCCGACGGAAGGAAGTACGTAATAACAACTTAGTTCCAATATATCCACAGAAATTTATTCCAATATATCCACAGAACTTTGTTCCAATATATCCACAGAACTTTGTTGTTGGGGCGTAAAGACGAAAATATGACAATTTGAACCCGATACAAGTTGTTTACAATAAAATATTCTAATTACTTTATGCAAAGCTATTGTTTTAATGGATTTAAAGCACTGACTTAGGACGGTCAATTGAAATAATGCTAGTTACATGTGTTGCTAAGCGGTTTTATGAGCCCACAAGTTGATACCATTCGTATCAGTTTAATTTCAATGTAAAATACGAAAGTAACCGTTGTCACATGACTATGGCACTAACAACAATGTAACACCGTGGACATTCATTGACCCCTGAAAATAAGAGGTGTGACCAGGTACCCGGTAGGAGTGAGCGTCTCCTGTTTGGCTAGACACACCCGCCGTGAATACCCTTACATACAGACGAAACAAATATAATTCAGCACTGTATTTATATTCAAGATAATTTCTAATCAATCAGTCTTTGGTAATTGATTTGAGACATATTTTTGGTTCTGAAAAGACTGTCAGGGAAAAACCCCTCATTTTCAAATTTTTTCAATCGAATTGAAAGACTTACCACTGTGCAATAGAATTGTGTTTGAAGATGAAATGAAATGAAAAGACTGACGAAAAACCCTCATGTTAATTTGAGTTTCAAGTAGCAGAATCATTCGTAAACGCAACTAAATCTCACGATGTCTTAGGTTGGCAAAGACCAACAAATTTGCAGTCAGTGTTACCTCCTAATTAGGAGGTAACACTATAAATGCACTACTTCTTCTGCTTCTGTGATTTTTGCGATAGATTTTGGGATAGTTCTTATGACGAGGTCACTTGTATCTGTTATGCAACACGTGTCTTGGTAAAGTGCATAAGTAAAACTCACCGCACCAGAATAATCCCTTTATGCAAATTTACACATATGGTGACCTGTAACAAACATAGAGACCTACGCACTCTCGTATGGTATCCATGCATTATGCTATGGTATTCGTGCACACTGGTATTGTACCCACGCATTCAGATTCAGATGTTATTCGTGCATTCTGGTATGGTATCCACGCATTCTGGTATGGCATTTACGTTTCCAGCTATGATATTCTTACATCCTGGTACGGTATTCATGCATTCTTGTATGATATTCATGAAATCAAACAGGAAGATGATACTGTACGAGTTGTTGTTAATAGCAAGTTTCATAGTTGTAGCAAACATGTCTGCATAAAAATATTTCTTTTTCAATCGTTCAAAACGCCCCTTACAAACAATTTCTTAGAACAACATTTGCACACACATACATAAATAAACAAATAAATTAATAGATAAATAAATAAATAAATATCATAAGATAGTCGGCTATTCGTGGCTGCTTTACGAATTCAAACAAAATTCTATATACAATATTCACTAAGTATGGTTTCAGTAAAATAACATTTCCCATACGGTTTTATGGATGACTTTTGAAAATGTTTGCGTTCTGTTTAGTATAAAGAAGGATTTCTGGGTATTCCAGTTTCCTATTGGTTATGAAAGCCTGTCTGGCATTAAACAATAACCAACCCTGACAAACTGTATACTTACATAACATCTATGTGTACTGTGATTTTAATCTCAAAGGGGTTCGCCAACCGGCGTATGCGGTATCACCAATCAAAAGATGTGGATTAACAGTCAATATGAGTGTGGACTACCGAAGCAATGGGTGTGCTATAACAAACCAGTGAGTGGACTAACAAACCAATTGGTATGGATTTACCAACCAATGTGTGTAAACTAAACAACCAATGGGTGTTTACTTACATGTACCATCTTATGGCCAAGGGCCAATGGCTGTGGACTAACCTACAAAGGTGTGTGGACTAACCTACAAATGGGTGTGGACTAACCTACAAATGTTTATGGATTACCGGTAACCTACAATGAGTTGTGTAGACTAACCTACAAGATGTGTGTGAACTAAACTACAAATGTGTGGACTAACCTACAAAGAAGTGTTTACACTAACCTACAAATGGGCATGTATTAAACTACAAAGAGGTGTGGACTAACCTACAAATGGGCATGTATTAAACTACAAAGAGGTGTGGACTAACCTACAAATGGGTGTTGACTAACCTACAAAGAGGTGCGTGGACTAACCTAAAAAACACGTATGGACTTACTTACAAATGGGTATGGACTAGCCAACAAACGTGTAGACTAACCTACAAATGGGTGTGGACTAACCTACAAATGGGTGTGGATTAACCTACAAATGTGTGTGGACTAACCTACAAAGAGGTGTGTGGACTAATCTACAAATGGGCATGGATTAACCTACAAAGGGGTGTGGACTAACCTACAAATGGGTGTAGACTAACCTACAAACATGTATGGACTAACCTAAAAACGTGTGTGGACTAACCAATGGACATGTGAGGTGTGGATTAACCTACAAAGGGGTGTGGACTAACCTACAAATGGGTGTGGACTAACTGACGAAGAGGTGTGAACCAACCTACAATTTGGTGTATACCAGCCATTGTGTTTGAACTAACAAACCAATTGATGTGGATTAACCAACCATAGTACATGCATGCACTAACCAATCAATGGGTCTGGACTGACCAACTCATGTGTATGGTCTAGGGCAATCTTCATTTTATCTAGTCTATGTTTTACAGATGTATGTCTAAACACAACAACAATGTACTAATAACAAATGTTTTAATCATATAAGGCAGTATGC
This sequence comes from Pteria penguin, assembly GCA_035048485.1. NCBI lineage: Eukaryota > Metazoa > Mollusca > Bivalvia > Pterioida > Pteriidae > Pteria > Pteria penguin. The sequence continues at coordinate 46,535,741 of CM068587.1, forward strand.
TGCAAATAATCATATAATTCTGCTACTGATGATGATTTGGTCTCTAAACAATAAAATTTATATCACAAGTATTTACCTTGTACAACTTCAAACATGTTTATCATAAACTTTTTGTCACAACATTATGTCCTATTCTATAATCTATTCTAAATGACTTGTTTATACAATATACAACATTTCTGTTTACTAAAATAATGTTTACTCTATTTCAAAAATAATAATAACATGAATGGCTGATCCTTGTTGCATTTGTTGTATAATGAGAAATTTTACCATTTATTTTCTCTCTCTTTTCTAGCCTTTCAATTACAAAATCTGCAATCCTTGATGTTTTATTTTTTAAACGGGAAGGAGGTTTCTTTAGTGAGTGAAACTTGCCCTTTATTTGTCACTCCTTTTTTCTTCATTTTCCTTGGGTATTTTTCTTGGAAACATTGGAATCCTATCAAATATAATACACTAAATATGCCCATGATCTATCGATCCGTGGGCAAAAAAATTGATCTCTAAATGCTTTGCAAGGTGAAAAAAACTGGGAAAGGACACTGCTTTTTTGCATCACTTACTTTGCTTAAAACCTCCCATTCCGACAAATATTTGGATCTGCCTGTGAAAATTTACTATGTGCTATGTTTAATTGCTATGATATCAGAGAAACAGAGCTAAATCTATCTAAAGTTACATGCAAGCTACAATAATGGTAAGAGAAATTTTCATAGGTTACTTAGGCATTTTAAGCCAGGTACACCTGTAATTATAAAAAGTAAGAAATTACATGAATATATGATCTGAAATTGGTTGCACATGGCTCGGTTCCGAGGTGGAGATATCACATCCTCGACACCAATTTCAGATCATAACTTCACTTCGGGTGTCTGCTAAGCATGCCATGATATATGTACGTCATTGGAACAACCTTTTTAGGGTTGTCTCCGTGGCGTAACGTTATATGCAGCATGCTTTGTAGGCTAGGCGAAGTCTAAATTTACATGAATATACTTTCTAACAAATAACATTTTTTTTTATTTCCAGTGGTTGCCCCTTTTTAACAAATGGACCTAGTAAAACTTTTGTCTGTTTGATAACAAAAAAGATTTGATTTTTCAAGTAACAAAAACTTCAGTTCGCAAAATTCTGAGGAAAAGCTATTGTAAATAGAGACACCTTACTCTACTTCTAAGCGCATTCCTAAAATTGGCATCAAATTATGCCATCAAAAAAAAACTTCAAATCATAAATGCAGTCAACATCTTAATATGTAGTATTTACTTGAAAATTAATTGAGTATTTCTTGACATTATTGTTCAATGCAATCTATTTGACACATAGTTAAAATCAATGCAAAAACATTGGAAGACTTTTAAACAATTTGTAAAAAAAAAAAATCATAAAATCATATAACAAAAGATTTAAAAAAATAGATATAAGCAAACATAAAAAATATTGACATGATATTAGTAGTTGGTCAGCGATAAATCAAAAATGATTTTAACTTCTTTATGTTTGACAGAGATGAAGTATATATCATAAACTGATACTGACTTAGTTTTTTTTAATATGACCAATTGTTTAATGCTAACATCAAAACAACAGAATCCTTACATTATAGTAATATCCTTACTTATATGTATAATACAAAACTGATACCCTGGTCAAAATATTGGGTCTTTTCGTTATACAGAGTTATTTCCCACATGAGCGGGTATATGACGTCAAACCATTGTGATGTCAACCAGTTCTATGGAAACTGTTGTAAAATTACAGAAAATGATGTAGAATTTGTATGACGTCACAAAAGTTTGATGTCAGATGCCTGCTCATATGGGAAATAACTCTGTATAACAAAATTACCAAATGATCAAAGGCTTGACTATTTTATAATGTACAGAATAATGATTTAAAGAGGTACACATATTGAGATTTTGAAGTTATGATAAGGAATATAAGAGGGACATGAAATAAAGAACAAAATGGGGTCGGCAGTATTTAGTTCATGCTATAATGGGTATAATGAAAGTAAGATTAAACTTTCATACAAGTAAATTGGTATGTAAATAAAGCAATATATATCTAAATGTATATTTCAAAATACTTCACAAGGTAAGTTGATAGAATATAATAACATTCATAGTGAAAAAGAGTGTTTTTGTTATTATACATTAAAATGGATTTCTTAGATAAAAAAAAATCTAATTTGATACACAGTTTCCTCTTGTATTATTGAAGTTAATTTTTTACATAAAATAAAATACAAGAACAGATGTACAGAGGGTTTAACAATAACATTTTAGTGATTTTTACCATATGATGAAAAAACTGAATATAAAAGGCAGTGTATTAGAAAGCTGAATACAAAATGTACTGTATTAGTAATAAATATTTCTTTTAAATTTAACAATGAATTGTAACTCTCCAGATCTCAAACATGCATTAAGCAATGTAGTATCAACATATCAACAAAATTAAGCTTTAAGCCTACAAACACCTTCAAAATCCTCAAGACAAAATTATTTTCATTAAAATACGTTAATCCATTTTTCTGTTAAAAATGTGACGTTTAGCAGATTTTCAATGGACATCATAGTCTGTCTTGTCAAAACTAAGCTATCAAATTTTGCATTAAATAGTTTGACGTTAGAGAAAAATGGATCTGTATATATCATGCGAAGACATCTTTTAAACCTTTGGTCAACATTAAATAAATGTACCGTTATTTGGTGAAAATTACTCGAAAATAATATAAACCATTTTAAACAGACTGATAGTCAATCTAAATACATGACTAGATATCAGACTGAAATATTGCCTGGTTTTTTTGTTTTGTGTTTTTTGTTTTTTTTTTTATTTTGAGATAAATGAATTTTCTCCCAATTTATTTCAACCTCTCTCCTAGCTATACTCTTACACCTAAATCAATAGTATGAATTAAAAAAAATATATAAAATTTGTGAAAAATTCGTTAAATTTTTGAAGATCGATAGGAAGATGCCCTAAAATGTATATACGACGAGACAGCCATGAAATACAAAAAATGCTTCATACAATATAAACCCCTTCCCCTTCTGCAGGATACAGAACGTCAAAGAAACACTTGTAATGGTACTAGGTGTACGCTGAAATAATCTGTTGACATCTGGGTCGTTCGTAGTAAATGGAAATATCAAAAAGATAAGATTTTATAAAATACCAATGTTATAAATTGAAAATTTTACTAGTATTATATCGGTAAATTCAGTCTATATACTACAGGTGCCCATAGCAACTGATGTTTTGAGACATCCTTTACCTAATATATGTGCTTCCTTTAGTATCAGCACCTCTTCAGTTTAAACAAAAAAATAATAAATGTCTTGGATAAAAATATGCAAGATAAGAAAATTCTTTGCTATATAAAGAAGCAAAAATCTGACTAGTGTTGCATCAGAGCCATGCTCACATCTTGTGCTTATTTGGTGAAAAAAAAGAAATCATGATGCTATATTTCTCTGTGTACAAATATTTTTCAGTATAAACGTATACCAAAATATTGGTAGTTTCTAATGATAAATATATATACATGTATAAATATTTCGGCACAATCTTGTACATCAACATACATAATACCCAAAAGGATATTCTTTTTTAGTTGTGAGGTGTTTTGTTCTTTAACTTTCCAGCCTAATCAGAAATAATCAGCCAATACATGTAAAAGTGTTTAACCCCTTGGTATGTATCGTTCTTTAATCTCTTACTGCTTTGTAACAAAAGACACTATTTGCCTTCATCAAAGACGTACTTAAAACTTCAGATCTCGCCAAAGCTTATTTTAACAATTTTTATGAAAACATTCTTTACAAATTTTACTCATTATGATGGAACAAATGTTTAACAAAACCTATGTTGACCAAATTTTGCCTGAACTACCTGTCTTCATGTTATGCATTAAAATTCAGTTCAATTCTTATAGAAGTTGATAAAGCATATGTTGAATAAAAGAAAATATTTACAATTGCCATTGAACACACCTAAAATTATAAAATCCTATTTCCTCTTCTTTTTCATTTTAACAGTACAAAAACTCTATATATTTAACAAGATTTCTGGAACGGGTTAAAGCGATTTTATACTTTTCTATTTATTACCGCTCTTGATATACAAATGTAGTAAGCACAAGATGTCAGCTCCCTTCTGTATAAATATAACTTTCTAACAACCCAATGACTGCAATTGAAGCCAACGTTACACCACAGTCCATCAAGAATGAGCCTTTATAAATTTAGAGACCTTTTCATGGGCTCGGAGACAGCTTTCTTTGAAATGACCTGGAATCATAAAAATCTCAAATGAGACACTAATCAGTTATAAGATACTTATTTAAATTATTATTTTCTAACTTAAAATTTAAATGCATATTCAAAACAATATGTCGTTTGCTGAAAACTTCTTTTAACTGTATTGGTTGAGGACCATTTCCTGGTTAAGACCAGTTTCCGGCTAATTTGTTATGTAGGTTCTTAGACTGTGAATTTACAAGATTTTTTCATGTGACTATCTACAATACATAGGGCACTTGCCATTACATATGAAAATTTCATAAATTCTCGCTTTATACATCATATTATGCATTACAACATTAATAGTATGGAACGACATATCTCTAACTTACCTGGCAAGTGAAAAAATCCATGTGTTACGCCTTTAACTGTAAAAGTTTGAGACTTGACTCCATTTTTCTTCATTTTTTCATGGTATGCTACAGTAAAACAAGATATACAGTGAAAATTTCACAATACACTGTATTTTCACTTGAGTTGGTTTGATTTCAATAATATCTTTTTTATTCAAATATTTCAATCTTTTGCCATCTTTGTCATATTCTGATCAAAGCCAAAGTGACATTTAAACAATGGGTGTCAATAAATGCTACTAACAGACCAATGTATGGACTGACTGGCTGACCAAATGACAATACACAAATTTGGTCAATGAAAATATTGCCGTTTTTATACAAAACTACATTTTATAACAGAATAGTGTAAATTATTGAGAGAGTATGGGAGAAAATTTTAAGATGATGTCCTCCAAAATGCTTATAAATATTCTTTTCAACATATGAATGTCAATATCGTTTTAAATATCTGAAAAAAAGAGGATATTAATAACAAACTATACCATAGCCCATATCTCTAAGTTGATCCAACTCGGCAAGTATTAAGAGGGCAGGTGGCAGCTTGGCAAACTCTTCGTCTGTATGGAAGAGGGGGGATGCTCTGGGATTGGTATATTCTGCAGGGTCTATGTAATGTCCCATGAACCTGTAAGAATCAAATTATAAGTCAAAGAAGGTAGTCCCCCAGTTTATGACACTTCATTCCTCTCTACTCCCAAAGAGATTGACAATATGTGATCAATCATTTGTTTCTGACAACATATATTGTCCATGAATGGCAAACCTATACAAGTAACAGTATCTGAATTATTCATCCCTACGAGCTTAAACTTATGAAATAAAGAGTTTCCCCTGTAAAGTACAAAAGCAACCGGCACTATGACATCATGGTTCTCACAGCAATGGACCATCACAGTCATAGTGCATATACACTCATAGCCTTTTGAAAAACAAGAGTTGGTAGAATACAACAGAGCTCGCAAGTGGTGACCAAATTTAAATAGCAAAGTTTATTTTTTAAGTAGGTCAATCTTCTAGGTCAAGGTTAAACTGTAAAAAAAATTTGATATGTAATGAAAGGTCTTGTCACAAGGAATAAACACATGAAATATATAAGCCCTATCTTTTACTGTTGATAAGTTACTGTACGTGTACTTATTTTAGCGGGATTCATATTTTAGCGGAATTAGCGCTGTTCAAAGTGCGCTAATTCATGACTATGCTAATATAAAATACATGAGATCGATAGAATTAAATGGGCACTTCCATTTCAACTCTATAGTTATGTCTATCAAATAAATATCAAGAACAAATTCATCATTTATTTTGATAAAGCATAAAGAGGACACAAGTAACGATCGATTAAAGATGTTTGCATTACCGAACACTGTCGATATGATTATCACAAAACCAACGCAAGAATTAAAAAAAAAAACGTGGTTTGAAGTTTAGGAATTAATCCCCCGCTAAGCATATCGCTTCTACAATACCGTCTATTACGTAATTATAGGCAAAGAGCGGTCAGCGATACAAGTAATTTATCTTATATGAACTTATGAAAACAATGGTTTCGTCCGTAAAACGTAAGAATGGCATTTTGTTTTCTATATGTCTTTCTTTTAAAAGAATTATTACTTATCATTATAACCAGGGTCCGGCGCCATAAACTGAGAATATACTTAAGTCAAAAATTCATATTCTTCTTTTCATTAATGAATTGATAACTGGGATTTAGATTTTATTTAATTATGTCCAATGGCAAACGTGTCATACCAGCCGATTCGATAATCGCACGTGTGGCATATATTTCAATTCCTCGTAAGTAAGATACTTAAACGCACTATTTTTACCCAAAAACTGTTTTGAATGCGCCGATTTAATGGATAAATTTCGCTAATCGAACATGACAAATGCGCTAAAACATGACTACGCTAAAATACTGCCGACCCTTCTTTTGAGCATTTTGCGCTAAAATTTGATTGCGCTAATATATGTACACGTACAGTATGACCAAGGTTAAAGTTTTTTAAAAGTAGGTCAAACTTCAAGGTCTAGGTCAAAAGGTAAAAATTTTTTGTACCAAATGAAAGTTCTTAACACAAGGAATACACATGTGAAATATTAAAGCCCTGTCTTAAATGGTTCTGAAGTTATGATCCAGGTTCATGTCTCTGTGTATGGACAACGATGGTGATGCCGGGGGTATGACAATAGCTCTCCAGATAATCGTCTCCGTGGGCTAAAAATGAGATGCTTTGGAGGAGTAAGCATCTCCCATCCACAATGAATGCCCCAAAACATGGACATGACACAAAAATATTTCAACACCACCTAAATGAGGTGAATATGGATGTACACTGCATAGAAAATGTCATAGCCACACTGACATGTGCAGAACTTTTGTATGTGCTCAACACTAGAAATGGAATAAGTGTGAATATTGTAAGATATGAAAGAAATTATCTTAGCTATATCATGGCAGATCAGGAGTGCACAAATCACGAATACCAGCCTTACCAATTGACCATGGCCATGGTCAGTCCTGGAGCATTGCAAAATTCAGTTGTCGACTGATATCCTTCTCTCTTCAGATCTACACTTGGATATACCAGAACCTGTAATTAGTTTGAAGTCAGTAAATATCAAGAAGTAACAAGATGTAAATGGAAACAACATGCTTCTATTGGAATGTACGTCAAGATCAAAATCATGGAGTTTGTCAATTCTAACCTTATACCATCCCTGGTTGCCACAATACATGTACTTGTAAATAAAGTAAAATTCTTGAAAAGTTCCGAAAGTAGGGTAGTAAGATGTAAAGTATATTGAACGGTGTAGTTTTATAAAACTCTTACTAAGTGTATGTTGTATTGCCAAGTGTGTTTGATGTATTACTAAGAGTATGTTTTTTGATGTTTTACCAAGTGTATGTTGCTTGATGTATTGCTAAGTGTATGTTGTTTGATGTATTGCTAAGTGTATGTTGTTTGATGTATTGCTAAGTGTATAATTTTTGATGTATTACTAAGTGTATGTTGTTTGACGTATTACTAAGTGTGTTTGATGTATTACTAAGTGTATGTTGTTTGATGTACATGTATTACTAAGTGTATGTTTTTGATGTATTACTAAGTGTATTTTTTTGATGTATTACTCAGTGTGTTTGATGTATTACTTAGTTTGTTTTGATGTATTGCTAAGTGTATGTTGTTTGATGTATTGCTAAGTGTATGTTGTTTGATGTATTACTAAGTGTATGTTGTTTGATGTATTACTAAGTGTGTTTGATGTATTACTAAGTGTATGTTGTTTGATGTATTACTAAGTGTATGTTGTTTGATGTTTTACTAAGTGTATGTTTTTTGATGTATTACTAAGTGTATGTTGTTTGATGTATTGCTAAGTGTATGTTGTTTGATGTAATACTAAGTGCGTTTTGATGTATTGCTAAGTGTATGTTGTTTGATGTATTACTAAGTGTATGTTTTTGATGTATTACTAAGTGTATGTTTTTGATGTATTACTCAGTGTGTTTGATGAATTGCTAAGAGTGTTTTGATGTATTGCTAAGTGTATGTTGTTTGATGTTTTACTAAGTGTATGTTGTTTGATGTATTACTAAGTGTATGTTGTTTGATGAATTGCTAAGTGTATGTTGTTTGATGTATTACTAAGTACATATATTTTGCAGTATTACTAAGTGTATGTTGTTCGATGAATTGCTAAGCAAAACCATATTGTGCCAAAACTTTTTTTAACTTGTTAGGTCTTTCTCGGTTATGCAAGAAAAATCTACAGTTTCATCACACAGATAGACTATAATGACATTTATTGAAATTTGACCTTGACTGGGATTTTCGAATTGATGTATTAGCTATTCCGTTCAGTTCTGTTGTAGAATAACTAAATAACTAAAGCAAGAAAAATTAATTAAAATATTAGCTGTTTTGTTTCGCTCTGTTGTGGAAGGACTTTTAGGAGTATCAACTCAGAATTTTACATATGGATAAACTAAGATAATCTTTTTTTTAATGTCACCTTAAATTTAAACCTTTATCTTAAAATTTAAATTCAAGCTGGTATCCATTAATGAAAATCCACATTGTTAATATCATTTTACTTTTTGTTTCTGCTTTGCTTGTTATAAACACTGCTTAATTATAAATTATAAAGCCAGACCTTCTATATTTTCATTTCACAATCAGTTATCTCACCTTCAGCCATTTTTTCCCTATAAAATGCTCAACTGTTTTGTTTCAATAACAAGTAGGATGATATTTGTATATTATTTGTATGATCATTTGAATAAATAATTTGATTTTAGTATATAAAATCTCTTAAACTGAAAGAAATCTGTTCTAGTGACATTTCTTTAATTTGTGTCATGCAACATGCATGTGGAGAAAAAGCACAAGTGAATAAACATGCGATATTTATTTCATCGCTATATTTGATGATTTACTCTCCTCACAAAAGTTCCGCATCAAAATCCAGACCTAATTATATGAATATTCATAACATTGACCAGTCTTAATTTCATAATCATGATCTCTAGTCTTTGTCTAATATGCCACAAAACATTACAACTTTAAAAAATAAATCTAGCAATTCATTCATAATCTATGCCTTTTGTTAAACTGTTTGTTAGAAGTTTCTCAAAAACACCAAGGTATTAAGAGAATAAAGGCTGTTACATCTTGAAACTAGGAGAATGTATTTTCATAAAATTTGACCCAGATCTGTAAAGATGCTTCGATGCCAAGCAAGGGTTTGTTACATTGGACTAACAATAAGCACCACCTTAATTGGAAACACTATGTTTGATTGAAAACTGCTGCACATAGCTTGACATGCTAAATAAACAAATACTAGAGAAAAAGACAAAAACAAATCAATCTTCATGATTATATTTCATTTAAATCAAAGGTACAGGTATCGATATATCAAATTTCTTACTTCTTTCATATATATATACACATGTATATATACATTACACATATATATATACACTACACATATATGTATATATACATATATATATAACCTATGGTTCGTTCATTATAAAAGGAAGCTTCAGACTTGTTCTGTGTGTAGTCAATCATTTCAGATTTAAAATTTTCTCTTAAAGAACTACGAGCGCTGATTGATATGTTGTAAGCCTCATACTGAAGGATTTGAATTTTGTCGGACATGTTGCATTATTTTTCAACATAATCCCCTTCAGTATCTATACACTTTTGCCAGTGGTGTTTAGGGGCCTCAATGCCACTTTTAAAGTACTCCTATTTTTAGCTGTTCATAAAGTCATCCACTGCATGCATGACATCATCATTAGACTGGAAAAGGGTGCCGGAAATAGGTGATTTCAGTTTTGGAAATAGCAGAAAGTCTGATGGAGTGAGATCAGGTGAATAAGGTGGATGTTCAATCAATTTAAAGCCACAATCGTAAATGGAAGCCAAGGCAAAGGCAGACTTGTGAACAGGAGCACTGTCCTGATGGAACAATACACCTTTTGTGACATTTCCACAACGCTTAAGTTTCATATTTTCCCGTAAATGCCTCAAAAGTGAAGTATAGTATGTAACTCATCTGTCAGTCATAACAATATCATGGACTTTGTTGACCATTTCTGGGGTTGCAACAGTGACAGGCCTTCCAGGATGGGGGTCATCCTCAAGGTTCTGTCTGCCGTGCTTAAATTCTGCCATCCACCTTTTCACTGTAGCATATGAAGGGGCATCTGTCCCTAGTGCTGATACCATATCGTTATGGATATCCTTAGATGTTAAACCTTTTTTATGCAAATATTGAATCACTGCTTTTTCACTGATTTTGTCCATTTTGCAAAACCACTTGTCTTGTTTACTTTAGAGTGCTACCTCGTCGATATTAACTGACCAAATGAGACCAGTCCTTGGGTACACGGCCTTATATAGTCAGAGAATAGTAGGACTTAAAAAGAACATCCCTGCATACCCCCTTCAATACAAGGCTTTCAACATATCAATCAGCCCTCATACCAGTACTCATTGTTACAATTTCAAAAAAATAAAATAATCAAATGATGTAAAATTACATGCCCTTGCATCAGTAGACTTAAATCAATCCTAGAGTGTGCTCAATTAAGAAACAAAGTGAATCAAAATACAAAATTTATATCTCCTTAAGCTTGGCTCATAAATCATGATACCTGATAATCTATGTCATTTATTTCATGGCAAACTTCAGCAGCCAATTTCCCCCCAGCACTGTTGCCTCCAACTCCCAATGAGCTTTCGTGTTTAGCCCCTATATCACACATAAAATAACAAAATATAACCAGCATGCAACATTCAAGATGGCTATCTAATTACAGGTATTGCATTACCTGCATTAAAATACTATATTTATATTGAAACTAAAGTGTTGTCTGCAAAGATATTGACACAGAGGTTTGACAGGTGAAGAGATGCACAGACGATGGACGCATGGTTTTATAAAAGTCTAATATATTTGGTCTCCACTCAAAATTGGCTAATTGGTCAGCAAGACCAATGTCAAAAAAATATAATGAATATTGGAAAAAATGTACAGGTAGCACTAGATTAGGTAAATAACTAGATTGTATTAATGCACAAGCAAAGCTATTCAAAAGCAAAACAATTGCAAGAGAAAAGTTAAGAATACATTTTATGAAATATCTAGATAAAATCATATAAATTCTGCATTTGAACCCTTGTAAAATGTAAAATATATAAAAAATATATTAATTACTAGTATCTGTTTTGTTTTGTTTTTTAAATTGGATCATAAATATTTTCAAACCTTTTTATTTGAAATTAAAACTGATTATTGAAACCATCTTGCAATTGTTGGAGGGAATCAATTAGCATGCATCACAAGTGTCCATGATAATGAAAATTTTGTTATGGTATATTTTATTTTGTATGATTAATGAAATAATAACCCAAATTTAACAATTTCAAAGAATTTTGATCAGCGACATCTTGTGACCTTCACATTTAAAAGTTGGGGAACATGTAGCAGTAATCACCTGATATGAGATCCCTGTTAGTTCATGACAGACCATGGCTGCGAGACGACCCCCAGCACTGTCTCCACCTACTCCTACTGTACTTTCATTCACTGCACCTGTAGCATTAACCTTCATCAGTCATCCATCATCCTTTATTCAAGGGACATTACTCAGAAATATACATTATTTAGACTTCGTTGGGTGTTTTTTCCTTTTCTATGGGAACTTCATCAATCACTGCAGCACAATGTTACACAGTAAAACCTCCCTCAATGGCCACCTCTATAAAGGGGCCACCTGCTTATAAATGTCATTTCTTAAATTTCAGTATTTTGTTTTTGGAGTTTTCTTTGCAAAATAAGCCTTAGTAAAAAGGTCATTTCTGCATATTACAGGTCACATTTGAGTCTTCCTTTTGGTGACCTTTAAATGCAGGTTTAACTGTAACAGTTTGGTTTAAATTTTAAACTGCTACTGAGCAGCATTGCTACAGACATGTCTCACATATGTGGTGGATGACACCCTGAAGCCGTGGAAGAAAACAGACCACCTGTAGAATACCAATGACCTTTTGCAGATACATTGGCTAGACCCTCTCATAACTTACTTAGAAAATTGGGCTGAGAAGTGGTCAAATTGGAAAAATAAGCAATATTTTTCCTGAAATTTGGAAAATCAATGTAAATCTTTTGTCAGAATTTGATGTAATATCACAATAAAAAAAGGCTGGTTTGAGAGGGGTTAAATAACCTTTACAAATATTGGAATGGAGCAAATGAATGTCACCACCTACAAATGAATCAAGTCTTGCTAATAGACCTTCTTAAGAGTGATTAGGGTTGAAAACCTGACTTGACAGAGAATGCGGCTATAGTAGGTTTCCACAAAATCCTAAAGCATAGACAGCCACTGTGGTTCCTCAGTCGTGTCATATGTTAGTTTGTTAGGTAACCACACTTGCAGACATGATTTAACTTAGTGTCAAAATAAATCTGAGACAGGGGTGAAAGTACTGAAGTGAAACTCAATAGAGTATCAAAGCTCAGAGGTTTTGTAATTCAAAGAATCTGGTGAAAGTGTTTAGATACACTTCTGTAGTTGAAGTGTATTTCAAAACTTAATTCAAGGATGAAGGAGGAAGGGCAATAGATATCCAAAAATGAAAGAAGGACTTTTTGCAATTGTACAATTTTCATCAGTAAAGCATTTTCAGATGTTAGTCATAGAATTCTTTAAGCATTAACCTAGCACTGAGGTCAAGAATTTACCCATCTATAGTGTAAACCTAGTATATATGTCTTGGATAATATGAAAAGCAAATATTTATCCAACATAAATGAATCTGATAAATTATGATAACTAATGAAAGTATGCTTCACTATATTGAAAGCTAAATTCAAGAATACATATTTAACATACAAAGAACTTTGTATTATATATACATGTGTAATATAAGTCAAGTTTGCCAATAAATATTTATATATACAAGTTAAAACAATCAATTTTCTGTTGTAAATAGATATGGGACTAAAATACTGCCTGTATACACAACATTCATAAACTGATTTGTAATGCATCAATGTGGAAAGAGGGCTATACAAAGAATGTCTTATTTTGGGCTTGATACAAATAACCTATCTGCTAGAGCATATCTTTTAAAAATTTAATAATTAAGAAAACAACTTTTTACTTATGCGTAATCTACCAAACTTTTGGCAGGCACACTGGCACACCATCCACTTGTTCAAACAAAGACTGCAACCTTGACATAGGTGAAAGGCTGTAGTGTGTTTCAGGGTAGCACTTTAGCCCACTATGTTACTGATACACAAATTTATTTCAAGAAATTTCAATTTCACTTCGAATTAATCCTTGCTTATCCTAATCTCGATCTTTCCACATCAATTCATCCAGTTTAAGTACACCTCTGTATACGGTAAATGTATTTTAAGAAATGGTAAACACACTTAATTTTTTAGAAGAAAGGGTGGAGGTAACAGCATTAATGTTGTGTTTGAAATGATATTACACGACACTGATGGAGAAAAAAATCAGTATTTTTCTCAATAACAATAACTTAAATGATTGACATCATTAGATATTTTCCCTTTGAGACTTGCCTACTAATCCTTTATTCATCATGACCCATCGTACTGCACTCTTAGCATCCTCTTGATTTGCCGGCCATTTATGTTCGGGTGCTAACCTGTACTCCACGCTGACCACCACACATGGTGCATCTCTACAACAAGAGTTATGTAACTTTATACATGATTGAAGGAATGTTAATCATTCGTATTATTTAACATCATTCACAAAAAGAACCACTGATAAATCCGCAGTTATCCATGAGAAAAAGAAAAAGTGACCTTCAAAACAGGGGACCTTCACAAGTTTAGCACATACAGGAGCATATAATTCAATCACTTTAGCTATATACATTAAACATATTTCACTTAAAATTGATATACTGATGAAGTGCCACACTGAGACACACATGTCCAAATAAAATAAATGATTACTTCAAAACTTATTTGGACTTCAAATTTTCACTCAGATAACTACAGACAAAATTCTTTTTTAGGAATATATATATGAATCAGGATTCATAATGTTTTCTATGGAATAATATGCACTCAAATAAACGATACACATCCTGATATTTGTCCTGTAAAGTTTGTGGGACTCCAACCACAGACCTTTCAGCCACATGTCCAGCACCTTACTGACTGAACTATGCCAACTCTTATCCCTTAAAACATCACATCCTCTATCCCCAGTTTCATTTAAACAGAAATGTAAATAATAGAATGAAGAACCATGCAGAGGTTTATAATGTCTTCCAAGGAAGGTGCACTTAATATTAGTTTAGAGAAATGTGATTTGAACTCTTGAGAAACTGCATCTTTTATGAATACTGTATCTGTATGAAGAAATCAAAATATACAGGAAAATTTACCTCGAGAAAATTTTGCAAATGCTGTCAACAGTCTCCCGACATCCTACAACATTACCTCCTCCATGAAAATATACAAACACAGATGGCGCCACTACCATATCACATGCTTTGGATCTGTAGGCTGTTACAGGGATTTCATACTTTGTATGATCTAAAATGTTTAAAGAATTGTTGGAAAATATAGATGCATATGAAATTCCCAAATAAAGTTATTCCACACATTTTTATGCTCATTACCCTCAGTATTCAGATGTTCATACAGTCAAACCTGTATATAAAGGTCAAACAAGGAAAGACTTAAAAGTGACCTTTATACAGAGGTGACCTTTATACAGAAATGACCTTTATACAGATTTGACCTTTATATATAGGTGACCTTTATACATAGGTGACCTATATGAAGAGGTGACATTTATACAGAGGTGATCTATATGCAGAGGTGACCTTTAAAAAGAGGTGACCTTTATGTAAGGGTTAATTTGCAAAGAAAACGCAGCAAATCAGAATTTGGAAAGAGACCTTTACAAGTGGATGACCTCTTTGTTAAAGTGACTATTAAAGCAGATTACATTGTTTAGTTTAACCATAAACTGAAGTATCAGTAAGCATTATTGCCTCTATATACAGATGAATGCTTATGCACTTTCTTCTATGACATTACAATGGACTAATTTTCTGCACTGGAATGTATTTCGTGCCTTAATAAAAATTATGCTTTCCCTTGTACAACCACCAAGCTACAAGTTGGATTGTTAATGGGTAAAATGTTTTTTTAATACACCACAGGTCCATGTGGTACTGGAAAATAGTCAAATGGCTACTCAGATGCAAGACCAGATTTGATTTTGACCTGTTCTCATGATTCCAGTTTCTATACAATAAAGGGCTTAATAAGTGCATCAAAAATAAGAAGACTGGTAACTGATAGTTCCATCACTTTGAATGTATATAAGAAAAATTCTGTCAGAAAAGTTATATATATATATATATTTTCCAGTTGGGTGTGAGGAAATGAACTAATCTTCTTAAGTTAAATTTTATTGTCAAAATTGTTTTTTAAATCCATGGTAACATCTATCAGTATATCCATTGAAGGTCCTCAGAGTTTGCAGGCAGTATCAGTGTAATCTAATGCTTAACATGTGCGACCACTTTATGAGTAAAATACATTCCATGTGTTTCACATTAAAATAATAATGCCCTTTCAGCATGTACCCTTTTACCTTTCATTTGTATGGCATGCAATATAAATGATTACTACCCTGTTCAACAATGGTTGAGAAATAAGATATTCTAACTAAAACAATATTGAAATGTATGTATAATGAATATGAATAATGATTCACTTGTGTCATATATATAAGTGTTCGAGACCATGACTCCTGCAAAAAATTGGTGAGCGAGATTTCTCTTTCTCTCTGTTCTAATTATGAAGTGAATGGTAGTCTTGTAATTTATTTCTTTCTTTGTCAAAGTTTGGTTAATATGCAGGCCTGCAGGAAGATCTATGATGATAATTGATTTAGATGACAAAAATAAAAAAAAATTGGACAAAGAATACTAAGTCTAGTTGTAAAAACTTGAGAAGGTCTTAGGGACCAAATTTTCAAACAGTAGAGTATGAAAGTAGTTGGTGCTATATCACTGTGGCACTAAGACCAAAAAATCATGATAGATATTCTGGGAACCCTGGAATCCTGAGGTAAGAAGCAGGTGCTCTAGAAGAATGAGAATCTCCTGCTCATCCACTATATTAAGACAACCATATAAGGGAAGTTGTTTTGTCAAATGCAAATCCTGTATAGATCACTATCATTTTCTGTGTCTACTCGATAATTTTCTGTGTCTACACTTATATATGGCAAAAAGAGGTAAGATGAAATGTGAAACGATTTAAGTAACAAATATTTTTATCTGTACTTTTTGTATGCAGGTAAAACTTTGATTTTTAATAAAAAAAAAAATCATTTTATCAAGTATCTTATGACCTTTTAAAGATTTATAATATTTATTTTTCTTTCGAAATTTGTGAAATTAATGATGATTTATAAAATAATAACACAGCAAAAGCGGGCAATTAACTAATGCACGACTCAGTCTGTTGAAAGTGAAAGTAACTTAGTGACCACGCCCCTTATGGATGCGTTACTAGATAATTAGGTAAATGACAGAAATTTTGATTTTGCAACATTTTTACCTATAGGCTGGATTGCAGGAACGAGGAATTCCTTGACGGTTCCATCAAATTCAACAGCACCACCGAACCTTTTTGCATTATTAACATTTGCTTCCCTCGCCTCATCCAGCGTCGATTGATCATACGATTTGATTCCAATTTCTGATCGAAGTTTGAAATAAGATTCTGTTTCTTCGTGGATTTTATATTTCTCTCTTATGCCATCAAACGACATTTTTTTTCTTATCTAAGATAGGTGATTCTTTTTATTTCTTCATAAATTAAACCTAAAGGTAGGGTACTACAAGAACTAAATTTTTCTGGAATAAATTGATTTCCATTCCCGAAAATTTTGTTAAATTTGATATAAAACTGTGTAATATTTCAAAACGATGAATTAACGGTACATAAATTGAAACATTAGCTTTAAAATGAAAGTAAGATTTATATGAAATAATCACATTTATTGATAAAATACGTAAAATATTTAACAATTATATATTTCGGGTCCAATGTTAAATTTATATGAACATTTGTTTGGAAAAAGAACATGCTGAAAGTTGTTCTATGTGATGCTATTCTAAAGAGAACATTTGGTATGAATACTTTACGTTTCTAAGTTAAAATGAAAAAAAATACAACGATGTCAATAATGTCATTAAATTAGTCAAAGTTAAGGAAACGTGAAACCTTCCTTTTCTCAAGTAATATTACAATTTGTGCAACTGCAAGGTCATGCTTGTTTGTAGCCGCAAGTAGTGGCCCTAAATGAATGATAGGGCCACAATTCCTTACGTTGCGTAAACTTGCATTTTTGATAAACGGAATGGTCAGCACGATTCTACGCATTTCGGCATCAAATGGAGCAAATATCTAACATATATAAACATAAAGCAAACGATCGGCAACGTTAACTTACCCCCGATCTGTCGTCTGAAGGCTCTACACACATTTTTCCCAACCTGTTTCAAATTTTCTGGTTTCTGTGTCAGCCATTCGGTCTAACAGAAACCTCATAAAAAGAGGCGGAGCTGACGAAAAAAACATGTGGTCATTGTTATTTTTATGTCATTTCTCTGTTTACATTTTATTTATCGGCTAGTTACCGCATTTCTGGTCATTTCAATTTCAATCTGATTAAAACCATATCTTTATTCCGCTTCTCTATTTGTTCCATTGCGTATAAAGATCTGGTGAAACCCCGTAAGGGTTCACGTTCTGGTGACCTCTGATTTTCAGCCAATCAGTGGATCGCTACAAAATCTTAGGGATGGAATTATCATTCACAGCGTGCGTGACCCACAAGGTAGTTTTTGAACGGTGCTCGTTACATATTGCTTTACTATCACGTGCCTAGCCGAGTCACTGATTGGCTATGGGAAATAACGGTTTCAGTGACTGAGACGTCTTCAAAGGTCACCAGAACGTGAACCCTTACGGGGTTTCACCAGATCTTTATACGCAATGAAACAAATAGTGAAGCGAATAAAGATGTGGTTTTAATCAGATTGTTTCAATTTAGTTTTCTTCTTCATAAATAACTAGCCGATGAATAAAATGTAAACAGAGAAATGACATAAAAATAACAATGATCACGTGTTCCTCGTCAGCTCCGCTTCTCTTTGTGAGGTTTCTGTTAACGAGATCTCGCGAGACCGAATGGCTGACACAGAAACCGGCAAATTTGAAACAGGTTGGTAAAAAATGTGTGTAGAGCCTTCAGACGACAGATCAGGGGGTAAGTTAACGTTGCCCATCGTTTGCTTTATGTTTATATATGTTAGATATTTGCTCCATTTGATGCCGAAATGCGTAGAATCGTGCCAGCCATTCCGTTTATCAAAAATGCAAGTTTACGCAACATAAGGAATTGTGGCCCTATCATTCATCTAGGGCCACTACTTGTGGCTAGCTTGTTTGATGAACCTTAGTTCAGTTTCGGGGATGGAGTTATATAATAGAAAATTATGTATGATATGTGTCTAAAAAGGTACAGAACTTAAATTCTTTATACTTTACTTATCTTGCGTCAGAGTTTGATGTCATTCATGATTTGTAGTAATGCAAATTGTCTGCGATGCACATGCAAATCATTGTACTTGTAGTCATTTGGTAGCATGCTGGGCTTTTGGCTGAGAAGTCCAGAATTCAAGTTCCGCTAGTTGTTTTTTCAGTGGCCTGTTTTTTGGACAAGTTGGTATAAACCAAGATGGCAACCCAAGGTACTCTCAGTAGACATTGACATGGACACTTTCACGGGTCCTCCTAAATAAAGAACTCTAAAGAACACTAAAGGTTAATTTCAATATGGATGGGTAAAATGGAAAAATAAAATGATATTTAGGTGTATTATGATCATACAAACATAAATATATAAGGTTTGTTGGGGTTTAGATGAAAGGAAAGTATCATAATTGTGAATTGAATATGGCTGGGTTTACGAATCCCGTTGCGCGTAAAATGCCATATTGGAAAGTTATTTAAAGTTGGACGTTGCGATCGGTTTTTGAATGATAATCAAACTTTTTTTTGTTTCTTTTTTTTATTTTTTAAGCAAATCCGCTTAAATGTAGAACTAGAAACTAGATATACTGTTAACAAAAGAAATATAGGTTTTATTTTGATATGTTTGGTCAAAGTTTACAATTATAATTTGATATTTTGACAGAGGGGGATCATACAATTTTAAAAATGTATAGTTTGTAAGGGTTTAGTGTTAGAAAATCGCGGCCCGTCCAAAAATTTTTTATATTTAAATTAATTTATTATTTATCGTTGAAGCTACATGTAGCTATGCATACCCAATGGCCAAAATACCCCCCCCCCCCCCCCCCCCCCCCCCCATATTGGAAATAACCACCCAACCCCCCCCCCACCCCTTGTAATTGTTCCCTTTACTTAAACATAATAATTGCATATTTATTCACTAAGCTATCAATTGGGGGGGGGGGGGGGGGGGGGGGGACAGGGTAAGAGGGAGGGGGGAGGGGGGATGGTAAGGGGTTGGGGGAGGGAGGTGGATGGGCGGAAGAGGGAGGCAAGGGGTGGGGAGGGGAGAGAGGATGGAAAAATATAAAGTAGGGGAAAGTCTTTTCTTTCTTGAAAATAATCCTTGAGAAAATTATACAGTGGGGGAGGGTCTTATACTGTTAAGTTAAAAAAAAAAACCTGAAGAAAAATATCGCACCGGATACTACGGGAGGGGGAGTGGTAGGGATGAGCGGAAGAAGGGTTACCCCTGTTCCACCCCTATTTATTGTAGTATTTTTGTTCAGATACTACAATACTTAAAAAATGTTTTACTCAAAATAATAAATTTGTTCATGTATTCATCATACATTTGAGGCGACACAAAAACCTTACCATATCATTAAATATGTTTTTAAAAACCTTTGGAAATAAATTGTATCACGGCGGATTATATGTCGTAACTTGTAAGGTCATACATTATCACTTAGAAAAGAGGGGAAGCAGAGTATATAAGAGGAAGCAAGTAATTATATGTATATGATTTTTATTATTTCAGTGTGAATAGTATTTCAGAGAAAATAATAAAAAGTAAAACATAACTTTTAAAAGTTGTAGATCTAAAACTTAAAGATTATGTCATGAAAAAAATGCATCCATTCTCTGTTGCTTTTAAAACAAGTGCCTCTTATGCTTTTTCCATTCTGCTCCACTAATAAATCTTAAAGGATGAATAATTATATATAATCAATAATAATTATCATTCAAAAACACTTCAACAATAAAGTCGTCGTTATTCAGCGATCGCAATTCTGGTAACTTTCCAATATGGCGTTTTACGCTCAACGCGCTTCGTAAACCAAGCTATATTCAATTCACAATTATGACACTTTCCTTTCATCTAAACCCCGACAAACCTTATATATTTATGTTTGTATGATCATAATACACGTAAATATCAATTTATTTTTCCATTTACCCATCCATATCAAAATTAACCTGAGAGTTCTTCAGTGTTCTTTAGAGTTCTTTAGAGTTCTTCATTTAGGAGGACCGCATTTTCACCAAGTCAAATGAAAACAAGACAAAAATTTAGGTCTATATGGCTTCTGTCATGTTATTTTATCAAAGTGTGCAAGATACACAACAGAGATCGCGGATTGTCCAATTCTCCGCGTATGGCGGCGGACTATTTTGACGCGGAAAATCACGTTCACATTGCCGCAAATCACCGCACTCCATCTCGCCACTGCAGTGGTTGATCACGGGGATTCACCGCGACATTGCATTTGATTGCGGCCATACATCGTATAGCTATTGAACATACATTTGAGCATCTTAAAGTATTGTCTAAATATTGAGGTGTAAAATGAGCGGTTTTGCTTGAGGGTTTTGTGCAGACCTATAAATATTGCAAGTGTTTTGGAGGATTATTATTCGCTAAACAACCACTTAAAATGTCTTGTCGTCGTTCATTCAAACCTGTCAGGCATTTCCTTGTACATGTATGCTATGAATGTGATGATATGTTTCAAGTCTGATTCAGGGAACATTTCCACGACAGACCTTTAGTTGTAGATTTATTTAAATTGTCATTACAAAATACAATTTCTCTCATGATTTGACAAGTGCAAGAAGCAATCTGATTAAAAGCATTGTTATTTATTCTGTGTTTACTACATATATGAGGGGCAGGCTTGGTGTAGTGGTTAAGCGCTTGGCTTGCGGCGCCGACGATCCGGGTTCGATTCCCGGGTTGCGCCACTATGTTTAAGAGGTTGGTAACCTCCTGCTTCCATGTCGCGATATAACTGAAATATTGTTGAAAGCGACGTAAAACACCAATCAACCAACCAACCAACTACATATATGCAGCAAATACAGAATAAATAGAAATGCTTTTAATCAAATTGTTGTCAAAGCAAACTCAAACTCTTGTCTTTCTACAAACAAAATCATTGAAAGTTATTTTTTCTGCTCGCCTTTTTGTTATTTTATAATACAGGTACTTATCTTTAGATCTCTTTTCGATTTTTACACAAGATGGAATATAAAGCTGATAAGAAATATCACCCGAGGCAATAATTAGTGTAGGGCATTTGAATTTGGAAGTCTTGTGCTACATGTACATACGCTGTACTGTAATCGTTAATAGTAGGATCCTGTTCTAAATTTTACTAAAACTTACATTATTTGCTTAACTGAATGCTGACCATACTCAATGAGTATTAAAAAAGATATTTCACCATGGTTTACCTATGCATATACATAATCGTAGATACATGTAATAGGATCACTGCGGAATGCCCGCTATGCTGCGGTGATTCACCGCGATCATTGTGGTGATTTTCAGTGATTCAGTGTTAACTATAAGTCAATTAAAAGTGACTGAAGTGATTAGTAGCTAAGACTTAAAAAACATTGTGGCGATGATACATGATGATGTGTGACAACTGGACCATAGTCGTTCTCTGTAGTATATGTACACCATTTATACCATAAACATGTTGTTATGGACCTTTCTATTTTCACAGATTAACCTCACAATCTGCCCCTATTTTAAGACCAAGTTTCTGATTACTGTAAGAGTACATAGTGACAATTGGCTTTTGACTTTTCAAGATAGGCAGAGTCATATGATATATTGTGCACAATACAGTCCATGTGTTTTGGAGAAATTGAACAAAATACAGTGGGAAGCACACCTGAAATCACAACGGGTTTCCAGGTGGAAATCTACCTGTGCCCATTTTGTAAAATACACAGTGTAATGTGTAATTTTTTAATTCACACCTAGATGTGGCCCACTTTGGCTGGTGGAAAAATTAAATGCCTGGACTGTACAGTATGTGCAATGCCCCTGGCTCCTCTTGGTAGTCAGCCACAAAACCAGGAAGTAAATTAATCTCATATTCAGTTATTGCTGATCAATTTGTTCAAGTTTTGTAGAGTTGTAGACTTAATGAAGTTGTTGAGCACTTAGGCCAAAAAAAAATGTTTGTTTCCTGTAAAATGACCTAAAAAGATAAGGTTGGCAGGAAGGCTTTTCTTTTTTTCCTTTTTTTTCTTTTATATGGAAAATGTCTTGACATTCAGATGGACATACATAATGTATAAAAAAAGGTATTGTTCAACATAATTCATCATGTACGACGAGGCTTGATGCCATGGGGGTCACCAATTTGTTTTAAAAACACCGCAAATAACAACAATGTGAAGTTTCAGAAAACCGATTCCGGAATTTCGATTCCGGAAATGGCGGCGCTTGTAAAAGGTGAAACAAAAATCAGAGTTGGTGCCATTTTTGAGGGGTCAGTCGGGTTACAGGAAACAAAGATTTTTTTTTTAAGCCTTAGATAGTATCAGGGTTTGATTCTGCGCTTTTTTCACAAGAGATGTATAAGAGATGATTACATTCTTCCTGCATGTTTTGATATGACAAGTATCCTGCAGTAACATCGATTTTTTGGCTCATAAAGCAAGATATTTCTTGTCCTCATGACCATACATGTACAGTATATTCATTTCTGAACTTAGTGCTACATGGGTTTACACAATCTTTAGTATGTGTATAGAACAAGATACTTCATTAGCACATAATAAATACAAGTAAATGCAAAGGCATACACCCCCCCCCCCCCTCCTTGTATATGTACATGTACATATATTCACTCAAACTAGTCAATTGACAGGTCATTCAGACTTTTGATTAAGGAATTAACATGTTTTTAATCATTAAAGACTTAGTAAAGTTATTATTCACACCACAATGCAGTTTCTAAATGTAAAAAATTGAAAATGAATATCCACTATGATATTGATGTCAGAGTTGTCTTATACATTATTCAGATTTTTTGAAACCTGCCAGTTCATCTTTATACCATGGGAGACTAAAAGAGTTCTTGCCTCCTCACACTGGTACAGCAGGATGTTTAGGAGTCCGGCACAACTTCTTAGGCAGAAGTATGTATCTTCGTCAAGTTTAGTTAATACCAATAGATAAAAGCTGCCTGAAACAGCTGAACATTATTTACTGAAATGTAATTTATACAATCTAATAATAATTAATATTTTTGGACAATTAAATATCCAATGTAATATAGACATTTTGCTGAGGGGATGTCCCTTATACAGTGAGGAAATCAATGGTGAGATCTTAGGTGCGGTTCAGAGCTTCATAAACCAGAGTTGCAGATTCTAATAACTATTCTTGGTCTATACTACATGTGACATTTAGATCTTTTCCCCGTAAATACTTGTCTATCTGTAATCTGTTTCTGTAATCTATAGTCACATCTTTTAATTGGAGTCGTCATTTTTACTTCACTATGCTTGACCTTTTGTTTGTACAATGTATATATATATGTGTTTGTAAGTGTATATGTATAGGTATGTATGTGTGTGTGTAAATGTATGTACCAGTGTATATATGTATGCATAATTGTATTTTTAAATACTATCCATTTTCATGTGAGTGTTGTGTGTATATGTATATGTCATTATGTGTATATGTGTATACATATACCTTTCTCTATTTATATTCATTTTCTGATTAAACATATTATTAATTGTATAGTCTGCCAAAATACACTCATTAGCATATTAATGTTATTTGGAGGAGAGAGCTTTAGATAAGATATCTTTCTTGTTGCTCAATCCTCAACTTACCATACTTTGTTGAATTGTATCATATATCTGTTAATTAACAATAAATAATGTTTAAACTAATAGATAAATATTTAATATCCGCTAAATTTGTTTTCTAAAAGAAGTTTGCTGTCTGACTTATTCATGTTACTGTCTTGGAAACTACATGAAGCTGGTGTGGGCCGGTGGATGAGGTACCTAGCTTGTGACTGAAAAGTCCCAAGTGTGATTCCCGCTTGGGCACACTGGTGTTCTGTGTTACGGTATGCATGGCACGTAAAAGATCTCTCACTGCTTCGGATGGGTCCGTTGCAAAGGTGAAAAATTCTACGCTATGCATCAGGCAGATGCCGTCACCAGAACAGAACAGAAGATATGTACTTGAAATAATCATGGAGTGACGTAAAACAATAATCAATTAATCAATGGAAACCTTAAGTGACACAGTGAAATTTTTTGTAGCCTCACACCAATATAAAGTATTCATTCTGTCTGAGTACTTGCTGTGAAATCTTAATTCTGTAAGTGTACTTGCTTGTGAACCGGGTTTTGGTACATTTACTTTGTTGATATCATGAAGGTTACCAGCTGAAGTTTTTAAAAGTGAAAGAAATATCACTGTCATACATAATTGGCCTTCAAAGCAGTTCAAGTGTTTTGGAAAAAGTACACAAAACAATGAGAAAATAATGTAAATAATAAAACACAGTAGGAATTAAGGTGTAAATTTACATGTGCTAGTTTACATCTTTAAATAAAATCAGAATGATTTGTGTAAATTAATTCTTAAACCTTGATAAGGTTCACTTTGTGTAAAAATTTCAAAACACCTGGGCTACACCATATTATCTCTTGTAGGGTACCACCTCATTTCAGGAAAGTGCCTCTTTTTATTATTATTTTGCAAGGCCTGCAGAAGTATATATGGTTTCATCTGGTTATTGTCTCCTTGCAACATTGTTGCAGGGGGATATGATAATGGTACCGTTTATGTGTGGATGGGTGCGTGGTGGGTGGATGTGTGCATGCAGGTGTGCGTGCGTGTATCTGTAACAAAACCTTGTAGACACACAAGAAGTCACAGTTTAGGCCCTATTGGGTTCTTACGTCACATATAGCTTAAGTATAATGAGAGGAAGATCCCTTTTGATTTTATGGTTAAAAGGTCAAAGGTTAAGGTAACAGGAGGTAATGTTATACAAGTGTATACGCTATGACATAATTCTTTGTTTATTGTAATTTTTCATATATCGGTTATGAAATATAATGGATATTACATAACTTAAGCCACCAATACCAATAAAATTCACTGGAAGAAGGTCAGGAGAACGAAATATTGTGAATACTGAATTAATTGTTCTTTGTTTTATGTCACTTCCTTTCGGAGGACTATTAAGATGTTTGATATTAGTTTGTAGATAATAAACATGATGGACTTCTGTCTCATAACAAAAAAAAAATTTTGTTGAAACTTGGTAGTTACGAAGTACTCAAGGTCCCCAACAAGTCAGACCAGATCCTTCAAGGGTTTGATCCAGGGCAGAATGACATACATTTAGGCTTGAGGGTACCCTATTTCTAAA
Organism: Pteria penguin; assembly: GCA_035048485.1. NCBI lineage: Eukaryota > Metazoa > Mollusca > Bivalvia > Pterioida > Pteriidae > Pteria > Pteria penguin. Next base: position 46,561,739 of record CM068587.1, read on the forward strand.
AACTTTTTTTTTCAGACAGACTAGCTGCAAAAATCATCTTACTTAATGCATCAGAGTGATCTCACAGCCTTGTGTAATAAGAGGAGTTGTTGTTTACGGTTCCAATTTGAAATCAAAATTTTTGACATTGTTTTGAACTTTGTCATTTCCTGTTCGGGCTTCTTGTTTTTCTGTAGTCTGAATGGTCAACAGATTTTGTTTCTGTCCATGAGATGCAATTATGCAAATGTAAGGAATTGTGTATCTTTTATCAAAATAGGGCCATGTCTTGTGACTAACTGATAAGCCTGATAGCTCTTAGTCTTTGAATATTTTAGTTGGACCAGTCCATTTCAGTTACTATGTCTAGATGGCTAAAGAGAAACATTTAAGGTGAATATATTCAACTTTGGAAACCAAATTTTACATTTAACAAAATAAACAATTTTTGTATAATGACATGTTTTTAGTAAGAGCATGAGAAAGTAGAAATCTACATAATTATTTAGAAATATATTATATAGGTTATGTTTGATTTTTTGGCACTTTCACTTTGAGCATTCACATCTTGAGGAATTAAGGGCCTTGATGGTAGTTGAAATGTTGACAGAGGTGTTACTAATTGTTTGTTGATCAACTTGTCTTGGTATAATGTCAAATACATGTATTTGTTACATTAGTTGGAATTTTCGCCAGTGACAGTAATTTTTTGTTCCTATTTTTAGTCACAGAGGAAGATTTATGGAGAGGCGTAACAAGTGTTAGTAATGCGGGGCGGAAAGGAGGAAGACAAAGAACAATGGCCGGAAAAAAGGTGCAACTATTAAGAGGACAGAAAATAGGAGAAGGTAATGAAAATCACTGATAAGAACGTTATAAAACTCATATATGTGGTGGAATGTATATAAATATGTATGATGAATTTTTTGGAAGTGGAGGGAGGAAATGATGAAGTCTCATTTACCACAGTCAGTCATCTCACTGCATTATGGAATGCTGTAGTCTAATATTAAAGCTACGATAGAAGAATGTATAGTGTATATATATTAATGTCTTCATGAAAAACTTTCCAGGTGGTAATCCTCAAGAAGTTGATGTTTCATTCAGTAGATGGATTGTTTAAGGAATGAATCTAATATTTTTTCGTTGGATGCAGGTATACCACAATAAAAGGACCGAAAACTGCATCATTGCACCTAGTGCATGATGCATAAGTTTTCCATCTTTTTTTTCTCATGGTATGCCTCCATCCAAAGAAAAACAAACTAGTTTCATTCCTTATCATTTAATTCCTTTTAAACACGTTTTATATTCTCAGAGATCAGTACATTATGTCTGCACTGTTTCTCAAAATCTCTAAACTTCTGTCAAGGTGATGTCAACATATTGACATCACAGTTGCGAAAACGTGGGAAATTATGTCGTCAGAGAAAAAAATTCTTTGATGAGATATACCACTAATTTTTAAACCAATCAAAATGTGTGTTACATGTAAAAATAAATGATATAAAAATCCTACTGCAGATGACAAGGTTTTTGTGGGTAGTAAGAGTGCAGAGAGCTTCAACTTTGTAGGAAATGAATTACAAATCATGTACCGGTAGTGATGTACGTTAAAAAAAATCTATGAGCATGGAATGTCTTTATTTTAAGTTTTTCCAGTTGATATTTGTGCACATGATAAATGGAAAAAAAATTTGTTTTCCCTCAGGATTTTCTGCCTCAAAGTATCCTGGACTTAATCAACCAATCTTCAGCACTGGAACAACTATAAATAGAATGAAGATCAAAGGCAAAGAGAAAGTAGAACAAAGTCAAGAAAAAGAAGAGGAACGGGAAACTGAATTAGATCCATTTATTCGGAAGAGAATAGAATTTCAGAAAAAGAGGAAATTACCTCTTAATAGGCATGCTGGGATTCCTCCCATGCAGAGGGGCTATAAAGGAACTTCGATTGAGGGAAGGAGTTTGGGTCCAGTGAATGAAAACATGGAAACAGATTGTAAGATAACTTTAAGAAAATATGTTTCTGCATTTTTATACCCCCTGCAAACAAAGTTTGGGGGGGGGTATATTGGAATCACCTTGTCCGTCTGTCTGTCCAGAAAACTTTAACCTTGGCCATAACTTTTGAACCATAAGAGATGGGGTCTTCATTGTATACATACATGTGTATTTCTTGTAGACAGACCTTTCTGTCGTTACCAAAATTTTTGACCCTATGACCATGATTATTGACCTACTTTTAAAAAAACTTTAAACTTGGCCAAAACTTTTAAACCAAAAGAGATGTAGCCTTCATACTTTACATGTGTATTCCTTGTAGCAAGACCTGTCTGTCGGTACCAAAATTTTTGACCTTGTGACCTTTACCTTGGTCTTTGCCCTACTTCAAATTTTGTTGCCACGGGGGGTATTTGTCCTGTTAGGACAGTTCTAGTTTTTTACTTGATTAAAATGTATTTTCAAGCTCATTAAGACATTTGAAACTTAAAAAAATAACAAAATGATGAAGTCAGCTTGTCATGTTCTAGTTGAATTTATGTACACAGAATAGGAGACATTGACGTTCAAATGTAACTGACACCTTTTGGCATGATTAAGATTCCCTATTCCTAGTTCTGAAATGTTTGAATTCTATACTTTAGGTCATAGTATTTGTATTTATGTGAAATATTCTGAAAACAAATATTTTGAATGATAAATCAGCAAGTTCTGTGGAAGATTTCTTTAAAGGAGTGTCACATTTTTTACTTTTCATATTGTAATTTTCCTTTTTGCAGTTGAAATGGAGGGTTTTGATTCAAAGATAATTGAGGTAAATATGTTTCAGAATCTTGTTTATTATGAAGTAGAATTCAATTATTGTACTGTAGAAAGGATTAATCAGGCTTTTCAATAGGAAATGTTTGAAGAGGTGATTTAGAAATTTGAGGCATATCATTTTGAGCGCAATATGCTTGAACATGAGTAGTAGATATAAAATCAGAGAAAATTCAAAACCAGTGATTTCTGTCATTTGAAGCGGCAGTATTTCGACAGGTGACAGCACTTATTGAAATCCCTAAATTAATATAAGTATTTTTATTGTAATTAAAATGAACTGTTCTGTTCCACTAATTTTTGGCACATGGTAGTGTTTTAGATCATTTCCATATAGAAATTATTTTGTTTAAATTTTAGTTTCATTATCTACACTCTGATCACATCCTAAGTTAAAAATTCAGTTTTGAGAAAAACTGCATTTTCAAATAGGGAGAATAATTGTCATTGTATAGATTACAACAGAAGTGTGTGTATAAACATTGTATATTGATGATTTATTGGCATCAATTTTATTGGGCAGCATAACTGATTGATTTTATTTGTGATTTCAGTGTCGCAGAGTTGGAAACATCATTAAGTTAGGCAAGACATATGGAGTTAGAGTTCTGGTAGTGGTAGGAAATGGTAACGGCATAGCAGGTAATTATCTATTTGTTTTATTAGTTATTGTTTTATGTCACTCCACAATTATTTCACATATATGGTGATCGCATCTGCCTGATGGTAACATCATTACTTTAGGCAAGACCTTTGGAGTTAGAGTTTTGGTAGTGGTAGGGAATGGTAATAACATTGGTAGTAATTATTGATTGATGGATTGATAATTGATTTACATCACTCCAAGATCATTTCACATATGTGATGACAGCATTTGCCTGATACATTGCATAGAAATTTATACCATTGTAATAAACCCACATGATGCAGTAAAGACCTCTTTTAAAATATACCACGCCTACTGTGACACAAGACCTAAGTTTTCATTCCCATCTGAGAGACAGGACACTAGTGTGTCCATAGGGGAAGTCGAATCCGAGACCCTTCGGTCATGAGCCGAGCACCTCATCCGCTAAACTACATTGGCTCTTTTACTAATTATTGTGTGACTGTGTATGATTAACGTAGAAAAAGGGAGCTACTGAGGAGGTTGAAAAGTGAAAAAATTCTAATCATGCTGATAGGAGAAAAGTGGAAATACTAAGTGGTAGGTCATGTTACATTTGAAATTTAAGAAATCTCCATAGGCATGTGATGTAAACAAATATCTAAAATTATTTTTAACAAAGATGATAAGTGGTCAAGCCATAGGGTAAAGCAGTGATATGTCCTTTCAAATTCAGAGACAGTTTGCACTTTGCTTTGTTAGTGATTCAAATTCTATACATACTTGAAACGTCATTGTTTGTCAATCAATGCAGTCACATATGTTTTTTGTGTGTATTTTTTTATGGTAATACATGTATGTGAGAATTTCAAAAAGTAAATGAAAAGTAAAAAACAAAACAGTTGATTGATTACTGGTTTATTAGAGATGAAAGTTAGAAAATTTGATTATCTCTCTACACACATCATTGACAAAAATTTGCTGGAAAGATTTTTAAAGAAAGTTTAATCTTAAATGCACTGTAAAAAATATCAGTAAAAGTTTTATTTAAGATTTCCTGTCACTTTGTTTATATTTTCAGGTTTTGGAATAGCAAATGGGAAGAACAGAGCTGAAGTCATGGAAAAGGTGAAATATCAGAGTTCTTATATATTATTCTTGTGATCCTCTAGACCATCTTGGGGTATTTGTGTGTCAACGAGAAATTTTCAACCATCAGTAATGGACTTTATGATGTAATCAATTAATTTTACATGTTGTAATCAGTTGGAAAACTGTGCTATGCGCAATGATACAAGTCTCTGTCCTTTTTTAGCTCTACTGGTCTCGACCAGTCGAGCTCATGCGATGGTCCTTCGTCCGTTGTCCGGCCGTCCGGCTGTAAACAATTTATTTGTTCCCTCTTCTTCTCTGAAGGTATATGTCCCAGAGACTTAATTATGGTTTCATCTTGTTCGATTGGTGGTCTAGTTGTGCATGTGCAATTTTGGTCCAGTTCGGACCCCCTGAGGTCCCACAAAGGGGCGTGGTTCCAAAATCTTGTTCCATCTTCTTCTCTAAAGGTATTTGCCTCAGAGACTTAATTATTGTCTCATCTTGTAAAGTAGATGGTCTAGTTATGCATGTGCCATTTTGGTCTGGTCCGGACCACTTGGGGTCCTAACAAAGGGGCGTGGTCCCAAAATTTTATTCCCTCTTCTTCTCTGAAGGTATATGTTTCAGAGAGCTAATTAGGGTCTGATCTTGCTGGGTAGGCGGTCTAGTTGTGCATGTGCAATTTTGGTCCAGTTTGGACCCCTTGGGGTCCCACAAAGGGTGTGGTCCCAAAATTGTGTTATGTCTTCTACTATAAAGGTATATGTTCCCGGGACCCAATAACATTCTCATCTTGTTTGGTATGTGGTTTAGTGGTACATGTGCAATTTTGGTCCAGTTCGGACCCCCTGGGTCCCACAAAAGGGGTGTGGTCCCAAGATGTTGTTCCCTCTTCTTCTCTAACAATATATGTCCCACAGACTAAATTATAGTCTAATCCTGTTTGGTAGGATGTCTAGTTGTACATGTGCAATTTTGGTCCAGTCTGGACCACTTTGGACCCCCACAAAGAGGTGTGGTCCCAAGATTCTGTGCCTTCTTTTTTCCCTGAGGGTATAAATCCCAGAGACCTCTTTGTGGTTTCTTCTTGTTTGGGTGGTCTAGTTGTGCATGTGCAATTTTGGAAGATAACATTTTAAATTGAACAAAAAGAATAATAAATATTCAAAGAAGGTCTTCTCTGGTTTTCTGTGTGTAAAGGTGTTCAACTATTGTGTTATGCTTGGCAACTTCCTTTCATTGTTGTTTTTGTTGGGATTAACTTATGTTATGATAGTCATGTATTTAATTAGATGGAACCTCATAGACTGAGGGGGTTAAATACTGCATTGCAGTATATTTTGGCCTTTCACCTCTCTTTGTCATATCTGGGATTGTCTATCACCATATGGATGAAATTCTTTCTATCTCAATCTCTCTCTCTCTATCCTGATGAAATTTAAACTTGAGTTCTTTTCTTTTTAGGCAAAAAGACAGGCATTCCAAAGATTGCAGTTCTTTGAGAGATGTGGTGGTCGTACAGGTATTGCATCAATTAATATTTATAAGAATTGGCTTTATCAAATACATGTTAAGTTATTAAATACATTAGCTGCATGTGGATGTAGTAGAGGTGATCTTGGGAAATTGATGATGTAATCCGGGTAGATAAATGATCACTTCATTGAAATATAAGGTACTAGTTTACAATTTTGGTTGTGCTGGCATTTAATTGTTGTAAGAGGTTGTTGTTATATATATATAAATAAAGCACAAAGACACTACAGCTAACAATGCACCCTATATTTCAATTATATTCGTTCCCCGACGGGGACTCGAATCCACGACCTATGGTACTGAATCACCAAGCTGTAATGCATTCGACTGTCTAACCAACTGAGCTACCCGAGCTCCACAAAAATAGAGCTCTAATAGCCAATCATTAGCTAATCGTATGCATGACAACACGGCTGCGGAAAGTGAAGGGATTTCCCAGACGTAAATGCAGACAGATCCTCTGAAAGAATACAAACACTGAAAGAGAAATAAACAGATAAAGCACAAATAGAATCGGTGAAACACCTGGGAGTACTATGGACCTTGGATCTCTGAAGAAATACCTATAGAAATAAAGACAAATTAGACAAACATATAAAGGACAAATACACTACAGCTAACAAGGTCCATGTACATTTTAAGTTTTATAGTAATATGAAATACTTCATAATTTTAGAATTGTTTTTGCATAACTTTCAAATTTTAGGATTGTTTTTCGTATAAAGCTTTCAGATTTATCATTTTATTTCAGTCTTCCATGATTTCTATGTTCAAGAGCATAAAACAAAACTAACAGTTCAAAGGAGAAGAAAAGGTTTGTCATTTTGTGTTAAGTAATAAACAAAACCTACCATAGTTACACATGATCTAACTAGCTAATGATCTGATGAATTTAGTGTAGGCTTAGCAGGATTTAGGTTCCTGTTGGGTGTTTTCTCCTATGCCATCTTATAGTATGGCGACATATTACTTACATTCTGTCTTGTCACAAACTTAAAACTTTGTGTAATATAAACTTAATGTTTGGCATTTATACTTCACTAGTTAGGGCATCATTGATCTACAGACAAAATAAAACTTGCTGTCTGTGATGTAGTATTTTATATATATATCTTTTCATTATTCTCCGCTTTCAGAAGTCCACTAATTGTATGACGTTATTATTTGCTAGGTATAGAATTCATATGCATATGATGTCACATTTCTACCCTTATAATTAGGTTTTGATAAGTTGGCAGTCAAGACCTGAATGATAATTTCATGCCTCCGGAATCCAAGATTTGGGGCAACGAATTTTTTACCTGTCTGTCTGTCTGATTGTTTGTTAGAGCTAGAGGCAAAAAACTTTAACATTGTTTGTAGCTTTGTAAGAGATAAGGCTTTCATATTTCATATGCATATTCCTTGTGTATTAGTCAAACTACTCGGACATTTTTGGTGCCAAATCTGGATTTTTACTTGTAAATATGTGGCGGAATGGGGAAGAAACACCCCACCCCACCACTGAACCCACCACTGCCACTGAATCACACATGATGGAATAACCTTATGAGCAGGTTTCTCTGTGCATTACCTTATTTTCATCAACATAACTCATTTCAATCAACTTCATACAAAATGAGGTCGGGGTGTCCTTTAGTGTGATACATGGAGATCTCTACTCACAACAAGATGTAATTAAGAGTATCTTTCAGGACCTGAGGTCCTTTGATTGTCTTGTCTGTATGTTTGTCCGTCTGACCTATTGAACTTGACAATGACCATCACACTAAGAATAACTTTTTGACTTTGTTGCCAACGGGGACAGTGTTTCACAAATAACTATAAAGTAAAAGATCCTAAATTTAGAATTTTGTTTTAGGTTTTGGAGTCGTTGCCAATATGGTTGTTAAAGATTTGTGTCGCTTAATAGGAATTAAAGATGTATACATAAAAGTGGAGGGTGCGAGAAAAAATCGAATCAGTATCACCAGAGGATTGTTCGAAGGACTTCAAGATCAGGTAAACACCCAACTTTAAAGGGACCACAATCAATAGTTCAAAATATCAGTAGTGGAATTTTAACCTGAAACTTAAGTAAACTTGAATTTGGTTTTGGGAAAATAGTTCCACTTATCTGAAATTATGAGGCACCTTTGTTTCAGTAATAAGACTCGACTGAATAATCGTTGGACAGATAAAGGAAGCCATTTAGTAATTTTAAAGATGTGACATGTGAAATGATAAAGCTTTTATTAGCAAAGTAATTTATGAGAGCTTCAAGGGATAAGGTAAATCATTACGGTTTCAAGTGGTTTGCGACTCATAAAACAGTGGCAAGGTGAGGTATGAAGTTTTAAAGTAAAACATGAAGGTATGTAATGTGATGTGGCATCCACAAGAGTGTATCACAGTGGACATTTATGGACCTTGGATATTTTAGAGGCGAGACAGGTGTATGGTACTAGTACGCATCCCCTATTAGGTCAGCCACACTTGCCATTAATGTCCAAATCATGCAGAAGACACAGAGTGGTACATAGAAAATACAAATGGCAAGCTTAATCATAAAGGCTTCAAGCGCTTGTGAAATCAGTATTGGTTGGGAAGGTAAATCCGGACACGAGGAAAATCCAGACTGTGCGTTATAATCATAGTAAATGAACAAATTCTAAAATGTCCCTTGGCATACACTTTAAGGAAAGATATTGTTCTCTCAAGATGTGCAGTTAAAATTACTTAAAATGGTCAGTAAGTAACAACAATAGTAATCGTCCGGATATATACCGCGTGTCTGGATTTACCTTTCCAACCAGTAATGCTTCCATCAAGTCTGCAGTTATTTTTCTCTTTACTTGCATGTAAAACAGTGGTTATTGTACAAATCGGGACTCTCCTCCACGTTTCCCATATTGTTTCAATTTTTGTCAAGTGTCTAACTTTCCTATTTTGATTTTATATTTGATGTTATTAAAATTTATACACAGTTGACTCTCATCTCATTTACTCAGACTCTGATAAGTCAAATTTCACGATTGCTAGAACTGTTTCAAGTCCCAGTTCTATTTTCTCTACATGTACAAACCCTTACTTGAACTCTGCTTAATTTGAACTCTGCTTAACTTGAACTCTTTTTACATGGGCCACTCAGGTTTCAGTTATGGAAAGTCACCTTGAAGATGTACTATTTGCTGTAGTATAGACCATTTCAATAAAGTGATTTGTCTGCCTCTTTTAAAAGATCACTCACTCACTGCATATCGTGGTGAGGTGTATAGGCTTAAGGGGAATGTGACTTCACCAACCATATCTCATCATAGACTGTTGACCATAGGAAAAAGAGAAGAAAATTGTCATTGCCTAACTTTTATAACATTCCTTTTCTACTTCCATGGACTACCTTAGGGGCAGGCTTGGTGTAGTGGTTAAGCGTCTGACTTGTGGCGCTGACGATCCGGGTTCGATCCCCTGATTGCGCCACTATGTTTAAGAGGTTGGTTACCTCCTGTTTCCATGTCGCGTTATAAATGAAAAATTGTTAAAAAGCGAAGATGAGTTATCTGCTCTTGTTTAACTAAGTAGTTGGTGGAAGTAAAAAGGAGTGGTATAAAAGTTGTTTAATGAGATATGCTCAGTCAAGCAGCAGTCATGTTTTTATTACATCACCATGCTATACAGAAGCAGGAGAGTTCTTTTCAAGAGCAGATAACTCCCCGTATTGAATCCTTCTATAGTCTGGGTCTAATGCATAATTTCTTTTTTATTAAATAGGAAACCTACCAGCAGTTAGCTGATCGTACCAAAATGCATGTAGTAGAGTATCGCATGGATCGTGGAAACTTTCCTGTCGTTATAGCATCTCCTTCAGACGACGAGGTTCGGAAAGAACTCACAAATGACGAAAAAGAATGGCTTGATATTGATTCTATGTACAGTGGTGGGAAAATTCAGTTAAGAAGGAGACGTAGAGCTCCTTTTTGGGAGAGAATGAACTTGAAATCCTGGCAAAAGAAAAGAGACGAGATTGAACTCAATCGAGGTCAATATAGAGCTAGACTGGAACGTATTATGTGTAATCTGGAACCATCACCAGAGGAATTTCAGGCTAGATTTAGACAGAAAAAAGAAAAGAATTAAAGTTTTGAATTTTACTAATTTTGTTTTATTTTGTTTGTTTGTATTTTTAGAGATGTATACACTTAAAATACAATGTATCCATTTGGAGGTTACAATGACCATATCACAAATCTCTTGAGTATATATTTTAAGATCGTGCAGTGGTATTGCAATGGATTTCTTGTCTTAAGATCAAATTTGATCTTGTATGTCAGACAGTTTTCTAAGATTATTTATCATCTTATGATTCTCTTTGGATAAAATGAAGAAAACAGGCTTCGTATGGTGTTATGTCGGAAGTTAAAGATCCCTCGCTACTTTAGTAGATTGAAAGGTCCAAACCCTGAGGGTGAGCTCCAAATAGGTGCTGTCACCATTTAGGTGAAAAAGCATACCCATCAACAAAATAAACAAATTTTAGTATGAGATTTGGTATATCCAATGATAGATCTCTCCACATGTTCACTAGGTTTGAGGTCAACATAGTTTATGCTAGACAAAGAAGAGGAGAATATCAGTCAAACTGAGTTCAGTACAAAATCTGAAGGTCCCAGTTTCAAAAGTTGGTGGACCATAGTCAGTGCATAGGTTTTTCAGATGCCTTATGTGTCAAGCTGAAGACTTGTTTTAGAATTGCCATAGCACTTTAATAAGCCGGTGTGGCCTACTGGATGAGGTGCTCGGCTCGTGACCTATAGCTCCTGGGTTCGATTCCTGCCCTGGGCACACCGGTGCTCTGTCTTTCTGATGAGACAGTAATAACTGAAGTCCTGTGTCACGGTAGGCGTGGCATGTAAAAGATCCCTCACTGCTTCGGGTAGGTCCGTTGCAAAGATAGAAATTTCTATGCAATGCATCAGGCAAATGCCGTCACCATATACGTGAAATAAGCATGGAGTGACGTAAAACAATAATCAATCAATCAATAAACCATAGCACTTTAAAGGTTACTTGATTTTAACAGGTGATTAAAATGTGAACCAGACATGAACATCGTGTTTAGGGTAAAGTGTTGTTATAACTATAGAGACACACATGTATATGCTAATATTTAATTAAGAATGTGACTATAAATAGTTTGTCAAGATGTGCATTTCCACTAAGGATGCCTCTTCAGTGCTGCTCAAGGTAGAAATTATGAAGTACAAAGTATCTGAAGAGCAAACTAAATGTACCAACATGACCTTATTGAGTATTTTCGTTATACAGAGTTATGTCCCATATGAGCAGGTATCTGATGTCAAACCATTGTAACGTCAACCAGTTCCATAGCAACTAGTGTAAAATTACGGAAAGTGATATAGAAATTGTATGACGTCTCACGGGTTTGACGTCAGATACCTGCTCAAATGGGAAATAAATTTGCAGAACGAAAAGACCCAATAGAGAATAGCCAAAAAAAAAAAAACAAGACGGGAGCTATGCATGAGGGAGATAAACTATCAATCATACCAGACACTGCTACACAACAAATTGAAACTCATCTTTTCCTATGATGATTTTCAAACCAAAACCAAAACCTGGGCAGGCTTGTTGTAGTGGTTAAGTGTTTGACTTGTGGTGCCGTTGATCCGGGTTCGATTCCCGGGTTGCGCCACTATGTTTAAGAGGTTGGTTACCTCCTGCTTCCATGTCGCGATATAACTGAAAATTTATTGAAAGCGACATAAATACCAATCAACCAACCAAACCAAAGCCCTTCCCCAAACTTGGAATAGAGATATATACAAATGATAGAAAATATTTTAGAAATTTTAAAAAGCAATCTTTAAAAAATTAATTATAATAAAAAAGATTATAACATTGCCTGTCAAAGTATTTCTGAAATGTGAAAATTTATCCCCCACCCCTCCTTTTCATTTGGTTCGTATGCCCTTCTTTATAGGCTGAGTTGCAAAGCTCGGCTCTTAATTTGATGTGGGATGGGTGGTGCGCGGCAGATGTTAACAGTAAGTGTCCTGATTCTAACTCCTACAACTATTTAGATGTAGTACTAGTAGTAATATACTCTCCATGAGTGGAGGATATGCCCTATTTATTTTTGGATCACAAGGTCAAAGGTCAAGATCATAGGGCCTTGATGAATAAAAATTGTTTCTGGGCTATAAAACTTCTCACACTCCCTATGAGCTGAGGATGTCCCCTATTGATTTCGGGATCCAATGGTCAAGGTCATAGGGCCTTGATGATTGAAAATGGTTTTCGGGCTATAACTGTATTTACATTCTACCTGTTGTTATGAAATTTCACACATACTCCCCATGAGTTGTGGATGTGCCTTATTGATTTCTGGATAAAAGGTCAAGGTCATAAGACCTTTATAAGTGTATGAAAATATTTTGCAACTGGGAATATGGCATCTTTGATTCAACTTTCTTATTTATTTTGAACGAAGTTTGTAAAATTATTTACTGTATTTGGTGAAATGAAGATTGTAAGATTAAACGGGGTGAAAGGATACTGGTATGTGATATCGATAGAATGTCTTTGAATATCACACCAGAATAATTTCCACAGTGGCAACAAGTGCTTAATGGTACAAAAATCACAAGAATCATCTTCCTTCAGCAGGCATCAGTGGTGAATCCAGAAAACGTCGAATGGAGAGATTTCATCGTCAAAAATTACTCTGAGAAAAAATGTTAAGGAGAGGATGTCCTTGAAAAAACACACCAAAAAGGGAAAGATGACACCTTTGTAACATGTGCATATATGAGCAAACTTTCTTATCTGCCAGTACAGGGATTAGATCCAAAATGAAGGATTGATTGGTTGAATATTTTTTACGTCACTCCACGATTATTTCACGCATATGGAGACGGCATCTGTCTGATGCATTGCATACAAATTTAGACTTTTGCAATGGACCCACCCGTAGCAGTGAGGGATCTTTTACGTGCCGCACCTACCGTGACACGGGACCTCTGCATGTCTCATCCGAAAGACAGAACACCGGTGTGCCCAGGGCGGGAGTCGAACCCGGAACCTCTCGATCAGGAGCCGATCACCTTATCCACTAGGCCACATCGGCTTCCAGAATGAAAGAGACGAGAATCTATGTACAATGAGCTCAAAGACAACGGATATGTTCAAGTCACTCGGGCAACAGGGCCCTTCTGTTAAACCAAGGTAAACATGTGATAAGAAACATCGGTGTTTTATTGCCTCATCCGAAAGGCAAAACATTGGTGAGATTCGAAACCGGGTCCTCTTAATTACGAAGTAGACACGTAATCGATTAAACTTCGTCGGACATATATTCTAAAAATTTAGTAAGAGGATATCAGCAATTCGTATATCTATTCTATCTGTAAGTATCATTTGACAAGATAATCGAACACTTTTTTTACCCACGTTTACCCCTAATTTACAAGTGTTCAACGGAAAGACGGAAACATGTGACAAGATTGAACGCCAAATCTCAATTATTTCATCCACGAAAAAACAAAAAAGAATACCTGAACATTATTTAAAACAAAACGTGACTAGAAGCCTTTTCCTTTTTTGTTAAATCAGACTGTGGTGGGTCAGAACCCAGAACCCAAGATAACACACTTGAATCCGCAAACGTCCTATGAAAATAACAAAGCATTGACAAATTAATACTTCACAGTTTTTTTTTTTGTTTTTTTTTTGGTCATGTATATTCGTGGGCGTTTAATTCTCACAAATAAGGATTGTTTTTTCGCAAAAAAAAAAAAAAAAAAAAAAAAAATAATAAAATAAATAACATCGCAAACAAGACCTTTCTCGCAAAATGTTAGGTATAAAATCAAAGGCATAACTGCGCCTTATATAAAATATTAAAGGAGTAATAAGACAAGCGCTGACCCCCTCCCCCTCCCCATATTTTTAGTCTAGATGTCGCAACATATGCTGAAAAGTGTGTGTGTTGGGCGAGGAAACACAAACATTCTTGTATCTCCCCGGGCTTTGAAAGTGCGGCACGTGCTCCCTCCCACACCCTTCTATACGTCCTTGAAAATTTAATTCCAGGAAAATATTTTGTCATGGATAAAAGAGAGTTCACTTGAAATGTTTTTTTCAATGTTTTAAAATAAATATTTGTGTATAAGACACCTCTGTACAGAGGTCACATTTTAAAAGTCTTTAACTGACCTTTAAACACAGGTTTAAAACTGTATTGTGAATCAGTGATCTTTATTTTCCTTCTACCAGTAATGTGAAGAGCTCCTACTGGGGCATTTTCGCACATGGAAAGATGAAAGATTTATAACGCGAAAACCCTCCCATGAACCTCCTTAAATATCGACTTCGCGATCCTTTACTTATAACAGTAGAAGAAACACATATCCGAAAACGCGGAAATTATACGTTCCAGTTCAGAATTAGTTTTCTTACAAGATTTCCTAATTGAGGAAAAAGGTCGTCTAACGGTCTCGGACGATAATTAGAGTGAAAACACGTTATAAAATGAACAAAACGTTATCAATATTATGTTCGAGAAACAGTTATTGTGTTTCACATCTTGCCAATAAACTTGCACCGTTGTCAGTCAGAAAAATCCGTCAGTTTTCCAAGTCACCAGTTGTGTATAATGACAATGAGTACCTTTCACCGTTGTTTTCCTTGCTGCCGCTTACATATTTCAAATTTGAACCGATAGTTTTTGGATACGCGAAGAATTATCCCAGCAATAAAAAACCTTTTACTGTCAATGTATTGCAGGATTTTGATCCAAATTTTAGCTACGATGCAACAATAAGTGAGATGCTGCAGGTAATGCTGTATTTGTAATTACAAACTATGCTGTCGGCCTATTCTGCGCCCTTAAACACACTTGCTTATGCTAAATTGGTTTGAAGAAAAGAACCAACAAAATAACCTTCAACACTTTTAGACTGATTTTTTTTCTATACGGTGATACAATTTTTATTCGATTTTCAGTTGTATAAATAGGAAAAAACATAGCTAATATCAACGTACCCATGTGTCACCTGAATGTAAACTATGGCGGCTTATTGGACACTATCGAGGAAACAGTGTATATAAAAATGAAACGGACTATAATTTTGGACAAAATTGACGTGAAGTTGATTTCTACGAAAAGTTGAAATTTGCTATAGTTGGCTCAGGGCCAATTGAACTAACGATATTTTTTTCTGTATATTGTAAACTAAATGATCTTGCTCGATCTACTGTTCTTCTTCTTAATTAGGCCTTCTTACCAGAGGCTTAGTCTATTTTCTTTAATTGTACACAATCAGAGATAAAACAGAACCGGCCTCGAAAATGTGCACCAGTATTTGCACGGAAGTGATTACAATGTCACAAATTGTGCAGTGCAGAATTAGCCAACGCGCAGAATAGGCCGACACAGCAGTACTTGTATATTAGTCGGAATCAGGGGGTCCATTAAATAACCAGAATAATATGAATTACAGGAATTATAAGGTAAAAAGTTGAATGACTCCTGAATATATCAGAGTTATACTTTTAATGGCATTATTTGAATATTTTTTGGTACATTATTTTGTTTGTTTTGTTATTGTTTTACGTCACTTTCTAGTGCATTTGTTCATAATTTTGTTGTGGTCTACAGTTAAGTCGCCCTAAAGTAAAGTCACTTAGGGTAATTTGACTTGACATTGTGGGGTGACTTGACTGATATTGGGCGATTTTACTTTGGGGTGACTTAACCTTGGGGTGACAACCTGACTCGTTTTTCATATGCTATAGACCCACCTGAAGCATGCCATTGTATAATGTGACCTGGGGCCTTGGTTTATACTGTCTCATATATAGGACAGATAGGGAAGCTGAAGAATGAAAAAAATTGATCAATCACTGACGATGGAATCGAACCCAGGTCATCAGTTTCCTTTTTTGAAATGTACGAAAAAGAATTTTATTTTTTACATGTTAAGATGATCTCTCACTGCTTTGGATGGGTCTTTTGCATTGGTCTGAATTTCTGTACCATGCATAAGGCAGATGCTGTCGCCAAATAAATGACATACCACAAAAATCAAACAAAACATGATGTACAATGTATGTTGTGAAATATTGCAGTATGCTTATCATATACTGAAATATAGTAATGATGTTTCATCAAAGAAACAGGAAATGAGGACTCATGTGGCTCACATGCATGGTTCTAGATAGGATGGCCCTAGGTTTGAAACCTACCAGAGTTTCTTCTTTATTCCATATGAGACAAGAAAATTTCTCTTGCATCAATTAAAGACATGTATCTGCATTTAAAAGAATCAACTATGTTCAAGCTTGTTTTGTTGACCATAGGTAAAATCTTTTAACTTCTAGCGATATATTGGGCAGGTGCCAATATTGTATAGGTGAAGTCTGTTACACAGTAATCAATTAGTCATGTGTAGATATTACTTAGCCTGAACGTCTTGGGCAAATTTTTCATAATCTTAAAATTGTTTCATATTGACCATGGTGAACGTGAATTAGAATTTACAACCCTGTATAAAGCAGAATGTAAAAGTTTTTTGAGCAAAGTTACTCACATCTCATGAAGTTGAACATTTCTGATTCATTAACAGTATGTGAAATTTTCTATTTTCTTTACAGGCAGTTGTGATGGTTTCAAGCTGTTTGGCTAAAGGGGATCTTAAGTCACTCCAAGGATTGGTAGATAAAAATGTATGCACTACAGTACATGCAATTCTTTTTCTAGTTATACTCAAATGTCTGTAAGGTATATGAGATATTGAGAGATTTGAATATTAGAATATTTCATAATGATACAGCATGGGAAATATTAAACAGCTCATTTTATTAGATGTATAAATATTAGGCATACTCCAATGTGGTTATTTTTGATAAGATTTATATTCAATTCACAACTGTGAAAAGAATATTCATCGATTCAGTAATCTGGTGATGTATATAAAGGTGACTGTTGCTCAAGTTACCATGTTTCACAATGGTCAATTAACCATACAAGTAAGAATGTATTTGAATCAACAATCATATTGCACCACTTTTATACTCCTCCTTTTTCACATCAATGGACTACTTAAATAATCAGGGGCAGATAACTCACCATTTTGAAATTTTCCATAATACTTTTCTTAGACTAAATAATATTAAGGTATTATTTAAATTTCATAAAACTGTTTACATAGGAGTATTAAAAGTGAAATTTTTCTCACATTTTTCCATTCTTAACACATCCAGGGGAAAGTGTAAAACCTTATCTGATAGAAATTTAATGCAAAATCTTCCTGTATAATGTTGCATACGTGATATACAGAATAAGTGTCTTATTTTATGTTTTCATGCAGGAATGAATTACAATGGCTGATGTATTTATTAGGTATAATGCATACCAGTTAGCACAACACAAAATAAGACTTTTATTCGATATATATTTGTGCTTTTGATGCCAAAATATCATACCGGAAACTTCCATTTTCTATTTATAAACCGCATCAGTAAATCATTTCGGAGGGAAGTTATGAATTGAAAGAAACAGCTGGTGTACCATGACAACATAATGTTTATCGAGAATGACATACTTTGGTCGAATGTCAAGCAATTTAATGTAAAATATGACTTTGATAACATCACACAACATTGAGCATGTCAGATATTTCATTATGACGTCATAAGCATAAGAATCAGAAGTCTGCCAAAAGTGAATCAAATATGGGGCGCTGTGACATCTTTGATCAATGTTATTCATACAGAAATAAACAACATCACTGAATTTGAAACTCTACATTTTACAGGACATTCGTTCTGGTAAACTATAGAACAGTTCACCAGACCGAAGCAACTTTTACCAGACGGAAAACAATATGTACATTTTTAGAAAGATGGTCACAAAAATCATACAAAGATTGGTTTATTGCCAAACTCTGGAAAGTAAAAACACATCTCATCTCGGGCAGTTACAGTGGTTGTGCATATATACCGGTATGGTACTGAAGTAATATAACATCCAACAGTGTATATTACTGCACATGTGAGGGATGTCCTTTTCGCCTCAGGTTTTTAAGATATAAAATTATAAAACATTTCTACATAATTACAAATGTTTTAAGGTTAAATTTATATTAATCTATCATTCTGTATCTTTTGATCAACATTTATTGTACTATTTTTTTTGCATATATCTCTTTCAAACAGCTTCTCAATGTACTAGAAGATAGAGTACGAATGCTTCAACAGGTAGAGAAAAACGCAATCGATCTTACAGACAGCGTACAATATGTTATGAAGAACACTGAATCCTGGTATTGGGCAGATCAAGCAGAAGAAGGTTAATATTATGAGATAGCAATGTAATCGTAATATTATAAGAAAGCAGTGCAATCGCCAATTCACTTTATCTGAACAGTTGTTTCCCTTTGGACTTCTTCTTTCTGTTTAATAGATGATGGTCAGTATCATATTGCAACCATGGTAAGGTTCGATGCCCAGCCAGTGGAAGGAATTTTTTTTACAGTGTTTCCTCATCTGTCTTTCATATACGATTGAAAAAATTATAGTTCAGTGTCTGTGTAGACTTCAGTAATATGAAAATATCTGTCACTGCTTCAGTTTGGTCTAAGTACATAGGTCAAAGGTCAGATATTTAAACCATGTACCAAGTAGCTAGGTGTCACCAGTGTTTTAAAAAAATGAACAAATCTTTTTTACCTTTTGTTCAGTGCAATTTCTGTTCTTTAATCTTATCATTTTCAGTTTATGCAATTTGAAATTATATAACATTCTATACAGTATATTTCATGTCTGGTAACTAAGTAGCTCTTTTTCAAATTTGCATTAATTTCTCTTTTAATTGATGCAGGCATTTTCACAAAAAATAGTAAGATTTTCCATATGTTTTTTTATGTACAGATTCTTTAATGATGCAAGGATTTATTTTGTACATACCTGAAAGAAATTACATATGATTCATTGTGAAAATGCCTGCTGAATATTTTTGATATATGTGCAATAACAGTTTACCATTTAAGTCAGTTTCAAGATTTTGATACTAGTCTATTCACTGTGTTCATTACTAGACTTTTTCAGTGCTAACCGTTTTATTTTTTAAGACTTTATGTATGAATTGTCCATTCTGATCAAGAAATTCATTTGTATTATACACGCATACATATAGTATATAGATGATCTCATGGAAGATTCATATTTCATGAAAACTTCATTTCAGTGCTACGTGTAGAGTTTCAGTTATTTGGAGTTTACAAGATGAATAGACGGAAATATCCAGAGGAAGTTAAAGGATTTTTTCGGATGCTTCAGTATGCAATGTTTAATTTTACCATATGCAGCTATTACAGGTAAGTCTTTGATAATTTTACTTACACACAAAGAGTACTGTTTCACATGCTCATTTTCTTCAGGAATACACGCTAAGGGATTTTGATTGGAAGAACTGAAGGACTCTTATAAAATCTGTATGGGTCAAGTCATATTTTAAAAAATATTACTCAGAGTGAATCAAAATACTGAAAACAATACAGAACATGGTAGATTGGTATGCATAAATTATTGTTGTTAAATATGGTATCAAGATAATTTCACCCTTACACCAATGGGAAAATTGGATTAAAACTAGATTTTTATTATTTTTTCTTTTTTGATTATGAGGTTTGTTTTTTTTTCTCATTGAATTGTAAAGTGATTATTTTGTTTTCATGCTTATTTATATCACATTATTTATTCAATCATATTACAACCAATGAATGCCATGCCCTCCGCTGTGATGTTGTAGAACAATGTTTGTTGTTTTTAACAGTGTAATATGTAGTCTATTAGGAGTACAATCAAGTCAAATATAAGCATCAAAATTCAGTCATTCTCTTAAATCTGTTCAACTACATATACAACTGGACCTGCTTTTAAGACCACCTGTGTTAAACAGTCACCTGTCATAAACAGCCACCTTTCTCCGTCTCTTGCTACTAATATGCAAGATCACTGATTAGCAATTACCGAGTTTGACTCATGCATTTATACACACTATTCTTTTGTACTCCAGCGGGGTACAGAATCTTCCCAAGTTTAGAACAATAGATTTGGTACATGTAGATGACTTAAATGCAAAACATGAATGGAATGAGTATATGCGATCTTGCGTATTGTCTATACAGAATCAACCTGCCTTAAGTAGCCACATTTAAATCTTCAGGTTGGTGGTAATTTTGTAATGTAACCTTTTTTTTTATCCTTTGGATACACACCATACGAACGAATTGCCGCACATTAAACATGCGTGGTTAATCCAATTAACTGGTAGTGTAAACACTTTTACGAATTAATTAGATGATTACTGGCAATTGAATTTCCCCCGGAAGTTCCAAGTATATCTGTTGGTTGAAATAAGAGTCCATTATATTTTAACATTTATTTACTTAGATAAAACGAAGATGTGCACATATCAAAATCTAAAGACAGAGGAGACAAGGTTCAATAACATGCCTCTATTCATAAAAGAATGGGTGCACCTTGGCACATGGTGCGCTTTTACCGACACCTTGCCACAAGGTGCACGTTTACCGGTACCTTGCCACAAGGCGCACATTTACCGGCACCTTGCCACATGGTGTGCGTTTGCATGCTTTAATGTATACACATTTATACATAATGATTAAAATGAATTTAGTATAATTAATAATGATAAAGTGCGTTACAACTTTACATGTGTGACTGTACACAAAATCTGTAAACTTTGACTGGTATATTTATTGCCTCAAAAGCATGTACTTGCTTCATCTTTTTACTATACTGTATACTGCTAGATGACACATTTACTGTATAATGCAGAATGACATGTTTATTTTAGTGCAGTTTTCATTTTCCCTATGTGTTTGCATAATAACTTATCAAAGTCATCAGTTGATTTTATATACTCAATGCCATGTGATTAAAGAATTTAATTTTCTAACAACTAAAAATCCAGTCAGTTTACCAGTGTTTAACAATGTTATATTGATAAATATTTGTTTATTTTGTTATGGTTTGTGCCACTCCAAGATTATTGCACATATATGGTGGAAGCCCATGCCTGGCGCTACGGACATACCCTAGGCAATTATAGATCTTATACATGCCAATGTGTTGGGATGCTGGGTTTTGGTTTATACTGTCTCATTTAAAGGATGGATATGGTGGCAGAATGTGATAAATCACCATAGAATAATCTGAGCTAATACCTGAAATCGAACTCAGATCCTGAGATTTGAAGTCCTGTACAGTGCAATACCACAGGACCTACACGCTCCTAATATTTATGCGTAATAAATATGCTGGCAAAGTACTTCAATATATAAACAATGTCATTAGTGGAAATTGACTGCTATGATGTGGCATTTTGACATTTAGTAATTTTATTTCCAAGTAACTTCTGTAAGTGTAATCAATTTTGGTTTAAAAGTTCCTACAAGAGGCAACTTTGTATGCAGGCAAATGTTTTTGACAAACAGAATGTAGTAATGGCAGCTTCTGTAAATGTTAAAATTATGTACATGCATTTGATTCTTTCAGATTCGAAAGAGACTTCAGAAAAGGCCAAGAAACGGACTGGATTATCAGAGATCTAAATCACCATGCTGTAGGCTGTTTGAAAAAATTATGAAACATTATCCTAATGATATATAAACATAGAAGTCAACAACATTTACTCTAAAAAATAGTGGATCTTGTGATTTAACTTGGTAACTGTATAATATAGCACCTGGATTCTCATGGTTTCAGTCGTTAAGTGTCTCCATCAAGAATATTATTTCTGACACATACCTTGTGTACAAGCATTTATCATGTGTAATATGAATAAACTTGATTTTGAAATATTATGCCAAATAAGTATTTGTTGTGTTTTTGTGGTCAGTTGAAATTGGTCTTACTTGTATCAAAAAATACAATGGTTATGAGTTGTGAACTTTTTATCTGTTTAATCTAACCATCTTTTTATGCACCTGAATTGATATATTGGGGCATATTGTTTCTGCCCTGTCTGTCTAATTGTCATTTTGTCTTTTTGTTTGTCTTTCGATCTTTTGTCAACTTTAAACTTTCTCATAACTTTCGAACTGTGAGAGACAGAAACTTCATATTTGGCATGCATACTCGACTAATAAAGCCCTTTCAAATTACACCAAGGTCATTGATCTTGTGAGCTTTGATCTACATTTCAAAATATGCTTTTGTTGGATTTTGTTGCTGCAGGGGCATTGGTGTTTCACAAACACATCTTGTTTTGTTCATGTAATCGATTTGTAGTGATTTGTTTTATTATATCAATTTCTAGTCTCCTTCTTGATATCCTATTTCTTGCTTAAATATGACAAATTCCGAAGATTTGAAAGGGAAAAAGATCCAAATGGTGAGCAAGTTTTCCTGATGTTACATAGATGTTTATATTGTAAAGGCTAACTTCATTACCAAGAACAAAATCAACCTTTTGAAAATATAAAATATATATTATTTATATAAGTTATAATATAAACAATATATACTTTTTCCTTGCAGTAGAGCAGTAAAGTTAAATTAAATTCTAGAAGTCTTTGATTTGGATAATTCTACTGCAATAATAATTTTTGCATTGAAACTTTTCTGAAGCTATCACCAAAGGCAAAATAAGAACATTACTCCACAAGAGGTGTAAAGTAAGCTTGTATTACTATAAGTTGTATGATAAAATACATACATTACCAACCTATTTAACAAACAATTTAAAGATGATTCTGTGGAATTATTTCTTTCAAACTCCTGATAACATTTACTTTCCTCTATTTCGTATGTAATCTGATAAATATTTGTTTATCAGTATTTACTACAATTTTTTTCAAATAATAGAGAAGTGTTAGGAGTCTAGCATTCTACATGTGTATGAAAGATAGGCTAAAGTCAGGGTTAGATAAATGCTTGTTATACAAGTCTTGCATTGTCTATGGCAGAATCTGATCTGGGTGTTTTGAAAGAAGGCCCAAACACTGACCTAGAAGTTTACTGAAAACCCCATATTTATACCTCTGCAAACATAGGTGGGAATACCGGGTATATAGGAATCACTGCATGTATATTTAACTGTCCATCAGAGCTTCTCTGCTCCATAAAACCAATATAATTGCTTTGATCTTGTTCACTCTTTACAATATTGCTATCCATGCCCCAAGGGGTGTTGTGGTCTTGACCTAAGGTTATATTTACAAGGTCAATGTGGCAGTGAGCCTATGATAAAAATTATTGCCAGTTCATAAAACTGAAACTTGCACAGGAATTGCTACTTAGCACTTAACATTGCTAGTACATGTACCAGATCCTAAATCTCACAAGTAATACATATTATAATAGATTTTGACATAACCTTGACCCATTTTCATACATCCAATGTCAATGTCATAATGAATCTATGGCCCAAATTTGGTGTTTTGTCCAAAAACAATAGTAGTAATATGAATCTTATTATTTAATGCAATTGTGTCCAATGAAAAAATGTATGCAGGTCGTATTTCTAAGGTCAAGGTCACAGTGATAATGATAGTATGACAAAATAGTGTCGAGTTTATACAACCTAGCAGTATTATGAATCTGCTGCATACTTCACACAATTGCTACTCATTACACATAAGTGTGTCGTAACCTAAACTGAAGGTCATGGCTCCAATTTCAAGGTCACGGACCCAATAAGTATTGTCTTTGATGATTGAAGAAGTGGTCCTTTTTTCTTTGCTAAGAATTCTTATAAAATACTATCTCCATCCTCATATTCTCTGTTAGTTGTCTTTTCTGCGTCATAGATTAGATCATATGTCCACCTCTTCCTATCTTATCCGGTACCTCTTTATTTTTTCTCAGAGGGAGGGGTTCTTTTAATTTAATGTCGTTTCTGTACAGTGCACCTGTATAAATTTACATTTCGATGTAATGTAAATTTCGTTAATACAAAATTATTTCCAGGATCCCTTGCTAATCCACTGTTTCTTGCCTCTCTCTTTCAGCTCCAGAAACTCATTGCCGTCACATTTGCGTCACACTGAGTAGCATTCACAACAATGCAAAGTTATATATGTACGTTTTGATCATATCCCGCTAAGTGTATTTCACTTTCGTTATGACGGCATACATCAAGGTTGGCACGTTTACGATTGATTGATTATTGTTTTACGTCACTCCACGATTATTTCACATACATGGTGACGGCATCTGCCTGATGCATGGCATAGAAATTTGTACCTTTGCAACGGACCCACCCGAAGCAATGAGGGATCTTTTACGTGTCACACCTACCGTGCACGGAACTTCTGTTTTTACTGTCTCATCTGAAAGACAGAACACCGGTGCGCCTACGGCGGGAGTCGAACCTGGGACCTCTCGGTCACGAGCGAAGCACGTCATCCACTGAGCCACACCGGTTTCCGCACGTTTACGAAAATCGTTATAGACGTCTCAACAGAACTAGAATACATTAACCCAAACGATGCTGATCAATCGACGCTTATCAATTCTATGACGATTTCTAACTATACTATATACCCATTGGAATCTATGGCTGGCGGGGAGGAGGACAGCACTTTCACAATGTGACTGAAATATCGCCGAGTGTACTTGTGATTTAAATTCATGGTAACCCAAACCAAACTATAAATCTTACTTAGAGATCTAATAAGTTAAATTTTATATATCGAAACATTATAATGTTCCAGAAATAATAAAATTGATTTCTTTACCTGTAGTCTATTACAATAAAGTGTCATTTAAATACCCAACGATTTCAAAACATAAAGTAAGCGATATTGGCAAACTGTTTAAATTTCCTAGCCTTGGTATCTACTTGTTTGCTTTTTATCTCACTCCAAGATGATTGCGCTATTATGGTGGCGGCACCTGTCTGGTGCATTGCTTCATAATTTCATCCTAAGGTCCGGACCACCTGAAGTATGCCAATGTATGCTGTGATGCTGGGTCTCGGTTTCTACTGCCTCATCGGAAGGACAAATAAGGGGACAGAAGATGATAAATTACCTTAATAGGAAAATTCCAGTCGACAGCAGGATCGAACCCGGGTCTTTTGATGCCCAGAATGATATCATTGGACCAATATGCCTCTCAGGATGTAATCACAGAAATTGGCAACGGACCAACAGGAAGTAGTGGTCATCTTTATAGAAAAGTTGCGAGAGCAAAGGTAAAACTTAAACTTTTTGCTCTTTTAAATAAAATCAAGGTTAGACCGTTTTCATTATATTCAATATAATTCCAGGGTGTGTTATATACGCCCCTGATGATTCATAACTCACATTGATCTTGGATCAGTATATTGGTCCAACACTGAGTCAGTGTTCTAATACTGAAGCGACGTTGGTGCGACATGAAAAAAGGACAGTTTAACGCTAAGTCAACCGACTTGGGTTTAATATCTAGGACTAACATCAGATCGACTGATGGTTTCAACACTATTTGCCTACATTGGTTTTACATAATCTATTTTATTCAAAACAGATTTTGTCGGAGGTATTTAAAAGAAGTCTGAGCATTTCATTTTGCATTTTGATAAAACGATTTGTTATATATCTTAATAAAATTGATCATAATGGTAAACTACTGAGATATTTTGGTTTCAAATATCCGGAATTTGAGTGAACATTTATTTTCAAACTTTGACTATGTTTGACTTGTAAATGTCATTACATGAAGTTTTATCTATGTTTGCTTAAACAACGTTAACGGATGTTAATGTTTTCAGATGGCTATTGTGAAAAATGTGCTTTGAATATATCCACTACAACATGTTGGGTTGGTCTATAAACTTTATAAAAAAAACCTCAAAATCAAAGTCGATACTATGATACGGTCCCGGAAAATAAAGTAAACGAAGGTGGACACTCGTCAGACTCGTCCCCGCTCGAGCATAGGGAGACATGGTCCACTGTCTCTGTCCAAGTGGAAGATTTTGTTGCAGCTGTTTATCAAAAAGAATGGTATGTCGGTAAAGTGACTGACGTCGATGATAGCGACGTTTTAATCAATTTTATAACGACCTCCAAGAAGACCAACACTCTGAAGTGGCCCCAACAGAAAGATGAAAACAAAATTCCCGGAGCCGGCACCTTGTGGAAAGAATAAGCGCTCATTTCGCCCTTCCAACAATGAAGAGATAGAAGCTGTATTCGCTGTTTGGAAGACCTTTTTCACTCAGTAAACGAAGATTTGTGAGAATTTTGTGATTGCCGACCAACGTTTTATGTGCTATAAAAATGTTTAACATCCGTTACATTTATTAAAATTTGAGAATTTGGAGAAAAATTTGAAGTGTAAACAAGTGATTTTAATTCATGTTTCCATAAATTCTTTATCAAAACGAATGCATATGAATTCTCATTGCATAATTTCCGAAAATGAGATTCAAATAGTAAGAGTTAACTTCCGTTACATTTTCCCTGTTTATTTTGATGTTAGATATTCTATTGTTTCTGACGTTTAATTCATGTTATTTGTGTTTATTCCTAATTTAGTATCGTATGAGCTTCTATTAAAGAGAAGCCGGCGTGGCCTAGTGGTATGGCGTCGGACTCCTGATCGGGAGGCCGGGGTTCGAGTCCCGCTCTGGTCATGCCGGTGTCATGTCTTTCGGATGAGACAGTAAAAACCGAGGCCCCGTGTCGTGGTATGCATGGCACGTTAAAGATCCCTCACTGCTTCGGGTGGGTCCGTTGCAAAGGTCAAAATTTGAATGCCCCGCATCAGGCAGATGCCGTCACCATATACGTGAAATATTCGTGGTGTGACGTAAAACAAAAATCAATCAATCAATCAATCTATTAAAGAGTTGTATCTTTATGAAAATTTCTTTTTGACGTACTTACACAAAACGAAAGATGAGAGAAAGCATTAATTTTAAGATGACTTAAACAGCAATCTCCTTATTCACTCCATTCAAACCAAAGCAAAACACAGAGGCGAATTAAACTGTTGTCAGTCTGGTGCAAGGATGATGGTACCTTAACTACCGAAGTCAATCTTCCGTCTAACGTATCATATGTAAACTATAACTAGCTTCAAACAACCGTTTTACTGAGCGTTTAACATCCGTTACCACAGACTCTTAAGGTTACTTAAAAAATGCTAGTTCTGGTTGTTTCGACAGATCGCTGGAGAAACCTGATTTTAAGATCCATGGACATTAGATTTTCGGAAAATTACAGTTTTATCTTATTTCATCAAACTTTATCTTCAGTTAAACTTTATCCCGTAACAGTTGGCCTTTTATATTGAGAATGACTGTTCAACCCAGCCTATAGTAATTTTCGTGTCAACGTTGTTTTGCCATTTGTCCAACGCGAATGCCTTCTTTGGGGAACGTTGGTAAAAAGGAACACGTGACATTGGACTTGCCAACATTGGGTAAGGATCTTTTAGATGCCAAAATTTTTCGACAAGTCGACGATGGGACTCGAGCATGAGATCTCTTGGACATAAGCCAACAGATATACCGACGTGTGTATGCCGACTCTATGCAAATTTCAACGGCTAGATATCACAACACTCCTCCCCATTCCCATTTATACTGCTCTTCATTCAATTTAAAAAAAAGAAACAAATCGGAATCACGTGAGTCATGATAAATTTATTCTGGGGTGCGTTCAGGATCGTAGCGCCTAACGTAGATCTACTCATTTGAGCGCACCACTCATTGAGCGGCTACATGTCGCGCGAGAAGACAAAATCTTAACGACAGCGACCTTGTGACGGGCAATTGTAAACTTTAAGAGTTATCGTTCGTTCTGTTATGTTTAAGAAGGGAAGACCGGACTGGTAACGATTTTCACATTATTTACAGTGCAATACTTGTACGAGAGGGTTAGAGGTAATATTATATGTGCATTATTTTTAACACAGCTTTTAAATATTTCCATTGCACTGTCTCGACTTTTATCATTACTGAACTTATCGGGTAAATTATTTATAGTAGGACATATCGGATCTTAGATTTTTCGTACCATAGACATATATATTGTGTATTTTTATGGTAGGTTAATAACACCGTTGTTCAGAAAGAATTTCGTCTTCAACTTAAGTTTTGATTGTTGTTGCTTTTTAGTTTTGAGTTATATCTACATACATGGTAAAAAAAATATGTATTCATTCTGTAAGTCTGCTACCATTTAAGGGAGCAGACTGCAAAGGAGGGAAGGGTGGTAGGAGAAGGAAATAGATGAGAGAAGAGAGAAATCGGGTTGGAAGAGTGAGATGGGCAAAAGATGAGTGTTTAAGGAAAGAGGAACTATTATCTAATGTCCACTGCCTGTTTGTATTGGGTGCATATGGATCCAGAAATTTTGTCGAGAGGGGGTCCACTCCCAATAAATATCCGAAAGGGGTTCCACAAATGTTTTGATGTGTAAAATTACTTATTTAACATAGAAAAATAACAAGAAAAGAAATTTTCACCAAATCTCAGGGTGGGTCTAGACCCCCAGTCCACCTCTCTGGATCTGCACATGATTCTGTCCATGAGTCAATTTGCAGGTTGTGAAAATTTGTATTATTGTATACTTTGAGGTTACATGTATATGTTAACACTACATATATAATCATTGATGGCTTACTTACCTGATTATGTATAACTAATAGATCAGTGTTCCTGGGTACTACATGTCAAAAGGTGAATTATAAAACTCAGATACACAATTCCTCAAACACTTACCAAATACAGTTCCCAGCAAATAAAATGATAATAATTCACAGTATTTAAGGAAGATTTTGGCTTCTTGTTTACACTTTGTATTTTTGACTTCTAGATGACAACACACCCGAACGATGAAGAAGAAAAACCCCGCCCTATATCCTTATTATGGAGATTCTATATCTATGCTTTACATGGATATGCTGTAGAAATCATGTTCACAGCGGCATGGGAGTTCGTTGTTAATTTCAACTGGAAATTCCCAGGAAACACCAGTGTATGGATAATACCCATTTACGGTATTTCCGTAATCGTTATAGAGGAAATGTACATTGCTATGCATGAAAAAGTCCCCCTTCTTGTTCGGCTTCTGATCTACACAGTGTGGACATATTTTTGGGAATTCAGCACAGGTTTTATCTTGAAGCAGTTCGGGATCTGTCCATGGGATTACACTCATTTTCATGGAGATTTTATGGGACTGATCACACTTGAGTATGCTCCTTTGTGGTTCACTGGTAGCTTTGTTGTCGAGAGATTTATAATGAAGTATACAAGAATGTTACATTGGGGACCATCCATTGATAGAAATATACAAAAATCTGCATTAGAATCCAAGAAAAATTAAAATGATTCTACCACTGGGTTAAAAGTACTTTTGAACTCCAGGTCGTCCATGGCAAGTAACTAAACCATCTACTAATACAATGCACAGTCCATTTAACACCTTGGTTTTGATCCTGTGAATTCAATTAAAGTTCACCAGACATTTGACATGATATTTATGTAGAATGTTATTTTTTAGCTCACTTGAGCCAAAGGCTGAAGTAAGCAATTGTCATGGTGTTTTGTCCATCCGTTGTCATTGTAAACTTACCACATTTTCAACTTCTTCATTACTGCTCAGGGGATAAAGTACTGAATGTTAGTGCAGATATTGGGGTTTTTTTTGGCCAGATCCAAGGTTGAACAACATAGATTCAGAGGGTACCCTCCGTGGTTAAACTTTTTCTTCAGACTGGTTGCATAGATCAACACAGTGGATGTATTAGGCTTTAGTGACCTAGAATGATTTCTTAAGAAGTGTTTAATGCTTTTGTTTCCATTCTGTAGTCTAATTTTTGACACTTTTTTGACATCTTTTTAGATTTCGTTTTTATACATTTTCAAGGAACTTCTGTAATGGTCTTAAGGCAGGTTGTTATGGATATATGCATTAACCTTTTTATCTTAATTGATTTTGTTGGAATAAATGTAATTGGAGAGAAGTAGAACATAAAACATTCTTGATTTTTGATTCTTGAAGATTTTTTTGCAGTTTTTTTAAGACTTAAAAAGAAAGGGAGAAGGGATATACTATTTATATTGGTATGTAATGTAGAGCTTTGATGGACTTCTTCAGAAACTTGGCGTGAATGTTTAAATAATGAAATAGTCAAAGTACCTTACATGTGTCACTGTTTTTCAGCCAAATCCTTCAAGAGTTCTACATGTATTCAGGGTAGAGCAACATATCACATAAGCCCCAGAGGGCATCTTGACAAAGTTATTCTTCCAACTGTCTGTATAGATCAACAAAGTCAGTGCATCAGAATGATCCTAGAATGGTGTCTTAAGAAATGTTTTTGTTTTCAGTTCCATACTACATTAAAAGTTTTGATGCATTTTTAATGTTTTCTTTGACTACCTCAAGTTTGCACATTTCATGTGATTTGTTTGATATTGTAACTGAATGTTGCTTATAATGCATTAAATTCCTTTGATGTCAAGGGCATAATTAGGCTTGTGAAGAACTGGAATGCAGGAACGATATTTAGAATTTTTCTTTTTTTCTTTTCAAGATTGGAAAAGGAGAATGCTAGGGGGAGGGGAGCGTTTGTCTTCTGCATATATATATATATATATATATATATATATATATATATATATATATATATGTATCTTGACTATCTTATCTAGAACAGAACAAACAGGATGATTTTGATGAAAATTAGCATCGATGAGGTAATGATGTGAACATCCCTTCAAAAATGTTTTTTGATTTTTTTTTGTACTTTCTACTGATTGATACCTGGTATGGCAAAGTAAGTTCAGAGAGGTACTTATCTTTGCAAAGAGAAAATTTAAATGGGTTACATAGTATATGAAAAAATATATATATATATATAAGATTATTGAAGAATAATGAGGTATTGATTTTAGGTTCAGTTCTGAAATAACATGTAAAATAAGAAAAATTTAATAAACTTGAGAATACATGTATTCTGATATTTTGCATATGGTGGTTCTGGTGATCGATATAGGCCCATATAAACCTCTTGATTATATTAGTGAAATTGCAGGGAACCTTTTCTTCATTTGATGTGATATATAATATATATGTAGAAAATATTTTCTTTGTTTTATTTTACAGTTATACTTTTATGTAACATTTCCACAATGAGAAGAATTTTTATGATCTCAATTCTTGTTCATTAGTATAGTTCATTGAGTCTTAAAAATACTCAATATGTATTTTATTTACAATTTAGTACTTACAATAAATACTTAATTCAAATATTATATTTTCCATGGTTATTAATTATGGAGAATCCCTTTCGTGAGGTCCTGACATTCAGATGCCCACACTGGGATCTAAATATCCTGTAAGAATTTAAAGCCGGTGTAGCAAAGTGGATGAGGTGTTCAACTTGCGACCGGTGTTTGGCATCCATTCTCGGGGATTGAAGTGAAGTAAAATAACATTAGAACGGATGTCTTAGAACATGCTCACATGCTTTTACGTTACAAAAAAAGTCGTTACTACGTCAAAATGCATTGTCACGTCTAAAAAGCCAGTCGGTGCTCCTTAGATATGTCACTTATTCTCTAGATGTAAACAAACCAAAATGGCGAACGATTCGACTATCGTTCATCCGTTTGACTGCAATTTTCCCCATCTCTTCTAATCCCCACTTCTTTCGAATCGGCCTGCGGCGCAAAACATTTTAATATAATACTAGCAAATATGGTAAGGTAAAATTTCTTTGGTATATGCAATATTTTATCCCATATAACCCGATTCCGGCGCCATAAACTGAGAATATACTTGTCAAAAATTTCATTTTAATTTATTCCATTATCAAATGTTCAAATAAATTTTAATGCAGAATGGTTTAATTCTATCTATCAGTAGAATAAAGCTAAATAAAATCCAAATGACAGTTATTAATTCATTGATGAACAGAAGAATATGAATTTTTGACTTGAGTATATTCTCAGTTTATGGTGCCGGACCCGGGAGGCCCGGGTTCTACTTTCGCCATTGGTGCATCAGTGTCTTGTTTTTCGGATGAGACAGTAAAAACCGAGGTCCCATGTCAAGGTAGACGAAGCACGTAAAAGATCCCTCAGTGATTCGGGTGGGTACGTTGTAAAGTTATAAACTTCTATGCGGTGCATCTGGTGGATGCCGTCACCAAATACGTGAAATAATCGTAGAGTGACGTAAACAATAATCAATCAACCTGTAAGAATTTGTCCCAATACCATTTCATGCCTTTTACATCTCCAAGTTTCATAGATATAAACCAAACGTTTTGCAAAGTAAGAGCACAGTATGTAGGCTTGCAAGAAGGGAGATAATTAAGATAATTCTCATGTCTTGTGTTGATTTCAGTTATATTTAAATACAGCCAGAGTAGCTCTATCGTTCCTTCTTGATCTGCAGTGGGAATCCCACGGTGGTGTCGTCGGTTTCTTCTTGCAGATTTCTGGTTTCTTTGATGAGGCATTAGATACAGTGTACTCCACGTCATAGTCGACATATGTCTCGTGTCACTATAGAGTAAGATGTCAAATGTTACGGTACACGTTAGGTGTTCTGTGACACGGTAGATGTCCAATGTCACGGTAGACGTTAGATGTCTCTTGTAACGATAGACGTTAGATGTTCCATTATATTCGGTAGACTTAAGATGTTCCATGTCACGACAGACATTAGATGATCCATGTCACAGTAGACGTTAGATTTCGTATGTCACGGTTGGTGTTAGATGTCCTGTGTCACGATTGACGTCAGATGTCGAATGCCACTGTAGACATTTGATGTCATATGTCTCGGTAGACGTTAAATGTCGAATGTCACGGTAGACGTTAGCTGTCCTATGTCACGGTAGACGTTACATGTCGAATGTCACGGTAGACGTTAGATGTCCAATGCCACAGTAAACATTATATATTACATTAGACGTTAGATGCCCTATGTCATGGTAAACATAAGAGTCCTTGTGTCACAGTAGACAACAGAGGCCTGGTGTCACGGCAGACAAAATTGTCCCTTGTCAGGATAGACATTTGAAGCCCCGTATCACGGTAAAATTGGATGTCTGATGTCATGGTAGATATTAGATGTTCCATGTCACAGTAGACTTTAGATGTTACGTTAGACCTTAGTTGTGCCATATCACGGTAAACATAAGATGCATTGTGTCACTATAGACATGGGAAACCCGGTGTCACGGTAGACAAAATTGTCCCTTGTCAGGATAGACATTGCAAGCCCCATGTCACGGTAGAAATAGATGCCCCACGTCATGGTAGACAATAAATGTCCCATGTCATGGCAGACACCAAATGTCCTATGTAACGGTAGACCTTGAAACAACCATCACTGCTGGGTGTATATCCGTTGCATAGATTTAAACAATTATTGAGTAATATGTATAAGACAGATGCCTCTATCGTATACGTAAAATCTCCGCTCCCGATGAGGAGTCTATAAATGAATCGATCAATGGGCTAAATATCTTTCTCGAGACTTCGTAATCGAGTTCAGCATAAATCCTCTCAAATTGTCTCGACACAGAAATATATGGTAACAAAAGGGGTTTTTTTTTGCGTTGCCTGTCGTTGTTTGCCACAATTTTATATGACAACAGTAGTCCATTCCTGTTGTTTATCACTAATACCTGTGGTAACAGACGTCAAGTTCTGCTGTTGTCTCGCCACAAACACTTGTATCAACGAAATTCTTCTTACAGTTTCTGAACACCACAAATACATGTGGCAAGGAAGGTCCTATCCTGTTGTTGTTTGCCACGGATACATATAGTGACAGAAGTCCCCTCCTGTTGTTGTTTGCTACAGAGATATGCAACAACATAAGTCCTATCCTGTCAAAGGTTCCGATAATTTCATATCGACGGTTTCTTAAATTATTAAACACCTTCGACATCGACAGTATGACCCCGAGATCATCGCTAAGACCATAGTTCTTGTATTGGTTCCCTCTACAACCCAATGCAGACTTTTACTTGAGCGTTGCACGCTGACTAACAGGGCGGTAGGGACTCTATTATGGGCCTTGTCTATACCTTTTCAGAGCAGACAAGGTCCTGATTCTCGTCCCCTTTGACTGTTAGTCGGGACTCCTATTGATCAATGATCTGAGCTCGGCTTACAGACGGGCAGAGCACGGTTTACTTATGTTGATGTCGCTTAACATATTTTTGATAGCAACATATTATTCTATAAACTTTTCGTGTGTGATAAAATTTTTATGACCTCTCTTAATGAGAAACTTGTTGATCCTTGTTCTCTATATGGAGGATTATTTATAGATTTTTGAATGTGTATCCTTTGATTGGGCTGCCTTTGCGGTGAGTGGGAAGGTGGGCACCCGTAACTACACCAATTGAATGACGTTTGTTACTTCAACTGACCGTCCTAAGTCGGTATCGTAACTGCAGCACAATCGAATATTTTTGTAATGTTTTTCAGTGTATATTCTACTATGATCATGTTTTGTGCATGTTCTTGGTGATTTTTGTCATACAGCTTTGTCAGATGTCTTCATTTTCTCTTTGACACAGATACATATAGCAACAGAGGTCCTATCCTGTTGTTGTTTGACACGGATACATATAGCAACAGAAGTTTTATCCTGTTTTTGTTTGCTTCAGATATATGCAACAACATAAGTTTATACTGTTGTTGTTTGCTACAGATATATGTATCAACAGAAATCCTATCCTGTTGTTGTTTGCTACAGATATATGCAACGACGTAAGTCCTATCCTGTTGTTGTTGTTTGCTACAGTTACATGTAACAGCAAGTCCTATCCTGTTGTTTTTGTTGCTACAGATACTTGTAACAACAGAAGTCCTATCCTGTTGTTTTTGCTACAGATATATGTAACAACAAAAGTCCTTTTCTGATGGTGTTTTGTATTAAATAAGTGTTTGTTTGTTGTTACATTTCCATGGTTACGGCCAATGCATAATGTCGAAGAAAGGGGAACTAGGAGAAAATACACTATGCTCGATAGAAACATTGAAAAATCTGCCCACGTGCTCCGCTGACCCGAAATTGAACATAAACTCAAGAATTTAGAGACACTTTCATCGCAGCGTTTAGTCCACTTGATAACAGAGGCCTCGCTCTGCATTAAGAATTAAAATAACAGTTTCCCCCTAATATATTGTTTATATTATTTTTTTTCAGATGTCAGTGGAACCAAATGATGGAGAAGAAAAAATCCGTCCGATATCGTTACCATGGAGATTCTATATTTATGCCCTGCATGGATATGCTGTAGAAATCATGTTCACAGCGGCATGGGAGTTCGTAGTTAATTTCAACTGGAAATTCCCGGGGAATACCAGCGTATGGATAATACCCATTTACGGAATTTCTGGAATTATTTTAGAAGAAATGTACTTGACAATGTACGAAAAGGTCCCCCTCCTTCTTCGACTATTGATTTACACAGTATGGACATATTTTTGGGAATTTAGCACAGGTTTTATCTTGAAGCAGTTCGGGATCTGTCCGTGGGATTACACTCACTATCATGGAGATTTCATGGGACTGATCACACTGGAATATGCTCCCTTCTGGTTTATAGGTAACTTCATCGTCGAGAGATTTATAATGAAATATACGAGGATGTTACATTGGGGACCGTCTATTGATAGAGATGTACGAAAACCTGATTTACATTATTCTAAGCAAAAGTGATCGAACAAAGTTTATATGATAGTTTTATATTACATGTGTATTTTTGTAGATTATATATTTTGTTATGATCAGATTACAGGGTATATTCTCATAGTGATGAAGCCGCACATCCGGGTTCCGTGACCTAAAAAAATTTGTAATTTTTTTTATAATAGGGGTACTGTACCCGGTTGCGAGATACATCCGTATACATTACAAACCCCCCTCCCCTGTTTATGAAAAAGTCGTCGTTGTTTATGTGCAATGTTGTCGCTGTAGGATAACATGTATAAATAATACATTTTCCATGACGCCAGACCCTTATGAACTGCGATGTGGGAAGCCCCCTATTTTTGACTGATTATGCTTTTAGCCCAACCCCCACCCCATCCCCACTTTTGAAATGCTTTTTACGGCCCTGGATGCAAGTCATTTGAAGTGATCTCATTGATAATTAGTGTGTTTTATCGAATTTTATATATATATATATATATATATATATATATATATATATATATATATATATATATATATATATATATATATATATATATATATATATATAAATACATGTACTCCTTTTGTTTGTTTTAGTAAAAATAAATATTTTGAATATTTACATATATGTACATTATTTGTTAAATCACCAAGCTTGTAAGGAGTTTTGCCTTCGTAACTTTTCAGTTGTCCGTGCTTTTGCTGCATATTCGTGTTGTGATTAAGAGCGGTTTTGTATAATACTAGTAAGAAACATTTTCCATCATCTTCACAACGTCAAGGTGTAGGGCAGTGTAAACTCGAACCTTGACGTTGTTAAGATGATTTTCTATCTGTGAAATGGTTTTCACCAAAGCAATGATTAAATTTTTATTTCCATAGGGAATGTCAACTATACACATATATAAACAACCTGTCTTTGTAATGGTTTTAAGGGTAGTGGAATTTGTATTTTTTTGCCATGAACTACATGAAATATTACTAGTCTGTAATAGTATATTCTGTTCTCTGCAGTAGCGTGTTGTCAGAGTGAGCGGACGTTATTCTGTCAGTTCCGATCGAAAAATCCTGGATTCGAATCCCTCCGTAGTCTTGTTGGTTTCCCATCCCTTGGATGAGACAGTAAGAACAAAGATACCATGTTGAGATACACGTTGTCATGAGACGGAACACACACACACACACCCACACACGCACGCACGCAGGCACACACCCACCCACCCACACACACACACACACATACACACACACACACGACAAGGTGGTTGTACAGGTCAACGTTTACTATGCAAAGAACTAGGTTGGTGCCGCCATCACATAGACTAGGTAGCCTATTAAACAACAATTAATTTCGTCTGCAAGTAGGACGAAGGCCCCTATTGTTACGTGGTCTAAAAACTCTGCTCTAGAACTCACAGTGGCGTTTTAGTTCATCGTGGGAAGTCGGAGTGTCATCCCGGTTTGGGCAAGTGACATGTGATTTCCTTCTGATATTTGGATTTGCTCCACCACTAAACTATGGTCACCTACCACCATAGATCTGCAATAATCCCGATGTGGCGTCAAGCAACACACATACAATATTCGTATGTAAAATACGAAAGTAACTGGTGCCACATGAATATGGCACTAACAACAATGTACCACAGCGGACTTTCACGGACCCCTGAAACTCAGAGGTGAGACCAGGTGTCCCGGAGGAGTAAGCGTCTCCTGTTTGGTTCGCTACACCCGCCGTGAATGCCCTTACATACAGACGAAACAAATATAATTAGCACTGTATATATACATAAATGTGAACAAACACTGTAGTAACATGTTCATTATCACATAGAGAAGATGGGTATAACTATTCATTTTAAAGTGATTTATTTATTTAAAAACTTTCAGTGTCATTCAGATACATATACGTTAAAGTTGTGATATTGTAAATACACAATATGACAGAATCAGAATCAATACACGTATAGAACGAAACGAGAAAAAATATTTTGGTATTAAATTGAGTGTTAACTTTAGAATTTTAATATCACAATTCATGTATGAACATAATGGTATAATTTGATGAAAGTCTTTTGGTTGATTGGTGTTTTACGTCCCGTTTTATTAATTTTCCAGTCATATGGCGACATGGAAGCAGAAAATAACGCACCCTTCGAACATCCGGAATCGAACCCGGATCGTCTGAACCCCAAGCTAAGCGAGTTCTTAATGACAAAGACATATTATCTAAGTATTTTTTGAATCTTTTATGATTTAAGATATAAAATGGATTAATAATTTTAGTGCAGTTCAATATTATCACATAAAGCAATAACGAAGCAACATAACGAACGCTCAAAGTACAAGTTTTCGTATCTCTCAGTGTAAATAAGTGCATAAAATCGGTGAGTACTGCAACAGAAAAATAAAGTCCATCTTAATTATCTGAATTCATCTTTCAGAGCTACGGTCGCCAATCGCGAAATTATATTTTTCAAATGGAGTTTTTTTTTTCGAAGAATGTAAAAACTTTCCTGTTATTATTTTATGAATTCCGTGCATTGCTTCTAACTGCATCAGGTTGAAATAGAATTGGGAGGCCGGGGTTCGATTCCCGCTCTGGTCATGCCGGTGTCCTGTCTTTCGGATGAGACGGTGAAAACCGAGGCCCCGTGTCGTGGTATGCATGGCACGTTTAAGATCCCTCACTGCTTCGAGTGGGTCCGTTCCAAAGGTCAAAATTTGTATGCCCTGCATCAGGCAGATGCCGTCATCATACCGGTATACGTGAAATAATCGTGGTGTGACGTTAAACAAAAATCAATCAATCAATCAATCAATAATGAAATGAAATTGACTCAAACCAAAATTCAATGCAGACTTATTACTGCGAAAAATAAATGTTACAACAGTGTTGCGTCCGTGTGGTGCGATGTCGGGTGTTGTTTTGCTTGTAAGTAAGGGACTTTATCAGTGTAATACCCCTTAAATATACGGAGTGCCAAGGTACAAATTCCTCATCGGCATTGTCGATAAATTAATATGTGGTGCTACCCAAAAAATAAGTAACAAAGATCTACACATAATGTTGGAAAATGTTGATGAAAAGCTTATATTTTAGAAATAATTTAGGGAAGGTTGATTTTAAATTGTCAAAACATGTGTTCGTCTTCCTTCCTTCCTGGTAACACATTAATCATCGGTAGTTAAGAATGTTTTAAAGGTTAAATTGATTTGTTTGTATACAAAATTGGAGTCTATTTGACAACAATAGCTCCACTTTTGATTTGAAATATATTGTAGCACATTTATGCTTAATATCGACCATGACGAGATTGGCTCACATTAAATGTGTTAGGCACGACGTCTCGGAATCGTAATTATTTATTATGTCAATGACTCTACAGACAGTTCGCAATAGGCCAGAACAATCACACTATCTTGGCCTTTAGGTCGCATACTCGGAAAAACAACCTCAAATGTATTACGGTGGATTAAACATGACGGCGCCCACGATGAAACATATAGATGCAGAAAACAACTTGCTCATGTTGCTTGTAAATAACG
Organism: Pteria penguin; assembly: GCA_035048485.1. Lineage (NCBI taxonomy): Eukaryota > Metazoa > Mollusca > Bivalvia > Pterioida > Pteriidae > Pteria > Pteria penguin. The sequence goes on from CM068587.1 coordinate 46,601,027, forward strand.
TAAAACTTCTATCTGTTTCTTATTTAGATCTTTAGAAAGCTGACTTCTATCAAAAGAATATTGAATACAGTAATCGAAATCCGCCATCTTGTCAGAATTTTTAACATCCGGTATTTCGAAATACGTAAATATACATTCTAGGTCGTTTTTCCGAGCTTGTCGGAAAGGCTCGAGAAACTGCAATTGTAGGCCAAAATTGATGGTAGTTATCTTCCGTTGACGGCCATCTTGTGTGTCATACTCTGTATTTTTAATGCATAATTCAAACAAAGTTGATTTTTCAAGACGGTTTCAAAAAGTAAACTTGTTGATTTCTTTCAAATTTGTCTACGTCATTTATTTTGAAATATTGTCACAGTATCTCAAATATGAAATTATAGATGCTTGTATCAAATGAGCTGTTTGAAAATGGTTATAATATGAAAGGAAAACTATGGTTTGACGCACAAGATGGCCGACAACGGGAGGTAACTCCAACTGACCATTGTTGGGCAGTCTTTGTATGTACTTATACTGTTTTAATTATTGATTTATCTTCGAGTTATAAATTAAAAGCCAAACATTTTAAATTGCATTCTGATTTGAATTTTTGAGTTATATTTATTTACATTAATTAGACATATGGTATATAATCATATATGTATTATACACAAAAAGTAAGTTGGGGTGAAGTTTTGATACACTTGTTGGACAACGGTGAAGGATGTCAACATAGATATAAACTACAAATGGTAAAAACTGATACCATTGGTTGCTGATGTTTAATTATGATATATACTGATATTCATATATTGTTTTTCATTTCATGATTCATGATCTCGGGACGTATCAAGCATCTTATCCTTTGTTGGTGGTAAATATGAAGCCACAACTTATGATACCCGTAAAACAATGTATATATAAAACAACATTATAACCTTCACCTTTGTTGACACTGAATTTGAAGGTGAAAGAAATTGGGTGACATCTTTGTACCCGATAGTATAGAATTTTAACATTACATGTGTAGATGATTATGGCATTGGCATTGTCTTTGGTAATAAAAACATTTTTAATTTCCGTTTCAGCAATACCTTTGGAAATGCTCCCAGCCTTTTTATACGATGGGGGTTAAATGATACCACTGAAGGGCGTTAGATGATATCACTGAAAGGGGAGGGGGGTTAGACGATATCACTGAAGGGGGATGATATCAGTGAAAGGGGGTGTTTAGATGTTATCACTGAGGAGGGATGATATCAATGAAGGGGGATTAGATGATGTCACTGATGATTACTATTCACTAAGTATTTTTGCTCATCTCTGAGTCGTACGCCCTATTGTCATAGGACGTTGATCTGTATACCTTGCCCTCGTACACTGTCTGGATGTCTCGGCTCGTTGCATATTTCGGAGGTTCTTGCTGCAATAAAGAAAATTGCGCCACCGCGACTTCATAAGACTGCCGCCTTAAAAGTTTAGTCACAGATAAACACTCGTGTGATAACGTGCTAGGGTTCAGGATTGAGGCATTGTGGGTAATACCATCATATCTAGCAATGGAAGAGCATGGATAAGACTCAGAATTCGTCTTTGGCACACTATTTTCAGAGTACTTTTGAAAAGCTTTCCCATTTGATTTTATCACATCTCTTTCTTTTTGATCGTCTGTTGCGCTCTTCTTTAAATTTGAAGATGTCGATTTACTATAACGCTCTGTTGTTTCATCGTCTGCAATTTGAATGGTAACATCCGGGATTTCGATGCCGTTGCCGCATGGGACACTATTATTTGCTTTATTTGTGTACGAATGTATCTCCAGACGAGCTCTTCTCTTTGCATCTCTAATGATTTTCAATCTTTTCCGATCTCTGGAATGGATGAAAGGAAATACAGTCAACCCTGTGTATTAAGGTCAGCTAAGGGAAGAGTCAAAAGTGGCCTTTTTAGACAGGTGGACTTTATACAGAGGTCTATTTATCTAGGAAAATACAGAAATTCGAAATTAAAAATGTGACCTTTATAGACAGATGACCTCTTAATAGAGGTGGTCGCTAAGACAAGTTTCACTGTACAGTTAAGGAGAATAGATCTATTATATAGATCCTTTTCCTGTCAAGTATGAAAACATTTTATCTTATTCCCGGCTACGAGATCGAACATAGTGCAAGGAGAGCTAAGACAGGCCAGCTAATCTCCAATAACTTTTAGATTTTTTATAATCTTTTACGACAGACTCTTGAATCAAAGAAAGAAAGCACAGATAAGGAAAATTGGTTCTTTGATTTATTTTCCTGTCAATGATGCAAACATACATCTGTATTATATTCCCGACTCCGAGATTGGACAGGAGGAAGGGAGAGCCAAAAAGGATAGATTAACGCTAAAGGAATAGAATCCTATCCCTGTTAAGCGTACTCTAGAGAGAGGATGATCAGTCACGAGAGAGAGAGAGAGAGAGAGAGAGAGAGAGAATCAAGCGAGCCAGGAAAACCTTCATCTTCAATATTTTGAGTTTCTTTGCACACATGTTGTGCATGCGTTTTCTTTAGTCCAGACTATTTAGTTTCAATGCAATAAATTTGTTTTGTGCTTTCATTCTAGATAGATAAAATATACACATTTATAGCAAATCAATTATCACACAAATACTCTATTCCGATGACCTGTGTTCAGGTAATTATTTTCTGCCTCTGTCCTTCGGACGGGACGATACAAACCGAGACTCCGTGCCACGGTATACATCCCCTCGGACCTCGAAAGATCCCTCACTATTTCGGGTTGGTCCATTACATAGGCCGTATAAATGGGGTTCAATGTCAAACGCTGAGATGATCCAGACAAATGACTTTGCATGGGGTACAACTGAGTCGGGATTTATCTTTCTATGTAAACTCTTATTTTTTTATCTTTTGTTTTAATATGGCTAATGCCAAAGGTAAATAGAATTATGCCGTCATTTTGTGCTTCTCCGGTGAATTCAAATGCTGATATTAATGTATTTACAACAATATTAGTCATATTTGACTGAAAATTTGCATTGCTGCTTACGATATTTAAAACAAATTAGTATAATTTGAACAGGGAATTGATAAAACTGACTTACTTGACAGCTTTGACAGCCGATATGCAGTATGTGATGACGAAGAAACCTCCAAAAAATGAACCAATCACGATCCATATTACACTCTGAGCCATAATGTCAACAACTACGTCATGATGATGTAACTATGATATCCAAGTCCTGAAAAAAAAAGAATTTAACCTTATAAAGCATCCTTTTCATCTGTAAGTTATGCTGTATGTCCCGCATTCAAATTAAACAAATCAACCCTAAGTCTAAATGACCTAGTTGAACAAAGATATTTGAGCTTATACAAAATTCTTAATCTTACAAACTTAAAGTCTCTAAATTAAGTGGCAGGGTCTGAATTAAAAACCAATTAAAGGCATGTGTAGCACATCAAACGTTTAATAAGGAACGTAGATCTAGTCATTTAAGCTTTACACAAATCTTTTGTTAAGTTGTATATCGGCATTTAAATCTACAGCATTCAAATTTCTTTACTGCTTTATCAGGAACAACAGCAAGTGTACTGGCTATGTTAAATCTGTTAGGCCTATCAGGATCTCGTAAAATGTGATATGACTGAGTACGAGTTGTCTTTCTTAGTACAAATTAAAATGTTGGTGCTATAGAATTCAGTTAACAAATTAGGTGTAATGATTTAAAATCTTGTTTAATGCAGTTTTGACATAGCATTTCATACTTTTAAGTATGATAAATACACATGACACAGAAAAATCATTTATTTACATCATGTGTTTGGAGAACTTTCAGATATTAAAATTTTAATTGAAAGAAATATGACGAAACATTTTTTTTTTCATTCTACCCATGGAATCAAATTAAAATGATTCCTTGGGAATACAAATTACGATTTGTACATTTGGGGTTTTTTTTCTCTTTGTCTAAGGGCAAGGATTTAAAATTTCATTCATAACAATATATATTTTACCATGCGATCTAGATGTTGTTTAAAATCAACCAATCAATCAATAGTGCTATTAAAAACTTTTGTTGCCTTGCCAGTGTCCAACAAACACATTATTTTGCATTTCCCTCTATCATTTGTATTAAGACCGTAGTATTTCAATTTACAGCCATCATAAGTGCGGTATTGTATCTGGTCCATTTACACCGTATGGAATCTGTCAGATGAAGATACATGCTTATTCCTTTGTACACATTGAAGCACGAAACAGTATGGATTTATGGATTCGAACACAATAAGCCATCATCTGATGTTACATAATGCAACCATAAGAATGTAAGATTGCTTTGAATGCCTCGACGTTTAAAATCGTCGATAAACTGTTTAAATCAACTCAAGTTAGGTTATTATGGGCAACCATATCTCATATATCGTTAGTAAACACAGAGTGAGGCAGTCAAAGTGGCAAGAGAGAGAGAGAGAGAGAGAGAGAGAGAGAGAGCTATCGAAGAACTAAAGAGTAATTATCTCCTTTCGGGTAATAACACTGCACAGTGACCGTCCCTTGTCGGCTATTCTTGTTACTGAAACATTGAAAAGTAAACATCTTCTGTTGTATAGCCACACTGAAGTGTGAACGTTCCTTGTCGGCTAACCTCGCTATTGAAGCATTGAAAAGTAAACATACTTTATCGGCTAGCCACATTATTGAAGAGTTGTTAATGTTTTCTATCGGATAATCATGTTATTGAAGCATTGACATGTAAACATCTCTAGTACGCTAGCCACGCTATTGAGAACAACTTCTACAGACTATCTATGCTATGTAACCATTGTAGAGTAAGCATCTCTTGCCATCTAATCACCCCATTAAAGCATTGAAATAGTAGCATCTCTTGCCATCTAATCACCCTATTAAAGCATTGAAGAGAAGCATCTCTTGCCATCTAATCACCCTAATAAAACATTGAAGAGTTAACATCTCTTGCCAACTAATCACCCTATTAAAGTATTGAAGAGAAGCATCTCTTGCCATTTTATCACCCTAATAAAGCATTGAAGAGTAACATCTCTTGCCATCTAATCACCCTATTAAAGCATTGAAATAGTAGCATCTCTTGCCATCTAATCACCCTATTAAAGCATTGAAGAGAAGCATCTCTTGCCATCTAATCACCCTATTAATTCATTGAAGATTAGCATCTCTTGCCATCTAATCACCCTATTAAAGCACTGAAAAGTAACATCTCTTGCCAACTAATCATCCTATTAAAGCATTTGAGAGAAGCATCTCTTGCCATCTAATCCCCCTATTAAAACATTGAACAGTTAGCATCTCTTGCTAACTAACCACCCTATTAAAACATTGAAGAGTAACATCTCTTGTCATCTAATCACCTTATTAAAGCATTGAAGAGAAGCATCTTTTGTTGTCTAATCAACCTATTAAAGCATTGAAGAGAAGCATCTCTTGCCATTTTATCACCCTATTAAAGCATTGAAGAGTAACATCTCTTGCCATCTAATCACCATATTAAAGCATTGAAGAGAAGCATCTCTTGCCAACTAATCAACCTATTAAAGCATTGAAGAGTTAGCATCTCTTGCCAACTAATAACCCTATTAAAGCATTGAAGAGAAGCATCTCTTGCCATCTAATCACCCTATTAAAACATTGAAGTGTAACATGCTATTGAGAACATCTTCTACAGACTAACTATGCTATGCAGCTATTGTAGTGTGAGCATCTTTTGTTGTCTAATCAACCTATTAAAGCATTGAAGAGTTAGCATCTTTTGCCATCTAATCACCCTATTAAAGCATTAAAGGGTAGCATCTCTTGTCGTCTAATCACCTTATTAAAGCATTGAAGAATTAGCATCTCTTGCCAACTAATCACCCTTTTAAAGCAAAAGAAATCATTCGAAAAAAGCCTCATTTAAACTTTCATTAATTTATTTTCCCCTGGAAAGTAAGCTGCAGATAATCCAGGAATGGATATGAAAAACAAACACCTACACAAAATACGAAGTGTATAAAATTATTATCTTTTATAGGTTTGATATGTATTGTAATTCTTTTTGTTTTTTCGTTTCGTTATTTTGAAAAGGTTCTTTTGGCAGTTAGTAATTCAGTCGTATTTCATATGTGAAATAATTACTACGTATGGTTTAAGATTTTAGCATCAGAGTAAGAACAGTATTATTCCGCGGATACAGGTATCACTTTGTACATGTAATGTTATACCAATATCTTCCTTTGGAGAGATTATTGCAGTGAAATAAAGTTCAACGTACGCATACCATTTCAATATTTGATCACATACTAATTTCAGTGTTTAATTTCCTCTTTATTACCAAGTGAATTCATATTACATATAATGAGAAGAGCAATTTCTGTTTTAACTTTGGTTTTATTTTAAGATGAACATAGGTTTTTGCAAGAGAACACACAAACACACACACACACCTACACACACACGCACGTACGCACACACACAAGCACGCACACACGCACACATACCTACCTACACACGCACACACACACGCACACCTATACACACACGCACGCACACAAGCACGCACACACACACGTGCGCACACACACACCTACACACACACGCACGCACACACACCTACACACACACACACACACACATAATAATATAAAAACGTCTGACCATAACTATATGACACAAATAACCAAGGACATGTACATACAACACGATTATCATCAAACACAGAATAAACGACATTACAGCAATATGTGTTGTATTACAGTGGTATACGAATGTATTACGGTTACAATACCGACTTAGGACGGTCAGTTAAAGTAACAAACACCAATCACTTGGTATAGTTAACCGGTTTACGGGCGCCCACCTTCCCACTCGCCACAAAACATCACAATCAACAGACACGCATTTAAAATACCTTTGTTTTAATTCCGAATCTATTCAACATGATATCATTAGTATGTATTTAAATAAATGGTATTTGAATGTGTATTACAGTATATACATAAATCAGTTCGCCAAAATCATGTCTCGCAAAAACAAATATTCCCTCAAAATTACACCAAATACACCAAATTACATCAAATATATGCTATATAATAAAGAATTTTATATATGCCATATACTGTCTTAAAAATGAGAAACTGGCGAAGTAAAGTGGTAAGAAAGAGACCGAGTGATTCCGGATTCGAACCAGAAAGGTCACCCCTTGGCGTCCTGCCTTACAGAGGACACAATAAAACCCAAGGTCCGATATATCAGACAGATGACGTCATCATAGAGGTCAATTAAACCTGAATTTACGTAAAACAAGAAATAGTATAAAATTATGTATGCTTACATACAATTTAATGCATTTCTTACATTTCATTGTCATTTCAATCTTTGTTTAATATATTCAACGCCAATTTCTTCAGTGTCGTTATATTTATATACAGACGCCATTATAACTGTTTCCCTTGTCTTAAAGTCTTAATGAAATATTGCACTGAGGTTTTATAGCTGTTTTATAAAGAAGTTTTCTACTCTATATTCCTTTATAATTTATAACTCTTTAATTGACCATATTAAATCGGTGCAGAAAACGTATTACAATCAAATATCTTGGTGATGTCTTTTTGATGGTCCTGTTATTGTTTCCTTTCCATCGCGTATAATGTTATGCAGATGCCTCAGCTGTATTTCCCTTTCTTTCATGTAAAAAAGTACGTATGTGATGACAATGGAATAAGGGCAATGAAAATGGTTAAGAATATTTCATAGAAGTATAAATGGCATAAAATAATACCAAAATACTATTTCTCCACATTAACATGTTATCATTTTATACTAAATTCCCTCTGGAGGACCCATTACTTTATATTAAATATAGAACATATATACCTTTTAATTTTTTGCACCATATGCGCATTTCGACAGCTTATGTCTCTTCAGTGATGCTCGTGGCCAAATGATTGGAATTCTCAAAATATGTAGATATTTGAAGAGCAGAGTTGTAACCAAAATAACCGAAAAGTGAACCAACGAATCTATCTAAGGACAGAACTATGCATGAGGGAGATACTGAGAGTTTTAGAGTGATTTACTTAATTTGATGACTGAAAATTTGAAGTATATAAAAGACGATCTATTCAAATTTGACAAATATTGAATTTTATTCAATTGCTTCTTATGGATAATACATGCTGAGTTAATGATTTTAACTTTTACAAAAAGAATGGAATGAATCGTTTATACTATGAGATATGGTTTACCCTTCCACGGACTATGAGATATTGTTTACCGTTCGGTACTTCTAGGTTTTTTACTTTCATGCTTTCAGTACCATTTAAAAAAGCGACAGTGAGCCTGACCTTACCCTTCTTTTCATTTCACAACCTCGAAACTTCGGAAACTCAAAGTATTAACAGTGACCCTAACTCATGGAGTTATCTTTGTTCAACCAAATGCTGTATAATACACTAACAAGCACAAAACAAATGCCCTTGTATGTTTCATAGTATTAACAACCAAATATATATTTAGAATATTCCTATAAAATACATAAAACCATATAATTCCCTAGGATATCAATTTGATACTATGGTATTGTTATAAGATATTAACCCTAGAAAATACATAAAAGTTGCATACTCACTTTTAAATAATTCTCCAATTTTGAAAAAGAGCTGAAGATGGAGACCGTTGCGATTGGCGATTGCTTTATCGAATTAACTTTAATCACCATTAACTTGTACCTTAAATAATAAAAGAGAATTGTTAGTTAAAAATAAGTCATACATCGTCGTTAGATAATGATCATCAACAGCCACAAAGCCCTGCTCCATCAACAATTCTGTGATCTGTAATACGTCATGTGCACGTCTAAAATCATTGTACTGATGAATTGAGCTGGCAAATACCTCCAGTGAGTAGTTATCACGCTACGCTCGTGTCACCACAGGCAACCATATCAATTAATTGTTCCTCCGAGAAGACTCACTAATTTCATCTAGGAAAATGATCCTATGGTTACAAAAATGTATTATCAGGTTATACTTTCATACAACATTAGATGTAGCTAATATGTTTGGATATAAATAATTAAACAAAGACAATCTAATTTATTTTCAGATTTCAGCGAAACAAATGTTAACAAGGTGTCAAAGCGAGCGTAAGGTTATTACATCTCCATACACTCTGCTTATTTTGAATTTAGGATTTGGACATTTATGGCGTGTGCTGCTAGCCAAACAGGAGATGACGATCCTCTCCAGGTATCTGTTTGATCTCTGATTTATGGGGAACCCTGAATATTAGCGTGTGGACCAGTGACAAGTACCAGTGTTTTCGTATTTTACCATGATGTAATTGTCCGTTAATTCGATTTTTGTGTCTTCTTTTTTAGCAAGTACACATAATCTTCTGTGGCACCTGGTCTCACCTGACTCCCATGGTTAGCTTTATATCCAGTATGGTGTTAGTATCACTAATTTGACACCATTTACTTTTGTAATTCACATCTGTTATTCATGGTTTATGTCTTTTATAAATGTAATAAAAAGAAATAATTGGTATTTTTCAGTCATACGGTGCACTAAATTAATAGACGTACATATGTCTTGATATTTATTACAGATATATTCTTCGAAACAAGCATGAAATAATAAAATCATGCAAAGGAGACAATGAAGAATCCATAAGAAATATGTATGAAATAAACAAAAAATTATGAAAATTGCACAATGAATGGGTTGCTTTTTAATATGTCCTTACAATTTTGAGAAGACATTAGATATTTTATAAAGACAGTAAAACCTAACATTCCTTTTGATTACTTTTTAAAGGTTAATCTATATATGGCGGGATTGGTTTGACAGCAAAAGATTCCTACTTCTCCGTACCGCATGATCTCACTACCACGTATAATGCCAATCTTTTCAGTTATTACTACTTGTCCCTTAACGAACCCTGGCTTACTGGGTTATATCGTTGGTTTTTATCATCGATAGATCTATCTCGTTGTATATGCAATCTCGTAAAGAAAGTTTCTTTCATTTATCTGAACAATTATGTATTATTCATAGATGTAATTTCGCCTGTTGATGGTAATACGGTCAGATTATTTACAGGCTACGCCGCATATATATGTCATGTTTGCCAGAATGTAGTAAGATTATGATAATTTCCTGTTTTTAACTTTCTATTCACCGGTTATGCAGCAAGTTGGTTTGAATGACTTTAAAGCTTTGCATTTTTGAATACAAATGCACTTTTTATGTATCATGCGTATATTATTATTGTCCATCGGCGATAAAGTTGTACATAAACAAAACACAACGAATCTAATCTAATCAGAACTATCATATAAGGGTTGCAAGGTTGTGCGAGTTGCCTCTAATACATCAGCTAATCGGTTTTGTATATCCAACAAATCAATATTACAATGTATTAAACAACTGGCAATTGGCCTTGGAGTTTGGGAAGGGGGGGGGGTTGTAACAATAATATTCTTTATATATTTAATCAATTATTGTATTTAAATATATTGTAGGACTACTTCAGTTTGTGCTAAGTCGCTATCGTAACTGTCATACAATCAAGTATCGTTGTAATGTCGTATTCTGTGTTTATTAGTCTATAATAATGTTTTATGTGTATGTCCTTGGTGAGTTTTTGTCATACAGCTCTTTAAGGTGTCTTCTGTCTTCTCTTCTTAATTTACAAAATAATTCTTAAACTATTTTAAACAGAACTTAAAGTGACATGAGAGGTAAAGTAATATGCATTGAGAACTGACTGATAACATTCAGACAAGACAATTTTCATGTTGTGAATTTATTGTGTAAGTACTTAGATTTCTATGTAATCCATAGAAACCATTCCTTTGATTGTACCATATCTATGACATGTATTTGAACTATAAGAAAATATATGTACTAGTATTAATTCATTATATGATAATTAAACTTTAACAAAGCTCTCAATACAGTATATAATTGTAGAGGTTACTCGAGAAATGTTATACCGGAATTTCCGAGGCGGAAAAGAGGCTTTCAGGGGTTGAGGATATTTTAATCCATGCTCAAAAGTTTTGTGGCTGCCACATTGTCTATGCGTTGATAGCCTAAACTCTTTTAATATTGAATTATATTTGTGCATTTATGGCAGGTGCGGCAAACCAATCAGGAGATCATACTTCTGGGCGCCAGGGGTCCTAAGATTCCATGAAGGGAGCATGGTTGTGAATACACATATAATTATGGACTTTATCTTAATCATTATGATACCCTACCAGAATACATCTATTACATCAACACATAGTAATCGTGATCGGGATTGTTATGCCATTATGTTGAAATCATTTGATGCATGCATGGATTTACATCTACGATTGAACAACGAACATGATTTTATATCCTTAGTCCTAAGATGGTGTTACTAATAGCTGTTATTGGATTCCCCCTTTGTAAGTCTTTCCGGGTTCCAGAAGGTTTTGCCTGTGAAATTTGAGGCATAGGCATTCACATTCGGTATTACTTTTATTTACGAGAGATACAACTGTTTTGCGTCGTAATTACATTTTCATCAGGAATTTGGAAAAAAAATCAAAGCTAAATTAAATACAACGAAATAAGTAAACATATCAACTTACTGAACAATTACCGAACAAATACCTAACAGTTTTTTATTGGTCAAAATTACTTCAGTATTATATAGATATTATCATCTATGACCAACGGGTAGCTGTATTGACAAAAGCAATATTACCAAATATAATAATTATACACGGGAATAAGCATAAGAGATTATCTTAAATTTGAAATCATAAAAAGTAGAAGTTAATGATGGCTTTACAAAACGTGTTCGGTGTTCTTATTGTATAAGTTCTATAAAATATTATCTGTTTACGATAGCAATTTCTAGATTGTATACGAAATCTGAACAACACATATGTAAGGCAGAGAAATAGGTTAAAAAAGTTGTATTAACCATAGAAGTAGTAATGATTGGAGGGAATATATATAAATAAAAAACCTCTATAGTCATCAAAGCCGCATATGCAAAAAGTTGCATAAGCTGGCACATTGCCTTAAACGTTCAATAAAACCGGCTGTTAAACTGCAAAAGGGATAATCATTATGGATTTTTATATTTTATCTTGATCTTATTACCATTGGGTGAAAATCTCAAAACAACCTTATTTTAGCATAATAGATACGTGAATGTGTGATTTGAGTTAATTACAAAAATGCATGCAATAGACCATAAAGCACAAAGAAAAGAAAAAAAAAGCACACACAAACAAGTGGTCTTTAAATTTGAAAAGAACATCAAAACCGTAAGTTTGAACCCAGGGTTTCTTATGTCGTCTTGTGCGGTGTTCGAATCCCAAGACAGCCATACCTTTTCCATGCCGTACTAAGCTACAGTTAAGGTTTTATAATGCAGCATAAACTCGGACAACGGTTCTTTTTCGTATATTTTGTGTATATTGCCGTTATACATTGAAATAACGTCAGGACCGCCAGCGGTAAACGCACAATTTGGATATAGCATTTTGCAGACATCCCGTCAAAATAGGGCTACATGCTTTTTGTAAGCCTCAGCGTCATGGTTAGGGTTTTATAATGAACCGTACATATAGATAATGCCTCAAAACGACACGACCGCGAGCAATATCTTCCGTTAAAGGTGAACATCACAACCGTAAGTCTGAACCTAGGTTTTCTTATGTAGTCTTGTGCGGGGGTTCGATTCTCAAGACAGCCCACACAATTTCCTTGCCGCTTTAAGCTACAGTTAGGGTTTTATAATGCATCATAGGCTTGTACAACTGTTCTTTTTCGTTTATTTTGTGTATATTGCCGTTATACGTCGAAATAACGTTATGACCGTAAGCGGGAACCGCAAAGTTTGGATATAGCACTTTGCAGACAATACGTCCATACAAGCTTTTTTGTAAGATTCAGCGTCATGGTTAGGGTTTTATAATCAACCAAACATGTTTTTCTGTTCCTGATTATTAATTGTTTTTACACTTATAGACCTGTACTAAGAGGCCACCACGTGACATGGAGGAATGTAACAATGTGGTGTCACAATAATCAACTCTGTCTGGGGAATTTTTTTTTTATTCAATTACCTCGACCAAGTTTTCATCCCTAAATCACATACGAATGTACAGTCAAAAGTACGACTACCAAAGGGAATGAGGACAAGTGATTATTTTACGCGGTTAACCTTTTTATACAAATGTTAAAAAGGGTGGCCGTTTAAGACAGGTGTTTGATTGCTCAGTGATAGCTCAATGCAGATGGCTTTTAAAGGAAGTTTGACAAGAAAATATATCAACGAACAAATAAAAAAATCGCGCTCCTCGTAATCTTGAAAGCTATCGAACTTAATTCTGGTTAGCTACACATGATTTATATTTCATAACATTTCACATATATAAAAGAATATAGTCTACATAGAAAAAATAAAATGTCGTTGAAAAACAAGCATAGAAAAATAATTATTTTGGTTTATTTACGTAAGTAAGTGAGATTTTATTTTCAAAATGCTTTTCTTGAATCAACATTATTATATTATCATATTGTTCGTTTTTGCTAAAGATATTCTAAATTACATTCAGGCATAAAACACTCATTTCAGTGCATTCATACATTTTTCATCTCTGATTAGAAATATAACAAAAGACGTCTTGACTGATTTTCCATTAACGAAAAACATAATGGGTTGTCACTGTATTTTCCAAGACGCCAAAGAAAACCATAATGTTGTTGAATTTATCTGGGGTCCTTCATATTGCGGTATCGAGTAATCTACGCGAACCTATTAAATCAGAAGCTATTTGTAATTTTATAAAAAGGTCATGAGTCATTAACTCACTAATTAACCCATTTTTTCCGATAAAAGTCGAAACCGGATGCAACTGTTGAATTTATGACATGGAGCTGAAAGTGTTCAAGGAGGAAATCAATTCAGTACACATAGAAATGGAACTTTATAACTGACCAGGAGCGATCATGCAGTTATATAACTATTATCATGGACATTAAAAGAACATTATGCAATACAATGAAAATTTAATAATTGCACTTATGCTGTTGTTGATAATGATATCTTTACACAAATACGGGTCACCTATCCGTGTAATCATCATAGTCGATAAAGAAAAGTTAGAGTATGAATCTGAGCCCAACAATTCATTTCAATTTCCCTTATCTAGATGGTGATGTCTCAAGAAACTTATCATATGGTAATTGTATTAGTCAATTGGTTCGCTAGAGCCTTACTAACGTTTTGAATTTTCACTCAAAACATTCTCAGATTACTATTGGATTTCTTACTCTGGGTTATAGATATCATAAACTTCGAAAAACTTTTGGTAAATTTTATGTATCTTATTCAGACATTTTATCTAAATGTGACTTTTCAACAATACATTTCCAGAGGAATTTCCCATCCCAATTTCTACGATGATCTTTTGTACATACTAAAGAGAGGCAAAGGTTCCGATAATGTCATATCGGCGGGTTCTAAAATTATCAAACGCCTTCGACATCGACAGTATGATCCCTAGATCATCGCTAAGACCATAGGTCTTGTATTAGTTCCCTCTACAACCTAATGCAAACTTATACTTGAGCGGGGGCAGGCTTGGTGTAGTGGTTAAGCGCTTGGCTTGCGGCGCCGACGATCCGGGTTCGATTCCCGGGTTGCGCCACTATGTTTAAGAGGTTGGTTACCTCCTGCTTCCATGTCGCGATATAACTGAAAAATTGTTAAAAGCGACGTAAAACACCAATTAACCAACCAACCATATACGTGAGCGTTGCACGCTGGCTTACAGGGCGGTGGGGACTCTACGACGGGACTTGTCCTAAACTTTTCAGAGGAGACATGGCCCTGATCCTCATCCCCTCTGACTGTTAATCGGGACTCATATTGATCAAGGATCTGAGCTCGCTTACAGACGGGCAGATCACGGTTGACTTCTGTTGATGTCGCCTTTCATATGTTTGATAGCAACACATTATTTTATAAACGTTTCGTGTGTAATCAAAATGACCTCTTCTTGAGAAACCTGTTGATCCCTGTTCTCTATATGGAGTATTATTTATAAATTTTTAAATGTCTGTCCTTTGATTGTGCTACTTTCGCGGTGAGTGGGAAACAGGCGTCCGTAAACCAGTTAACCACACCAATTATGTGACGATTGTTACTTCAATTGACCGTCCTAATTCGGTATCGTAACCATAGCACCATCGAATATTTAAGTAATGTCGTTGTTCCATGTATATACTACTATTATCATGTTTTGCGTGCATGTTCTTGTTGATTTCTGTCATACAACTTTCTCTCTTTTAAGAGATCTAGCGTCATGGAAGGACAATTCTCTCCTATTGATTGATAACATTCACTGTCATTTCATAGCCAAAATTGATGTGTGGCTGGTATTCTTAATCAAGATTAACGGTAAATTAAGAAATATGATGTCAATGAAGTCATTATGAAAACCTTGAAAAGGTATTTCTAATACATTAGATATTGAAAAAAATGTCCCATAATAGATGATCAATGACGAAATACGAACTCCAAATACTTACAGACCAAATATTATAAAAAGAATAGCGTCAATAATCTAAAGAAAAATGAATAAATGTTAGTTAGTCCCCATAGATACCGCCTCATATGGCAATTGCAAAGAAAATTAGATTAAAGAAGTGAAAATTATATTTGTTATTGTTTTATATAAAAATGAACAAACCCTTAATCAACCACTTACACCACACCACTTAATCCTTCATAATACACAATAATTTCATATTTCATCAATAGTAGAAACTCATGCAATACCACAATTTTCTCAAGAAATGATATCGGAATATATTTATCATTCGATTACGTTTTATTTACTGGTACTTTTACTCTATTTTACGTGTGGCAATAGAATAAAGTAAAGTCGAAAAAAGGTTTGTGCATTATTATTCCATTTGCAGCGTGCAGATCGTAAAATGTCCCCAGAAGGGTTTGACTTATGTGTTATTATACCCTTTCCTGATCTTATGTGGCAGTGACACTTTCTAAATGGTGTTTGTTAACGTTCATGTATACATACAGTGGTGAATTATATTTGTTTAGTCGGTATGTAAGGGCATTCACGGCAGGTGTGGCTAGCCTAACAGGAGATGCTAACTCCTCCCGGGTAACTGGTTTTATCTCTGAAATTCAAGTCCGTGAATGTCCATTGTGGTACATTGCTGTTAGTACCATAGTCATGTGACAGTAGTTACTATTGTATCTTACATGAAGCACTATCATAAACGTACAGAACATTTTGAGGAAAAAGAGTACAGCGTAGCATTCCATCTTTTAGGTGAAAGAAAGTAAAAAACCATATCTCATAGTCCATGGAATAAAGCGGGGGAATCGTGTTTAGAGTGTTTAGAACAATGCATTACTCACTTCAGTACGAACAACTCACCGCATTTCCATGCTATTACAGCTTCAAGAGTTAATCAAAAGTAACAGTTTAACATGAAGAACAGAGACAAAAGATATCTAAAGTGAAGACATAAGAATAATTATTGCGTCTAAGAAACAAAACGCTCTCAGCCAGGAAACCCCTCAATGACTATAATTAGGAAGACTGTAAATCAAGGTCTAGCGACAACCAGTGTTGTAATACATGATCTGCGTAAACGAATCACAAATCCAACGTAAAAAAGAAAAGATACTACTTTAACAGTATTCAAAAAGCGTTACATATTATCCCGTTTATCCAAGTATATTGGGAAATATATCTATGTAAATTCCGAAAATCCGAAAATAATAAATTATGCTTTGCTTGCGTAAATACATGTCAATGCTCTAAAATGTTATAAAAATGGTGCATTTAACCCCCCTAATTATCTTAAAGTGTTCTTCATTGTTTAATTAGAACTGTTTGTGAGTAATGGAAAACTATATTTCTAGATGAGTTTGGTTTACTCTTAACATACTCTCGATCCTAATATATCTGAAATAAAGGAATTGCGTCATGTTGAATACAAATAGATGATGTGTATTTTAATGATGTGTAGTGTTTTGTTTAAGAATTTTTGTGTAAAATTGACTGTTATAACGAGGGATTTAAAACTGTTATAAAAAGGGATTTAAACCTGTAATAAAGAGGAATTTAAATCTGACTGTCATAATGAAGAATTTGAACCTGTCATAACATGGGATTTAAAAAATCTGACTGTCATAATGAGGGATTTAAATTTGACTGTCATAACGAAGGTTTTATACCTGTCAGTAACAAGGAGGAATTCAAAGCTAAATGTCATAACTAGGGAATTAATCCTGACTGTAATAACAAATGATTTAAATCTGACTGTCATATCGAGGGATTTAAACCTAACTGTAATAACAAGGGATTTAATCATATTTGTTAAAAAGCGGGATTTAGACCTGATTGTCATAAAGAGACAACCTAAATGTCATAACGAGGGATTCACGCCTGAGTCATAACTACATGTAGGATCTAAATTCTGACTGTCATAACGAGGGATTGAAATCTGACACAAATTTTCCTCTGACAGTAATAACGAGGGATTCAAACCTGATTATGATAATGAGGGATTCCAACCTGATAATGACAACGAGGGATTCAAACCTGATAATGATAACGAGGCATTCAAACGTGACTGTCATAACGAGGCATTCAAACCTGAATGTCATAACGAGGCATTCAAACCTGAATGTCATAACGAAGGATTCAAACCTGACTCATAACAAGTGATTTTAACCTCAAAGTAGTAACAAATTATTTAACCTGAATGTCATAACGAGAGATTTAAACCTAACTATCATAACGAGGCAACTGAACCTGACTACCTACAATAACAAAGGTTTTCAACCTGACAGTCATAACGAAGGATTTTAACCTGACAATCTTAATGAGAGATTTTAAACCTGATTGTCATTACGAGGTGTCTTAACCTCACTATTATAAAAATAGATTTAACGGTGACAGTTATAATACAAGATTTAAACGATTTTAACGAGGAATTAAAACCTGACACGTAAATCCCTTTACAAGGAAACGGAAAACGTTCCGTTTCAGGAGATTGGACTTGAAACCTTACCTTTGCGAATCCGGACTATGTCTTTCAATCCAGACATCATCGGACTGTCTGGACAAAAATTCCTCATTAGTAAGTATACCGTTAGTCCAAGCTATTTATTCATGTTATCAAACAATCTGATTATGGTAGTAAAGATGAAGCTGTTTGAATCAGTATGCATTATCTATTGGCAATGATTGAGTGGTTTCATATTAAAATATATAGTAAGTTATATTTATAATGTAGAAGTATACATATTCGTATAAAATAGCAAATACTTATATATGTACGTACCATAGCAATGTATAAATCAATAAATGTGTTGTAAACAAAAATCAAGAAATTCTCTACGACCATCTGTTTTCATGCATACCAACAAAGGCAGTGTATGTCGTTTAAACATGAAATTTATATTAATTGTGGTCCTCGCATGTTGTGTTGACAGATAACAAATTAACAAAAGGAGACCATTTGCCTCAGTTTATATAAATGCTCAAAATAAAAATATATTAATTTGCCATATAATAATCGAAACAACCTGTCGGTAATTTTATGTCAAAATTAAATGAACGTGGAAATACATCAATATACGATGATCGAAATACTGTGTAAAAGTTATTGATTATAGTGTTAAAATACATAGTAACAAAGGCAACACCATGAAAATGTTAAGGACAATAATGACAAAGATGTTGATTTTGGTGGTGATGTTGATGCTGTTGTTGTTGTTGTTGTTGTTGTTGTTGATGATGATGATGATGATGATGGTTATTATAATGATGGTAATGATGATTATGATGGTAATCAACGATGGTGATGATGGCGATGATGATGAAGATGATGGTAATGACGACGATTATGATGGTAATGATGACGATTATGATAGTAATGATGATGATTATGATGGTAATAATGATGATTACGATGGTAATGATGACGTTTATGATAGTAATAATGATGATTATGATGGTAATGATGACGGTTATGACGGTAATGATGATGATTATGATGATAATGACGACGGTTATGATGGTAATGATGACGGTTATGATGGTAATGATGATGATTATGATGATAATGATGATGATTATGATGGTAATGATGAAGATTATGATGGAAATGATGACGGTTATGATAGTAATAATGATGATTATGATAGTAATAATGATGATTACGATGGTAATGATGACGTTTATGATAGTAATAATGATGATAATGATGGTAATGATGACGGTTATGACGGTAATGATGACGGTTATGATGGTAATGATAATGATTATGATGGTAATGACGACGGTTATGATGGTAATGATGACGGTTATGATGGTAATGATGATGATTATGATGGTAATGATGATGATTATGATGGTAATGATGACGTTTATGATAGTAATAATGATGATTATGATGGTAATGATGACGGTCATGATGGTAATGATGATGATTATGATGGTAATGATGATGATTATGATGGTAATGATGATGATTATGATGGTAATGATGACGTTTATGATAGTAATAATGATGATTATGATGGTAATGATGACGGTCATGATGGTAATGATGACGGTTATGATGGTAATGATAATGATTATGATGGTAATGACGACGGTTATGATGGTAATGATGACGGTTATGATGGTAATGATGATGATTATGATGGTAATGATGATGATTATGATGGTAATGATGACGTTTATGATAGTAATAATGATGATTATGATGGTAATGATGACGGTCATGATGGTAATGATGATGATTATGATGGTAATGATGATGATTATGATGGTAATGATGATGATTATGATGGTAATGATGACGTTTATGATAGTAATAATGATGATTATGATGGTAATAATGATGATTACGATGGTAATGATGATGATTATGATGGTAATGATGATGGTTATGGTGGTAATGATGAAGATTATGATGGTAATGATGACGGTTATGATGATGATGTTTATGATGGTAATGATTATGATGATGGTAGTGGTAATGAAGATGATGTTGTCTAAGCATCTTATATTTCTAAGCCTTATCTTCCCAAAAAGACTATATCCTATCACTCAGTCAAGGTCGAATGACTTCAGTACACTTAATGTTAACAAGAAGATTAAGCTGCCTCTGTTGATTTTGATAGTGATAATAATGATGATGATGATGATGATGATGATGATAGTGATGATGATGATGATGATGATGATGATGATGATGATGATGATGATGATGATGATGATGATAATGATAATGATGATGATGATAATGATGATGATAATGATGATAATTGTGATGATGATGATGATGATGATGATGATGAGAATGATGATGATGATGATGGTGATGATGATATGGTTAAAGGATATCAATACATTATGTTTGTATTGTTAAATTATTTTGAAGCTCATATCCTTCAACTTTTGACACATATACACAGCTGTTTATACAATCATCATATGTTGCCAAGTTTGCTCACATTATTATGATGTTAATTTTAAGAAATGAGATGGAAATGATTAATACCTTAATTAATTATTCATCGGAAATTGGAAACTATACACCTCGTGGTTTATATGATCTGTTTTCAATGTAATTTGTGTTAATTTGTTAGGATACACGTCGCTGTGATTAATATACTCGTATTCTAATTATCTAGGAAGTGTTGGCCTGATAAACGTTCACATATGCCAGAAGCAAATATTTAATATGATACTTATTAATCAATCTAAGGGTTATGTATGTATAAAAATAGCCAATGTCAAACGTACTCTCTAGGTATTGACACATTAGATTACACTGCACCATAATAAAACCAGAAAAGTGCAATATCTATACAAGAAATTATGGTTCTTTTCAAAATGTTAGCCGACATTTTTGGGATGTGATCATATTCGTTCTTTGCGTTATACTGAGTTACTTCCCATTTGGGACGGTATCTGACGTAAAACACTTATGACGTCATCAAATTCTATGGACACTGATCTAAAACTCAGGGAAATGATAGCCCACAAATGACGTTTTCATAGGAATTTGATGACGTCATAATTGTTTTACGTCAGATACCGTTCCAAATGGGAAGTAACTCTGTATAACGAAAAGACTCAATAAACTGACCGTCCTTACATTTGTGACGATACCGAATTCGACTATATATATTTACCGGATAGGACATGACTTTTGCGACGGGTGTTGCATGCAATCGAGAGACGATCCACCATCCCCTGGTCCCCGGTCTCATCTCAAATTTAAATCAGAGTAAATGTGGAACCACACAAGATAGTGTAAGCTTAATTTTAAATGTCTTCGTGTTTACAGGTATCCATGGATGTTGCTCCCATTCTTCCTCTCAGAAAAATACATTTTCAATTTATATTTCAGCTGAAGTGGTGCATCACTTAAGGGCTTAATGTATGTCAATAAATTTCTCATTATGGAAGCACTGACATTAATTCACATTCTTCCTCTCAGAGAAATACACTTTTAGTTTACATGTCATCTGAATTGGTGCACCGTGACCTACTTAGGGAATAAACGTCAAATAGTTTTCCAGACTTTTTGCGTTATGGATAAAGGTATTGCTGTGAGAGCCCTTTTTTCGGTGAAATACAGGTTCAGTTTGAGTTTAATGTGCACCATGATCTACTTTATATTTTAATTAGGACAAACTATTTATCGGAAATATAATCACGACCCTCCAAAAAAAGTACAAGTTTAATTCCCGTTACCTGGATTGGTGCACCGTGATCTTCTTCACGACTGAAAGTAGGTTAACGTTTTCAAGACTTTTTTCCCGTTATTGATACAGGTATTGTGTATGACATAATTTTACAAGTGTTATTGCTCTAAGTAGAAATTTCTACCCTGGGCGCGCAATAAAATATAGGCGTTGCTCGTGTTCAGTTTGTGATCTATTGGTTTAAGAGATGTGATTTATTTTTACCATCTTTTAGAAAATGATTCTTCTTCACCTATGAAAAATGAAACAAGAGAACTACTGACAGTGTCATACATGGGGTTAAAAGGACAACCATACCTTTCAGTTGTGAAATCCCGTATCCTTCCAAGTGAAAATGTGTTAAAAATAACTTCTACTGAAATTGTAGACTATATCTGTTATATAAAAGTCTTTCCATGGTTACAACAATTTTACATGTCGGCACATTATAATGTATATTACCTAGTTTATATCGTAGAACATTAAACCTACTCTTTCCCTACAAAATTATGCTGAAGTAATTTTCTTAAAAGCTTTTACGATACTGCATATAAAATGATTTGCAATATAATATCATTTATCAAATAACACAAACGTCAAATGAAATATTTTTTTTATCTCAGACCATCCCATATAACATTCAATAGTTTGTCATTTTGTTTCTGTCAAACGCCACTATAGAATAATTAATTTTATCCGTTTTTCCAGAGCAATCCAATTACAAATATTGAAAAGAATTCTAACTTGTATAGCAGATTGGTCAATATTCTGAGGATAAATAGTAAATGTCTATATCTCAAGGACTAGAGTACTTCTGTTGACATATTATGCCATTGTTAAAAATCAGTGGTTAAATTGATGATTCTGAATTTCCGAGATTTGAGCAACGGTGCCAGTTTGGACTTACATATGTTTTAAAGAAAGTATAATGCTACTAGAATCTAAGGGACTCGAATGACCCTGCCTAGGTACAGTTACCGAAGATCTATTATAGGAATTGATGATACAGTTCCTCACGGGTTTAATGGACCTTGCCTATATGCTATTTCCATGAAAGTTCTGGGAACAGTTGACAAAGCTATTACTTCAAGAATTAGATTGATTTCTGACAGAATACTATTTCGATATTCATAAAACTTATGAAGATAAATCAATAATTTTAGTACCTGAAAATCTCCAGCGACACTGTTAGCGTATGTGGTTATTGCCGCCCTCACTATCGTGTGTTTAACCTATAGCAATGAAGGATCTTTTACGTGTAAATATCTTTGAATGCATGTATGTGTACACATGCTACTTCCCTAACTCGTATAAGTGTCTATAATTCATATTTATGAGAGCTTTGCCACTATAACGATATATTGTAAACCTGGTTGATGTGAAGACGTTTCACTATGCAACTTTACTGAAAGCACATTGCTCTGAGAAACATTGTTTAATTGCTAAACACACGAGATATATCCGATGCGATGGTCCGACAAGTCGACATTGTTTTCTCCGTTAGTTGAAAAGGTAGGGTCCGTACACCGGTTAACCACACTTATTGCATGATTATACAGGTCAATCGAATGTTTTAATGGGTGTTGTTTGATCAAACGTTTTGTGACGTCTCATACATGTTTAAGATATCTTTACAAGAACTGCAGTCTTACAATTCATGTATGTGCAATATCCCTTTCGTTTGCCTGAAAACCTGAAAGTAATGTAATTACTTGAGACCTGTTAACTCAGGTTTGAAGCTAACCGTCCGGAAGAGCTATTACGGATACACAAATAATAAGGCTGCAGGTATGGTGAATTGTATTTTCTGTTTTGCTTTCTGGAACAGGCTCTACACGATGTTACGCTAGATTTATTACGTCCCTTCATAAATATGTTCAGAAACTGGCATGCATTACTACATATCAGACATTTTAAGGTATATTTACTTCGGAAATAAATGTTGTGTGACAAATATCTTGATGTCGCATAAAAGATGGGAAGAGGAAAAGCTTGTCTGATACGGCGGTCTTTTCATCTCAATTGAGAGAAACTGCACAGGTAAAATAAGTTAATCATAAGATCGAAATAAATTATTGTTATTATTTTCATCAAAAATAATTATTTTTGGAAATATAATCTGAAATTCTTGTTAACAGCTAGGTTGATTTGAGTGATTAAAAAATTTACATGTACGTCGATTTAAACCTTTTTATCATGGAAGTAGGCGGAAACCTACCTCCGAAAATATATGTATTCTGGCAACCAAATCCCGATCGCTTGAACTGCAAACCAAGCAATTGACCACTATATAAATCCGTGTCTTTGTCTTTAATACATTTTATGACAGGTGGTCTTAAAAGACAAGATATATCGAAAAACAGGATTCCTTTCTTTTCATTTGTATATATTTTGATCAATATATGTCAATTATTACATGTACTTTGACAATCCAATTTATCCTTGTATAGAAATTGAATATATAAAATATATCAGATCATTGAAATGGATATAAGGAAAATTATACAAGGATATGAGAAATAGTCATCTCGGTGGTCGACAAGTACAGGTCTTTATTATTTTTGGACTTATGGTTTGGATTTATCTATCATCCTTACATATAATATCCTTAATAATTTGTAGCTGCAAAATTGTGTTAAATGAATCTGACTACTAGTTATAATGTAATGAGATATATCTACGAACTAATGGCAGCAGGTGTGTCAGTTCTCTTATTTGTAAGGTACGAAAACATTCCTAAATTCAAATAGTTTCAATTTTTGCACTCTATTGCTGGTTATGATAATTGATATATCTCTTTCTGAGATGGTTTGCAGTCGATTGCTGGTTATGATAATTGATATATCTCTTTCTAAGATGGTTTGCACTCTATTGCTGGTTATGATAATTGATATTTCTCTTTCCGAGATGGTTTGCACTCTATTGCTGGTTATGATAATTGATATATCTCTTTCTGAGATGGTTTGCACTCTATTGCTGGTTATGATAATTGATATATCTCTTTCCGAGATGGTTTGCACTCTATTGCTGGTTATGATAATTGATATATCTCTTTCCGAGATGGTTTGCACTCTATTGCTGGTTATGATAATTGATATATCTTTTTCTGAGATGGTTTGCACTCTATTGCTGGTTATGATAATTGATATATCTCTTTCTGAGATGGTTTGCACTCTATTGCTGGTTATGATAATTGATTTATCTCTTTCGGAGATGGTTTGCACTCAATTGCTGGTTATGGGAAGGTGGGCGCCTGTAAACCGTTTAACCACACCAAATGAATGACGTTTGTTACTTCAATTGACCGTCCTAAGTCGGTATCGTAACGGCAGCACAATCGAATATTTTTGTAATGTCATTGTGTGTATATTATGCTGTTGTCATTTTGTGTGCAGGTCCTTGGTGATTTGTGTTATACAGCTTTGTCAGACGTCTTCTGTTTTCTTTTTGATATATCTCTTTCTAAGATGGTTTGCCCTCTATTGCTGGTTATGATAATTGACATATCTCGCTCTGAGATGTTTTTTTTTAAATGAAGTGTAACAGAATGATATGACTATATGTGAGAATTTCTGGTCATTCAAGTACTGTATGAGATTAATTTTTTTTCAAGAGAAAAGGATTTTCACAGCTAAAATAAATTTATGTTTATCGAAAGACGAGGATATTCATGTGGCTCAAATTAAAGATTTTTGGTTTGGATATAGCAAACAATCCACTTTCTCATGACGTGACAAAAATTTAATGACTAATATATCTATGAAAAAGTCAACAAATTGATTTACGGGAGATCCTCCAATGAAATTTCTTGAACATGTGGTAAGACCTCAAAGTACC
This sequence comes from Pteria penguin, assembly GCA_035048485.1. NCBI lineage: Eukaryota > Metazoa > Mollusca > Bivalvia > Pterioida > Pteriidae > Pteria > Pteria penguin. The sequence continues at coordinate 46,626,665 of CM068587.1, forward strand.
ATGTTTAAGTTAAAATTTAATAGGAGACATGAGCCAGGAATGACTGGTTGGCAGGGTATGATAACTCCTCTGTGGCAGTTGATACCACCTCAATTTCTCCAGAGTGTTGTGTTTTTTATTACATACATGCATTTCGATACTGTTCACAGTGTTATTTCACATTATATGATATATACATGTAAATGTTTGTCATTTTCAGTATAAATTCAGATTTCATTCCACACGATTATTATCGATTACCATCGAGGCATTACGATACAAAATTTTTATTGATTAACATATACTATAAGCTGATAACAAAAGGATTATTTCAGGAACTGATAGTCTCTTGTCTGAAAAAGAGTCTTAAGAGTGAAATGGTCTCTGATGTCTTGTAATTCCAATGTAAATACAGAACATAGAAGGAAGTCCTACATTACTATTCATACAGATTTATAGTGCAGAAAATCAATATCTGTATGTATGTTCTAAAAGGTATTTAAACTTCCTAAATTCTGGGTACACAAATAAATAAAAAATATATTTTAGGCCAATGTATATTAGCTCACATAAAATGTTCTTAGTATATATCAAAGTTTATCATGATAAAATTATATCTATGTTGCGGAGGTTTTGAAATCAATGATCAAGACGACGTGATTCTTATATGAAATATACAACTAAGAATTTGTATGAAGTGATAAATACATGTATACTTTTATAATTTCCTTTGCATTTATTGTAGGTACCGATAATTATGATTACTTATAAAATCCCTCATTTTGCAATACAGTCAATGTTCATCGTAGTATAGATCGAGTTCAATACCGCGACCATTTTCCGATCAATGACGCTGCATTTAGGGCTTAATGCGAATGTCATGACATCATATTAGGTCGAACATTTATTATGATATCACAGGCATAACAATTAATAGTCCACGTAATGTTACCGTCTTGTTAAAAATGGATTAGTGTATTAGGATTTATAATGATTTGTCATTCATAAAATGAATAGGTGTGAGGACAGAAGTATTGGATCATAGGTATTATCATAAATTCTGAATTATAAATTCCGGATGCGTATTTTGAGAAATAATGCCATTTCCTCATGTCATGACACGAAGACATCAAAACTATCTAAGTCTAAGGAGAGAGATATGCCTTGTATATATAGTGCTGAATTACATTTGTTTTGTCTGTATATAAGGACATTTACGGCGGGTGTGGCTAGCCAAACAGGAGACAGAAGACTCACTCCTTCCGGGCACCGGGTCTCACCGCTGAATTTCAGAGGTTTGTGAATGTCCACTATGGTACATTTTTGTTAGTGCCATATTCATGTGACACCAGTTACTTCCGTATTTTACATTAAAATAATATTTTAAAATCATCTATGACAATTGCTCACAACTCTTTTTGTGGCGTACTTTTCGTAAAAAGAACGAGATATTTAATCTAAGTGACGTAATAACGGATTACCATAATATGGAGGTGGCATGGATTCTGCCGACAATACCACGGCTGATACATCATGGCATAGAATTTTGACCAAAATGACCAACTTTGAGCGGTCAAGTAATGACAAGCAAAGACGATTACAGCCAATTGTGATCAGCTAACAATTCATAAACCAAATAGACTAACAAATCATCCGACAAGCAACCAAATAATCCCCCCCTAACAAACCAAAAACCAGTCCATAGAAAAAATAAACTAATTATTTTACACGTAGTATATTCTTATCTTGTTATGCGAACACAGTATGTAACACTGTCATTGTGAATCATATCACGGAATCAATATTAAGATTTCACAGATGTTCATCGTCACCAGATAAAGAAAACGTGTAAAAGATGAGGATGATGCAATAAAGTAAACACTATTACATTCAATGATTTCTCGCGGTATTACTTTAATGCTACTTTAAATACACGGCATTCATGTCCGACAAGATGATGCGACGCAAGCAACCACCGCATGTTGAGCAAAAGTGCATGATTTTTTTTATCGTAAAACTCCATAAGCACTTATATGTAGTTCTTAAGTATGTAATGACACTCATTGCGGGTGTGGCTAACCATTCAGAAAACGCTCACTTCCCCCCGGCCACCTGGTCTCACCTTTTAAATTTTCTCTACATTTCTTTTTTGTTTAACTACTTGGTGGTAAATAAGCACACACACAAATGTTTTACATCTTTTACACCTTCGAACCTTTCAAAAAATTCATAAAATATAAGAATAAATAAATAAATGAAAAAAAAAATTAAATGAATGAAAAAATAAACATCCCTTTATCTGTAGTTGTATTCAGTATTTCCATTTATCAATACGCATTGTATTGAATATAAAATAATCGAAAGTGGAAGGTTCTGAGTTCGAATCCTATTTTTAAGAGATGCATTCATATCTAAAGGTTTCAATAAATAGTGTAGATTGCGATGCGATGTCTTAAGTTAAAATTTGTGCATTTTTACTCTCACATATGAAATTGGACAGTAATAATTACAATGTAACATGAAATTCATATTAAACATTTATCTATACGAACAGAAATCGGTAATGAAAATGACACCCAACAATCAAAACTAATTTTAGCTTCGTTAGATATTTACCATTTATGCATGGACTACGTGAACACTTCAATACATATTATAGTAGTTTACTTGTTTTAACATAATTACTAGGATAGATATAACAGAGACATATGTATTGTAGATTTCATTATTGTTATAAATAAGTTCATCAATAAAAATTTACTATTTCTTCTATTTTGGACGTTACAAAGATTTATGAAATTTGAGTCCAATGGGGGTTCGAACTTATGCCCAGTTTCACATTATTTACTCCAACATTGACTGTGCTTAAACATCGGTAAGAACTTACTAATAATCTTTATTATTATAACGTTCTTAAATCATAAATGATTGTAGTAATGTTTGACACTATTTCACACAATAATACGAAAAACTCTTACCTGATGAATAAAAGTTTTTCACCTCAGTATGAAATCTTTTCGTTTTGACACTATATCACAATACACGTGTTACACGGCAAAAACCCAGGGATGTACTATATGTGAAATATTGATAACGGTAACAATTTTCCTCTTGGCCGATATAATGCCTTCGTCTCTGCTTCATCAATGTATACATGAACCAGAATGGAGTATATCCATACACTCCGTACAGACCAATATTACCTGTGCAATGTATTGATCGAAAACAAAAGCGATAGGCGTCAATAGGGATTTCTTACGATACGAAAATAGATTATTTTGTAAACTAGATGAAAATGTGTATTAAAATGAGTTAATGATTAAAATTACTTGAAGCAAAAACGTCGGCGCAATAATAATATCTTCTTTTTTGACGATAAACAATCTTCATTTTTTATATGAACACATTGTTTAGTAAAGTAAATGATAAGACTATGAAGCAAAAGGAGCTGTTTGTAAATCAATTCTGAAATTAATTTTATAAATAAGTTATGATTTTATGATGAACTATTTGCATATTTGTATAACTTCATTATCAATACGAGGCAAATTTCAGTTTCAGATAATTTGATAAATAAGCTTTGTGCATAATGCATATATACAAAGTTTTTTTTGTTCAGAAAGAAGAATGATAAGAATGTTTTAACGATAACTCGTCATATACTACGAGCCAAATATAGTATGTAAAGCAACAGAAAATGGAAGTACAAACTCTGATTAAGGAATTCAAAATAGGCGGCAAATTATTGGTTTAAATAATAACTAACAGAAGTAAATTATTGAACTAATATTGAACTATAAAACTGAAAAGAAAAGAAAACAAACCACAAAAAAAGTAAAAGCCCTCCCCCTTCAAATACCCGAAAAGGTGTAGAAGAGGTAAATTTCTACATAACAGTCTACGTTGCCTGATGAGTTGCCATATCCGTTAGACGGTAGCCAGGACAACTATATTAAATACTCTTAAACATTCAAATTCGGTTAATTTTTCATAGCATAATACAATTGAACTTGAATGTTTTAAAATCTTAACATGACTTTTTAGTATGTATTAATTGCAAGTATTGATCTAAATTAGTACCATTTGATATACTAGAAATAAAATTTCTCGATAAATCACTTCAAACGTATGAGATTGGACCACGAAGGAATGAGGGTCTTCTATAAGCATGCTACACCCGTCGCAAATGTGCTATAGAAACACTTGGTGACAAAGTTATGAGTAATTTGTAATATCGGTAAAAGGACGTTACTGTATAATCTTTTTCAAAATATCATATTAAGCATTTAGAAAAGGGGACCACATACAATATTCTTGTATGATATTCAATGGTGCATGTCCTTCGTGATTTGTGTCATAAAACTTTGTTAGATGTCTTCTGTTTTCTCTTTTGTATCAAATGTTGAACTGCCTCAGTGACGAATTCATTAAGAAAATAAAAATAAAAATGTTCTAATTTAAGGATATATTGTTTATGAAGTATGCTTTATCTTTTATAACCTATATATTTCTGGAAATATTATCTACAATGACCAAGTTATCAAGTATGAAAATTGTGCGATTACTCTGTCAGATCTCCATTTCAGGATTCTGACATTTAGTTAATAAGACGTCATTTTAGATAAACTATGTTTGCTGATGAGGAATTTATAAGGATAAGATGTGCATAACCTTTAATGTAAAATATAGCTATATGATTTTAGATTTAGGTATCTGCGTGTATATTTATTGATTTCTCTTTTAATATACTACTTTTTTATTATTTTCTTTAGGAAAATTGTTGGTCTATTTGTTGTAGATAGTCAATATCTTAATTTTAACTAAATGTCGGTAGCGTAACCTGTTTTAAATACACACGCCGTGCGACATTCAAATTTCAAAAAAATAAATATTTAATAGAGTTCAAACAAACTTTCTTTTCTAGCTTTCATTATTCAATACAATATTCCGATGCCAGCAAGAAAATTGGACTCCACAATATTGAAGCTGACACTGCTTTTACAATGTACATCCGCGCGTGAGTAGGATCACATAGACTTCATTCCTTAAAAGCAAACCAATCAGGAGATAATGCCAACTAATTTGAATTTCCCCTTCATCTCGACCTGACTACTAAGCATATGTGGCAATTAATGTATTGTATATCAAATCAATGGCAACCAATCTGTCAAATTGTCTTCAGCAGAACATAAGCCGGTGTTGGTAAGTTAGAGCCGGATCGGAAAGAGCTTTTAGAATAAATATCTGAGTAGCACTTGATGTAAAAGCATTTTTCCATCATTTTATTCTACTCTTGATTACATATAATATTTCGATTATGTAATTTGATCCCATTTTGCATGTACTGCTAGCATTAGTGTCACTTCTAAAGAAAACAAATCTGAAATATATATCAGCATGTTCAGTGTCCCCAATGTGCAGTGGGCGACATAGCACACATTAATTACAAGTTTGCTCGTTCCTTAACCTCTTATAACTTATCATTGCTATTACCTAAGAAGGCAATATAAAATTTCAGCTAACATTCTAGTAGAAAACTAAATACAGGATATAACAAAACAAAAGTCGAATACTGGATATTCATGGTAGAAGGAAAATGTTGTGAAGGTGGTTTCATTTTCTTAAGTTTGAATAAAACATAGTGATTTTAATGCAGAGTTCATCTATAATAAATTAATAAATTAATAAATAATAAATTACTTTACACTGCAGACGATAAATAATAAACTACTAATAAAAACACAATCTTTTTTCATATTTTCGACCTCGTGGTCTTTCTCAAGAAAATAACAAAATACACTCGTAACTAAGTGACGTCCATCTCTATGCTTCTTACATGACCGAGTAATAACAAGCATTTGATAAATGATAAGTTTCTTGTAGATAATATTTTCTCTTTTTAATCTTTTGACTGAGATTCTTGGAACCAGTGGGTACCAGTTGTGCACCTATTTCCGACTGCTATTATTTTGTACTCATATGAGGCAGAATTCATTCAGTTATTACTTTCTTCAGAAAAACAAAAGCAAAAGACAGTTGCATCTCATTGGATCTATGTAACATACAGATACATTGAAAACGTTTTGCCAAAACTTTCAGAATAATCTCAGTCGAATGTATTTCGCTGAGCACTGCAGAGTGAATCACATCTGCTTCATAGCTAGATTTAGTGTTGTCTATCGGTAGGGGTGGTAAGTTAATACCTTCGTTTATTACAAACATGGCGATTTCTACTTCAATACCACAAATTTCTCTTCCTCAGAAGCAACATCCCCTCCTCGCCTGTTTATGTCTTTTTGATTTTACAACTTATACGCTATAAGCATGCTCTTCTCATGAGTGTTTTGTTCTTGCTTACATAATAAAACTACTAACATTGGGTCACGAAATCGTCACTGAGTTCTATGGTCGATAGAATGATATAATTCGACAGTATGAAGTTCCCCTTTCCAGGATGTTTATGATATTCTAAAAATAGCAAACACACTGACGTCCTTTTATTGATCTAATGATAAATGACTTTTATGATTTAACTGCCGAACACGAGTGGTTTCTATGGACCATATGCGAAGGGTGTGAAATGTAAACCGGACATTCCATGGTACTCATTCGATTTTATATATTTAAACAAAACACAGTGAGTTCACGGAAACTAATGAAATAATAACAACATTGGAAATTTCATTTAAGTATACTACTAATTTAAAAGATTTTCCTTTTGATATACTGTATCAGAATTTACTTTTGACGTCATGTTGTTTCACATCAAATAACAAATTTTTACAATTTCCAATTTACCATGTATGTTGATAACTTTACAGACACCAAACCACTTCCATATGTATCCAGCCCAATACGTACTTACACGCATGATTAAAGGCAAAACTTATCAAAACAAACAAACAAAACAAATGTATATATGTATATACGATTTACTGAATAGGGATAATACATCACTCATGTCTGAAGATTATTTATTACAGGGTATAAATCTGACATGTTGATATCATTCTTTAGTAGATGTAGCAACATGTACTTTGATAAATTGATTAACTTGCCCCCTTTTCCAAGTCGTGGTCTACCTACATCTATTTCTTGTGGAGAATCAATAATGATCTTTCACATCCTTAGCATCCCATCCGTCAAACTAATCAGGGATATCGAGTGAGTAATGCTTTACATGGTAAGAAGTTTGACCACATGATCTGCTTGTACGTCGATTTAGTGACCACTTCATATTACTTTTTTGCAATCTTAATTCCAGACGATATAGTGTATTGTACTCTTTTACATATAAGTATGTTGTAAGAATCTGAATCATTTGCGCATGCTCCTCTGCGAATAAACAAATAAGCAAGAAAGCAACAGCAGTGACATCAACAACAACGACAAAAAAAAAAAAAAAAAAAAAAAAAAAAAAAAAAAACACTAAAAAGGTTTTAAGCTTGTTCAGTTTGCTCTATCGTTGTAGAACAGAATATCATAGATATCATCTGTGGTGATTTCTATCCAATAGTTGAGTTTGATAATTTTTAACCATTGCATACTCTTATAATATGACAGTTGTCTAACATCATAAGAAGCTCTAACTCTTCAATCCTTTTATCCCTAATACGGATTCTAAGTTTTCTTCCACCAAATTGCATAAATCAGCCAATAGTGTCATATTCAAAGGAATCTGGAAATTTCTGAGGGTGCAGATACGGGTTAGACAGCTCTCTCCTCTTCCTTTCCAGCTTTCTTTCTTACTCATCCTTTCTCTCCTAACTCCATCTTCAAAGCTTTTTAAACGCAATTCTAATATGCGTCTTCAAGATTTATATATTTTTTACGTTCTATTTTATTGGTTTATATATGAAACACGCCAGTACTTTTCTTTTGGACTTTATAAAGGATATATAGACCTCAAGTAAAAAAAAACCTGTTATTTTTTTTCAAATAAGATATGCGACATTAATGATTTATTATCCACGAAACCAAAGACAGCTGATATATTACGATCAGAATGCAAGTTTCCTATTTTATCTAGCAGGTCAGCAGAGCTGATTACATAATGCAAGAAAAATTGTATCATAGGTCGAATTTATGTGGTATTGGTAACTGCTGATGGAAATCTATTTATAGTATCAAGTTATAGTTTTTCTCCTTAATATCTGTATATAGGAACAGCTTGCAGTACATTCTTATCTTAATGTGCATTCCAATGCAAACCAATACATTATTACTAAAGTTGTTACTTTAATATCAGAATAATTATTGTAATGTTCAGTTTATTAGGTGCATAACTGTCACTTCCACTGAGCCAAATCTTGCCTTTAACTAATCCTGTAACAGTAAATTAAATTAAAGTTGTCTATAGAACTAGGTCATTAGTATTAAATGGTAATGGTTCCGTTTAATTAGCAAATGAAATCTTTTTTATTTTCCATAAGGTATATTATTCCTTTAGACTTATACTCGGTATGAGTAATTTGGGAGCTTTAGGTTAATCTATAACCTAAATTCGTTACAGTATTATATCACGTTTTGTAATCTGAATATTGACCGAATTCCAATCAGAATTCTGGAAAGCTATAATGATATTCAGTAGATATTTATTGCATATGGAGTGATCATATTCTATGCGAACAGTTTTGATACCTTAAAGAGCCCTTCCCTTCGTGTAATGTTTACAGAAAACTCGTCGACAGAGTACGCTAAAGCGCTATAGTCTCTAGCTATAGTTTACCGACTACTTAAATCTTCAGGAAAACCATTGGCTATGTATGCCCAAATGAACACTGCATGTGTTCTTTAGCATACTTATTATTATTTAACATAAGGACTCCCATCCTTCAAATATTTTGTTCATAACAGCGTCGAGCGAACGGGGAAGTAAATTTGCCGGAGGAAATTCTTAAGTTGTATGAAGTAATAGAAAAAGGCAAAAGATATTTATGGAGTTCTTTCAGGAGTGACACAGAAAGTCAAGAATAATTATCTAGGATTTATCACCGCTGTATACACATTCTGTTGTATTTACAATGAGATACGCATTTGTAATTAGCATAATCTGATGTCGATAAAGGTAGTCGGTGGTATTCGCTAAGTATGACCTAATAAGGTATATAGGGCAAGTAAAATTAATATATACTAGTATTAAAATGATCACTATGTAACTAATAGTACTTATTTACCTCTGTCAAGTTTGATTCAAGTTTGGAGGATGAGCAGCCAGCTTTACGCCCTCACTAAACATGATCATATGACCATGATCAGGAAACTTGAAATATCCCAATATACCGTCAAAAATGAAAATCCTTTTTATTTTTTTTTCCTTGATTTAAGCTAAATGAAAAAAAAATGTATACATCTGTATTGATTTAAAACAATTATCATTTTGATTCACCATAAACAAACGAACGACCTTCTTTATGTCAATATTAAACTAAAGGCATATAAGGTTGTCAAATATTCAAACTGATATTATATTCTTTTATTGACCAGGCTTTGTCTTTATTTCAGACTCTATAATTTGTTTTCTACAAAATCCATATTTACTCCATCAATCATCGGGTGCATAAAATCTGCAAACTGAGTATTATTCATAATATAAGATAAATTATCGATTTTTTCATAATCTTAGTTTATATAATATATAATATTAAACACCATTTATATGTTTATATATGGTTATTAGATGATATTAATTGAATTTTAATATGCTTCAGTTCGAATTTCTTGTAAATGAAAGGGATTTAAAAATCGTTTTAAAACATTATATTGATCTAAAATGAATCTATCTCACAGTACTGACTTTAAACCTGAAAGTGCTCTCTTTCATTAGCAGTTCAACGTTCATCTTTTAAGGGGTTTTTTTTTCTTTCAGTCATATAAAGCCCGTGTGGTTCGTGGCCGAAAGGTTCCAGGTTCTACTCCCGCCGTGGGCACACCGATGTCCTGTCTTTCGGATGAGACAGTAGAAACCGAGGTCAGATGTCACGGTAGACGTGGCACGTAAAAGATCCCTCACTTTTTCAGGTGAGTTCTATGCCATGCATCAGAGAGATGCTGTCATCATATACGTGAAATAATCGTTATGGTAAAACATTAATCAATCAATCAATCAATCTAATCCAATCAATCAATCAATCAATCTTCAGTCAAATTCAATTTCAAAATCCGTCAGTCACTGGATACTGAAGAACATGCTTACATTTTATATAGCGTTATCCCCCTCTCTTTGCTTTCATAATAGTTCTCCTAAGGTATTCACGAACATGAGCAGCCTCAGCTTGAAGCTGCTTATTTAGTCTGTTTGTATCGTATTTTTTTTTCTTTTGGTCTGTGATGACTTTTATCATATGAGTGAGTCCGATGCTTTATTCTATGGTCATATTACTATGCTGTCTTATTTGAGGTAGTCTGTATGTTTACTTGTTTTAAATCGTTTGTTTCACGTTTTACATAACATTATCTCGGCTTCAACAGCATGGTGTGTCTGTTTGGTTCTTTTTCGTATCATATTACTTTTTGTGTAATCAATCTCTGTCGTGATTTGTCTGTGCTATATGTTGGCTTCCTTGTCGTGGTTTGTCTCTATTCTATGCCGGCTACTTGGTTGTGGTTTGCTTTGTTTGTTTCTTTATATATTACCATATACCGGCTTCTAATAACTGTAGATTGCCATTATTGATTGGTGTAAAACTGAAAGAAATAAGTTTTATCTGTAAACAAGTATTATCCTATTGATATATAAATCTATGTCTGTATGATACAATCAATCAGAAAAACGGGGAGACAGAAAATTGAAATCTCATTTGGACAAAAATCCAGAAGAAGACATCAAACATATATCTTTAATCATCAAATCAAGGAGAGTACGTTTCGATCCCATTAAAACCAGACTTTTCTTATCAGTTCCACTAAAAGTCCTGCATCTATCTTTTGGCTTCATAGCATTTATTAAAATTCATTATATCTATTGGATTTAATATCGTTACTATTGACTGACAATCGGCTTTACGGAACATCAAAGGCTGACTAGAAATCAAGACAGTTTTATTTGTATTAAGAATATTGTCGAAGCGAAATTCAGAATATTGATATAATACAAGTATTTCAATCAGGAAGTATGTGCGGCGGAAATTGGGAAAAAATATAAAGAAACACAACAACAAAGAAAAAAAATGTAATGTAAACACTGACATGATGAACAGTAATCAATTATGCAAAATATTCAATTAATATTAAATCAATCGATACGAAACAATAAGAGTATTCGCCTTTACAGATTGAACAATAACCGATGCAATTGGTAAAAAAGCCAATTATTGCGCAAGCTCAGGGGCGTAACACTCAAATCCAGAACCCTGTTTGGAAATTTTCAGAATACATCCTGTAGTTTGTCTCATTATGATAATAAAATTTGAAGCAATTTTATTTTCTAAGTCCATGAAGATAAGATTTCCTATGAGAATTACCTGAAAAGGAAGATGGTTCGTAAATGTATGAAACCTACCCGTATTCCTTATCTTCTTTGACGCGGTTTGTTTCTTTGGCATAGTGTTTGTTTGTCTTAGACTTAGATTCTTTTATTTGGTCTCATTTATGTGTTCATATTTGAAAAGTTGATGCAGGGCTTTTGCAACGGGTATTGAATGCAAACAGCGGACGCTTACTCCTTTCGGTCTCACCTAAATTTAAATTGGGGTTCGCATTTCTCTGAATATGACACTATATACTATACACGATATTGTCTTTTTATTTCACGGTCTTCGAGATTTGGTTAATCCTACGGTATTTCTTCGTTGTTTACTTCATGCCCATTGAGGTATTAGAATAACACATACACGTGTTGATCAACTTGCAATTTAAACGTAAAAGAAAATAAAATGTCTTAAATTAAAAAAAAAATGTTTCAAAATTTTGTAAAATAATAAAAAGTGAGCAGAAGCAATGTAATGAACGTAGCGTATTGTATACAGTATCAGTTTATGATTTCTAGCAATTTATAGAAGGCATTTTTAATTAACACGTTAAAAATGAATCAGTTTATGGTCAATCGTACCTTTACAAAGGTATATTTTTAAGCTTTATCGATCACAGTCTTCCCTCCCATGAATACCAGGAAACACATATAGGTTGACCAAGATAAATTGACACGTCTCGTCAAAAACTAAACAAAAATTATTAGTATGCATACAGGTGTCAGATTTTGTCAATAATTCACCTGATAAAGCATGGAGTCGTTATGTATGTGGCACATTATTGCGGTCAGACTGTAGCATAGCTTGCCACCCCCTGTTATGATAGAAATGGACTCGTTGTGTTGAAAATATATGCAACTTTATGTAGATCAGACCAAAGTAAACCCTGTATACCCTTATATGATGAAACAAGAATTTGTTGTATGTATAAATATGTTGTATTTTATCTAAGCCGAACAATAATTCTGATAAGATATCGATGCGCCTATTCTAAAAATGGCATGTTATAATAACAAAAAAAAAAAAAAAAAAAAAAAAAACTCGTGTAAAATTACAATGCAATTATGGAGAATTATTTCATGTATTAAGCAATATCAACCATGGGAAGTCGTGCATTGACCATCTCTTTTTTGTCGTTATAACGTTGTGTTCGATAATCATTCAAATTGCACGTCATTGTTATATAATATATTGATTATAGTCATTTATCTTAATGCAATACAATAGTATTACGTAAACGTCTTTATAATACAGGTCATAACTGATATAAGTCGATTTGGTTTTTGCTGGTCATGAAGGCTAATTATACTATGTCCAATATCTCATGTGTAGAACGGACCAGACTTGTTTAGAAAAGGACGCTAGTCCAATGCAAATTTAGTTTCTAGCTCAGCTGGTGCCTATTCATACCAGGGACAATGTTGACTTAACGTTTTACATAGAAGCAACTCAAAAGGGTTGTAACGATGGTAACAGCATTTTAATTATATCAATCAACACATAAATTATTTTTATACGATAGTATCCTAAAGTTTCTTCAAATTATTTTATTCGGAAATTCATATTCAGTTCATAACGGATTATTATTTGAATGATAGACTGATGGTGGGTATGTCAGGTAATCAAGAATGCTTACTCCGACATCGAACCTACATTGCCAAGGTCCGTAATTTCTTACACGTCTTTGACGTCAAGGGTTTTTAATATCACAATTTGTGTTTTGGTGAATTTGAGTGAACATCTGACGACAAGTGAAGAATCTGTAAAATTTTGTAGTTATGAATATTGATGACACACAAGAACAGCATCATCATCATCATCATCATCATCATCAAACAACAACAACAACAGCAAATTGCTTGGGAATTGTTACATTTATTTCTGCCATCTATGGCATAAGCCAATGTTAACATACAATATAAGTCATATCATTAGCGTATAGATGTCATCCAGGTAATTAATTTCCTATGTTATTGTTAGGAATGAGAACAAAAGTTCTCAGTCACGTGGTAAATGAACAGAATTGACCGGTGATCAACCTACGTCGTATCAATTTTGACCAACAAACTTATGATATTACTCTACATAAAAATCGTTACTCTATACCAACTCAATACTTGATATCAAAGAAGAATCAGGTGACTCCTTGTAATGATGACTGCTAAATGTCGATATTCATACAATATGCCTTGAAAAATCATTCGAAAACAAAAGAAACTGAACATTAGAAACTGAAACAAAATATCTTTTATACACTAAAGTTCATGAAAAGATGAAATTTTAACTCATTTGTTTTATTATGTATGGGTGAATTTCTTTATTTATGTTCTTTCTATTTCTTACCGGTAAAATATGATCCTATTGATACTTATAGGAAATGCTGATTCATTCCTAATCACAGGCAGCTGCATAGAATAAAATCTTATCATATACAAATGTTTAAGCAGGTATTTGACGTATTAAAACGATTTCAATCCATTTTGTTGCCAATGCTAATTCACAATTTAATCTTAGACTTTTACCAGATCTTTTCACTACATATTTGACAATGATCGTATTTCACTTTATATATCTGGGGCTCCTTTTTACAGTTTTACAATATCGTTTTAATTCTCTTATAACTTCGCATACAGGAAATCAGTATAGTCATTTGAATGGTTTTAAGCAAAAAAAAAAAAAATAATAATAATAATAATAAAAAAATAATAAAAAACATATAATAAAAATAAAAATAAGTAAAAACAAAAAATAAACAAAAATAAATAAATAAATAAATAAAATAATGATAAAAATCAAACAATTCTTAAAACTAAAAAAAAGCCAGGTTAATAGCATATGGAGAGAGGAGGAAAGGGGCTTATAAAGGAAGTCAAACCTGCTTCCTAACTTCTTCAGACTGTGTAAAATTAACTTCTATCGCAGACCACCTGTTTAGGTGGCCACTATATCATCTTCTCTTCGATGGCTACTTTAAGCAGTTTATATATGTAAAGGAGTTTAGTTGATGGATTGATGACGTTTAAAACTTTACCCATCAAACATTTTTCAGCAATTTGAGAAAAATGACATTTAAATATGTAATTTATTTTAAGTTCTTAATTTTACATTGTTTGTTCTTTAAATTCAATCCATTTTGATTTTTCATTCGATTGTTATCTTTTCATTATATTCTTGATCATTATACTATTTTCTCGATATATTATTATCAGATATCGGCTTGTACCCACTATATGTGCTCCGTATTTTTCCTAACTCCTCTTCTTTCTAAAAAATCATTGTTTAACTGAAAAACCATAACAAAAAAATTCCTAGTTGAGGTAACAGTATAATATTCTACACTTTCATTTCTTCATGGTTTATGACATACATTTGTAGAATAATCGCATTGATTGTTATTTATGATTAATTTCATCTTCCTTCGTTTTGAAAAATTATAATAAGTAGGGTTGTTATTTCTTAGGACACCAGCTTGACATTTGACAAACCAACGTTTTCGCCCTATGGCAAACGTCATAAATTCAGTTCTCCTGTCGTTAATTATCTACATAATTTTAACAACATTCCTTTATCATCGGCATTTCGTGATTACTTTCTCAGTTTATCCGATATGAAAGAACCTGTTCTGCGTAAGATGAATGCGTACAAAGAAGCAGCCATCTTAGCAAACCTTTAGTATTTCACTTACACTGCCAATTTTCAGTGGCTATAGCTAGTATGCTCAGTAGTCATTATTTAGTTTCCTTGTTTGATAGTTGCAAGTATAAAGTTTTGTTATGTCTATTAACTACCGCGTGAATGATGTAAACTACGTGGTCACAAAGGATTTGACTAATCGACAGGGAATGCTTGATCCTTCGTAGCACATGATCCTAAGTCTGTTTCTCCAGTGTTTGCTTATCATACCATAGAATTCGACACGTTCATACCTCATAATTACGTGTCTTGTATTTTACTTACCGTAACACATTTCTTTCGTTTTATTTGCATTAAATCATTGATCGATGATGTCGTGGCGGTTGTCTCTAGCCAAGCAGGCAACGTTTACTCCTCCTAAACAACTGGCCACACACTTTATTTTGAACTGTCCACCTTGGCACGTTGTTGTGAAATATATATATTTTTGGATTTATTTCATCTGTCTTATAATACCCAACATATGATGTTCTGTCACCCACAATTGCGTCATTCTATCGTGACGTAACAATTCAAGCCATGAAGTCATAATAGATATACTGGCGAAAGGTAGTTTGTCGATCATCAGCCCCCTGTATCATTTAAAATATGAAATTCGAACACTCAGGGACACACTAAATTCCTTTATCCTTTATCGCCAGTAGGAGATGCTTACTCATCTTCGGCGTCAGTTACGCTCAACTTTCGTTTTGATTTGTATTTCCTGTTTGGTAGATACATTTGGAAGGTGTGATACTTTGGTTCATATGTATATAATTTATGAATTTCTTGAATAACACCCATACTTGATATACAGTATTCCAATTACAATATGATGTATATCATATTAAGATCTTAATAAGGAATGGATTTTATATCCGAACTTATGTGAATGTAATTGCTTTCTCTTACAAGTGATATCTTATTTACCAGATTTCCTGCTTTATTAGGTCGTTGGACTTGTGACTTCTCGACACATCCTTGCAATAGATAACGAGTCTTTACGATGAAACCAAACATCGCTTTATCGTGGATGTATTTATTATTGTATGTTTACTGCTATAATTTATTTTTCCCAAATGTGGGTGAAAACACTCCTCGTGGAGCAAGCTGATACAGTCAAAGTAATTGATTTTGAAAAAGCCAGCTGATGCAACTTGCATGATTGATTTTGATACACACTATTACAATTACCATCTCAAGGTTATACCGGCATTTAATGTATTTTACTCGTCTGTAGGAAGAGGTTTTGTTTTCGAATTTGAATTTTATAATCAATATATATATATATATATATATATATATATATATATATATATATATATATATATATATATATATATATATATATATATATATATATATATATATATATATATATATATATATATATATATATATATATATATATATATATATATATATATATATATATATATATATATGATATGTAAAATGAATTCAATATCTCTTAATGAAAGATTGGACTTTTCTCAATTATAAACAATTGCTTCTTCATAACCATGCACGGATACATAAGATCTGGATCCGCGCATGATAACTTCATAAAATTATTATTTTTCGATGTTTGTAGTACGACACGTGTATAAGGGAATGTTAGCCCGATTGATAAATTTTCTAGCCAATAATCGGTTTTAAATTCTGATAATGTAATTTAAGACAATTATTTTTCGTTTTTGAATTTAAATAAAAAATTCATTCATACGCAAACAAGATTCCATTTGATTTATTCATAACTTGTCATAAACACATATCGGTCATGAATTAAGTGATAGTTGAAAAATTCCATAACCATTGGATTGATTAGATTGAACTTGGTCAAGGGTTTGAATAATTTCATATCACTGGGTTTAAAAATACTTAAACGCCTTCAACATTAATAGTATGAGCCTGAAATGATCGCAGACGATTAATCTTGTATTGGACCCCTCTACAGCTATATGTAGACATTTCTTTGAGCGTTGCACTCTCACTTACAGGGCTGTGTGGGCATTATTAAGGGCTTTGTTTGAAACTTTTCTTTCTCTCTACCTGTAAGTCGAGACTTCTAAATATCAGGGGCATTAGCTCGTTTTCAGACGGACAGAGCTCATGTCGATGTCACATAACACTTTAATGCTTATATATATTCTATCATTTTCAGTAACCTGTTCATCTTTGTTAACTAAATGAAGGAAGGATTCTTAATTGTCTGAAATATGAGTGAACCGCTCATGTGGTGAGTGGGAAGGTGGGCCCGTAAACAGATTCGCCACTCTATATGAGTAACGATTTTCACCGTCCTATGTCGGTACTATAACTGCATTACAATCGAATATATTTCATGATATCTTTTGTGTACTTATTCAGAAGTGCTCTGCATGTTTTATGGCGACGTTTCTCGAACAGTTGAAACATATGTCTTCTTTCGATTTTAGATCTTCCTGCTACAAAGAACACTTTTCAATTCAGTTCGGCTTTCCACCGTCATGGTTAGAGAAAATGATATTAGTGATAATTAGATAATGAGAAAGGTGTGATAAATTCATACCTATATAGAGTATATAAAATACTTTCTTCTTGCAAATAATTCAAGAAACCCTGTAATTGGACGAATCGCTCGACCAATGAGAAGAGTAAATGGAATTTTTGCTTATTATAGAAGTAAATTATTGTAGTCATAAAGCTTGAAATATAGTAAAGTAATACTAAGATGAATTCATAGTTGCTACTGCCATTTTGATATACCGGTACATCTATTTCAAATATTTTAAACATGATTTCTATAATGTTTATTATTCAGTATCTATATATAAAAGTTTGTTAACGACGGGCTATTTGAGTTTAAAATCCTAGTTACTTTGTCATTCAGTAGATGGGCTTCTTAACGTTTGGAAATTTACTTACGTTGCTTTAGTTTTTGATATGACGAGAAAGTTATTTGTCGATGCTGGTAGTTTACTTGTCCTGTTTATTGGTATTCAAAATCAAGTCAATTTTAATGTTCTAATTGTTTTATGCCATTTTCGTTAATAGACGTATACATTTATTAGATATTTTGAGAGAAATTATTAAATGGTTTAGCTTTAAAAATCTAATTTTAAGTCCATGAATATTCATTGCCGAAGACAATTCACTTATTTACGTATTTATTTAAATATTAAAAAAATTTTTTTTTTTTTTTGGTATTCTTTGAACATACACAGGTGATAGGGCAATCGAACAAGGAGATGCATTCTATCACCGAGCGCATTTTCGCCATTTATTTTCTAGGGTCCCTGAATGTTCATTAGGGTACATTGTTGTGAGTTTAACATTTAAACAGCATCAGTAACTTTAGTATTTCATATTATGATTTTGACGTCGCAATTTAAATAATAATTTTTTAGTCAGAATACTATTAAAAGATTTGAGTATCGACAAACGTGTTAATTTCTTTTTCAAAGAATCCCCCATAGATATTTATTTAGCCGAAAAAAAAAAAACGTTTAGTTTCATCGTGATGTTGCCATCGTTGTTTTGAGTGTTTCGACATATAGCTCAGTTATGCAATATCACAATGACAATCACTGATGAGATTAAGAGTTCTGGAGGAGTTATCATCTCCTGATAGACTCATCTCACCCGCATTATTTTAGTTTCAGTTATTGGCGCATGCGCCGAATACTCAAAGCAACGATAGCTACATCACGATGACAATCATTGATGAGATTAAGAGTTCTGGAGGAATTATCTTGTCCTGTTTGTCTCACCGCACCCTATTAAATGCTCCAAAATAAAAACGACACACAACTACTGCAATTCCTCGCACTTCGGCAAAATGTAGACAGACACCATACAGCAAATAATACAAATACATGATATTTTGTCAAAGAATATGCGGTTTTTAAGCTTTGTTTCTCTGATCATGAAATTTTAAATTTATGCGGAAGTTTTTGCCTGCAGGCACGTGATATGAACGAAATTCTTCACGATTTATTTTAAGCAAAGGGTTACAAAGCAAAGAGAATGAGGTCGACTCAAGCACAGTTACACATATTTACTCTTGTACTTATTATGATTGAAATTATACAATTAAGAGTCAATGTTTGTTAGTCACCTGCTTTTTAAACGGGGAAATAGTCTATTTAACCAGTATGTAAACGTTTAGCTTATCATATGGTTATACACGGTGAGCACAACTGAAGCAAAGCGTATCTGGCCATCTGTTGTATGTATTGATTATGAACACAATTGCACAACACAGATGAAGTACGGCAATACAAATTCCATTTACTGTGGATAATTAATTCAGAGAGCTCTGGTCCACTCTCTTTCTCGTAATACAGCGCCTGGTGCTGTAAAAATTGCATCTATCTGAGCGCAGATAACACAATGTTATGTTGTTTATTATCATAAACTGAAAGTTGAGGAAAGAAGGGTAAAATCTTGATTTCGTTAGACTGTTTCTGTTGAGTTATATATCGCATTAGTTTCACACTCAGTGCTTTATAAAATAAATCTGCCAAAAGTACAAACCTCGATCGAACTATCTCAGATTTTCTTTTATTTTAACTGTCTCGGAATTTGAAGGCCCATAGAACTTTATCAACCAACACAAAACTGTACGGACAATAGACTGGAAATACAGAACAATTACTAAGACAAAATTTGTGAATGAAAACACGTATGATGAAAAAGTCACCAATTGGTCAGACTGAGCCACATGTATACTAGTACCCGTCACTCGATGATTTCTTATAATTTTTTTTATTAATCATAATGATGATTTTCTGTAAAAGACTAGAATATTTTGGCAGTTGCATTCATAACAGAATCCATGAGCCATAATGCCCATCTCATCAAGGGTCCGTAATAGAATTCATGAGCCACTGGGCCGCCCTCATTAGAGGTCCATAACAAAATTCATGACCCATTAAGGCCCACCTCATCAGGGGTCCATAACAGAATCCATGAGCTATATAAAGCCCACCTCATCAGGGATCCATAAAAGAATCCATGAACAATAAAGCCCACCTCATCAGAAGTCCATAACAGAATCCATGAGTCATGAGGCCCATCTCATCAGAGGTCCATAACAGAATCTATGAGCTATAAAGCCCACCTCATCAGAGGTCCATAACAAAATCCATGAACAATAAGGCCCATCTCATCAGAGGTCCATAACAGAATCCATTAGCCATAAAGCCCACCTCATCAGGGTTTCTGAACAAAATCCATGAGTCATAAGGCCCACCTCATCAGGGATCCACCTTATATTTGATTATGATCAGCATGCTTTAATAATCATACGGCCTATACTGTTGTGTATGCTATTGGCTATAATTGGTTCCGATTTAAAGATGGCTTTACTCTCTGAGTCTGACCGCATGTCATGCAAATATTTTAAACTTTGCATTCACACGGATTGTATTTAGTTATCAAAACAAAAGGACAATGTGAGGAAGATTCAGAATATTTTTTGTTCAAAACCAAGATACTATCTACTGAAGTCGTCTTTGTAGCGATAGGGTCAATTTTACTAACAGAATATTTACTGTCAAACAATGGGATCATTCTCAAACACTGAGATGATCAAGACCAGTGACTTTGCATGGGGTGTACCCCCTCGGGTTTATCTTCAGTTTTGAAGAAGTAAAATCTTATTTTTCGATGTTTGTTTTTTCGATGACTACTGCCTAAAATCAAAATATGATTAATAATATTTCATCTGTGTATGCGTCTCCAGTGAATTCAAATGTTGATATTAATATATTTACAATAATATTAGTAATATTTGACTAAAAATATGCATTATCGCTTACAATAAAGCCAAAATCAAAGTCCATAATACATTCGGAATGTTTCAGATCTCTTCTCGGACTAAAACTCGATGCGGACGCGTATAATCGGTGAATTCCATTGCTTTTAAAGTCGTGTAGGACAATTTACACGTTATTCGAAGTATTTCTAATGTATCTGGTGCCTATGTACGATCGACTTGTTTTCCGGAGTGGACGAATAGAGTTCGACCCCCCCCCCCTCTCCAATCTCTCTCCAAGATACACGACCTTAGTAGACTGGTAATCATATGTTTTATGTGACAATATAGTTGAAAACTATTAACATCAAATATATCTAGTATGTAGATCTAGTCCTATAAACCATGTTTAATTCCATCATCACTTTATATGAAAAGAAATGTAAATGGAATTTTAGATTTTAGGTTATAACCAAACCTTAGAACTCTCACAATGGATATGAACACTCTTCAGTAGGTTCCTCATAGCAGGTTACAGCAACCATAAAATAATAATTTATCGATCTTTAATAATGCATATGATCATTTTCATTCAACAACCAAAATAAAATATCAATCATCTAGTATTATTTACTGTGTATCACACTTTACTATATTTTCAGTACAAGAAATTTTTAATTTTTGGACGTGTTGCGTCATCATCACATGGTCGCGTCCGCAGCGAATCACAATTAAAATTTACATGTATTACTCCAATCACCTCCGAGTCTGGTCACTGTAGTATATAGTATAAAAATTGATGGTGTGCTCCGAATTTATCATAGTTGGTATTTTTGAAAATAAGAATTTTAGAGGCTAGCTTATTCTATAATAATTTCGGTAATATATATCATGATCACATCATAAAATGCACCATAGATGTCGCCACTATACAGATTTGGAATCGGTTTCAAATCATATTCACATATACGTCATACACTTACGAATGTTGAGTGCAAACGAACACTGGGAAAGTTTGATATTTATCATGAATAGATGGCGCCACTATATACAATGAATAATTATAATCTCCCCAAAATACCAAGGTCATGGCCTTTTTTATTACATATATAAGTATAATAAAGAATACAACTACTTTCAGTTTCTCATAGGGACAATTTACAGGCTTTGTTTCAGATTTCCTTTAAGTCATGTGAAGAAATTTCATACGAGTTGTCTTTCTTTGATTGCCTTACTTTCTAACACTTCATGGAATCTTGAAAGGCATTTCTATAGATAATAAATGAGTAGAATACAACGCTTTATCGATCATATCGGAAGTTTAATTTGATTCCCATGTGATAAGATTTCATATAGATAAGATGTAATATATGATCAATTATGGAGATATCTAAAAATTCCTCAAGCACTCAAGTCTTTTAAAAATAGCGCTACTAATTTAGAGGAGGATTGAAAAAGCCCCATCTGATGACCCCTTCTGATAGATTTTTGGATAGGGGAGGAGTGAGATGGGGGAACCGATAACCATCCCAGCATATGGTCTCCAGATAAAATCTGAATTGATATAAACTGAGCTTATAAGATTTGAATTTATATCAAATAAAGGTGTATGATTTACGATGTCAAAACATTAAGTATTTAATGACGAGGGAATACATGTGGATTTATTGTTGATATGATAAGACGAAAGATAGAACTACGTAAGTCTTTTAGGGTAACTCGACTAAAAATCATAAACTTGTTGTTCTTCGCCCTTCATTCTTAAAACTTTCGGATACCGTCTAATATAAGTGATTTTGGGAAAGAACTTGAAAGACAAAATAAAGAGAAGTTATAATCTGAAAAGTATTGCCCTATGGCATATTTGTAATTTGGAAAATTAACAAAATGATCATTTTCTCAAAATTATGTGATTTCGTTTCTTGATTCTTAACCTACGTCACGACATGATGATTTCACCAATAATTGTAGTGGCGGCATCTGCCTGATGCATTGCACAGAAATTTAGACTTTTTCAACTGGCCCACCGTGCCACGCCTACCGTGACACGTGACCTCGGTTCTCACTGTCTCATACGAAAAACGAGACATCGACGAGCAACTTATGTGATTCTAACCCGTGACCTCTCGACCACGAACCAAGCACGCTACCGTCTAAACTACGCTGGTTCCTTCATGTCATGTCATGACAATCAGGATCATATCGTCATGTCATGGACTTCCATTGTCTATACATCTTTATAAAATTCCGGCCTATCAACCTTATTTTATTTACCCAAAGAAATATGTTTATTTCGGAGGCATAATCCATAGATCGAGAATCGGGATTGCCAGAAAAAAATACCATATCTAAGCATATCATCACAAAAACACATTCATTTTTCTGTAAACCACGAGAAAAAGCCCAGGTGATGGAAATTTGTGGAGAAAAATGGTTTTGTTATGATAAGTTTATCGACTTCCTTTATGGGGG